>OY757904.1:51975720-52020720 GCA_963585895.1 Sepioteuthis lessoniana
TACATGTGCCTCGGTGCAGATTTGAAGTTGACTCATGAATATATGTATAGCGATGTATAGAAAACGCTGTCTGATGTCGACAGACGTTTGGGATTTGGCCGAATATTTAAAAAAATTATTTCTTATTGTCCCATGGTGATTGTCCTATAAAGACGGCATGAAACCAATGGTCGCAGATAAGCAGTATGCTTTTAAAAATAAATATAAACAAATTATATATATATATATATATATATATATATATATATATATGCTCTGGTAGGATGAAACAATTCTGTAAAAAATGATATCTATATTCCACTACTCTATGTCATATAAACTAACGTTCAGAGAATTGTTTCTATCTGTCAGTAAACAGCCCTTGGAAATTTCTGAAATCATTGTTACATGTTATTTGTGTTTGTATCATTTTATATAACTTTCTTATTCTGCTGTTCGCGCGGGTAAAAAAGGGGCGCGTCCTGCTGAGGTTGGAGCCCTGGCCTCGGTGTTCGAAAAATCAGCTACAGAGCTCAAACAATCAAAACTACTAAAATGCAAGCAAACACTACAAATAGCCACATTTAACGTAAGAACCTTAAATAGAATAGGACAACTCCCAGAGCTAATCGCATCGGCCGAAGAACATAAAATAGACATAATATGCATACAAGAACACAGATACACACACACAGAAGATATCAAATATCACGAAACTGGCAATGGATGGTCGCTCGCCACTGTATCCGCATGGAAAAACTCTGTCAACGCCGCAGTGGGAGGGGTAGGATTGCTTATAGGACCTAGAGCACTAAAAACGCTTAATAGCATAGAGAAAATACAACCTAGAATGATGGTAGCTACATTTAACGGAAACCCCAGAGCAACAATCGTCTCATGCTACAGCCCCACCAATGTTAGTGAAGAAAATGAAATAGTCACCTTCTACGATGAGTTATCCTCATTAGTGCGTAGCATCCCGAAACACAACATGTTAGTCATTGGCGGAGACATGAATGCACAAATCGGGAAAAACGGAAACAACAAAAACAGCCTCCACAACACGTCAAATAGAAATGGGCAACATCTAACAGATTTCATGATAGAAAATAGATTAGCATGCCTCAATACAAACTACCAAAAAAGAGAGGGCAAACTATGGACATACACGTACGCAAACAATACTAAAGCTCAGATAGACTACGTCCTTATAAACAACAAATGGAAGAATAGTGCATTGAATTGCGAGGCATACTCCTCTTTTGAGGGTGTGTCCACCGATCACCGAATAGTCACGGCGAAAATACGGTTAAGCCTACGAAAAAACGACAAACGAACAGCGACCACCAAACACTATGACTGGGCCCTATTAAACAACAAAGATGTAAGAGATAAATACGTATTAGAATTAAGAAACAGATTCGAAACACTACAAGAAAAGACGGAAAAAAGTACACCAAACGACGAATACGAAAATTTCGTCAATGCACACCTCGAGGCAGCAGCAAAATACATTCCAACAAAAATTAAAACTAAATATAGAGTCCCATGGGAAACTTTAGCGGTGAGAGAAAAACGTGCACTAGTGAAAACAGCCTCCAAAAACTATCGAAAAAACCCAACAAACACAAATGCCTTAAAACTAAAAACGGCACAATATCAATTAACAGGCATATATATAAAGGAACAGACAGAATACATTCAAAATCAGATAGATAAGATTAGAGACTCGGTGGAAGATAGACAATCTAGAATTGCCTGGCAAACAATAAACGAAGTGAGCAGAAGAAAGAACACGGCCAAAGCAAAACTTAAAGCAGCAAACCAACAAGAAAGAATAAAACTGTGGAAACAGCACTTCGAAAACTTACTTGGAAACCCACCAAAAATAACGCCTGAACCAATCACCAGAATAATTAGCAAACAATTAGACATTAAACTTGGACCGTTCACACAAGAAGAACTCGACTCGGTTCTCAGAAAAATTAAAAATAGAAAAGCTGCAGGACTGAACGAAATTCCCCCGGAAGTATGGAAGACCAGACAATTCGACGACATACTGCTCCGACACTGCAACGCAGTATACAATCAAAATCCGATAGATAGATGGACGAAGGGATGCATACTCCCCTTCCCTAAAAAGGGGGACCTCGGATTAGCCAAAAACTACCGAGGCATAACACTTACATCCATAGCTGCCAAAATCTACAATGCCCTACTACGAAACAGAATAGAACCCAAAATCGACAACATACTTAGAAAAAACCAAAATGGCTTCCGAAGAAATAGATCTACGACCTCACAAATATTAACCATCCGCAGAATCCTTGAAGGTGTACGGGCAAAGAACCTACAAGCGACATTAATATTTGTCGACTTTACCAAGGCTTTCGACTCCATTCACAGAGGAAAGATGGAACAAATCCTACTAGCGTACGGCATACCTAAAGAAACCGTAGCGGCAATAACGATTCTCTATAGAAACACTAAAGTAAAAGTACGATCACCAGATGGAGACACAGAATACTTCGACATAGTAGCAGGAGTACTACAAGGAGACACGCTGGCTCCGTATCTCTTTATCATTTGTCTAGACTACGTACTTAGAACATCGATTGACAAAATCAAAGAGAATGGCTTCGAACTGACGAAGAAAAGAAGCAGAAGATACCCCGCAACAACAATTACCGACGCCGACTACGCCGATGACATAGCGATACTGGCAAATACACCTGACCAAGCCGAAACACTTCTGCATAGTTTGGAACGAACAGCAGCAAGCATAGGCCTCCATGTTAATGCACATAAAACGGAATATATGTGCTATAACCAAACGGGGGACATCTCCACTCTAGAAGGAACCCCTCTTAAACTAGTAGACAAATTCACGTACCTAGGAAGCAGCGTCGAATCAACCGAAAAGGACATCGAAACGAGGTTAACGAAAGCATGGACAGCTATCAATAGGCTATCGACTATATGGAAATCAGACCTAACCGATAAAATGAAACGCAGTTTCTTCCAGGCAGCGGTCACATCGATACTGCTATATGGATGCACTACATGGACGCTAACAAAACGGCTGGAGAAGAAACTAGATGGCAATTACACAAGAATGCTGCGTGCAATCCTCAACAAGTCCTGGCGGCAACACCCAACAAGACACCAACTGTACGGCCACCTGCCCCCTATCACGAAAACTATTCAAGTTAGGCGAACCAGACATGCAGGACATTGCTGGAGAAGCAGAGATGAACTCATAAGAGATGTACTCTTATGGATCCCCACACACGGCCGCGCAAAAGCAGGACGACCAGCACGAACGTACATTCAGCAGCTATGTGAGGATACAGGTTGTTGTCCTGAAGACCTACCTAGGGCGATGAACGATAGGGAGGAGTGGCGAAAGAGGGTCAGGGATATCCGTGCTGCCAGCACGATATGATGATGATGATGAATACTAGAATAATTTTTTAAAAATCCATTAGGTTTGTCAAGTGTTGACCCCTTTGACCCCTTAACAAGTTTGTTCCTTGCTGAGGGTTATTTTTGGTTTGCTAAAAAACATTATTCTCTGTTTTCAAAGAGAATACATCAGTTATTAATAATGAAAAACGTTTTAAAACAACCAGTCAATTTTTTTTTCTCATGGAAGTTTAAGATTCCTTTGATGTTAGTGCCCAAGAGCAAAGTTTGAATGTGTATTCCTCTAAAATACTTTGGTAAATTCCGGAATAGAAGACACCAAAACAACTATTATAAGTCGATTTAGACGTAATATATCGACTTAAATTCATGACATGAGAAATGTTGTTTTCAATGGAAAATACTGATGATAAAGATACTTTTCGAGATAACCATTAAATCAGCTTATAGACAATGATGATGATCAATAATTTCTTACCGACAATTTGAATAGAACATTCAGAATTACTCTTTCTCACTCAATACCCAGACTTTAAATAAAATATTGTGACTATGAGCAATTCTGGATGGTTTATTTGTAATTATTTTCAAAATTCGAAGCAAACGTGTAATGAGATAACATTTCGATCGATTTTAGTTGTTCAGGTACACTGTGAATTAGATATTATTGGTTAGTTGGGTTTAGAATATTTGCTGAATAGAGAGCTTTGACAATAAAAGAAAAAAGTAAGAATCAGAATATTAAGAAAACGATCTAATGACAAAATAATATGAACATTTAAGTCAATATCACACATATGCACGCACATTCGCCTATATATATATATATATATATATATATATATATTAGAGATATATACTCCCCTACCCCCATAGGGTTGAGTTCTCTAGCGAAGAAGTAATCGTGTTACCATTAGCTTTCATTGCAAGCCTCTTCGTATTTGAATTGAGGTCTCGGCAGCCGTTGAACGGATATATGTAAACAATAGTAATTGTGATTCATAACCGTTTAAAATTTACTTCGCAGCTAATGGCTGCCCGTGGCTGAATGTTTAGAAGCTTCGACTTGGCGTTTGAGTCAAACCGGGTTTCGGTCCCAGCTATTGGTAGCAACTGTATAGCCACACTGATGAGTTCTGATAGAACGAAACAGATCTGTCTGTGGATGACTATATATATATATATATATATATATATATATATATATATATATATATATATATATATTATCCGATAAGAAAATCCAAGGGGTAGGAGTATCCGGTTTGAGTGCTCAATGCCAACGGCTATCGACGTATAATTAATTTGGAATTAAGAATACATCGACACTCAAAGGGCAGAGCGAAAAAATTATTCTTATATAAAAAGAAAAAAAAACGTAAAAAAAAATTCACTACTTTGGTGTCATTATAAATTCATTTCTTTCATACAAGATCAGATAATGTTCATCAAGAAATAAACAAATTTATAATGACAACAAATAAGAGATTTTTTTTAATTTTCATATATATATATAGGCTGTAACCATGAAAACTAAAGTGGTGGACTGCAGAATCGTTGTAAGCGAGTTCGTACTCCAGTCGCGATATTACGTTCACTTTCGCGCAAACACCCTTGGGAAAAATATGAACCCCCTTATCCTCCCAGCTATGGGTTAAATAGTACCACTAGTATTCTTTTAGGATAATGGCTTTCGCATTATATAGCCTACAAAGGTTGATATGCCATTAGACAAAGAAACCAAACCAATCATATAAAATAAGTACTCACATACATATGTGTGTCTATGTATGTATGTATGTATGTATGTATGTATGAATAAGCCAAGGAAACGCTAGAAAAACAATAGAATATATATCCAAAATAACTAAAAATTGATATTCCAAGATAGGAAGAGCAATCATTGAGATAATCGAAGTGAATATAAGCATTTAAAAGAAGACAGCCTTAAATCTTACAGACAGCCATAAAGTTACGAAAAGCTAGAAGTAAGGAAGGGAACAATATTGAATTCTGGTTCAGGCGTCTAATTGGAGGTGTCACGTTCATGGTTGTATCCCTCTCTTTTAGGCTGGATACAGAAGTGACATGACGTATCAGTGATGATGTGAAGTGGTGATAATAAGAGGACAAGCTTCCTTTGAGATGAAGTGATATCACACAATGCCATTTTATTAAGAAAAGTAGTAAAATTAATTCGCTGGAAATTCTGCATGACTTTGACTTGAAATAAAAATTTCTCCTTCTACAACTCCGCTAATGAATCAATCCAATCAGAGTGAAGACGATTACACATAATTCTAAATCTTCATTCCCGCATTTCTACTCTGCATCTCATCTGGACCTATAACGTTTTAGCTAGTTCCTCTTCATGCTGATGTTTTATCCGATGGTAAAATCTTGTTATGAATTTTTGTACTCGTTGACTCTTTACATCCCATAGGTTTTCATACCGTTTTCTTTTGTTTTCCTCACATCAATGTACGTGGTGTATTCAATAAGTTTCCAGACTTTTTTGTACAGGCATTTAAAATTGTCGTAGACACTTGAAAATTCACTATGTTATTACTATACATCTTATGTGATGACTGATTGATTTTTATGATTTCAGGTTCAATGAACAGCTTCATCAGGAAGTGGAAAACACCCTACTAAAGCCTGATTGTCACAGCTGGTGAATTTCAAAAATGCAATCTGACACTTTATAAGAACGATATGCAATAAAATTCCGTTTTAAATTTGGAAAAAAATGCCAGAGAAACGTATGGGATGCTTCAGACTACTTTTCAACCATCTTGCATGAATCGAGCATCAGTTTCTGAGTGGCATAAGAGATTCAAGAAAGGTAGCGAGTCTGTGAGGGATGATGAGAAGTGTGGGTGGAGTAAGGAAGTCAATACACCAGAGTTGATTGCCAAAGTGTTAGGGTTACAATGTTGAGGTTTTAAGGCAGTAGCATAAGAGATTCTAGGAAAGCAGGGAGTCTGTGACGGATGATGAGAAGTTGGGGAAGAGTACGGAAGTCAATATACCTGAGTTGATTGGCCAAAGGGTTAGGGTTAGAGTTACTATGTTGAGGTTTGAAGGGAGTTCAGGAAGAGATTCTGTCGGAAGAGGCCAGCACTCTTCTGATCGGGTCAGTTGCATTTCCACGAGGACAATGCAGCAGTCCACAACTCCATCCTTGTCACAGACTGTTTGATCAAGATGGGCATCAAGACAGTTCCTCACCCTCCGTATAGTCCAGGCCTTGCTCCCTGTGACTTTTGGCTATTCCTTAAGCTTAGAGGCTGTCGTTATGAGACAACTTCTAGAAGTTGTTGGAATGTTACAACAAGTGCATTGATCAAACGGAAATTGGATCTATCTAGTTAAATAAAACGGGGTTTCTGCCAAGCTTTAGCTGTGTCCATACTACACTATGAATGCATCATGAACGCTTACAAAACGCATTGAGAAAAGGCTAGGTTGGAACTAGACAAGAATGCTGCATGCTGTATTGAACAAATCCTTGAAGCAACACCATAAAAAACAGAAGGTGTCTCCTATCTCCGAAACTGTTCATGTAAGACGAGGAAGATATGCTTGGCACTGCTCGAGAAATAAGGGTGAACTCATAAACAAGGTTCTCATATTGACATGCCAATGTTAGCAAAGCAGCCGAGACTCACTTATAACTTATCTATGCGGACACAAGAAACCACCAACAAGACCTATCCCAAGGGATGGATATCAGGGGTGGATGGAGAGAGTCAGCGAATTCTGTTGCTGCCAGCGTAATTCCTTGATGATGATTACTTGTTACGCTTTATCAATATTTAGTGAAGGATTATACGTCAAACATTATTAATATTCAAATCGAATTTCCAGTCATTTTTCTTCGTCATTCATTTTAACTTTCGAAGGACTGATTGATTTCAACGTTATACTAACCTCTGTTGAATTATCCATTGCCAAGAGGATAGGAATTAATATTTATAAAACTCTTATATTTATATTTTCTTTTGGTAGATATTTCTTAAAGATTCTCCACTTGGTTATACACCTTCAGGTATTCCTATCAGATATGCAGTTATTACTATCTTATGATAGTCACTTTCCATTTTCTTGATAAATTATTACAGATTCAAGCTAGCATTCATTATTGTAAGAAACCTGACAAGAGTAAAAATACCGAACTCGTAGAGCCCTATGTTAGCTCTTCATGTCAGCGGTATAAAAATAACCTAGTATATTGGATACGACTAATTATAGCTACGTTTTCGTTGATCGTACCATACTCCTCAAGTCGACGAGAGCAGGGAAAGGAAACGAAATGGGGTTCTCTACTGTTTCAATAAAAGTGCTGCTGGTGTTCTATTCCCATGGAGATTAACATGCTTGTCTTAAAATAAGAGAATCATACCCAAAATGGGTTGAAAAGGAGGGTGAGTCATAATTCCAAAAAGAAGGAATTCACCTGTATTAATCAATTTCACCCAATTAGACTACTGAATGTAAAAGGCATTTTTTATTTAGTGATGTAGCAGAAAGAATGACAAGATTTAATGAATATCAAGCTGTTTGATACAAGAGTACAAAATGCTTGAATAGCACATTTCTAAGGATTCCTTTGACATCCGAAGCAATTGATTGTTTCTTGAGACTGATTACCTCCAACCGAGTCATAGATGGGTGATGTGATGACGATAACAGTACCATTTCCGCTTACAAAGCGTCTTTTAGCAAAGCTAAAAAATAATGACGAAATCCAGGATGGAAATTATATCATGCTAACTAAGAACCCTCTATATCCTTATGGCTGAAAAAGAAAGAAAAATACTCCTTATTAATTAAGAATCTCTCCCCTTATTTTCTGAAAAAAGCAAAACAACAAACAATAAACAGTCTAGGAGAGAGTAAATCTCAAAATTAATGGGGTATAGCAAACATATTGGGGATCTGACAATAAATTATTGACGGGATTCAAAGCATCGATTTTCAGTCACGTTGTTCCGTTCACTTTCGGACTAAAACCCTTTGAAAAGATAGATAACCTGCTTATCCTCCGGGCTATGAGTTAAATTGCATCACTCATTTTCTACAGCAAGGATAGTTTTGGCATGATATAACCCACGGACGTTGATATGCAATGAAACAAAATGAAACCAAATTGCATCGATCGAAGTGTTTTACTCAAAAAGCTGAAAATACCATGCCGGGGTATTTTGGATTGCTACCCGCCTTACGTGGCTACTGATATAGAAAGAAATGGAGAAAATCATCAGCTTCTACGTATGGAAATGATTTTCAGTTTCTTAATGCCTGATCAACATCACCCTGTATGGACCAAGTAGAGTGTTTGAGCTGCCTCTCTCTAGCCGAACCGAGTCTTGCACATTTGCTAAAGTAAGGCTGAAGATGATATTTGCAGAAGAAGATTATACAATAACGTTTACATTGGTTCATGGAACAAGTGAACTGTTAATGGTGGGATACAGTAGGGCCATATCTACTATCGGTCAGAGGGATATATCGTGAGCAAGGTTTAACTTCGGTTGAGTGACGTCGGTATGAGTGAAAAGCGACTTATCTGCCTCTACGCATCCTCATCAGATTAGCGAAAACTGATTGAAAACGAGATTCACTGACTAATAATATATTAGGTCCATCAGGCCATTGGCCTAATGAGTAGAGTGTTCGCGAAAGGTCCGCGAGATCAGGTTTTAATACCAGCTCGAGTCAAACCAAAGACCCCAAAATGTTACTTGATTCCACCTTGCTTAGCACTAAAAATTATTAGGAAATGATCAAGAGTAAAGTGGAGCCATTTGGGAAATGGAGTAGTGCCCTGCCCTACACAAGGGTGTAATAACTATTGAACATGGATCGTTCTGGTCACCCTCGACTACGGTCGCCAACTTTACTTACTTACTTATTTACTTACTTACTTAGGTGTATCAGAGCCGTTTCTCATGCCTAATTGATCCGGTGGATGAGATGGGAGGGATGTAAACATAAAAGATCAGTTGTACAGAGGTGTAAAAACTGAAGATGGGAAGAATAAGCTTCCTGATCTCATCAATTTATTTTGTTCGCCGTACCCACAAAAACGCATTCAATGGTTTGGCAAGAATCCATCATGTACAGCATCTGCTACTATGAAAGACATCCTTACCTGGAGCAAAATAAATCTCAAAACGTTATTGGTCGAAACACAACTATGTATTTATGTCTCTGGCTGCGGCTTTTATGATTGGGGGAACATATATTACTTTCTGGACGAAGGATATTAATACAAATCAGCTAATTTCATTTGTAACCGAAGAGCAATGAAACAAATATATTTCTTTTGACAATCGATTTGGTTATCTAGAAGCAGAACATAAATAACAGATAATGGTGAGTATGAACAAGCGGCTTGTAATAACATCACAGTAAGCCATTTCTAAAATGATGACAGATCAACTCTTGTCATTCAGGGTTCTGCGCTGAGAAAACTTGGTTGATTTTACAGTCCAGTGGAAGACTCTGCGTAGGAAACGTTTGAAAGGAAAAAAGCTCAAATATTCATTTCTTGGGGGAGGAAATAAAGAATTCAGGCTGAAATTCGAAAGTTTGTCAAGGAAATATCGGTTCTTAGGCTTTGTGGCATCTTGAACCATTAAGTCTCAAAAATATGAGAATAAAAGGAGGGGAAGCTCATCTGGTTTGGTTTGGTTTGATGGCATATCACCATTATAGGTTATTTAATGCTAAATCTAATTTATACATATAAACAGTTCTACTTCAGTTATTTCCGTTTAGCATATGGACAGTTTTTTGCTTACACAGAGTTAAACGTAAAAATACTTGTATTTCAAATAATTCTGTTTAGCGTAAGACAAAGTTTATTTCTATTTGACCCATAGATAGCAATCTATCATGCGCTACTTCTCAGGGCATCAGTGAACCCGGGAGCGATGGCAATGAACGAGTACACGGCATTCCCCAACGCTCCATCATTACTGGAGCTTCATTATCAGATTGATTCGTGTTATATCTAGGATACTCGTTTGGAGAGTTTTTCCTCTCTGCAGAGATACAGTCAGTGTATTCTGCAGCCTCAACTCTCTGGGACACAGGAACCTTGTCGGACGATTCAAGAAATATCAAGGGTAGCAGAATATAATAAACCGTAGCTCGAGATGACGAAAGGAGATCCCAAACTGTCACATAATTATAAAAAAAAAAGAAAGAAAAAAGGACCAAAAAAGAAAATAAAGTAAAATAAAATGTTAAGTTGGAGAGGTGAGTGAATGGTTTCTGATCGGATTACAATATAGAGGAAAGAATGAAAGGAAAGATATAGGAAAAGGAAGAAAAAGGCGGGAAATTAATGTACATATGTAAATTCAACAACACTAAGTATGAAAGTAAAACCTCTTTTTTAAACCTTTGCTATGACGTTTTAAGGGGTGTTATGGTTAGTTAGCTAGACTTTCAAACTTTCACGAGTGAGTTCGAATCTCAGTTGGTGCCTCATTCATACAGCCTTACGTCACAACTGAGCAAACATAACCATAGTAAATTGCTACTAAGCATTTGCTGTCAAACTTTACACCTATGCGTAGGCATGTCGGCACGTAAGTTTTCAATTTTTTATGCATATCATATTGTACATGATCCTATTTACCCAACCACTCCGTTCGGGCAGGATATGACACAAGGTCAATTTTTAAGCGGAGTTTAACATGCTTGAATTCAGAGTTTTCCTTCTCCTAGACTAGTTGCCTCACCAAGGCTGAAGAACCCACTTTGTCCTACTATTTACACATAGCTGGAGAAAGAATAATTGGATTCATACCTTTCCTAAGGGTATTAGTGCAATGTGAAATGCAATCAGTCTCGTCCAGGATTCGAACTCGTGTCGCCGTGTTCATTTCCTACGACGATAATCATTACACCACGGGCACCCCCCATATTGTACATGATTAACACACCATAAAGTATACATGATAAATTTTGTACATAGTATATTTTACATGGCGGTAAATTAATACCGCTTTTCTTTCTCGTTTTTTGAACGATCTTAAGAACATTTGAAGAAATGTAATGCATCATAAACGATGCAGTTGCGCAAAAGTCTTAATTCAAATTTTTACACTCAAATCCCTTGAATTGCCGCATAGCTATAAACTGAGATGTGGGGAGAAGGAAGGAAGGAGAGGGAAATGAGGAAACGTTGACTTAACGTTAAAACTTCAAGTTTCAATATTCACTTTTTTTACCCTTTTAGTATAAATAAATTCCAACTACGTTTTTATTTATGTTTTAATTCATAATTTTTTTTCGCCACGAGGAAGTATGTTGTTCGTTATCCTTCCTCAATCACCCATCGGAAATAAATTACCGAATTTAAAGTTTTTTAGACCGTCCTGAAAAAATGCACTTTTTATTCATGAAATAATAACAAATAATGGTATAAATGTTATCAAGTATTCCGGTCAAAAAATAATAATTTGCCAACAAATTTGTTTTACCCAGATGTGTGACCCTAACTCGTATTATAAATCCAGGACAGACAGGACCTGGAAGAAATTGTAATCCAGAGGTATTCCACCTTCTCAGATCTCCAAAACTGGAGCCTTATCATCAGATGCAGTTTATCATTATACACTGAAGACCACTTTCCTTGAGGGGATCTTACCAATTAACAGAGGTTGCAGCCAGCTTGTTATTGATTCAGTATATTGAGAAGCAGACTAATCAATCTAAAAGAAAACAACAAATGATCAAAATCTCAAATCAGTTTTTACTGAATTGAAATGATTTGATGAAGCGTAGAAGTGTATATTTCACCCCGTAATAGTTATTTATCTTCATCTTTCGTTCTCTTTTATTTCATTATTCCTTCCTATAACACAAACACGCACATATTTGTATATATATATATATATATATATATATATATATATATATATATATATATATATACGAGAGACAGACAGACAGACAGAGCCAGAGAAAGCAAACAGGCGAAATTAACAAATCACAAAATTTATAAAAAGGCAACTAAAATTCACAATTTTTCTGTCAGTTATGTATAGGAAAAAATACAAATCAAACCATAGTTTTAAAAAAAAAATTAATTTTTGTCTACGAGCTTATATTCATTATTTTTTAATATAGCTTAAAAGCGTTTCTTTTTTGCCACCTGAGAATGCAAAATTGCCTTCAGGTTTGATCTATTCTTATTCAATGAAAATTCGCCACATTTAACGGAAGATTAATAAAATGGCCGCTGAATAAAATTTTTAAATTAACAAAAATAAGCAAAAGCTTCTTGTAAAAAAATCGGATTAAATCATAAAAAAATAAATAGCCCAATAATATTAATTTAAAGTGTCTATTTTTGAAAGAAAGAAAAAGAAAATGTGATTGGAAAAGAGGAGAAAGACTATAATACGAAATAGATACGGAGGGAAGGAATAGAAAAATAAGAAATAAATGATGTAAAAAATATGTAAAAATAAACATTGGAGAATAACCAAATTAGAACTACAAAAATATTTACATCCAAAGGAATTAAATAGGAATTAAGGATAAAAATAACGCTAAGAACGAAGAAAAATATGAAAAGCTTGAGGGAAAAGAATACAGGAAAAACAAACAAGCAAACTAAAGCTGAACAGTTAAAAGAAAGCTGTAAATAATCTCAAGACACACTGAATACCATGTAAAATAAGAAATTTAAAAAAAAATTTAATGAAAGAAAAAAGACTATTATTTAAGGAAATAAAGAGTATATGATTCTGAGATTCAAAGATATTTACATGAAAAAATAAAACTGATTAAATTAGATGAAAAGACCAGGATATATATATATATATATATATATATATATATATATATACACACACATACACACACACACATATGTATATATATATATATATATATATATATATATATATATATATATATATAGTATTCCTATGATAAACAGAAGATATGTAGTTATAACAGAGAAAAAACAACTCAATGACAAGAAATAAGGACACAAAAGAAATAAAATCAACAAAATAATGTGTTAATTGCTTAAAAGTCATTCAACTTCAAAGATTTAATAAAAAAATATTTGTTTTATTTGACGCCTAAATAAATGTAAATAGGGAAATACCATACAACTAAAAATGAAGCTAAGAAATAGATTGAACGGTATGGATTGATATGTTAGGTGTCAGCAAAGGTTTTTTAAGGGAAATCGTTTTCAACAGTGAATTTAGTCTTTTGCCTTCACTGAATGTTTGTTCGCTCTTATCTATTTAGTTGTACTGGATATACTTTTTAAATTAGATTTTCTAACTTAAATCGTTAGGAAATAAAGCAGTTCGTGCAATTCAATAAGGCAATATGTTTTGTATTTTTATTCAATATTTCTTAGTCTAGCTGTATTTTTACCCATGAATAAAGACATTCAATCTAAAAAGGAACTAAATCCGAGAAGGTATTTTTGTTTAATTTCTTTTTATTCATCAAAATAGCTACCATCAACAAATTTGCTGAAATTATTAGAACTCTTCACTTAAATATGTATCACTCTCTTTACTTATTTAGCTTAATTAATACAGCCTTTACAGGATTAAAGAAAAAAATCTGAGACTGATTGGATGCTCCAATTAATAAATACGTACGATAATTGAAATAATAAATTAGAATTTGAAGCAATAAATATGCTAAACCCCTCAACTTCTCAACGAAAGAAAAAGACATTAAAAAGCAAGAGAACAAGCATGAATATTAAAGAGCGCTAGAACTGAATCTATAAAAAACCGCATGGTTTAACAATAGGCACAAAAAATTAAAAATGGTGATATAGATATAGTAAAAACTAATATGAATATTGCTTGAGGGAAGACTGAGACTAATGATTTGTTTGTATGTTTTTTGTTGGGTTTTATGGCATATCAATCTTTGTAGGTTATTTAACACCAAATCCATTTTTATGTAAAACTGTTCTATTTAAAACAATTCAGTTTAGCATAAGTACGGTTTAATTGTCAAAAACATTTCTATTTCAAGCTATTCAGTTTACTCAAACAATTCAGTTTAGCATAAGAATGATGTTATTTCTATTTAAACCATAGATAGGGCCCTCTCAGGTGCTACCACTCCGGGCCAGAGTGGACCTGGGAGCAATGGCAATGAAGGGGTACTCAGCATTCCCCAAAGCTCCAGAATTGCTGGAACCTCACCATCAGATTGTTTAGTGTCATAACCAGGACACTCGTTGTGGGGGTCATACCCCTCTGTAGAGAAGCAGTCAGCCCCAGCCGACTGGGCAATGAGACTAATGAATCAATAACGGGAGCTCAGGACAAAACCATTCCTTCCTCATGCATACACATGTTAACATAAACAAACAAACATATAACATTTCTTAGCTACAAAGATTACAAAAGTTAGATCATATAAGACAACCTATCGAATATGCAGGCAATTATTTCTTCTTAACATTTGACGTAAGCTTTCTGAAGTAGGTAAACAATAAACTTCTCTAATTTTGAGTCTTTGAGCGAGCGAAATTACAAGTTACGAGTTTTTTATATATGTTCGATATCCTACGCCTTATTATTTATTCATGTACTTATTTTTATATATCTAAGAGCATTTAAGGACTGATAAGTTTACATCACGGATAATGCAGTGTCTGAAAGAAATAAAAGAAAACAGCGATATAATTATCTAATAAAAAAATGAAAATCATATTCGTTCATACATAACAAAATTCGCAGTCATTTTATTTTTCGTGATGTTTAGTAAATGTAGGGAGGTAAATATGGAGTAGAGGTTATAGTCGAAGGAAGTCGATTCGGTTACCTGACTTCAACTCGAAAACATGGCTGTTCACATTTGACATAACGGTAATAGCCTTGAGAAAGGTGTAAATCCAGCTATGGGTGAATAGTAGACTAACTCATTTACATTGGCATATGAACTAGCCTCTTAATTCAAACAAGTTGTAGACTTGAAGACAGATGTACTCAGACTATTCTTGCCCAAGACACACTATACAATCAGCACCTCCACGTACAAACCACGAAACAGGATGCTTCAATAGAAGTATTTAGTTAAGAGTAAGAATCACTAAAAACATTTTTAAATGATGTCTATTTATCAGTCAAGTTACTTTGTTTTAAAGATAAATCAACATATATGTGTAATCTAATGCCAAATATATTATTGCTGTGTTCTTAATTTTTGACATGTAGCTGAGGCGGGGGAAATTTCAAAACTTTCCCAATGTAATTTGGCAACTGGTTTCGGTTTCTTTGTATAATGGCATATCAACCTTTGTAGGTTATTTAATGCTAAAGCCATTCTCCTAGAAGAACAGTAGCGATACAATTTAACCTATAGCTGGGAGGATAAGGGGGTTCATACCTTTCCCAAGGGTATTTTCCCGAAAGTGAACGGAATAGCGCGACTGGAGTACGAACTCGCTTACTACGATTCCGCAGTCCATCGATTTAACTATTACATCACGATGATGCCCCCTTGTGCAACTGGGGTTTGAAATTGCTTATTATGATGACACATTCCTGCACAATAGCCAGTTGGTGACTGGTACTCCTTTTTACTATTTATTATTACTAAAATAACTAGGTTTAAGCAATAATGGTCCGAAAAAAGATTTTAAAATTTCACTATATTTTCACAGTTTATCTGGCCACATGCTTACTACGTGACTTCATACGCCTGCATGTTCTTTGAGTACAACATAATTTTCTCGTCTAATGAAATAACGTAAAAGATATTCTGGGATACATAGTCAATGGCTTAGATATTTAATGGGAGCGAAGCTGCTGATATTTTCCAACCCTTTCTTTCTTTTTCGAGCTCAAATCACGAATATTGTCTCCATATCCTTACATATGAAGAATAACTAGGAGGATTTATAATTAGATTGACCAAAAATCAGCGAATAAGCAAATCTTAAAAAGAATGTTATTCGTTCAGAACGAAATCAAATTCTAATCAGAAACCCTCATACATAATTATTTATATATATATATATATATATATATATATATATATATATATTGTAGCATCCGAAGTATTTATTTATACGGACCAAATTTTTGAATTTACACATTTCAGTAAATGTTAAATTAAAAATCCGGAAGCATCCGGGAAAAAATGATGAAAATACATTTGATAAAATTTTCATGTTTTCGTTGATATTATTTATTGATTATTTCTTTTCTTCAGTTTCGTTCTTTCGTTTCGCTATTGCGATTATTTTTTTCTTGCGCTACTTTTCTTTTTCTTTTTTTACTTTTTCTTGATTTTGTTTAAAACGCATTGGATTAGGAGAATTTACAGGAAATTACATTGGAAATCGAAAATTGAAAACAATGTCCTTGTCAACAAACACCATATTTTATATTATTTTTGCAAGTAATTTAATTTTTAGGAAATAAATCTAGAATATACACATTCAAGTTTCACAAAATAAAAAGCATTGCAAAGTAACAAATTTTCTTTCTATCTTTACATTACTCGATGGTATGTTGCTCATGGTCTGAACTAATGCAAGAGTATGTTTACATTTGCATTTAAATATATACGTTGACGTCTTTTCCAATAGACTATACCCGAATAATCTGCACTTAACCGAGATTATGTGAGTATGTGTCATTTCACCGAGTTTTACTTATTTGCAGGGTCAGAAAAATTTACTAAAGAGCGTGTTATGTCAAGACATCACGCACATATCCAGTGTAACACATATACATATGCATGCACACATGTATATATGTGTCGTATATCATTTAAATTTAAAAGCCCAAAAGCATGCAGTTTTCAATCTTATATCTTTAATACACATGTTTTGTCAGTGAAACGACTGCTGCTGTTCTTCACTTTTCATTCGCTTATGATGTTCATTTAAATCAAATTTATTAGTTAAGACTCTAGTTCTTTAATTGGCGTTGCAAATTCTATCGTACTTATTTTCTCTGATTGACAATCTGTTAATCTTAACATCAGAATCCAGCTCAAATGATTATCGAGACTGTCAGATTTCTGACAATTTGTTTTGCCAGAATTTTGTCCAATATATATATATATATATATATATATATATATATATATATATATATATATATATATATATATATATATATTGTGTGTGTGTGTTTGTGTTTTTGTGTGTTCGTGTGTGAGTGCGTTCTGGCTAAACCAACATGTGCAACCATATTGGGATATTTTTGAAATCATATCTCACATGTAATCAATTGGTCCTGCTCATCAAATAAGTAAAACTGTTTTTAATATATTGTTCCTCGAAACGTAGCCGTTTCCTCCTCCACTTTTTTTTCTATTTTCCTTGATTTAAACCAATGTGAAGGCGAGCAATGGTTCGATTAAAATGGTCTGTAGTCATTAAGTTTGTTTTTTTTCTTTTATTACTTATAGGGTGTAAACATCTGTTTGATACAATATCGTTATTTTTAAAAGTTCATTACCGTACCGCAGGTGTTTTGGGACACACATCATCCTATATGAGTCTTTAAAAACTGATTTTCTAAATAGACACTTCTATTCAATGCCAGTGTACTTTTTATATACTTTTTCTTAAAATGCGTACATGTAATGACATACATCATTGTATATACAAAATATAGATAACACTTTTTTTTTTGTTTTTAGAATTTACCGTAAGGTTTGTGTTATTGCTTAATGGTTTTTCAGGTTCATCAATAACAGTATTTTCTTTCCTTACATTATTTACTGTCACTATATATATTCTTTAGATATTTTGAAGGTCTTTGTAAATAAAATTCAAAGAATGGACAGATCATAATTTTGTTTTAAGCATAATAGTGATGTTATTTTTATAATTTTATGTTTTATTAATCATTTTGGTTCTTATCAAATTGGAGTGTATTGACATTTCCTGAATTAATGAGTATGAAAACAAAGTTGTCAGATTTAGTAATATACTAAGACCTTTTCTTATATGTGGACAAGGCTGTATGAGTGGGGCACCCAATAAGACTCGAACTTACTAGTGAAGTTTGCAAGTTTATCATGTAAAGCTTTTCCCAACCCAAGTCGACAGATTTAGAGTGAATGATATATGCCCTCTCCCATTTGAAGAAAACGAGATATATCTTAGATATAGGTGTGACATAGTCGGAACAAAAGTAGAATTACGTGCAAACCATTTGACGAGGACACGAAGAAACAACGTTTAAAGGTGGAATGTTTGTTGGATTCTTAAGGATGACAGCATATATTTACCTAATCGATCAGTCAGGGTGTGACATAATGTCAATTTTTAAGCCGAGTAAAGCTGGTTTAAATTCAATATTTCTTCTCCTAGACTGTTCCCCTAAGTAAGGCTTAAAAATGAATCTGACCAACTATTTACCCAAAGCTTGGTTAAAAGTGATGGATTCATTCCTTTTCCCAAAGACACTAGCGTGAAAGGAATGCAGTCTAGCTTGTGTAGGATTTGAACTCGGGTTACCAATTCGAGTTTTCGTGACGATAATTCCTCGAGCAACACCAAAAGAATGAACTGAGTTCTGAAAGAGGCAAATGTTAATTGTCTCTATCAATTAAGTGTATGAAAGGTAATTATCAGGAATATTTCAAAAGCAGGTTTGCATAAGCGACGTCTAAATATATCGAGCAATTTATCAGATAATGCAAAAATGAGAACACAAATAACTCAAATGTCTTTTAACCATAATGCAAAATGAAATATTAAATAAAAGCACATCTTAATATATCGAAGCTGAAGTTCAACCCATATCATCACCCAGTACAGTGTACCCCGCATTTATTACTTAACATGAAATCTTATGATACCCGGCAATTTCAAAATATATTATCTATATTTACCGATGAAGTAAAGTACTACTTCTGACTATTCTTTATTTAACATTTGATCACTGACTGTGAGACCCCCACCACCACAAAAATAGGATGTCTATTGTATGACATTAAACTACGTAGTGCATTCAATAGGTTTCCAGACTTTTTGTACAGGCATTTAATATTGTCGTAGATGCTTGAAAATTCACTCTGTTATTGCTATACATCTTATAAGATGGCTGACTGCTTTTTATGAATTCAGGTTCAATGAACAACTACAGCAGGAAATGGAATACACCCTACTAAAGCCTGATTGTCACAGCTGGTGAATTTCAAAAATGCAGTCTGTCACTTTAGAAGAACGATATGCAATTATATTATGTTTTAAACTTGGAAATAATACCACAGAAACGTATGGAATGCTTCAGACTGCTTTTTTGACCATATTGAATGAATCGGGCATCAGTTTTTGAGAGGCATAAGAAATTCAAGGAAGGCAGGGAGTCTGTGAGGGATGAGGAGATGTGTGAGAGGAGTAATGAAGTCAATACACCAGAGTTGATTGGCCAAATGGTTAGGGTTAGGGTTAGGGTTACTATGTTGAGGTTTTAAGGGAGTTCAGGAAGTTATTCCGTCGGAATAACTTCAAATCGGCTCAGTGGCATTTCCACCAGGACAATACACCAATCCCCTACTCCATCCTTGCCATAGACAATTTGACAAAGATGGGCATGAAGACACATCCTCTGCCTCACTATAGTCCAGACCTTGCTCCCTGTGACTTTTGGCTATTCCCTAAGTTCAGAGGCTGTCGGTATGAGACAATTGAGGAGAGGAAAGAGGCTGTGACCAAGATCATTGACACATTCACACAAGAGGACTTTCATGGGGCCATCCAGAAGTTGTTGGAACGGTATAACAAGAGCATTGCAGCCTGAGGAGATTATTTCGAAGGGGACAAGAGTTTCATGTGTGTAGTATCAATAAAAGTGCCCATACGAAATAAGTCTGCAAACTTATTTAATGATCCCCGCACATCTGATGGTGAAGCTCAAGTTATAGAGTGTGTGGTGTACCTCTTTATTGATGTTACTCCCAGATCCATTTTTTACCGAGAGTGGAGGTAGCTGTTAGAGTCCCTGAATCAAGTAGAACTGTCTTGAAAGTTATTGGATTTATGCAGGAATAATTGATTATATGTCACTGAAACTGATCGGTACTTGAAGCAATAATTGTTTGCTAAAGATTATTATTAATTACTTAAAGCCATATTACTATATGTTAACAAATAACTATTATTAAACAGAAATATTTACCGGTAAATATAAAATTATTAATAAATGGTAGACATATTTGAAACCATACAACAGTGTGCAAATTATTTGTATTAGGAAAACATAAGATTATATAAGTATGTGCAAAAATCCCTAAACGAACTAATACACAAAAGTCTAAATGTGCTCTGAACTTGATTCCTTTAGCTCTACGCATAGAGTAACCATCGACGTTTGATATGACATTAAAATCAATTATTCAATCACTCATCCCGCTTCAGTAGCTCTGCTAACTATATCTATAATGATATTCATTATTTCTAACTTTTGGCGTTATATAATCAAACCCTTCGCACAAAAAAGAAAAACATAAAATGTCAACTCATTCAATATGCAGTGATTATGGTTTATTTTCTAAAACAAATGTATACACTTTTATTCTTTTTGCCTTTAAAAGAATTCAAACCAATTACACTCACTCATGCCAATTTTTTTTTACATTTTTTCTTGACAATTAAACCAGTGGAAACTTTATGTCAAAAAGCTAGTCTATGTAAGGTGATATTACAAGATGTTTACTTTGACATGGATAGAATTCATTTGCATATTTTCGTACTAAGTCATACAGCGTTCTTTTATTCCAAAACACTATACTAAAAGAGTACAAGAATGTTCTTGGATTGATCAAGATAGAGATAACTCTTTTTTATTAAAAAGTTTTTTAAAAATCGGGATGAGATGTAACAAATATCAGCACTGTAAAACGTGGTACCAAATGTTCAACATTACGTAATGATGTCCCGAGTGAGACAACATGCCAAATGTTCCGTAAGGAAATTAGATACCGAATCTTTAGCACAATGACAATGATGTATTAGATATTCAACATAGTGAAACAATGTCACGGTGGTCTGGCTCATTGAGACTATATACCAAATGTTCAGTACTGAAATGAAATATGCTGAGTGTTCAGCACAGTGTCAACGATGTATTAAATGTTCAACATTGTGAAACAATGCCCCGATAGTCTGTCTCAGTGAGATAATATACCAAGTATTCAGTACTGAGATAAGATACACCGAGTGTTCAGCACATTGACAATGATGTATTAAATGTGCAACATTGTGAAACAATGGCTTGATTGTCTAACTCAGTGAGATAATATATCTAGTGTTCAAAACTGAGATCAGATATGCCGAGTGTTAAGCAAAATGACAATGATGTGCGGAGTGTTTATAACTGTGAAACCGATGTACCGAGTGGTAAGCACTGCAAGATAAAAATGTAGAACAGCATGGTTATTTTAAATCTCTTGGCGATTCTCTTCTTGGTTGTGCCGAGGATTTTTTTAGTGCACCTTAGCTTTACTCTCACTTTTTTCTTTCTTTTCGATACCATTGAATGAATCAAGTGGCTGATATTTTTTACATAACTGTATTAAATTAACAGACCACGTTACTTTTTCTCATTTCTATCGAAAAGCTATAGACTAGTCAAACGACCCTTACAATAACTCATACTAATCAATTGAACAGAGCTGTTACATTTTAACCAAGCAAATCGCCAGAAAATCCTGACCGCTTTCTTGTGATATCACACACAGTGAAATTCCTTGTGATGTCAGATCACAGCAAATGTTTCTCTGTCAAACAAACGCCTTATCTCACATACTACACACATAAATAAATTTCCAGCATATCAGCTTTTTATTATTACATCTTTATTTCTTGTATTAATTCTTGCACGTACCCGCTATCAGAGAAAACACAACTGAATATCAGTAAATCCTGTGAATAATGTATAATAAAAGCGCTCATGAATATTGCATATTCCTATTTTGGATTTCAATTCAAATGATTCTTGCTATATCTACTGCTTTGTAAGTTATTATGTGAAAAATATTTAAATACATAGATACAGACAGGCTATATACAAAGGTGCTAGCACAAAGAGGAAAGAGAGAGAGAGAGAGAGAGAGAGAGAGAGAGAGAGAGAGAGAGAGAGGACATATCACATAAACATATTTTTATAAGTACTTTATAAAAAAATGAAACAGTTTATGGAAAATCAGGCATATATATATATATATATATATATATATATATATATATATATGTGTGTGTGTGTGTGTGTGTGTTTGTGTGTGTGTGTGTGCGTGTGTGTGAGTTTCTATGCATTATGTGTATCTTATTTTCTGGGTAACCGTCGCAAAACTTATGAGTAAATATTTTTCAACTCTTCATAAATACTGTGATGATGAGTTCGTAGTATCAGTGCAATCTGCCTTGAATAAGTGTAATCTTTGGAACTTTTGCTTTAGTTGAGGATGTTGCGTTTGTAGCAAAATAAATCTAATTACATCCCAATACATTTATAAAAGCTTTTAAATGAAAACCATTATAGAATACTTTTCGGGTTCTTTCATGAATGGTATGTCAACATTCATGGACTAGATAATCCTGAATATATCCTTGTAGAAGAACAGTAAAGAAACTTTTTTAACACTTAGCGAAGTGATAAGTTGTTTAATAACTTTCCCCATGGTATTATACGGAAAGTGAAAGTAATAGCACAAATGGAGTTTGAATTGGCTATGATGTCACAGTCCAAAATCTCTACTGTTTTCCCTCTAATTGCCTGGTCTTCTCGTTTTTTTTTTTTAATTTCCCAAGGCTTTGCGATCAGGTCCAATTCAATCAATTACAATTTGCATCACAGTTAGTCTTATGTTCCATTTTTTAAAAAAATTTTGGAAAGGTCCAAGATTTATCCTTTTTTTCGTTTTCTTTCATTTTCTGTATTTACCAGGACGGTAAAATCCACTACATTACCAATACTTTTTTCTTACTAATTAACTATGGGCTTGGTCATTTCGGTGGGATTAGGTGATCCGTTGGTATTTCAAAACCCTAGATAATTTTACGCCTCTCAATCTCTTGGATGTATTCTGGTTTGTTCATACATATTTTATTAATAAATTTAGATTTTGAATTCTTGCACGTTTCCAGCTCGATCGTGCTGAGTCGTGTACTCTTTTTTATGCGAGTTTACTACATTTACTCACACCATGATTAACCCTTTACTCTCTGTCTCCACATAACTCATTCTGTTGCATTATATCAATTTTCACGATAATACTATTGGTTCTTGTGGCATTGTTTTGTGCTGCTATTCAAAGAGATTCATTTTCACGCTTGAGGGCACCTATTATTATTATTATTATTATTATTATTATTATTATTATTTGAGAGTTTCTCATATTAATACTAGCTGATGGTTTTTCACTGAAGTTTGAGTAATGGGAAGCCTCCTCTTGTCTCTAGGATATTTCTCAGTATTCTGGCCGATCATAGCAATGATGTATTGTGGATGCTCGCTACTTGTCTTCTGATTTCTAAGTCTTCTAGTTCCTTTACCAACCATTTGGGGTTCGTTCCATGTGCACCAGCCATAATTAGTATCAGTGTCACCTTCATGATCCATTGTTTATTCAGCTCTCTGGCAAGGACCTGATATCCATCTCTCTTTCCACTTTCTTTTAATTTCACTCTGGATTTTTTATCAAACGTAAGCTTTTTCCTCTGCTGTCACTTCCACTCTCCAGTTTTGCATGGTTTTGTCGATGAACTTTTTGACTTCGTCGGATATGTCGTACATTTTCAGACATTCTATTATGAGGCTTTATTATCATTATTATTATTATCATTATTATTATTATTATTATTATTAGTAGTAGTAGTAGTAGTAGTAGAAGTAGTAGTAGTAGTAGTAGTAGTATTTATTCCTTGAGAGTTTTTCACATTAGCTGCTAGTTTTTTTTTCCTGAAGTTTGAGTGAAAGTTAATATCCTCCAGTCTCCAAGACTCTTCTCAGTATTCTGGCCGATCCTAATAGTGCACTAGTTTTGATGGGCTCCGCTTGTCCTCTTATTTCCAAGTCCTCCAGTACCTTCAATAATCCTTCGGTGACTGTACCAAGAGTAGTAATTATATTTGGTATAATTGTCAATTGCATGTTCCTCAGTTTCTTTAATTCCCCTGCAAGTTCGAGGTACTTATCCTTTTTGCATTTTATTTTCAATTTTACTATATGGTCAGCCAGGACAGCCAAATCCACTATTTAGTAAGCTCTTTTATTTGTTGTCGATTATTACAAAGTCTGGTCGTTTGACTGAGATTACGTGATGCGTTTGTATGTTAAAATCCCATAGAGGTTTATGTGTCTCATTCTCCAGGACACCTAATGGTTTTGCATATAGCATCTGTTCATGAGGTCGAATTTTAATTTCTTGCATAATTTCTAGTGAATCACTTTGCCCACCCAGTCATTTCTAGTCTTATACTATTTATGTGCTAATTTGCTGCATTCTATTATTATGTGATTGATCGTTTCTTCCACATCACCACATAATCTTCATGGAGGTGCCCGTGGTGTAGTCGTTATCGTCATAGGAAATGGTCACGGCGACACGAGTTCAAATCCTGGACGAGACTGATTGCATTTCACATAGCACTAATACCCTTGGGGAAGGTATGAATCCAATTATTCTCCCTCCAGCTTTGGGTAAATAGTAGGACAGACTAGGTTCTTCAGCCTTGGTTAGGTAACTAGTCTAGGAGAAGGAAAACTCTGAATTCAAACCTGTTAAACTCCGCTTAAAAATTGACCTTGTGTCATATCCTGCCCGAGCGGAGGGGTTGGTAAATAGTACCACATAATCTTCATTTACTGTTCTGTTGTGTCATATTTATTATTGCTTTGATGTGATTGGTTCTTATTTGGTTGTTTTGTGCTGCTATTAGAAGAGATTCAGTTTCTCCGTTAAGTTTTCGCTTTCGTATCCACGTTCAGGTTTTCTCGTATGAAATGTTGTTTATTAGTCGTTTAAAACGTCTATAGAGTTGTTTTGTTCCCATTTTTTTTCTGATTATTGTCTTTGTTGGTCCCCGTGTTCTCAGTATTGTTTTGGATAGCTGTAATTAGTTTTTCTCCACACTTTTCTTTGTAATCTTCAAGTCATTGAACTGATGTATCAACGCTGTCTTAAATATTGACAAATATTCTTCATCTGTCTTTTCCTAATACATATAGTCTGTCAACATCATTTCTGGGATGTAATGCCTTATGCTTAGTCATTAGTTTTCTTGTTCTTTGGTCCATTTGTTTAAGTTATTCTCTGGTCCACTTACCGAATCATCCTGAATATCTTACGAGAACAGTCCAGGTATTTATTCTTTTGATAAGGTTTCTGCGATATAGTTTTGTCTCAAGTAGCTTTTAGCTCTCAAATTACACTCTTTCTCAACGTTGAAAGAAAACTTTCCACTCGTTTGATGGTGTCTGCTTCCAAATCACCTAGTATCTGTAGGTTTCCTTTTCTCTGGACGTTCTAATTTTTCCTTGACTTGGTAGTTCCATTTTGTCCGTCAGGTGTCGTTTGTCGCTTTACTAGCACGACGCATTGTCTATGCCAACTTTTATTTCTATGTCCTGACACTATATCTTTACTGCGCCTATGTCCTATCTGTATATTCACATACTCATCGTGGAATGTTTACACCTGCTTAGACTAATGGTCTTCAATCAAATCTGTTTGACAGCAAGTCTTCTTGCTTTAGAACACCCTTCTATATTTTCTAGCAGATCTTTGCAGTGCCATCGTGTGGACGACCGCAATGTTTCAATTGTTCCCAGTTTCCTTCTAAGGTTCTTCGGTATTTTATCTTACCCCCAACTATGACTAGTATCGTTTCAACTTTCATGTTCCCTAACATTTTAAGTTATCGAGCAAAGTGTACGTTTTTATGTACTCAGTAGTTTTCTTTTATTTTCAATCAGTGGTATGTAGACAAGTCGAAGTCTGTTTCTGTATTAGCTAATTTCTTCATGATGACGAAAACTAAGTCTGCTCTACGTACGGTATTGGGGGGATCTATGTTTTTAAAACTCAAAACCCAATAGAATTATGTTTGCCTCGTGTCCAAAGACGTATTCTCTTGGCCCATATGATAGAAGATTCGGCTATTTCACAATTACCCTCAATATCTCGTCAAACTAATAATGAAGACAATTGTAATTTCCCTCATCTTCAATATTTTTACGTTATTTTTCCCCATCTGAACATTTAGTTTTTTAATTGTTTGAAAGAACATAATCCGCTTATTAGTTTTGATAGATGATTTATTTTAATTTACAATTTCTAGATAATTTTCGTTGTTTTTATCCCTATAGAACATATTTTACCCATGTTCTATTCATTTTCTTAAAAATGCATTCATAAGAGATAAATTTCCTTGTGATTAATTTCATGAAGTCACTTTAAAGATTTCCGGTTTCATTCGTTTGTTCACAGAATCTGTATCTATTATTTTGCTTGTCTTATTTTATTTGATATAATAAATCGTAATATAATATAATTAATCTGAGCAACTATTACTGATGAAGTTTGTGTGTTAAATATTATTTTCCAAATCATACTCGAATTGAATTGCTGATATTTCCTTTTAGTTTTAATTGCCTCTTTAAATTCCCCGTCGATATTTTCCCCTTTATTTCAATTTACTCGATTCGAAGTTTCCTGATCATCCATTTGTTCTGATGACTTTTTTTAGGATTGTTACCTTAATTCAAATTTGTCTTAATGAATTCATTTTCCGAAAGACCAAGATGTGAGACATGCAGAGTAAAGACGACTAGAATTCAGTGTTCCTTTGAGCCTGTTAGCTCAATCAAGCATAAATGACTTTTTTTTACCATATTATTTACCTGTTGCTGGAAGAGATAGGAGATAGAATCATACTTTTCCTAATGGCATAAGTGCGAAGTGAAACACAAACACCCTCATGGAGGATATGAAATCGACTCTTCATTTCCCTTTATTACAGTAAATCTTATAGTAATCTCTACTACATAAAATAAAAATACATGGATTTTTTTTTCTGGCGCATCGGGGTCTTTGTAGTGAAGTGGCTAACTTGCTTGACTGTGATATCGGAGAAAAAGCATTTCGAACTCTATTGTGCTCATTTCGAACGAATAAATTTGCGAAAAGTTTGAACGCCTTTTCCTCAAATCTGTGGATTAAATTGTGCAACAACTGTATTCTACGAGGATAGCTTTGGCAATTACTATTATTCAACTATTCAGTGTACATCACTAGTATTACGCAATTCTTGATCCTGAATTCCATTAAGTCCCCCTGCTGATATTTTACAATATTGTTTACATGTTTTCTTCATTTTTCCAAACATTTCCTGTGGTGTAGTAAAATTAATGTCAACGTTTTCACAAGACGTGATTAATTGATATTATTGCTATAACATATTGCAAAGTGGATATGGCCCGTCTTCGAAATGCTTCTTCTAACGCTGCTTTCAGCTTTGCATTGTTCCCATACCTTTAGTTGTGTTCTCAAGTTTTCTATTCAATTTTAGAATTGCAAATTTGAATTTTATCTCTTAAATAATTCAGATACCACATTTATGGGATCGTGCTGTGAGATTATTAGCAAGAAGACGCCTCTTTACTTTTCTTGCAATTAGTTGAAAGGTGATTACATTAGATTTTCTAGCAAAGTGTTTATTTCTCCGAAATATTCACTAGCATTATTTTTTTTAAAAATCCAAATTAGATGTATGATGTCACCATATGTAGAGGCTTGAGTTTCTTATTTTCATTTTTTTAATGATAATGATAATAGTAGTAGCAGTAGTAGTAGTACTACTACTACTACTACTATTATTATTATTGTTGTTATTACTATAGAGTTTTTCATATGAGTGTTAGCTGATGGTTTTCCACTGGAGTTTGAGTGACAGCAAGTCACCTCAAGTCTCCAGGACTCGTCTCAGTATTCTGGCCGTTCTCAGCAATGCTGTCGTTTGGATAGTCTCTACTCTTCCATCAACTTCCGAGTCCTTCAGGCCCTTTAATAATCATTTTGTTACTGTGCCAAAAGTACAAATCACAATTGGTACAATCGTCACTTTCATGTTCGATAGTTTTTTCAATTCTCTAGCAAGGTCGAGCTACTTAACCTTCTTTTCCCATTCTTTCAATTTATTCTATGGTCAGCCGGGACAGCAGAGTCGACAATTTCACAAATTTTCTTTTTTTCTTTTTGGAGATTATTATAAGGTTTGGTCTTCTGGCCAAGATTAGGTTATCCCTTTGTATGCCAACGTCCCATAGGATTTTATGTGTGTCATTTTCTAGGACAGGTGCTGGGTTGTGCATATACCATTTGTTCGTATGGTTAAATTGCAATTTATTGCACATTTCCCAGTTGATCACCTTACTAAACCAATCATGTCTAGTCTTGTACTCTTTCTGTGCTAGTTTGATACATTCGCTTATTATGTGATTGATCGTTTCGTCTCTGTCACCAAATAGTCTACATTTATTATTTTTTTGCGTTTTACCTATCCTCGCTTTGATATGGTTGGATCTTGTGGCGTTGTTTGTGCAGCTATTAGGAGAGATTCTGTTTCTCTCTTAAAGTTTCCTATTCTTAGCCACGTCCAAGTTTTGTCGTGTGAGATATTGTTTATTAGTCGTTTAAAACGCCCATGGAGTTATTTTTCTTCCCATTTTTGTTTCCTAGTTATTGTCAATCTGTTATCTATCGTCTCGTAGTACTGTTTCTGATGACTGTAATCAGTCCTCGTTCATATTTTTCTATGTAGTCTTCGAGTCCTTGTATCGATGTGTCAACGCAGTCTTCGATGCTGGCAAGTCCTCTTCCTCCCTCTTTTCTTGAAACATATAGTCTGTCGTCGTCATCTCTGGGATGTAATGCCTGCTTCATGATCCTTAGTTTTCTAGTTCTTAGGTCCTTTTGTTTAAGTTCATCTCTGGTCCACTTTCGAAAGGGTCTCGAGTATCTACCGAGGGGTACAGTCCAAGTATCTAATCTTTTGATAAGGTTTCTGCAAGAGAGTTTTGTCTCTTGTAGTTTTCTAGTTCTCCGAAGATATTTTTTGAGTTAAGTCTTTCATTTGCACCTGTTTGATGGTGCCTACCTCCAAGATTCCCGAGTATTTGTAGGTTTTGTTTTCTCGGAGCGTTCTAATCTCTTCTTAATTTGGTAGTTCCATTCCGACTGTTATATGTCTTTTGCCAATTTTTATTACAAGCATGGCTCATTATTCTATGTCAAATTCCATTCCTATGTCCCTACTGTATTCTCTAACTGTGTATTAGGGTGTCCAGTTCTTTTTTATGTCATTTAAGTATATCAGGTGATCAATATTTCCTTGCGATCTACTAAGTTTGTATCCGACAGTGCATTTTGTGATTATGTGGTTAAGTGACATCATGGCAATTATGAATAGTAAGGGTGATAGTGCATCAGCTGTGAAAATACCTTTTTGGATCTTTGTTTCAGCCAGGCTTTTGCCTCCTACTGTCAATTCAACTCTCCAAGTTTTCATGGTTTACTCGATGAAGTTTCTGACTTCATGTGATATCTTGTAAATTTTGAGACGGTTTATTATCCAGCTTTATGCAACCATATCATATGCTTTTTTGTTGTCAATCCATGCCATAGCTAGGTTTTTCCGTCTGGTATTGCTTTCCTTTAGGAAGTTGTTGATCTATGTACAGTAACTCTACCGTGCCTCTGGATCCTTCGTGGCATCCTTTCTGTTCCTCAGGGAACTAATTGCGGCTTGTTAGCGAGTAGTAGATCTCTTCCCTTATTTGTGCCGTCAATATTGTCCACCTCATCGGTAAGCAAATTGTGGGTCTATAATTGTTTGTAGCAGTTCCTTTGCTTGCGTCCTTTTGGGTTAATGTAGTCTTTCCTGTGGTTATCTAGTTAAGCGCTTGTGCATCTTGTAATCATCTGTTCATTTCTAGTGCACGTCTGTCGTGAATGGGGGTGAATTTCTTGAACCAGAATCCATGTGTTCCATCATGGCCTGGTGTTTTCCAATTTGATATCTTTTTTAGTGTCTTTTTGAGTTTTTCGATGTGTATTTCCAATTTCGGGTGTTCTTCGAATCCTCCTAGTTCTTATGTTATATTGTTGAATGTATACATTCAACCTTTTCGCTATGCATTTTGGTTGCCATATTTTCGTCCAAAATTGTTCATTTTCTTTGGCGTCTGCTTGTTGGCATTTTTTGTGTCATGCCCTCCCAGTTGTTAACAAAATTTACTTTTGTTGTCGTGGAATGTCCTGTTTTGTCTGTATTGTTTTATCCTTTGTCAATATTTCTTTAATCTCCCTTCTTTCGCCATACTTTTCTGGTTTATTTCCTCACGTTGTACTGTTATTTTTTCTCGTGATGTCTTTTCATTTCTGTTTCTACATATTCCAGTATCTTTTTTAACAATATTGGTCTGTTTTCGTAGATTGTTTTTATCTGCATTTCCTGTCGAATTTCACATCCTGGTTTTGACTGTTTCTTTGTACTTTTTGAGGGGATCCCAATTTTCTCACACATTAATTTCGCCCCTGCATTGATTAGTTCATTAAACTCGTTTATAATATTCGTTGATATGTAAGGTAGTATTTGATTTATTTTGTTCGTTTCTGTTTTAAGTATTCTTCCATTCTATATTTTTTAATGATTGTAGATTAGTCTTTTCACAATTCATAATTCTCTTTAAATTTTCTAGATTTGTCTTTTGTTCTTGCGATAGTGTTCCTTTAGGGTTACTTGGTTGTGTGGCGTTTTCATTTTGAAAAGTCTGTTGTTCATTTCTGGTATGCTGTTTTTGGTTGGCGTCTATGATGTGTCAGGTATTGTATTGTCTTGTTTCTGAGTTATCTGGTGTATTTCAACGGCAGAAAACCATCCTTTTTATAATTGTTCTAACTTGATCGGCAAGCCTTTGGCTTGTTGTCTGAAAACTACCACATTCCTGCCAGACCTCTGGCATTCTTTTCCTATATCCTATTTGTGAAGGGTTGCTCCTAAAATTTCAGTGTAGTGTAAGTTGATTTTGTTCCTTAGTTTTGCATTTTAGTCTCTGGTCGTTGTGGTTGCTAATGTTGTCATTCATGTTCCTGAAAAAAGAACAGCCAACATTCGCAGGATGACTATCGGGTCTCCCAAGTTGGCTATCAACAGAGCACCTGCTGATAACGACACCGAAGCCTGTTGTCTGGGTCCTACGTTTTGTAATATTTTTATCATATGTGGTATATTGTGGCTATATCAGACGCAGGGGTTGCTTTCACGCGTCTGATATAGATGTGACCGAGAACAGTTATATAGGCTGTTCGTTAACAGCGGGTCACTGACGAAAAACAGGGACGGAAGTATACGTAACCCTAAGTTTTAACTTAGTTAAAGTCCGTTGTCCTGCTATTTTATATTTTACTTCCCGGACTAAAACACTTAACTATTTCCACGTTTTCCAGTGTCAAATTTATGGTTTATATCTACTGTCTTATATCTACTAATTGTAAATGTCCTAGTGATATTCTTTTAGATAAAAGTGTTCTGATGATTTTCCAGTGAAATACAGGGTAGAAAATATCTCGACTGAGAAAGTCGATGCGTAATATAGCGAGTAAGAAGGTAAATTTAAACAAGTCATCAGTCAGCTCAGGATATTTCAGTTGGAAAATAATTTAGCCGATCAGAAACACCCTTCAGTTAAAAATCACAATAATTCACCAAAATATTTTACAAGTAACCGAAAATCAATGTTTTCTTTTTTATTAAAAAAAGAGAGGCCTTTTAAGTAACATGTTCGCTGGATCATATTATTATTACTATTATTATTTTACTCATTTGAGTGTATGTCATTCAAGCGTTTTCTGTTGGTTTCTACTGGAATTTGAGTGACAGCAAGTCTCTCCCGATTTTCCTGTCTCTTCTCAGTATTCTGGCCGATATCAACAATGCTGTAGTTTGAATGGTCTCTACTCGTCCTCTTACTTCCAATTTCTCAAGTCCCTGAACTAATCCTTTTTGGTGATTGTACAATTACGATTGGTAGCACTGTCACTTTCACGTTCCATAGCTTTTTTCAGTTATCTAGCAAGGTCCAGGTACTTTTCTTTCTTTCAGTTTTACCCTGTGATCAGCTGGAACGACAAAGTGGACTGTTTTTTTGTTGACTATCGCTAGGTCTGACCGTTTATACCTGCATCTCCCAAAGAATTTTGTGCATCTCATTTTCTAGGACGGATTCTATGGTATACATGTGCCATTTGTTCCTATGGTAAAATTTAAACTTACTTTTTGCACGATTCCCAGTGGGTCACCTTCCCCACCCAGCATGGATAGTATTACTCCTTGCGATTTTTTCAAACCAGCCTCTACTGGAGAGCTTTAGCCTACTATAAGTGATTACCAGGGTGCTTTGGTCTCCAGGACACTTCTGAATATCCTAGACGATCTCAACAATGCTGTAGTCTATTTTTTCTTTTATATGCTCTCTGGCAAAGTCCACGTATTTATCTATTTTTACACAACCTTATATTTTCACTCCGTTGTTCGCTGGAACGGCAAAACCAAATCAAATACAAATTCTCCTTTTTGTTGCGTTTTGGTGATTAACACAATTTCTTGCCGTCTGGCCAGGTACAAGATATATGTTTGTGACTCAAAATCCCAGAGAATATTGTGTGTCACATTTGTTGGTAAGGGTTCTTGTTTCTGTGAGTCATATTTATTCTTTGGGACAATTCCATGTGGATCCCTTTTCTCATGTCGTCTTGCCGATTTGCTTCTTTTGTGCTAGTTTGCAACTTTCACTAACAATATGTTTAATAGTTTCATCTTCTGCAAAATCTACATCATCTATTCTGTTGCAAATAAAAGTTTTTCGCCTTATTTCAGTTGGTTCTTACAGAATTGTTGATGCTCCTGTTATAAAATAATCAGTTTCTCTTAAAGGATTTCCCTTTCGTTGCCATGGTCAGTTTTTTTGTTTTTTTTTGGTGTGCAATCTCGCCTGTTTGTCTCTTGAAATATTCATACTGTTATATTTCTTGTCATTCCTGCTTTCTAGTTTTTATTGTTCTTGTATCTGTACTTATTTTGCAACAGCTAAAATTGGCTGCAGTAATTAATCTTTCTTTGCTATTTTTGATATAGACCAATTAAAGCATCGACTCAATTCTCAATGCAGGCGAGCCGTCGTCCTCCTCCTTTTCTTGACACATATAGTCTGTCTATGTCATTTCAGGGATGTAACGTCTTGTTCATAGTCATCATATTTTCGGTCGTTTGATGTATTTGTCATAGATCCTCTCTTGTCTATTTTAAGAAGGGATTCGGGCATAGCACAAGGGGTACTATTCATGTATCTATTCCTTTGGTGATTTTTAAGCTGTAGAGTTTTGTTTCGAGAAGCTTTTTCATTCTTCTGTGGTACTCTTTCCTTATTTTTCCTATTTAATATTATTATTGCCGGTGTTGTTGTTGTTGTAGTTAACAGCAAGTCTACAGGACTCTTCTGAGTATTTTAACCGGACTCATCTATTGTGTAGTCTGTATATTTTCGATTCTTCTTTCTTATTCCTCCATTTTTTCAAGCCCATTAATTACTGTTGCTATCTCTATCAATCTCGTGTTTCATAGATTTTTGGGTTTTTTTTTCCATTCTTTGGCAAGATACACGTTTTTGAGTATCGTTTTGCTTTCTTTCATTATTAGTTTGTGGTCTGTTGGAACAGTAAAGTCAACAATACAATTTATACAAGGAATGGTTTTCTGATCGGGTTTCGATTATGCTTTTGTATCTTAAATTCTCCGAGAATTTTATTAATCTAATTTTCTAGCACACACTATGGTTTGTTAATATGGTAGTACGGTCAAATTTTCATCTTTTTTTACGATTCTTATGGATCACCTTTCCGAACCAGTCATACCAACTAGTGTATTACAGTTGTTCCTATTTGCAGCAGTCATTCATTCTGAGATTAACTGTCTTATCTGCCTCAGAATAAACTAGTCTTCATATTTTTTGTGCATTATCAACTTTAGCTTTGATATAATTAGTTCTTATGGCATTATTTTGTGCTGCTCTTTTGAGTTTCCCTTTCTCTCAGTAGGTTACCTTTTATTTGCAATGTTCTGGTTATATCATCTGCAATCTCTTCTTTGTCCCACTTGAAGTATCCATCCAACTGACTTTTCTTCTCATCTTTGTTTTCTAGACTCGATGTTTAATTGTTTGCCCTTAAGTGAATATTGAGGTTACTAACTAGATTGTTATCATTTTAGTCTATTCGAGATTTTTGCATCGGCATTAGATGGTGGTCTTTCATTGGATTCTGAATTACATCAAGTTTCCTTCGGTATCCAAGACTTTTCGCAGTATTCTTGCCGATCTTAACAATGCTGTAGTTTGGATCCTCTATGTTCGTTCTCCGATTTCCAAATCATCTACTTACTTTTCAAACATTTAAGGGCCATTCTGAGTGTCTTAATTAAAATTGGTATCACCGTCTCTATTTTGCCTCTCAGCTTTCTTAGTTTATTGACAAGGTCCAGGTAATTGTCTCATTTTCCGATTCCTTTGATTCTTCATATTGTGGTCTACTAGGATGACAAAGTCCTCCAGACGACATGTGATCTTTTTCCAATTATCACTTCTTCTAGTTTCAGTCTGTAATTAGGTGATCTGGTTTATATTCCAGAGATTTTTATGCGTCTTATTCTCCAGAACTGATTCTGATTTGTTCATGTAGAGTTTGCTCCTATATTCATATTACAATTTCTGTCACAATTACCTGTGGATCACCTTCCCTACTCAGTCATGTTAGCCTTATTCTATTTTTGCACTAGTTTGCTACCTTCACTTGTTATGATTAATGTTTTATCTCTATCTCTACGTAATCTACACTGTCTATTCAATTGCGTATTATCACTTTTGACTTTAATATAATTGGTCCTTATTGCACTGATTTCTGCTGTTATTGCAAAAAGACTCAGTTTGTCTCTAAGGTTTTCCCTTTCATAGCCATATCCAGCTCTTCTTGCGTAATATTTCGGCAGTTTCTCTCTTGAAATACTTATATTGTATTTTTTCTTCCCTTTATTAATTTTCTATTGTTTATCACGAAAAAAAAATCACTAGAAGTACTATTAAGCTTTTGAATATTATAACACATTTCTTGGCTATTTGTTTGTTTGTTTGTTTTATTAGCAATAAGGTTAATTGCGGTCGCTCATTAAAGACTATTGAGTTTATTGTTAAGTGTATTCAGTAGAAACCACGCAAATATAAATTTCGTCGATATGAGTGGATCTTCCCATTAATTCTCTCGTTCGTCTTGATCTAATTGCTCTCATTGCACGACTAAGTAGGAATATTAGTAGTATCGTAGTAGGAGGAGAACGAAAATTGTTTTCCTCTTGTTCTTCTTCAATCGTGCACAAGTTTGTTCAATCCTCACAAATACCATCAAAATTAGCATCATCATCCTCATGACAATTATCATATATTTTTTCTATGCTTCGAACTGTTGTGTTCTTGATATCTTTATTTCATTTTCTCCAAACGACTTGAATTCATTGTCGATTCCGCGCTGAAAGATGAAGCTTCAAAGCCCAAGGTATCACTTGCTGTACATCTGTACTGACAGCTTATTGCTTTTTTTGCTTTTTTTTTATTCGGCAGAATACAGTCGGCCAAAAGAGAAGGAAAGTGTCAAATATCGACTGCGATGTGTTATTTCTAAAGATATTTTGTATGGATGCGAATATAGGTTCAAACAAGAAATGGTCAGAAACATTTTTGTGATAATTTCTGTGAAAAGCAGAGTAGATATTCAACACATTGTCATAACTCTTTTATTCCATGTGTAATGCTGTGTGAAAAAGAAATATCTTTTTTCTGCTTCTGAATAAAAGAATTATCAGACAAAGAATAACTTTCAAGCCATTTGCCAAAGTTTCTGATTAGTTTTCAGTTCTGAATAATCATTAGTTCTTTTGTGACTACTCAATATATTTTTTTCTGGCTGCTGCAATCTATCGATATTATATTTTAAACAATTCGGTCTAACGAAATATGTTATAACGTTAAAGGTATAAGTAAAAACAACCGATACACATTATTTTTCTTTTTAAGGAAAGCAGAACCGTCCCTTTGAATTTTTGGTCATATGAAATCAGTTATTTAATTAACTAGATTACGCATAAACAATAACAGATATTCTAAGAGAACATTGTTGTCACAAACATTTTCAATCATGAGAGTAACATAATGATGCTAGAATAAGAAAGCACACACACACACACACACATATATATATATATATAGTCATCCACAGACAGATCTGTTTCGTTCTATCAGAACTCATCAGTGTGGCTAGACAGTATCTTCCCGTAGCTGGGATCGAAACCCGGTTGACTCAAATGCCAAACCAAAGCTTCTAACCATTCAGCCAAGAGGAGACATTAGCTGCGAAGTAAATTTTAAACGGTTATGAATCACAATTACTATTGTTTCCATACATCCGTTCAACGGTTGCCGAGACTTCAATTCATCTACGAAGAGGCTTGCAATAGACGCTAATGGCAACATGATTACTTCTTCGCCAGAGAACTCAACCCTACTGGGGTAGGGGAGTATATATATCTCTATAGTCATCCACCGACAGATCTTTTTCGTTCTATCAGAACTCATCATTGTGGCTAGGCAGTGTCTTCCCGTAGCTGGGATCGAAACCCGGTTGACTCAAACGCCAAACCAAAGCTTCTAACCATTCAGCACTCACATATATATATATATATATATATATATATATATATATAAGTGCTCACCGTTGTTGATAGAGCCAGAAGTATATCTAACTTGATTGAAATAAGTATCATTTATAAATTTAGCAATCCCAATGAAAATATTTACGTAAGTTGAATGAATCCAAACGAATTCCTCATCTCGAGCTCAATTGAATTCTGCTAACAAATTAACTTACTGTTTTAAAAACACTCCACGTTCTCGGGTAAAATCTACATATTTTTTTCGTTTTTTATCAATTTTCTAGATGCCAACTTTTAGTTTTAAGTGTTGGAATCTTCAGCGATCGTTTATGATTGTTGTGAAAAGGTATTAATAGAGCTAAAATCAATGGTAAATGGGTTGAAATTGGGCAAGTTATAGGTTTATTAGTTGGATATGATGAATAATTTACAAAATCCTCATAAGGTAGAACTAATCTGTGCACGGATTCGGAATCATCTAATATCTTTAGCCTAAAACAAACGATTTTAGTACTGTAGCAAAAGACTTGCTAAACTGTGTAAATTGTTCATTTGCTGAAGAGAGTAAATCGATCAAAAGAAGAAAAGCTAAGAAAGCGAAAATACTTCAGTGGTTACATTTACGATATGTCACATTAGATAAAATAAAGATGTTACCCTCTCTCTCTCTCTATATATATATATATATATGTGTGTGTGTGTGTGTGTGTGTGTGTCATTATCTTCACTGGACTAAAAGACATCCATTATTATGCTAAAAAGATGCATACTTATGCTTTAATTTTTGCTTTTTTTTCTATATTGACAATGGAATATAAAATATCATTCAATTTGCCTGTTTATTTTACAATTTTGATATGCTATGAAGTTTGTGTTATGAAAATAAGTACAACATTGGAGGCATATTACACCTTTACGACAATTAGAATTAACTATTTCATTTAGATTAAACAGATTGTTTGCAATTCTCATGTAAAAGATAAATTTCAACTCTACTCAGTAGCTGAGATAGTTACATTTATATGAAAAGACTAATGCTTACTGCTTGAACTTTTGTATTATGTAGGAAGTGCAAATGCTGATTTTCCAGTCGCATAGGACATTAACATTAGAAGTGACGCATCATAACATTCGAAAACTTATATTCCTTTAGGGGATTTCCTTTCGTACACCTACATACAGAGTGCAGAAACAAAATATTGGATATTTTTAAAAACGTTTTTTGTATTATAAGTCCAATTTTTGAATGAAACTCGGTAGATCTAATTTTTTATGATTAGCTATCATTCAATGACTTTTTTGTTAAAATTTAGCCCAATGTGAGTGAGCAAGAAATAACAAAGAATTTATGATTTACTTAACGCTGAAACTAAGCGAAAGTTTCTTTGTCTACCGTTTACAAACCAAGGAACATTTTTGACAAAAATGTTTTTTTAAGAAAAAAGAACGACTGAGCAAAAAAAGAGAAGAAATGTTTTTTAACTGTTCTCGGTACGGTGATTAAGAAAGACCTTCCAACATCAATAAGAAAGTAAACTAATGAATTGAAAATCAACAAGAAAACTGAGGACAGTAATTAAATAAGATTAAAGCCTAGGCCTTAAACCCCTTGATTACGCTATATTGGGCGTTTTAGAAAATATAATAAATGAAACTTCCCACCTAACTATTGGTTTGCTTAAGTCTACTAGTCAGGGAGAATTCAATAAAATGTCTAAAGCATTTACTTTGAAGGCATGCAAATCGTTCCGAAGGCGTGTTTATACAAAAATTGAAAAAAAAAAATGGTGGCTATAAAAGTAAATTTACTGTTTTGTGTTTATCTTCTTATTTTTTGTTTATTTTTTAAAATTAAAATCAATCTTCTTTTATAATAGAGTTGTTTATTATTATACAAGAAAAATCCTAATATTGCTTCTGCACGACATAGTTAGAAATTTATTTCTGTAAATTTTTTAATGATTCGATCTGCTATCACCTATTGATACGATTAATTTGATGATTGAAACTTGACCAGAAATATTTACACTTCTGTTTTCATCAATTCTTTCGAAAATTTCAAGAAATAAATGAGTTCTTCGATATAAGAAAATGATAATACCCCTGTTAAAATTTCTGTATGATGTCAAGTGCATAACATCTTTAAGATATTATCACAGTATTTTAATTTTTTTTTGTTTCTTTGTACAATCGCAAATTAAATCTTGGGTTAGTATATGCCAAAACTAACAACATAGAGGAACTGTATTAATACTATTTAATCCATAAATTGAGATATATAGGGTTTATATCTTTCCTAAGGGTATGAGTTCGACAGTGAAAGTTCTGATGTCCTTATCCAGTGTGTCAGCAACAATACTGCGGAGACCTCTCACATATATAAATGGATAGTTATTTAATTTTTGCGAAATATTAACATGATTATAAAATCGCCAATATGTATTGGCACTCTTTAATAGGCATGCAGTTGTATGTGTGTGTTTATGGTCATAATTTTTGGTGTGTTTTTTTTAATATTATCCATTAATTTTTTTCATAATATTGAATACACAGTTTTTATACAACGAGGTTTGCCTCCATAAGAAATAGACAGTTTCAATGAGTTCCGAAAAAAGTAAGATATTAGAATGAACGATACACAGTTTTGTTGAGAAACACTTGAAGTGTCTTACTGTAATATATAATCGCCTTACCTCTGGAAATTTGACGCACCATAGATCTATTTCCATCTGCACAATGCCCCAGCATTTCTGTACATGGAAGTGGTTTTCTCCACAAAAAATGTTTCCAAGCTGGCTGGCTTGGAAATCATAAATCCTGCTTTGGACTATTTGTAGATTCCTAAAGGGTGTGAAGGTAAATAATATCAAGATATTCAAATAATTGCAAGAGACTTATGGCCAAAAAATTACGTTCTGCTGTTTTAATTTTTTTTTCAACAAACATATTTGATTTGCGACTGGGTGACAATTTCTGTAAAATTTTTTTAAATATAAAAGTGATTAATTTAGGTCAATAAAATCTATATCCATCAGCTTTTCTTTTGATATCCTAACAAACAAAAAATATCTGGTTCAAGTGAAATTCTCAATGATAACATACATGAGTTTTCCACAAAAAATGTTAGCCCAACCAGGTGGGGCTGCAGAATACTTTGACTTCATCTCTGCTGATGTATAAGATACTTGCAACGATAGTTCTGGATAATGCTGGACCTCTTCAGAATGCGGAGTATGTCTTTATTGGCATCGCTCACAGGTCCACCTTGTCCTTGAGAGGTAGTACCTGATCGGATCCTATCTATGAGTGAAATAGAACTAAACTCTCAACTTCTGTTGAACTGAATTATTTGAAATAGAACTGTTCATATGTATTTAAATGGATTTGGCATTAAATAACCCACAGTGGTTTACATGCTTTTACCCCCCACCGCCAACAAGAAAAAAACACTCAAAAAAGTGTTCTTAATATTCAAAATTCATTGAATTAATTTAAGATAATTTCCATTGAATAGATGTTTCATTTCAAATTTACCCCATATATATATATATATATATATATATATATATATATATATATATATATATATATATTTATATATATATATATATATATATAGTATTATTCGGTCCAGTTAAACCAGAGTCGGGAGTAATTCCTTCAGGACAAGAAAATCATTCAGGAGCTGAACATTTAAATTTTCCTGCTAGAGAGCTCAATGTAATTGATTTTACAGAGCAATATTTCTTTAAAGAAAAAACCAAAGACCCGTTATTTTGGGATTATAAATTTATTTCCATCCTGTTTTTCGTTTCTGGTGTGAACTAAAAACACGAAGAAAATATAGCAGGACTTCTTAAGATCCAATGGATAAATAAAACAGAATAGACACGTGGGGGGAGGAAGGGAGGAAGAGATTTAAAGAGTTACTTCCTCATTTTATTGAATTTCCGTTTTTTTTATTTACCTATTTATTTTATTTTCAAAATTCTTCCGTCAGTTATAATTACGGTTATTTAACTTTTTTATTTATTTTATTTTATTTCTTTTCTTTTCATGTTAAGTTCGATAATTAATTTTAAGGAAAATATTAATGCTTATATTAATTTTGATACTATTTGTTTAGTTACCTAATTTTTCCTTGTGTGAATATTGGATACGTTTTTTGTCTGGTTTCACTATTTATTTCTATGTTTTTAAATTTTATAGTCTATAGTTTAATTTTTGTCCTATGTCTACATCTAGCAATTAATTCACTTCTCTAATTTAATAACTTATCAGGCAATTTATGTGTCAGAATATGTATTTTCTCTTCTAAGCACAAATTGCATCTACCGTCAAAACTATTTGGAGTATTTGATTTTTTCAAAATAGACCATTCTATCTCAGGGGTTAACCCTTTGTTTTTTAAACACCAGAATTGTTTCGATAGTGTCGAATAGTGTTTTAGGTGTTCGTGATAGAAGGTAAATTTATGGTTAGAATATCTCTCCTTCCATTTCGTGGAAGTCAACCCGATATAATTTTTTTTTATCTGTAATATTCTCTTGAGGTAAATTATAGCTTGATATACTACATTATTTAAATTACATAGTCCATTCATAGGACAATTGTCTCCGGGTTTACAATTACATTATTTTTTATACAGTTATTATTATTATTATTATTATTATCATTTATTTGATCCTGTATACACACACACACACACACACATATATATATATATATATATATATATATATATATATATATATATATATATGGTGTATTTTGTATAGTGAGCATTTTGACCAGAAGGGTTGGGTTGTAGAATACACCGACTCCATCTCTGCAGAGGGGTAAGATCCCATCAACGAGTGTCCTGGTTATGATACTAAACAATCTGTTGGTAAGTTTCCACCAATGCTACAGCTTTTGGTAATGCTGACTACCTCTTCATTGTCATCACTCCCAGATCCACTCTGGCTTAGAGTAGTTACACTAAATAGGGTCATATCTATGGGTAAAATAGAAGTAAAAAACTTACTCATGCTAAACTGAACTGCTCGATATAGAAACGTTTTGCCATGTAAACTTCGTTCTAAAGTTAAAATGAACTCTTTGAAATAGAACTCTTTTGACATTGAAACTGTACTAATGCGAAACTGAATTGTTTGAAATAGAACTGTTTTAACAATTAATTGTGTGTAAACAAAAACAATGCTTAAACTAAACTGAATTGTTTCAATTAGAACTGTTTGACTAAACTGAATAGCTTGAAAAAGAAGGCTTTGACAAATAAAATGAAGTGTTTACAATAGAACATTTCATTTGAATAAGAATGGATTTGACATTAAATAACCTACAAAGGTTGACATACCATAAAAGCTAAATAAACCATCCTACAGAGTATTTTACTAAAATATTCAGAGATACTTACATGAAATATATATTTCCAAAAATCCAATGCTATATAAGAATTTATCAAAATTAGTAGCGGAAAGATATTCGGGCATATTGAATTGGTTTTTTAGTTAGTTTTGAATTCCCACATATATTTGCTTAGTACTATTTTGTATTTACTTTTCTTGGACATTTTGGTTAACCCTTAACAATATTGTTTGAAAGTTTGAACAACTCATCTTCGTGCTTGTTCCTCAAATTATCAATGTTTCTCTATCCGTCTGATTGATTCAATCAGTCATTTGGATTGAACGTAGAAGATTGATTAGACAACGGACCTACCTAACATTCTTTTGAATGAACTATTCGAAAATTACTTTAGTTGTATGATTCTAATTATTATTTTGTTGATATATTCAAAGATTTTTGGCTTGAACATCTGAAACGAAGAAGTCTGATTAAAAAAAACATAATAGATGCATACATTCACAGTGAATCTAGTCTCTTGAAGTTAGCCGTACTTTTAAAAGTGAAATACTCTAAACCATTAAACTTTGGCGACCGTGTTTTGCTTTGTGTGATCGTTAGTATTAATAGCTTTTCTTAACGCATTCATATTTTCTCCATAGATAATGAGATCATAATTGACAAAAAGTCCCATTATCATATAAACAAAAGAAAGAACGTTTTTTCGAAAAATATGAAGGCCTCAACCAATACCACGCAGCAACATGATCCAATAACCATCATGATCGTTTTAAGCATAGAATTTTCTAAGGGATTTAAATTTATTCCTATGTTGTTTATTGTTTTTAGTTCTTTACGTTACTCATGATCCATCGTTTTTGGATGTAGAAGTTACCGTAGCGTTGTGGCTAACCAGCTGGCCTGTGACATCGTAAAAAGTGAGTTCGAGATTCAGCTGCGCTATTACAGTCAATTTCGGACAAATAGATAAGTGAGATGTAAGAACTCCTATTTCCTTCCAGCTAGGAGTTAAAGTTCTTTATTTCTGTTATTCAACAAGGATGCCTTTTGCATTTAATAACCCGCAAAACTTGATATGCCATTAAAGAAATAAATTTTACCAAACATAACAATTTGGTCTTAGATATTCTTGGAACCTTCAAGTAAAATTCTATCTTTTTAACATTCACTTGCCAATTGCGTCAAAAGATAAAGATTCTGTTAGTCGGGATGCGCGTGAGTTTTATAGATGATACTTAGAGCATCTGATATGTAGAAACAACTATATAATTATCAGAAAGTAAACATCCAATAATTCCCGAGAAAATCTTGGAACATAATCCCACTATTCTAATCGTCTTTTTAGTGAGATAATTGCGCACCGTCACTTTTTTCTTTTTTTTAAAAGATGTAATATATTGATTTCTGGTTTAAAACCCTACCTACATATACCATAAATAAAATAATTACTGGAAACAGACTGATATTAAACTATAGAGCATAAAAATATCAGCAAATTTAAGAATATCTAGGCAGCCTATATTACAAGGCATAGCAGTGATATCTACGTTCAGCTTTCACATGAACGGAAAGTAAAGATCATGTCTTCATCAAAACGGGATTGGCTGCTGAGACTGATTTTAAAGAGTCAATTTCCTAAAGTCGGCGGGGAAAGAAACGAATTTTCGCACCAGTTTTATTCTCTATATACAATATATTGTATTTATAAGTTAGTTCATTTATTATTTTGAGAAAAATGAAAAAAAAAATCAATTAAATGCAAACTGGTATTGTACTCACTGTTACTCACACATAGACACAGACAGATATACTACCCTGGGAAAAAGTATGAACTTAGCTCACTTAGAGAACAGGCACCTTGTTTGTTCGCTATTTAGCAATGTACACACATAACAGATAAAAAAGCAAGCTTGTTTTTAATCTAATAGCTGAATATTCCTGCTTCATAGAATATGCTTTAAATAAGATATAGTATATTTGTTCGATGTCACGCAGACGAAAATATTATGGAGTGATAATAGTATATGAAAATTATGATTATGAAATAGATAATACCGGATATCATAAACTTAGGGTTCATGGCTCTTAGTACCAGAAATAATAAGGTTTCAGAGTCTAACAGAATATCATTACAATATATATGAAAAACAGTTGTGTAATTAGGAAATAGGAATAAAGGGATATGGATAATTAATTCAGTAACTTTCCCTGAAAAGACCACGATAATCCTGAAAACGCTGAGGCTGCAAGATATTTGCATTTCGATATAAATGTTCAAAATTCTAGGGAGAAGATAATATTGACATGAGGGTATTATTTTAAAGTTAAAATAAAGTGTAGTACTAATGGAATGTAAGTGCATAGGGACGTGCTTTTAAGATGTGAATTTAACGCAACGATCATCGCCGAAAGAAATAGTTTCGGTG
>OY757904.1:52025720-52163220 GCA_963585895.1 Sepioteuthis lessoniana
ATGTACCTATCGGTAGAGAGAGAGAGAGAGAGAGAGAGAGAGAGAGAGAGAGAGAGAGAGAGAGAGAGAGAGAGAGAGAGTGCGTGAGTGAGATTGAATATATATATAATCTACTTTTGTTTTCTTTTTATTACCCGAAATGTACCTATCAGCAGAGAGAGAGAGGGAGAGAGAGAGAGAGAGAGAGAGAGAGAGAGAGAGAGAGAGAGAGAGTGTGTGTGTGTGTGTGTGTGTGTGTGTGAGAGAGAGAGAGAGAATGTATATAATCTACTTTTGTTTTCTTTTTATTTCCCGAAATGTACCTATCAGAGAGAGAGAGAAGAGAGAGAGAGACGGAGCCACCTCAAGGGATCAAATCATCATAGTTTTTCCTCGCTTCTCTACTTTCACGAGTCTCGTACAAAACTATCTCAAAGCATCAATCATATGATTTTCTCTTCCTTTCTCTATTTCTTGTGTCTCGTATAGAGCCATCTCATGGCATCGAATAATTTCAGTTTTCCCTCGCTTCTCCACGTTCACGTGTCTCATACAGGGCCATCTCAAGATATTGAATCATCTTAATATCTTCTCCTTCTAAACCCTGGGCAGTCTGGTGTAAGATCAGATCCCAGAGTGACGTGACATCAAGTTGCTGCCTTCAGCAGTGTCCTTGTCTTCGCTCCTTAAACATTAATCCAGACGTCTACCCAATTTCTCGTGGTAACACCTCCAGTCTACCACCTACGGGTTGCGCGTGAAATGTCCTCCTTCTAGCATGGTACCCATCCAATGTATGCGGCACTTACACTGCATCCTGTTTACTTTTGGAAACTGTAGAAATTCCCAACTTTTTTAAAATTTTGGTCCAGTGTGCTTCTTCCTTATATTATGCACTCCCGTGCAATTTACGTGTAATGTCAAGAGATCTTCTAGTTATATGCAATCCTAGGATCTCTTAAAGAAAAAGCCTAAAACACCTAATGCTACTACAGCCCCCCCCCCCAGAGTAAGGGAAAAAGAAAAAAAAGAGGAAAAAAAAAGAAATGAAATGAATTCCCCCCCCCCAGTAGATCGCCTCCAAAGCTACATAAAATTTCAGTAGTAAATAAAAGTCAAAATGAAGAAGCATTTGAACTCAGGAGCCAACTGGAAGAAATATATCAATATTGGTCAGTATGTCTTTAAGTCCTATCAATTTAAAATGCTGAATTTTACAAAATGTTATGCTGTATTTTGTTTGTGAAATAATGCTTAAACTATTCGTTTTAAATGTAAAGACACGCTTACTCTACTATAAAGCCAAATTGATGTTAGTCTTTCCAAAAGTCAGCGAACAAGGCAGAATGTTTTTGAATCTCTTCTATCGAATAATTTAAAAATACGTAAAGAAAGCCCTAACAGTAGTTTAGAAGAAAAAGAAAAAGCCTAAAACACCTAATGCTACTACAGGCCCCCGCCCTAAGAGAAAAAAAAAATTAAGCTCTATAATTCCTGAAGCCTGCTAGGTTCCCAACTGTAGTAAAAAACAAAACAAAAATAAGATAAATAAAAAGCCTAGGTAAAGTCCCAATACAGCAAAAAAAAGCGAAAGTCAGTACCAGTGAAAGTCATACGAAAGTACCTTAATGTTGGACTTTAACTAAGTTAAAACTTAAACCAAAATTACCCCCCCTTTTCTTTTTTTTTTTTTTTGCGTACACATGGAAAGCAGCATGATGTACGTAAAGGTATTTGAATAAACCCATGGACGACCAAACTCAATACCTAAACGGGTCCTGGACGTGAGTTTGACGACTTTACGCTCAGGATCGTTAGTTCGATCGGGGAACTACTGCTGCTCCTCTATAAGAGTGGCTTCTATAGAAGAGAATAAAACAGCCATCGAAAGATAACCATGACCCACACTCAAAGCACTTACACAAACAGCATCGCTCTTCGCGCGGGTAAAAAAGGGGCGCGTCCTGCTGAGGTTGGAGCCCTGGCCTCGGTGTTCGAAAAATCAGCTACAGAGCTCAAACAATCAAAACTACTAAAATGCAAGCAAACACTACAAATAGCCACATTTAACGTAAGAACATTAAATAGAATAGAACAACTCCCAGAGCTAATCGCATCGGCCGAAGATAATAAGATAGACATAATATGCATACAAGAACACAGATACACGCACACAGAAGATATCAAATATCACGAAACTGGCAATGGCTGTTCGCTCGGCACTGTATCCGCATGGAAAAACTCTGTCAACGCCGCAGTAGGAAAGGTATGATTACTAATAGGACCTAGAGCATTAAAAACGCTAAATAGCATTGAGAAAATACAACCTAGAATGATGGCAGCTACATTTAACGGAAACCCCAGAGCAACAATCATCTCATGCTACAGCCCCACCAATGTTAGTGAAGAAACTGAAATAGTCACCTTCTACGATGAGTTATCCTCATTAGTGCGTAGCATCCCGAAACACAACATGTTAGTCATTGGCGGAGATATGAATGCCCAAATCGGGAAAAACGGAAACAACAAATACAGCCTCCACAACACGTCAAATAGGAATGGGCAACATCTAACAGATTTCATGATAGAAAATAGATTAGCATGCCTCAATACAAACTACCAAAAAAGAGAGGGCAAACTATGGACATACATGTACGCAAACAATACTAAAGCTCAGATAGACTACGTCCTTATAAACAAGAAATGGAAAAATAGTGCACTGAATTGCGAGGCATACTCCTCTTTTGAGGGTGTGTCCACCGATCACCGAATAGTCACGAAAAAACGCCAAACGAACAGCGACCACCAAACACTATGACTGAGCCCTATTAGACAACAAAGATATAAGAGATAAATACGTATTAGAATTAAGAAACAGATTCGAAACACTACAAGAAAAGACGGAAAAAAGTACACCAAACGACGAATACGAAAATTTCGTCAATGCACACCTCGTGGCAGCAGCAAAATACATTCCAACAAGAATTAAAACTAAATATAGAGTCCCATGGGAAACTTTAGCGGTGAGAGAAAAACGTGCACTAGTGAAAACAGCCTCCAAAAAATATCGAAAAAACCCAACAAACACAAATGCCCTAAAACTAAAAACGGCACAATATCAATTAGCAGGCATATATATAAAGGAACAGACAGAATACATTCAAAATCAGATAGATAAGATTAGAGACTCGGTGGATGATAGACAATCTAGAATAGCCTGGCAAACAATAAACGAAGTGAGCAGAAGAAAGAACACAGCCAAAGCAAAACTTAAAGCAGCAAACCAACAAGAAAGAATAAAACTGTGGAAACAGCACTTTGAAAACTTACTTGGAAACCCACCGAAAATAACGCATGAACCAATCACCAGAATAATTAGCAAACAATTAGACATTAAACTAGGACCGTTCACACAAGAAGAACTCGACTCGGTTCTCAGAAAAATTTAAAATAGGAAAGCTGCTGGGCTGGACGAAATTCCCCCGGAAGTATGGAAGACCAGACAATTCGACGACATAATGCTCCGACACTGCAACGCAGTATACAATCAAAATCCGATAGATAGATGGATGAAGGGATGCATACTCCCCTTCCCTAAAAAGGGGGACCTCGGATTAGCCAAAAACTACCGAGGCATAACACTTACATCCATAGCTGCCAAAATCTACAATGCCCTACTACGAAACCAAATAGAACCCAAAATCGACAACATACTTAGAAAAAACCAAAATGGCTGCCGAAGAAATAGATCGACGACCTCACAAATATTAACCATCCGCAGAATCCTCGAAGGTCTACGGGCAAAGAACCTACAAGCGACATTAATATTTGTCGACTTTACCAAGGCTTTCGACTCCATTCACAGAGGAAAGATGGAACAAATCCTACTAGCGTACGGCATACCTAAAGGAACCGTAGCGGCAATAACGATTCTCTATAGAAACACTAAAGTAAAAGTACGATCACCGGATGGAGACACAGAATACTTTGACATTGTAGCAGGAGTACTACAAGGGGACACGCTGGCCCCGTACCTCTTTATCATTTGTCTAGACTACGTACTTAGAACATCGATTGACAAAATCAAAGAGAATGGCTTCGAACTGACGAAGAAAAGAAGCAGAAGATACCCCGCAACAACAATTACCGATGCCGACTACGCCGATGACATAGCGATACTGGCAAATACACCTGACCAAGCCGAAACACTTCTGCATAGTTTGGAACGAGCAGCAGCAAGCATAGGCCTCTATGTTAATGCACACAAAACAGAATATATGTGCTATAACCAAACGGGGACATCTCCACTCTAGAAGGAACCCCACTTAAACTAGTAGACAAATTCACGTACCTAGGAAGCAGCGTCGAATCAACCGAAAAAGACATCGAAACGAGGTTAACGAAAGCATAGACAGCTATCAATAGGCTATCGATTATATGGAAATCAGACCTAACCGATAAAATGAAACGCAGTTTCTTCCAGGCAGTGGTCACATCGATACTGCTATATGGATTCACTACATGGACGCTAACAAAACGACTGGAGAAGAAGCCAGATGGCTATTACACAAGAATACTGCGTGCAATCCTGAACAAGTCCTGGCAGCAACACCCCACAAGACACCAACTGTACGGCCACCTACCCCCTATCACGAAAACTATCCAAGTTAGACGAACCAGACATGCAGGACACTGCTGGAGAAGCAGAGATGAACTCATAAGAGATGTACTCTTATGGATCCCCACACATGGCCGCGCAAAAGCAGGACGACCAGCTCGAACGTACATTCAGCAGCTATGTGAGGATACAGGATGTTGTCCTGAAGACCTACCTAGGGCGATGAATGATAGGGAGGAGTGGCGAGAGAGGGTCAGGGATATCCGTGCTACCAGCGCGATATGATGATGATGATGATAATATATGAAGTAAGGACGAGCTCATAAGCGATGTATTCATGTGGAACCCCACATATGGATGTGCAAAAGCAGGACGACCAGCACGAACTTACATACAGCAACTATGTGAGGACACAGGATGTAACCCTGAAGACCTGGCGGAGGCGATGAATGATAGGGAGAAGTGGCGAGAGAGGGTCAGGGATATCCGTGCTGGCGGCGCGACATGATGATGATGACATGACTATATGATTAATATATGCATATAGTAATTTACGAAGCTCTTTACTTAGATGTTGCACAAGTCCGAATGAATGAGGCACCCAATGAGACTCGAACTCACTCGTGTAGGCCTGCTAGTCATTACACCACCAAAAGTGCCCAATTAATATATGCATATATATTTCCATGTGAGCGTATTCATTGACTTTAAGCATCTAAGGGTATAGTTGACTATAACTTATGCAAATGAAATTTAACCAAATATACATGCTGTGTCTTTTGAAATGTTCTTGTTATTTAACTATTTCAAGAAATGAGTATACGATATTGATGTAACTTCTCCGGCAATTGGTACTTAGTGCACATCTGGGAGCAGCTAAATCCTGTAATGCTATTCACTCGTCATTAAAGCATAATTAAGGGAACATTTATTATGAACATACACCTGCTCATTCCTCGCGTCCAGTCACTTTTCCTTTCAAAACATGATATGCGCAAGGCACGTGAGTCAAATTTCTCAACAAATATGATATTTTACATCTGGTATTTCTCGAATTTACAAAAGACATTCAAAGAGGATTTGTGGGTATGAAAAAAAACTCAGTGATTGTGATAAGAATAGTGAAAAGTTATTCTGCTGACGGTTCAGATAAGGAGACTAAAAGCAAGATGTTCAAACTAATAGATGGATACGTTCTGCATACACAACGTATATCTCTCTCTTTCTCACTCTCTCTCTCTCTCTCACTACACACGCATATATATATATATATATATATATATATATATATATTATAAGTATTGTATAATAACGATATTGTGTAAAAACCCTGATGATAATTTGCAAATAAAAATATGTTGCACAAACTGATATCCGGGATTAAATTACATAAAAAAGAAGACTAAAAGGAAACGTACTACTTGAAAATAAGCAACCAATAACGTATGTCTAGTCAAAAGAAAAAGACCGACAGAATTCATTAAGTTAACCTTAAGAGTGCTCAATACACTAATTAGAGCGAAATATAGATACCTGCAGTCAAAAGAAACTTGTTGATGATCCTGTTATGTGAAAGCTACGGTGATTTATCTGACTCTGTAGGCATGCATCTATCTATCTATCTATCTATGTTCAATTTGTTGAGATGAATTTAAATCTTTGCTTGCCGACTAATACTGGTGTCTATGCGTGGGAAGCCTTGGTCAGGTTGTTTCAGCTTCTTCAGCTGTGCTCTGCATGTATTGTCTTCCTTGTATGTTGGATGTGATAAGAGTCTAGTGACCGTGCAACTGCTATTTTTTGGGTTGCTTTATCTAAGATTTGTTCAAAAAAGTAAGATGTATCCTTGTTTAGTAATCGAGCTTTTCATTCAAATCCTTCGTTTACATCCGGTTGGTGCGTACATACATTATGACTGACTCAGATACATCTTGCAAGAATACCTTTTTTATCATATCAGAGATCAACTTTATCTAAGGTGAATAAGCTGTCCATAGCTGCTTATGCCTTTCTTATGTGTTGATTTGCATCGCTTTCAGTAGATGTATGTGAACTTGTACACGTTATTAGGCCTATCATTTAATGTTCCACTTTGATTAAAACGTGCGAAGTCTGTTTAATCAGAAATCACGTTGATCAATACCTCCTATTGCCTTCTCCCGGCAATGCAAAGAGATTTGGCTTAGGAAAGAGGATATATGAGAAGTGCTACATGTTTTGCGTTGTGTGCATCTGTGTGCATCTGTGAGCCTGTCTGCGTAATATCTTCTGCTACTTGCATTTTCTAGCGAGAGGATACTTTTTTCTTTCTTTGATCCATTGATGGTCAATAAAACTGATCTTGTCTGTGTCACAATCGGTTGAGCGAACCATTGCTTTCGTGTTTGTGTAAATCATCATTAATAACGTTTTATAAATTCCATGTAGAGATGTAACTTTTTCTATTTAAAACTGATAATTTTTCTGCAAAGTTTTTTTTTTCTTTACAAAAACATGTATTTTATAAAAACTAGCAACTAAAAATGATAAACAAGGCAGTTTTAAATCTTAGGCAAATATCTAATATCTCCGGTAAATTATCATAAAAAATGCACCTATTTTTATGTTGCACCGGATAATTTTTCAAAGAAAATACTAGCCTGCATGTTTAATCATCAATAATAATAATAATAATAATTCATATATATATATATATATATATATATATATATATATATATGTGTGTGTGTGTGTGTGTGTGTGTGTGTGTGTGTGTGTTAATTTACAGGTTAAGCAGTTAAGCAAAGATACTTTAGATATATAAAATCTAACTTCCTATCATACATTTTCTAGATTATACTTACATTGTATATAAGATTCAGTTTAGCATTGGTACACAGTTTTATTGTAAAAAGCATTTCTATTTCAAGCTATACAGTTTAATCTAACAGTTCTAATTCAAACAATTCCGTTTAGCCTAAGTACAGTTTCAATGTCAAAAACATTTCTATTTAAAACAATGCAGCTAAGCATTTGTGCGCCGTTCCTATTTCAAAACAGTTCTATTTCAAACACTTCCGTTTAGCATAGGTACGCATTTTAGTACTATTTGAACCATAAATAGGTCCCTATCAGCTGCTACCCCTTTAGGCCAATGTGGACCTGGGAGCGATGGCAATGAATTCCCCAAAGCTCCAGCATTACTGGAATCTCGCCATTAAGTTGTTTAGTGTAATAACCAGGATACTCATTGAGGTTTTTTAGCCCTCTGCAGAGATGCAAGCAGTGTATACTGAACCTTAAGCTGACAGGATAAAATATATAAAGATATGCTTTATTGTACTTCTAGATTATGTTTTAATTTTTAACGACAACGTTAAAGTACAAGTGCTACCCACTTTATAAATATATATATATTTATATATATATATATATATATATATATATATATATATATATATATATATATATATATAATTACTCATTATCTGTTGTTTTAAATTGCATGATGAAATATCTCTATGAGTGAAATAAAAACATTTTGGTGTTTTAATATCAATTTCAAGGATTGTATAAATAAACATTTAAATTTTTCCATACGTGAAACAAAATGTGTGAGAGAGTATTGGATATGTCTGTATGTTTATTGCCTCTTTCTTTGTTTTTAATATATTTATTTATTTCAGTGTAAGTTTAGTTTATTTCATTGCATGTTTAGGATATATCCACCAAACTACCTCAGACACTTTCCTCACTTCAGTCGATAAGTTATGCCTAATCTCCTCTAATTTCACTGATTTTGACTGGCTAGATTACAAAGAACTTATGCGTAACTGAATTTAAGTTTCGTTGAGTTTATGGGTACCATCCACAGTAGGTCATTCAATGCCACATCCTATTTGTACAATTATTAAATATGTAATTTGTAAACACATTTTGTTGTTTACATTTTTAAATGAGCCTGTGCTATTTTTAGTTTGGTTTGGTTTTATAGCTTATCAACCATGGTAGGTTATTTAATAGCATATTTTGTTTTTACATATACTAAATATATATAGATTTTAAATACATTTTTAATTGAGCCTTAATTCAGTTTTCTTTTGTATTTCGCGTAGTAAAATTGTATCATGTTTTGCTATGTATCGCTTACAATTCAATTAAACATCAGTCATGTGTTTAGACACATTTGAATTTCTAACACTTTGTAGGGGGGACACGTCATTTGGTAGATATGTTTAGTCCCCCAAACTTTAATGTTAAAGTTTCGATATATGTTAGGCTTAGAAAAAGGCACATGGAAAAAGATAGTAAATGAATGAATGATTTGAAACATTCAAAACAAGGTTACAAACAAAACAAATTTATAATCATAACAAAACATGCATTGATACATTGAAAATATTGCCTATTCTACATTGTCAGTAAAATTGTCCTGTGTGTATATGTGTGGGTATGTGTGTGAGTGTAATTAACACGACTAAACTACAGAAAAGTTTAATAATGAAAGCGTCCTATTAAGGTTGATTTGTGGTTCGAAACAATCAATTTTTCCGAGGCTGAAAAAAGTCTCATAGTCAAACTATATTGAAGAAATAAATGTCTGCGAGGCTTATCCATTTTGGGGGCTTTTTACTTCTGTTGGCGAATAAGAGTGTCACCTGGAGAGACCGTGTCAGCGCTGCAATGTAAATTGGGAAAAAGAGAAAAAGTGTTTGAAGACGACGTAATTATAGAAAATACGTGTCTTGGAATCGGCTCCAAAAAACGCGGGACGAAATTTAAACGCGGACGTAGTTTTACGCAGGTCACATGGTTCTCCTGGCCAACGGTTTCCCGAGACTGAATATTTGTGTGCGTCCGCCATCTTTGTTGTGGGAACAAGTGGCATACCGCCTAAATTAAATTATAGCAGTATAAAGTCCTAGAACTTCAATCCAGTTTAAGTCATTTGTTTACACACAGTCTGAATATTAAAATTTCCTATTCGACACATATATGTGACCCTATAAGGTTTTTTTACCACTCCGAGCATGAGTGGCCTTTAGAGCCATGACGTGAGGTGGTACACCGCATTCCCCAAATCTCTAAGGCTGGAACCTCATGTTCAGTTTGTTTAATAAATCAAGAGCACTCGTTGCGAGAGTAATATCCGTCTGCAGGGATGCAGTCGGAGTATCTTACAGCCTCAGCCAACTGGGCTGATTTACGTCGGGCTGAATTTATCTTTTATTTATTTATTTGTTTTAGTAATGTATTCCGCTAAAAAAACAATTACACTTTCTGGAATTAATCATTTACAATGAGTATTTTGAAAAAAAATATTTAGAATTCTTCTTTTTTTTTCTTTTTTTTTTTGACAAATAGAGAATATAAGTCATAAGAAGTTTTAAAAAGATATTTCCGTAGAATTAAAGCGAAAAATACATTGCCTATTGAGTATGTCTTTTGTTTGAGAGGGCTCACACCTACGTGGCTCAACTAACTACGCTGAGCTTATTTCCTCATTTTTAATAATTTCCTTTCTTCTTTTTTATGAATGATTTCAACAAAATCTATTTCCATCAATATCTTGTGGTATTTTGTAAAAACTATTAATTCTGTATTCAGTAAAGAATTAAAATGATGCATTACGAAATATTTGTATTACTTTAAATAGGTATACTTGAATATTCACTCACTCGGGCTGAACCCGATAAGTCTGACCCCTGGGTCACCTCCGATATATATATATATATATATATATATATATATATTTCTGACAGCTACGTCACCATCGGCCGATCATTCTATAACAAATGATTACCTCTTTGGATTTATTAATAAATGTATTTTATAATTATCCGTTATTTAATCAAATATTTTCCAAGTTTTGTAACTTTATTGTATATATATGGTGGTATTTAATCGGCAGGGATATATGATATAGCATATACTTTCTGTATATAATAAAAAGACAAGAGTATGAAGGTGTAAAGCAAATAAAGAAAACATTAAATTGAAAGAAAACAGTAACTATCTTGGAACAGCGAATTTAAGAATGATGTTTTGAGAGCTTTTAATATTATGATTTAATAGAGAATATCAATTTCTTTTAAATTTTTCTGGAAATAATGAGTTACTTATATTGGCTCTGCTTAAAAAGGCGAGAATCTTACGTTTACATAAGATTTTGACTTACTTTTATTTAATCCCAGGCTAAATCTAAATTATATTTAATAAAGAATTCTTTTAAAAATCAAAAATATATAGATATTAAAGAAAGAAACTTGGAACTTTTACTTTTTTTAAAACTTTGTATTTTTTTTAAAAATCAACAGTGTAAGCGAGAAAACTATGGAAGCCTACATTGCCTTTTAAATAATTTCCTGTTTTCTTCCCCGTATTCGTGTTGAATGTCTATAAATAACCTTTGGATAAACATTCGAATATTTGTTATAAAAATACTAAAGTTTCAAAATCTTTTTGACGCGCTAAGTTTCTTTTTTGAAATAAAAAATTAAACTAGGCCTCAAAATATTTTCTCTACAAAAAGGTAGTGTCATGGGGGGAGGTTAAGTAGCCATTGGTAAGACTAATATTTATCTGAAAACTAAATACTTGTATTGTAAAATGACAGACGATATGTTTTGTAAATTATTTCGACCAATTACGTGGATTTAAATACTAAAGCAAGTTGTATATTTATCGGTGTCAGTAATAATCTTTACAAAAATCTGTCTATCTATGTTTTTAGTCATTTATTTAATTCAAAAAGATTTTTGAAATGTTAACATTTCATAACGGTTTCTGACTTTCGTAATCAAGAGTTGGGTTGAGTCGTTAACTTTTAGCGAATTTACAACATCAAAACGCTTTAAGAATCGTTTTGTTATATAATGTTATTTTACTTTTATTGCCGATAATGATGTTGTTGCTTTATTTAAAATAGATCTGAAAATGTAGCTGAAATGATAACTTGAATTGTTTTTAACTTGTTATAACGAAAAAAAGGGAAATATTGCAAGTAACTTATATAAAGGCCCATTAGTCTAGTGGGTAGAATGTTCGTCAGTGGCCTGAGAGACCATCGTCCGATCCCAGGTCGAGTCATACTTGCTTAACAGTAAACATTATAATGTACGGATCAAGGGTAAGGATGAGCAATCCACGGAAATGTGTAGCATCCTCCCCTGCATGTCGGAGTAGTAGATAATCAAAAACGATCCATCGGGTCACGCTCGACTATGGTCAGCAATATTTTTATGCATATTCATTCGTATCTTTTGACAGCTTGTGTGTGTGTGTGTGAGTGTGTGTGTGTGTGTGTGTGTGTGTGTGTGTGTGTGTGTGATCCATGTCTGTGTTGATGCCACTGAACGTTGGAGCATGAGTATGTGTATGTTAATGTGCATTATTTGGTAGAATAAATGTAGAATATAGTGTGATTTATTATTTGTGCATGCAATTGTCTCTTTTTTTTCCGTTCAATTGGTCTCTTCTCTCTATTTTCTCGTTCTCCGTTTATCTCTATGCAATCCTTAAAAAAACGATCTTTAAATTATTTGAGTCTATTTTCTTTGATATTCTGAATTATCCTAAGTTGGTTCCCAACAGTGTCATATGAATAAAACAATAACATATGCTTGCATAGACAGACAATCTCACTGCCACACGCACACACACACACACACACACACACACACTCTCTCTCTCTTTCTCTCTCTCTCTCTCTCTCTCTCTCTCTCTCTCTCCCCTCTCTCTCTCTCTCTCACACACACACACACACATATATATATATATGTATCAAAAAATAATGTGTGGATAGATGGTGTTGTATTTTCTATTGCTACCTTGAAAAAAATGATTTCTATTCTCCCAATTATTGCAAAAAAGTAATATTGAAAGTCAATGATTATTGCCTGTCAGTCAAGCATATTGACTCCGTAAAATAGATAAATACAAAGGAAAAAGTAAAAATCACAGTTGCTACAAAGAATGATTGCTTCTTCATCGATTTTTAAAAATTGGATGCAAAGGTCCTATTAAAATAGATCGTGCGACACAGCAACCAGCTTTGCATTTTCGTCTATACTTATCCATTTCTTTATGTATGTCGATGCACGTATTGAAACACATAATCATATATATGGCCTTGTATTTATATGATTCTCTTCAAACAAACCTCTCTGTATACTGAGTTGAAAGTAATTAGTCGGCACACATAATATTTGAGATTACATTTTCATTAGTATTTTTCTTATTAATCATCAATTGTCGAGGCTAATTGTTTTAATCACAATTAGTTTTAAAGTTGCAATTTCTTTTCTTTTAACGTCAAATGTTAATTGCGTTTAGCCAATCAAAAATACTAAAAATAATACAATTATGACATCCGGATATCTTTTATCGGTTTTCTATTTCGTTCTTGTTCTTCATTATTTCGATGGTATGAAACTCACAGACATCTGCCAGTGACGAATAATTAACTAATTATGAGTTCTATAAAAATATTTTTAGATAAATATTGTTGTGAAAAGAATTGTATGTTTGTTCTTTAAAAATATTTTCAGATTCTCATCGGGAATTTTTTGACTCATATTTTTCTTTATTTTAATAATTTTCAGTCAGTTAAGAAAATGCGTATTTAAGTTGTTTATAAGGGAATAAACATGTTCCTGTTTACTTTAGTTGTAGTAGTATGAGTAATATGAAGAAACATAACAGCACAGTAATATAACTTTAAACATTTTTCTATAGGGAGTAAAAAATGTATGGCAAATCGATATAATTTCAAATGTTAAGAATTTGTCGAGGAAAAAATATTTTTGATACATTTTTGTCGGTAACGATATTGATGCTTTTCTTTTCCATATTGGGTTTCTTTGAGACAGTCTGTTTGCTTATGTGTTACCTTGTGTTTGTAGTATATAGAGCAAGATTTTAGAAGAAGAAAAAAATAAAGGTCGGTGTATTGTTAGGGAAGAAAACAGTATTTAATTAGGATCAGTAGTTGAAATACAGATCTAAAATTGAGACACACGTATGAATACTATAATTGAGATACAGTCATTATAAATCACTCAAGAACAACATTACACGATCGAAAGATATCAAAGATAAATGTTACTAACAGAGGAGTAATAGAATGATCACAGTAACATTTTAATTATTTTCCTTGCAATACACAGAGAGGTAAAGGAGTTTTTTTTTAAAATTAACGTTGTAGAAACCCATATCAACATAGATAAATGGGCGTAAATGACCTGTAAGCCCATTTGAGAAATTGCCTTTTATAAGTTAAATAATAAAGGCTTAATTTCCATCTAAGGATTAAGAAGATTCCCTGGGTTTGTAGTTAAGATAATAATATTGAAACGCAACTTTGTGAAGCGAATTAGGAATAAGCGAAAGAAAAGAATTTACCGTGTTTTTTCTCATTAGTTAACACAGGGCAGTGTTAACTAATAAAATGTGACAACGAGAGAAGGCGACAAACAGCCGGAAAAACTCGTCGACAAGATGCCGATGTGACATCTCACTCAAGCTAGTGTGTATTTACCAATTTTCTAGGTTTTAAAACAATAATCGTCAGATTAATTGATTTATTGATTAATTGATGTTAACGAGATGAAAGGCCGTGTATTATAAATAAGGTTTACGGAATCACGGTCATTATACGCTCATATCTTTTATTTGCACATCAATAAGAATATTTTTAAACAGAGCACTTTGCTCCATAGATTGGACATTAACATATACTAGTAATCTGGGTCAACGTGGACCTGAGATTAATGGCAATGAAGGGGTACTTTTCATTATATAACTCTCCAGAATAAAAACTTCACCATCAAATGTAGTTCTGCGTTAGACCTTGCTCACAGTGCATTTTCAAACCCGTAATTGAAAGGAAAGATGTCTGCTTCAAGTCATTTTATAAAAATACTGTTCTGGTGAATACTGTTTTTTAAGAAGCGTCTACACTTTAGGTAAACGCCAGCAGTGGCCTTGACTATTTAGAGCACCTCCGACCAATTTATCTCCAATTTATCAAACGCCGGGTATCTTGCACTGAACGTCTATTCAGGTGAAGAAACCTGGAAAGTGACAAACTTCAATTTATCAAACACAACCCCACTGGGATTTAACGGTGGATGTTGGTCCTTCATATGCCTTCAAAAATCTCAATTTCTTTCCTGACCTCGAAGTCAGCAACTGCGTATTACAAGCACACGAACATTATCAGCATTAGCGGAATACCAGGCCGCGATGATAGTACCAGGGGATGAAAATCCACGTAGGGATGGGTTAGCTCTCAACTTGTAAAAGGTTAAGACAACAAGACTATATGGCATGCACGAGAGCAAACAAGTCCGACGAATTTATACAGATTAATTAAACGGTTTTGATTTTCTCTCATTCATGTACACCATGACTCCAGCAGGCGCATACAAAAGGCGAATCCAGCAGTGAAATTTCACTCAGAATCTACCCACAGACAAAACAGTTTCCTCGAAACCATTTTCATGTGTCTCAAAGGCTTTTGACTGACCCAGGTTAATCAGCGTCGCATTATTATCAACATTTTCTACGAGGGTGCGAAACAAAGGAAGACGGTCCTGGGTTTTCCTGCTCTTAACAGCAAATGGTCTCCCAAGATTTTCACTGAATGCTCTGTCAGTGCATAACATAGTTAAAGTTTGAGAACTACTGATCTAATCCCCGCTCCGCGTTTCTTCAGGCAAAGTAAAATTAATCTACCCCTGGTGAAACGTTGGTAAATTTCCCCTACTTTATCCATTTGTTATAGATAGTCACTAGCAAAGTCACAAACATGTATAATATTTTTAAGTATTCATGAGAAAGACTGTTCATTCCAGGTGTCTTTTTCGTCCTGATTGTTTTCAGCGCAAACTTCGCTTTTCATAAACGTGCCCCCTCACACCTAGTCCCTTACACTGACTGAAGGCAAGTTAAGCGAACAATTTATGAAAGTAATCAAGAAATTCCATGTAAATGTAGTCGTTTGTAATCAGACGTTGTCCTTTCGGCTATCTAACTATCATGGTTTGTCACTGTAAAGCATTTTAAAGTTCGTCTGCTCGTTGTTCATGAGCCATATTAGCAACTATGTAAGACATTCTTTTTAACCTAGCCCTTACTACTAAAGTGTAGGATGTTTTGTCATTTGAGAAGGTCAGCTATATCTTCGATAATGATAGATACACACCTTGTCTCTGGCCACTCAGCAGTTATTATTACTTACTTCATCCCATGTTTGCCTGTGGAAATACGTATTATTCAATGGGAACTTCCAATCCTACTGTAGAGTTACAAAGTTTAACAAAGGACCCTAGCGATAAAGAGATTTAATCTATATATATATCTCAACTTAATATAATATTTTTTGAAACATTTTCTATACAATGAAGTCTTTAAAAGTATGTGTATGTTCCCTTATATATTAAAGAGTAAATAAAAACGAACAAAAGTTGGTGACAGTAAACTCATTAAGGACGTAAATACTGTTTCTAGGTTTATATATATATATGTATATATACATATATTTATATATATAATCAATATCATCCGTTACAACCACCTTATCTCTGTTTTTATGAATATATACAGAGAGGCGATTTCTTTAAAATGACATTCTGTTGATGTTTCTGTACAAACTAAATATAATCTGATTTTTATACATATCATTTAAGAAATTACATGCCTGTTGGGGTGTCTCCCCTACAGATGGACTCGACCTCATGTGATATATATCGGCTAGGCTCTCTTCTGCGCAGTCTCGGCGAGCCGTCACTATGAACGGTTATATTCATGATTGTGTTAAGCTGACGAGAGTTTCCCACCAGCTATCGTTTATGAATGTACTATTTTCTTTCAATATATTTCTTATCACTCATTTCTGAGTTTGAACTCCCGCTTGACCATAACAATACCTATCTCTCCAAACCTACCCTACATTTTGATCGTGACAGAAAGGGTCAAATATCACTTTTATTCCTATATCCATTTATCTTAATAAGTGTTTTATCCTATATTCCCACTCTTGCAGACAACGCAAACAATCACATACTAACTGAGAGGTAAGACATCAAAGACGCTTCTGTGAAATAAATTGATGTTATGTAACTAATAATATTTATTATTAATTTAAAATTCATGTATGTCGGACTAGTATGTCGTTGAATCCCCAGGTCTTCCATACTACTGGGGGTATTACATAAAGCCCCTCTTCTTTCCTATTTTTGAATTTTCTTTGCGCTAAGTCGAGTTCTTTTTGTGTAAATTGTCGTAGTTTGATGTCTAATTGATTATTAATAATTTTCGTGATTGGTTCATGCGTAAATTTCGGAGGTTTTCCTAGGAAATTCTCAAATTTTTTTCCACTGGTGTATTCGTTCTTCTTGACTGTTGTCTTTCAGTTTAGCTTTTGCAGTGCTTTTCCTTCTGCTCACTTCGTTTACAGTCTGCCATGCTATCCTACATTGTATATCCTCAGCCCAGTCTTTAATCTTATTGATCTGATTGTATATATATTATGTTTGTTTTTTTAAGAAATGCCGAGGTATAACCCTTACATCCATAGCGGCCAAGATCTACAATGTTCTACTATGCAATCGCATAAAACCCAAAATGGAGAAGATAGTCAACAAAAAACAAAATGGCTTTCGGAAAAATCGATCCACATCACAAATTTTGACTATCCGTCGAATTCTAGATGGTGTACATGAAAAACAAACCATAACGCAACAATATTATTTGTCGACATCTTCAACGATGAACCAAATACTACTCGCCTACGGCCGACCAAAAGAAACCATCGCAGGCATAATGATGCTATAAAAAAACACGGAAGTAAAAAACCGCTCTCCGGATGGAGACATAGACTACTTCGACATTGTAGCAGGTGTTCGGCAAGGATACGCATAAGCCCTGCAACTGTTTATCATCGGCCAAGAGTACGTGCCCAGAACCTCTATTGATTTAATGATAAACAACGGTTTCAAGCTGGCAAAGGAAAGAAGCAGAAGATACCCTGTACAAACAGTTACGGACGTGGACTACACCGATGATATAGTGTATCTGGCAAACGCACCCGCCCAAGCCGAAACACTGCTGCATGGTCTAGAACGCGCAGCTGCTGGCGTAGGTCTCCATGTCTACGAAGACAAGACGGAATACATGTGCTTAATCAAACAGGCGACATATCAACACTAAATGGCGGCTCTCTGACACTAGTGGACAAGTTCATCTACCTAGGAAGCAGCGTTTCATCACCAGACAAAGACGTCAGTATGCCACTAGCAAAGACAGGTTATCGGTCATATGTAAGTCAGACCTGACCGATAAAATGAAACGCAATTTTTTCCAAGCAGCGGTCGTGTCGATACTGCAATATAGATGCACTACATGGACGCTAACTAAATATATGGAGTAAAAGTTTGAAGGCAATTACACAAGAATATTGTGAGCAATATTGAACATGTCCTGGAGACAACACCCAAAAAACAGCAGCTATACGCCCGCCCACCACCCATTACGAAAACTATACAAGTTATACGAACATGAGATGGGAGACACTGCTGGGGAAGTAAGGACGAACTCATGAGCGACATACTCCTGTGGACCCCATCATTTGGACAAGCAAAGGCAGGATTACCAGCTAGAACCTATATACATCAAATCTGTGCTGATACAGGATGTAGCCTTGAAGACCTCCCGGGAGCAATTGACAATGATAGAGACGGGAGGCGAGAGAGGGTCAAGGATACCCAAGCTGGCAGTGTAACATGATATATATACATATATATATGTATATATATATAATATGCAAATAATTCCTACATGGCCATGAGTGAGTCTTCCTAGGTTTTTCAAAACGTCTCTTCAGGATTACTCCGGCGAAGTGGATTAGGATAAAATACATTTCATTGGTTAAAAAAACCCACCTATACAAAACTTAGCATGTTTTTAAAAATCTCTATTTGAGAACCCTTTATTCGAGAAAGCGACAAAAAAAAAACACTAAACAAATTTTCTTTTTTCTTTCTTTCCCTCCACTTTCTTCACTTTTTCTCTTCATTTCCTTTTCTACATTTTTTCTACATTAAACAATTTTTATGAATCCTTTTTATCCACTAATTAACCAATTGTTTCAAATCTGCAAATATCAAACTGTTAAATATTAATATTTATTCTATCACATGTAGCTATAGTTAATTTTTCTCCATACTTAGTTTACCATATCTATCCCCCCGTTATATTTCCTAAATCTTTTGACGATTTCCAATTTCAATATTAGATCTATACCAAATTTGTTTTGGACTTTCAATGTCTACTTGGATAAATTAGTTTTATATCTATATATTTCATGTGTGAAGTTACTTTTATGATCGTATTATCTTTGTTTGAAAGGACCTTGCCTTGAACCCACAAACAAATTTTTATCATTCATATATATATATATATATATATATATATATATATATATATATATTACTGCTGAAACCTCTTTCCTGTCATGTAAAATTGCGTGTTCTCGAAGAAGACTTTCAGAGACAAAGATGAGTTTATGCGTGGGAGCATTGGTCAGTGTAGTTTTAAATCTGCATTTGAATATAGGTGTATACATGAGATTGTGTTTGTACACAACGATGCACATATATTTTTTTTGGAAATGTGTGTATGAATTTATGTACACTGCTTTTAATGTGTGTGCGAGGTATGGTGTTCGTGTGTGTGTGTGTGTGTGTAAAAGAGAGAGAGAGAAAGAGAGTTTGATTGTGCTTCACCGTATGTATTAAAACGATTATGTGTGAAAATGTGTATGTTTTAATGATGGTATACATGTATTTGTGTTATTTTCTTTTTACTTGTGCGTCTGAAATCGATATTCTTGAATGTGTTTGTTAGTGTACATACGTGTATCGATATACTTGTTTGAGACTGATTGTACGTATGTGAGTGTGAGCATTGACGCATTGTGTGTGTTAGTCTAACCCTAGGTATAAGTGTGTGTATGTTCACACGAGCATGGAATAAGCAAATTTACACAATAACTCAAATGATGTTTACTTTAGGTATAAATTCACATATTTGATAACGTGCATCAAGTTATATAAAAGTTAAAGAATAATCCCTTAGAATAATATACGAAAAACAGCAGATTTTCGAGATTAATTTTGATCTTTGATATGACCAGATACCATCGTACCACGTTGGTTATCATATGATTTATCGTTTCCAGTGTTTTAGTTTCTCCTTATAAATAAATAAATACTGTTCAAAATTCTGTTTTTAAGTTATTTAAAACTTCAACAGAAAAGTTTATAATGAAGCAAAAAACATGTAAAATACATTTGTGCTTAATGTCACGAGCGGTATTATCTTAAACCTAGTATTCATCCATTAAATTTTTTCCACATCATTATGAACTTCCCTCCAAAAGGAAGAACATGTGATTGAGAATTCCTTCTAAGGATATATACAACTCTCGTCTGACTAGTACTCAACACTATAGATGTTTTTTCCCTGTTGACGTTTTGGTTTCTGCAGCTTAAATCTCCGCTGACCGTCGTTGATTATATACTAAAGAAAAGATAGCAAAAATATTCGAATCGGGACTTGCCCATTATCTTTCGAAATATCTTCGAGAATACATTCTAGAGCCAGAAGCGGTGTATCAACAATGCAGGTGACTGTTATGGAGGAGAAAATCTCATTATACTGCTGGTAAAGCAAAAGTATAGTATTTTTGAGCTGAACTTCTATTGGGACATTTACATACACACATACACACAAGTGTGAAATAGCAACATAAGTATGTGTCCCATTATGACTTTTACATATATATAAGTGTGTGTGTGTACACTAATGATTGTTACGAGTATATATATATATATATATATATATATTGTGTCCGTGCGTGTAATAGTGACACACCACATTTTCGCTCTATAACGAGATGACATTTTCAAATGTTATCTCTCAGTCTGTCTGCGTTTATAAATAATTATCCAACATTCCAAACACGAGAAACTGTAGAAAGCAAATTGCGCACAACGAAAAAGATATGTAGAATATATATATATATATATATATATATGTATATATATATATATATAAAATCATGAAGGGAAATAATTCCTGGTGTAATTTGTATCATTTTTTACGACGATCCTAATTATAGCCATTTCATAATTGCTGCATTACATGAACAGCATAACATTCTTATAAAAGAAGAAATTTACAAATGTACATTTGATGTCGCTAAGTAAGCTTACACTCATTTTATTATTCTGGCACAAATTTCTTTTACTCTCATGCGTAGAGAGATAGAGAGCTGGGTATATAGATGGCTCTTTTTGGTTGTCATTTTAGCGAGCAATATGCGTTCTCTTATCCACATGTAGATGTATATATTGTTATCCGCTAAATCTTACTTCTACATTCTGTATCATTTACTTAATATATTGCAACTGAAAATAGAGACACTGGATTAGCATTTCCTATTTCATATACAAAATCTCAAAATGAGGTTAACACATAGTAGTGTATTGATGAGCAAATCATCTCGATAGAAATGACATTTTGAGTTAGCTCTAATCCAAGGTAAGAACTAAAAAGGGGTTTTCCACATGCTATGATGGTTAACGAGCCATGTTTGCTGTTCATTTAAAAAATTTCCATACCATTTGATGCTCCGGAATTCTTTTTTCGTGCAGCACTACATTTACAGAATATCTCATCTTAATGATGTACAGCATTGAAATCCAGTCAATTACATTGACACCATTTTGGTGTTGGTTGATTAATTAGTAGATTGGTTATTTTTTATCGCATGTCAACCTTTTTCAAACTGAATTTAACTATTTTAATGTGAAAATACACTTAACAGAAATATTTTGATACAGTGGCAAGAAAGCGGATGTATCAGATGAAATCGAACAAACTGATCCCAAATGTGCGTCCGGCGATCGAAAATGTGCATTCTATACTTATGGTAGAAAATAAATCGTCCTTTTGAGGCAGTACCAATCCGCAGTCCATCTAGTCTCGCCGGTAAACCTTTCTCCTAAATAACTTATTTTATGTGTTGTTTCATATTAAGAATTCATGCGCCGATTTTAGTACATACAGTAGAAGCAAAGGATCAGGCCAACAAATGAATAAAAATTCCAATATCAATTTTCTATTGTCACCTTGATTCATGACTTTCTATTTTAAAAAATCAACAGTTAAGGGATGCGTATGACAGCAACTTATTCAAAACCGAGTCGACTGTTATTATAACTTGGACGAAACTTGGGCGTTGTCCAGTTCCTAACTTTATTCTGTCTTGCTGCAAAGCACCACTAACAATGCTGGTAATTTTCTTCGAACTTATTGGGGATATCCATGCTTTCTCTCTGAGTCAACTAGTTAAAAGTTCAATGTTTTTTGCCTCAAACTGCTCTAAGACTCGTACCCTCTCTACGATCAACTAACTCCAGTCATTCAAGGAGTTGGTAGAGGAAGTACCCTATCTTCTGCGGGTAAATGAAATCAGATTCTTGTCTGTTGACCACTGACTATACTATGGCTGAATACATATATTTTATTACACAATCTTTTCATTTCAGTTGAGGAATGTTTGTCTTTATATTTCATTTTTGTATCTAATGGGACTCATTTGTATTAATTTTACTGATTATTATTTGGAATCATAGAAATCAAAACGATGCTGATTGAATGAAAACAGAGAAGCTAAGGATTTAATGACTTTTTAACACGCTTTATTAACCTTATTTACTCAAAATAATTCGACGAAGATATTTCCGAGATGAAAAGTACATTTTTATCATTCAGGGTTTTCGGACTATTGTGTTCATTGTTATATTTACAATGTTTCGGCCAATAAGTTCCCCGGCCTTCTTCAGTATGTTTCCTGTTGAACACGAGAGCCTATACAAAATTTCAAACCACGTCCTTTATTTAATCCAAATGGGTCACTTGCTCTGATTCCGTTAACAATAACTGGATACAAGTGTTAAGTATTCCCGTATTGTTGCTCGCCTGTAGTCATGATTGAACTTATAACCTCCATATTTTCACTTAAAGAACCAACACCTATTTCTGTTAGGCCATGTGTCCTGCGGGAGAGTTCATATTGAAGTTTTAGGACTTATAAGTTTACTGTTCTTACATCACTATGAATTATACTTAATATGTAGGGTTTTTTTTTCCTGAGCTCATGACAACTAGATAGTACTAGCATTTCATCCCAAACATGATGAGAGATTCGTTTTTTATCCAGCCGAAAATTAGGCGATGTTAAAATCAAAGAAATAAAAAAAGGGAACATAGACCGAAAACAAGAACACGAAGAAAAAATAATGCAGGTGATAACGTATTTCTTGACAAAGAACTCAGCTCAAAAATCTCTTTCGTTGAGACTAGTTACATATCAACTGATGAGTTCTAGTTATCTTGCCTAATAACTTCATATATGATATATTCCCACTTCAAGACATATATAGGTAACTTATAATACTTAAATGTCAATATTCAACGAAAATCTTTTTATTGGATAGTGAGTAGTAATTTGAACCACTGACCTTATTAAATATTTATACAAACGACGACTGCAACATTAAACTAACATTCATTTTTCATTCCCTTCTAACTTTAGACTGATAACTGTCAGAGCCTATTATTCTTTATATTTTTAGTATGAATAAACAATTCTATTGTTCTATATGTTGTGGCCCCGGAAATGGTCACTAATGAAAACACAAACACGGATATTAGATAACTGATTATATTACAAAAGATAGAGTTACGAAAAAAAGGGAAAAAGTATCGAACTGTTCGGATAACACCGATATTGATCTCTTAGTATTAATAACAGCGAGGAGAGTCCATAATGGTAAGATGGGTAAGGCCCCCACAGCACCCTTTCCCCCAAGCCTTTTACTTCGTAAGAGTGCTGTTGGTACTTTTGTTCGTTTCCGGTCGATCATCAACGGGTCGGTGAATTTCCTTTTTCTCACTGACTGACGTATTTCAGGTGTTAGTTGGGGAGGATCTAAATCGAACATGTCGAAAATTGTGTCTATTGCCTCTTTTTCTGTTTGTTTGTGTGGTTGGAGTCGTTCAAACGGTCTTTCTGTAACTGGTTCTGGTGCCTCTTATGTGCGTATTTGGGTCCTTCTACAATGTACACCATATCACCAATTCTTTATTTTAATTATTCCACGTTCCCAACAGGACGTGTTATTTTGATATTTTTTATTGTAAATTTGGTCTCCGGGTTGAACTTTTTTTAGGCGCTAATGTGGTATTTCGTTGCTTATTTTGTTTCGGGAGTAGCTTATCGAAGACGGATCTTATCTTTCTGGCAAACATAGTCTCGGCTGGTGAGACTGCCAGTGGTTTATTGGGATAGGGTGTGATTCTGTATACCTGCAGAAACTGCTGTAGTGCCTTATCCGTCGAGGTACCTGATGCTTTTTTGAGTGCTCGCTTTAACGTGTCTACAAAACGTTCAGCCTGATCTTGGGTGATATTGCGGTGTGATTATGTGCTTTATTTGGAAGATTTCGCAGAACTCCTTGAATTCGACTGATGTGAACTGGCTTCCACTGTCGCTGACGACACAATCTACAACACCGAGCCGCGGAAATAGTTCATGTAGGAACCCAATAGTTGTCCCCGTAGTAGGTCTTCTGCCTCTGAGAACCTCAGGCCATTTAGAGTAACTATCCATTAAAATTAGGAAGTAGAAATCTTCCAGGGGACTGCAAAATTAATATGTATCCTCGACTAAGGTTGTTTTGTTTTTGGCCAAGGTTTGAAAGTAGTGGGGGTGCTTTTGCCGCTAAGGCACAGCCTTTACATTTTTCGATCATATCCCTAATGTCGTTATCCATCTTCGGCCAATAAACACAGCTTCTCATGAGACTCTTCATTCTATTTATTCCCGGGTGTCCCGTGTGATAATCTCTTAAAATTCTGTTTTGCAATTTCTTTGATATTACGACCATTTCACTAAATAGGAAGACGTTGTCACGTAGTGAAAATACTTCTGGTACCTTTTCGTTTTTTGCTGTGATTTTCTGTTTAATATTGGTAATAAAGTCGTCGTTCATTGCTTCGCTTTTTATCTCGAGTAGCGTCACAGGCAGTTGATAAATGGTGTTGGCTATCATGTTTTTAATTTCACAGTCTGTTCGTAAGGCTGCTATTATTGTGTCCTTTAAGGGTTCACGATACTTTGGTACAAACTTTCATAGTCCATCTACGTGGCTAATCTATTTTAACGGAAGGTATTCGATTTTAAAATTGTAGTTCAGTAAAATCGTCCCTTATCTTAGTAGCCTATTGGCAGTATAAATTGGTAGACCCTTTTTTGATCCGAAAATGGTTATTAGGGACTTGTGGTCTGTTTGTAGAGTAAAGAATCTGCCATGCAAGAATCGGTGAAATTTTGTCATTGCAAATATTATTCCCAAGGCCTCCTTTTCAATTTGTGAATAATGCTTTTCGGCCGGAAAAAGGTTTCTTGATGCGGGGACTATTGGCTTTTTGTTTAATCGGACATTTTCTGTAGGATACACGAACCAACCCCATATGAGCTGGCATCGCTTACGACAATAATCTACAGTTTTGGGTCATAGTGCATGTGGAAAAGATCAGATGTTAATGCCTTTTTGATTTGGTCAAATGCTGTTTGACATTCGGGCGTCCATCTCCACTTTTTATCTTTTTTTAGTTGTTCGTTTAGTGGGGCGAAGAGATCGTGCAAATTTTTTCTGAAACTTTGATAATAGTTTGCAAGTCTGTAATGTCGTAACATTGTCAGGGACAGGCATATCCTTGATAGCTGTAGCCCTTTCGGGGTCGGGACGTCTCCCGTCTTTGTCAATGATATGCCCCAGATATTTGATTTTGTTCATACAGAAATCGCATTTTGCTTCCTTTACCTTGAACCCAAATTCCCGTATTTGTGCAAAAACCTTGTTTAGATGTCCTCTGTGTAGCCCCTTCGTTTTACTACTAATTACAATTTCATCTAGATAAGTAAAAGAGAAGTCAAAGCCACTCAGCATGATGTCCATCACTTGTTGGAAGATAGCCGGTGCGACTTTTATTCCAAAAACTAGTCTGTCAAATTTGTACAGCTCTCTGTGTGTGTTAATTTAGAGTAGTTTAAAGCGATTTTCTTCTGGAATCTGGAGGTAGGCCTCGCTTAAGTTAATTTTTCAAAAGACTTTTCCTCCATTTAATTTATTAAAAACCTCTTCTGGGATGGGGAGTGGATAGTGGTAATCCTTGAGTGCAGCGTTCAATCATGTAGAAAAATCTGCGCATACTGAGATTTCCTTAGATTTTTATCTCATATATACCGTTGGAGCAGCCAATTCGCTGAATTCCACTTTCGATAATATGCCCATATTCACTAATCGGTCTTGCTCTTAATTTATTTCTTGAGTCACGTCGAACGGTACGTTTCGTTTCTTTCTAAAAACGGAGCGTGTATTTTCCTTCAGTTCAAATTTTGCCTTAACTTTAGTACATTTGGCAAGATCAGCTGAAAATACTTAGGGGAAACTACCTTTTAGTTCCATCTTATCTTTTTCAGCTTCGGCCATAATGCATTCTACTTTTTGGCAAAACGTATTAATTGGTTGATCCCAGAGATTAAATTTCTGAAACCAGTCCGACCCAAACAAATTTTCTGTGTTCTTCAGTACGAAGACTTTTAATTTTTTGGTTATACCATTTAGTGATATTGGGATAATTATTTCGCCTTCAAAATTTATTTTATCTCCTGTTGCCGTTCGCGCCGTCTTGCTTGTCATCTTTATTATTGGCCTATTTAATTTTTTCCTAGTGTGTAAGTTTATTATTGATAAATCAGAGCCAGAGTCTAAGTGAAATCTTACCTACTTATTTAATACTTTGACTGGTATGTATTTACGAATGACTTTGTCTGACTTATCCTCGCGTTTTGTTTATCTGACTCTGTTTTTATTTTTATTTTTCTGTTTCTACACAGTGAGCCATTATGTCCGAATTTATCACAGTTTTGACATTCTTTTTTGTACGATAGGGACAGTCCTTGGCCCAGTGTAATTTTCCCCAGCGGTAGCAAGCGCTGGGTATTTTTTTTTTTTTTTTGGTTGTCACTAGTCTGCCTGTTTTGAAATTTTGGGTAATCATATTTTTCTCTCTTTTACCGGAGAGTATGATTTGGATCTATGCTTGACTTTCCTTATGTAAGCAACACCAGACTCCTCGATATTTGTTTAGTCTTTTCTGAAACTCACTATCCTCTGACAGTCTTCAGCCAGTTTTTAAAGTGTGAGATCGGGTTCGTTCCCTAATTTCGACAAAACTCTGCGTCTTATTTCTGCGTGTTTTCCCGACACTAGGCCTTGTGCGAATAACAGACATTTGAAGTTATCCGCTGACAATTTGCCTTGTTTAAAATCGTCACAGTTTTTATTGACGACCGAGGCAAACCCTAAATAATCATCACTGTCCCTTTTTGTTACGTTGAAACATTTCCATCGTTTGTGAAATAGAGACGTTTTGGAGCTGAATAATTCTGACAGTAAATTAACTGTTTCTAAAAAGCCAAGTTCGCAAGTTTTGTTATTTTTTTTGGTCAGATATAATCTACGAACTTGTTGTGTTCCACAGTTCCACGCTTTCGAAAAACTAGCCGGACTTTTTGCATCAGTCCAATCGGCACAGTCGGTAATATAGATATCTTCATATATTCTGTAATATGCCTCAAAGGTCTTATCCTCATCTGGTGCGTAGGAAAATGTTTCTAGTGCGCTCCACACAGCATTTTGAGTGAAAATAGTAGTACTATCTGTAGGCTGGTTATTACATAAACTTTAAAAAGTGCTTCTTGTTGTTCTTGCAATTCAAGGAAGAACCGTTGTTTTTCCTCATTTTTTAAAAGATTCTTTCTTCATTTCATCCTGAGGTTGTGGTTGTTTTTCCTCATTTTTTAAGATACTTTCTTCGTTTCATTCTGAAGTTGAATAAGATTTTCCTCATTTTTTTGTTGAGACTCCATTTGGAACTTCATCATTTATGCAAACATTTCTTTAAGGTCTTCCACTTTTCATCTGGAGGAGGGGGGCTTTTTTTTTCTTCAGTACATATCCCCAGAAATCAAGAATAATTACTATGTGTGTGTGTGCTTTTTGTGCAACACAAACTGTAAGCACCGTAAGCTGAAATGTGGGTAAGAAAGAAAAATATGAAAATCACTTTTTGATTACGTGACAATCTTACTTACAGTTTTTTTTTAAATATGCGCTATCTGACACACTCCGTCGGTTGTACAATTTGATACCTTGTAGTTGTTTAACAAAAATCTTGTTCGGTTCGCCGTATGCTGGAACTTTGTTGTAGATTCTTTAACAACTTGTAGTTGGGTATCTCTTTGTTGTTGCGATCTATCTTCGCCAGTATGTTGTGCGATTGACCCCTTTTGCTTGTTGAAGAGTCACTTTTTTCGTTCGAGTTCCTCGTCGCCAGTATGTTGTTGCCTTGGAAAGGGTAACTAGTGAAAACACAAACATGGATATTAGATTATAACAGATTATATTACACAAGAAAGATAGAGCTACATAGAAAAGGTAAGAAGTCTCATACTGTTCGGATAACACCGATATTGATCTGCCCGGTGGCAGCGAAATCTCTCAGTATTAATAACGGTGCGAAGAGTCCATTATGGTAAGATGGGTAAGACTCCCACAACACTATATCATATTTCTGCAACATACATAGTAGGCATTTTCTCAGCCTCTCTACGAATAGTAGAATGTAAGAAAAAGTCGACGTTTAAGTGAAGTAAAGCTATTTTTTATAATGTTTCCTTCTCTGAGTCTGATTGACTAATTAATTCAATATGACCTATTTACATGAAAAATTGAAGGTTGTAAAAACGGATCCATGCCATTTTCAAGGTAACTAGTGCAAAGTGAAATGTAAATAATAGCGTACAGTATTTGATCTCGGTTCTGCGAGAATAGCGTTACCCTTAGCGTACTTTCTTTGTTTATATATATATATATATATATATATATATATATATATATATATATATATGTATATATATATATATATATACATATATATATATATGACAGAGGGCGGTGGGGCACGAGTAGCAAAAATAGGCTAGAGTCGCCACTGATATGTATATATATATATACATATATATATATATATATATAATGTGGGAATTTCCACCGATGAGTTTCACAAGTTCTTCCATTTTAATAGGTTCCTTTACACCTCTGTATAATTACGGATGATTTGCCAGTTCTTCACTTGTCCTTCTGGTGTTTGTATGCACCACATGAAATTAAGCATGAAAGGGTTTTTTTAATGATGTTTTATGGTTACTATGTCGATGTGTGTGTGTGTGTGTGTGTGTGTGTGTGTGTGTGTGTGTGTGTCTGTATCAGTCTGTGTTGTGTTAGTGCTTGTGTATCTATGTTTGTCTGTGTATCTATGTTTGTCTCTTTCTGTGTCTGTGTGTGAAATAAATACATTTTTTCGCGCTTTTTAATGCAGAGAAAAAGAGACACGAATTAAGACAAAAACGGAGTTTTTTTTCCATCTCTTATCAAACCTGGTGATATCAATCACAGAAATAATTCACAAGGCGAATTTTAAAAGAAACCACAATCTTTGATTCAAACCTCTTTGATTTTTTGCTTTATTTTTGTTTCATTTTTTTTAAACATATACTGAAATTGTGATTTCATTTCTTCCTCATTTTTCATTCTCGTCTTCCAACACTGAACAGTGCAATAAAAGTAAAAAAATGATGTACTTCCGCCTATACACACAGTTTAAATCGACACAGTCTTGCAAACCCTCATATATATGCGTCTGTGTCTGTGTGTCTATGTGTTTTTCTATGTGTTTTTCTATGTGTGTGTCTTTGGGTACGTATAGACTGTATGCATATTATGAAGTTCAAAGTTGTGTAAAGCGAACCTTATATTCAGTATTTGATGATCGGTTAGTATTTGATGATTGATATTAGAATACATAATAGAAAAATTAAAAATTCTAATTTAATGAACAAGAGTCTATAAACCAATTATTTAGATATATTTTAATTCATTTATTTTGAAAACGAACCGTTTGTACAAATAGCCACAAGGACATACATAGCAAAACATTAAACCCTTAAAAAATAAATTAAGAACATGCTTTTGAATACTAAAATACAGGAAACGGGCTTTACGAAGGATAGAAAGACTGATCTATGGAATCTATATGATTATGAATGTTCCTGACCATAAAAAGCCAAGATCAATACGCTTTTTTTCTATTTAGACGGTCCTTACGTACATAATACAATTTTTGCTCGATTTTTCTTCATTTTACCTTGTGAAGTAAAAAGTATGCTACTTAAACATTTAGTCAAATAAGAAAATAGAAGAGAAATTAAAAATAAAAAAAATACAATAATTATAAAGAAAGAAAATAAGTATGAAAAAGGAGAAAAAATTGATGAAACGAATAAACATGAAGGCGAAAGTTTCTTAATAGGAAAGAAAACCTGTAGAAATATGAAAAAATTAACAAATTAAGATCATTGAGACAAAAAGTAAAGTAAAAATTCGATGAAAGCAGTAGACAAGCAAAGAAAATTAAAATATGTGTATGCAATCATATAAAAAAGTAGGATACGATTGTAAGCACTGAAGAAGAAAAAATATTTTTTAAAAACTTGTCATAGGAAGTCGATTAAGGTTTTTGGAAAAAAGAAAAAAAAAAGAAATATACTGCAATAAAATGAGAAAGTATAAGGACAACTAAATAAGAGAAGGAAAACAAACTAGAAAAACAATATAAAAAAATATAATTTTAAAAACCCAAATTAAATGCAATACAAATTAAGGAAACCGTTTAAAACTAAAGAATGAATAATGATTAAAGGAAATATACCAAATGCTTGATGCATCAAAAGGAAATGATATTAATCATAACCCGATAAATTTACTGGAGTAAAATGACGAGAATTGAAATGTACGTAGATCTCAGTTTGTGTAAGAAATCATGTTATAAATTATTTGGAATCATAGGATTGAATAAACGCAAACATCATTTCAGAAGTTAATGTTAAACTGACTTAATTAAGAGAATTAGGAACAGAATTCATAAATAAGCGAAGATAAGTAGTCAAAAATTCAATATCTAGGATAAAGAATTAAAAATTTATATTGTCAAGTAAAAATAAATAATCCATCTGCAATTCTTTTTGTTCTTTGACGTTAGTGTAGGTACCTTGAAATTCTTTTGTAAGCATTGATTACGTCATTCTCGAAAGAACATTTTATTCACGACTTTAATTAGTTGCATTTCAAATCGAGTGATATGATCAAATTATAATATTCAAATAATGAGTGCATATGTTTGAAATTAAATCAATTACTATTAGAATGCTTCAGTCGACAAAATAGAAATAGAAATATTGTCATATTGATCCAATATAAGCTGATGGTAAGAAACTATATTTCACAAGAACTATATGAAATAGTTGTTAGAGATATCTCCTGTGCCATTAACTTGAAATTATTATCAGTTTCTTTAGAGATAATTGGTAGGATGTTTCATATGATTAATTTCTCTTAACAGCATATCAAATTATATTAGGTTATTCCATGCCTAGATTGTAAGGAAGAGCATACATTTTCCACTCATATTTACAATTTTCGCGTAGGTCGAGCATATTGCATATAAATGTATCCAATCAAGCATAATTCTCCGTTACAAATATTTTGCTTACAAAACTTTTCGACTGACAAATGTTAAGCTAACCAGGACAGAGTAGACCTAGAATTAATGACAATGAGGGAGTTCTCCAGACTTCCACAATCTCCAGGAGGGGAGTGTCGCCATCATATGTATATGAAAATCATAACCGGGACACACCTTTTCTGAAGATGACCTTACCACTATACAGGCAATACAATCAGTGCATTCTATACGGCACAGGCAGAGTGGACATGTTCCATATTAAACAACGAATTATCACCATCCAAAAGTTGATTTGTTAAGTATCGATGATACTTTTGATAAATCATAATATATCTGAAACTTTAGGATTTATAATTCATATATTAGATCTATTCTAATTAATTGATGAAAATGCAATTCAGATTGAAAAAGAATGAACTTCTAATAATTTATAAGTGTAAAGTGTGTTACGCATATGAACATTAATTTTTACGGTTTTCTTATCGTTAGTTTTTTTTGTGAGCAAAGGTATAGAAGATAATTAGTTTGTGTGCCTAGCCTTATAACTAATGAGATTTTTAAAAATATAATGTCCACAAGTTCTGGTGTCCACTTTCAGAACTCTATGGGTGATTAACAAAAAATTCATGGATTTAGAAAAAATGACAGAATAAAATAAGGAAAAGACGATGATATCGAATGTAAATTAAAAGGGTTCGAGATAAAAAAAAAGTATACTTTCATAGCAAAAGGAACATGATACGTACGAATTCAAATGACGATGAAAATAAGAATAAAAAGTGGACAAAAACTTTATCGAAAAACAAAACAGGTTTCAATTAAACAACATAAGAAATTAATTTGTCAATAATAAACTTTATAAATATATCAATATTGATGAAATTAAAATCATGCAGAGTAATATTCGAAAACGTTAACTGAAGATGAGTTAGTATATATCATAAATATATGTATTTTACAGTAAAAATTTTGTCTGGAAATAAGCACTGAAAAAGAAACAAACAGACAAAAAAGCAGGCAGCTATAAACACACGTAAAAAGGTACACAACAAAGCAAGGAACAATACATACATATATACATACAGACGTACTCGAGTATATATATATATATATATATATATATATATATATATAGGTGTATATATACCGACAAGGAGGGTTTCCTTATATGACACAATTTCAGTGTGGCGAGACACGTAAGATGTTTCAAATGGGGATGAAAAACAGTCTACCTTTGCGTCAAGATTATATAGCAACCTTGACCGATCGTCATTGTATTAGTACTGGGAGTTGAATATTTAGTGGGTAAATACAAGTGAACGACTCTGCGCTTAACAGCATATTAGTTTAGCTATCCACTTTTATTTCTATATATAGAGGGAAAGAGATGTTTTTTTTTGTGTGTATATATATACATATGTATAGTTGTATTTGCAATTACATAAGTGAATATATATATATATATATATATATATATATATATATATATATATATATATATATATATATATATATTGTATAATACTCATGTGACACTTTCTACACATCTCTATTCAGAGATATGGAAAATAAGTAGACTTAAATATTTTCTCTTGCAGATTCTAAAAGGAAAATGCTCCTTTCCCGTAGGCAATTAAGAAAGGACCCACTATGTTAATAAGTAATCACACTGATGAATTGCAAGGACAGCTATTAAACAATATTCATAACCAGATCATAAACGCCTCGATTTCGATATACAGAGCGTTTAAGAAAACAAAATAAATCAACATCCAATCAAAATATTTATTTGATTAAGACTGCTTTTGAGGAGAAGAACAAATGTTATCTAAAGAATCCATTTTAAAGTCATGCAAATTGTTTAGAAGGGGTGTTGATAGAATAATTGACAAAAATGGCGGCCATGTTTGGGAAATTTACTGATCTGTGTCTATTTCTTTTTAATCAATTTTGAAATATTGTCGATTGCTATGGAATATATTATAGTTGATGGTTGCAGTATATCTGTATGTAAGTTTCTGCACCCTATATATATATATATATATATACACGGTTTGCTCCAATTACCGTTCCTCTGTACCATAAACTGCTGAGTGTTAAACAAATATGCATAAAATTCCATTCAAACATTGATATGACTAAACCCGAGATTGAACCTCAGTCCCCGTTGCCACTGGGAAACCCAATAGCAATTATAACAATTGGTGGGAAATGTGTATTTCTTATGTATATATATATATATATGTGTGTGTGTGTGTGTGTGTGTGTGTGTGTGTGTGTGTGTGTGTGTGTCCATAAGAATATATATATATATATATATATATATATATATATGCGTCAATATATATGCATATACATGTGTGTGTGTTAATATATATATATATATATATATATATATATATATATATATATATATATATGCGTAAAAGAGTGTATACATATGAGTATATATATATATATATAAATTAATGTTGACTTCCATAGTTGGGGGCGATCGGAAGCATCCCTTTTCAATTGCTACTATACTGAGGAGTAGTGTAGGACAGAAACTATTTTCTCTGTTTGTCCCCTCTAACCTTGATTCGTACATTATATCGATGAATCTTAAGCGGAGAGGTATGCTGTACAAATTTTGAGTCTACGATATTACTCCAACTCACACACACTCACCTCTATATCTCTGTATATATATATATATATATATATATATATATATATATATATATATATATATATTTACTAATCTAATATCTACCAGTATTCACGGTATCGGAAAAAACAAAAAAAACCTGGTCAGGAACAAGAGATAAAAGTACCTCGAATCACCGCCCAGAGGAAAAGAAAAAAGTTTTGGGGGTAAAAAAGAAAGAAAAGCTAACCTCGTACGACTCCTTGAAAAAAAATCAATGGGTACGCAATCAGTGGTCAAAAGAAAATCAAAAAACCCTCCGCGAATGCTGCAATGCTATAATTACTAAAGTGCTCAACACAATACAATGGAGCCAATTATAGAATTAACTTAAATCGCGTGTCGAAAATCTTCTACTAAAGTTTCACCTTAACGGATCATCAGGAAGCCTACATCCGACCCCGAGTCGTATGTAGGCTTCCTGATGATCCGTTAAGGTGAAACTTTAGTAGAAGATTTTCGACACGCGATTTAAGTTAATTCTCTCTCTCTCTCGATATATATATATATATATATATATATATATATATATATGTGTGTGTGTGTGTATGAGTGTGTGTGCGCGCGTGTATATATATATCCATACATATATATACATACATATATATATATATATATATATATAGGTTTATGCTGGCATATATGTATATAAATATATTTGTATATCTTTGCAGCATTTCGTCATTGACACACATTTGATTGATCATAAAATACATTTTGACTACATATTTTTTGTTAATCCTTTTAAATTGCCGTATTGATCTTATGATATGCGGCGGGAATTGGTTGATAAATCATTCATAATTAGTTATCATAATTAGTTATTTCCCAAGTACTTTCCCCAGACTTTGGCTATCATCAGGAGAAAATGTATTACAAAAATGATGTACCTTTTGTATGTACATTACTACATTGAAATGAAAGCGTTTGTACTGTTTTCTTGAGTAGCGTTTACTTTTCGAATTTCTTTCTATAAATAGCGTCAGTAGCTAAAGACATTTAAGTACATTAGCACTGGTTTCTAAATTGATATTATTAAGTTTGGTTTATATGTGCCTAATATGTAGTGCTTCGAGAATCTGTAGTTTTTGTTTGTTATTTTGACGTTCTTTTATTGTTTTGTTTTCGGTAAGAATTTTCCGTAATTCTGTTGTTGGGCATGAATGTTTTTTAAATGCTGTGCAATGAAACTTGTATCAGAAAGATGTATTATGTCTTCCCGATGGGCTAGTTGAGGTTAAACCAACGTATATATTGTTATTTTCAGAGATACAATCTGCTAAAGGACATTTAAATTGATATACAGCGTATGTTTTGTGGCAAAGATTCCTAATTCAGGTTAGTATGAGAAATAATTATGTTTATAGACACATAAATGTCAAAGCAGTTCTATATTAAACAATTCATTTGAGCAAAATGCAGTTTCAATGTCAAAAACAGTTCCATTTTGAACAATTCAGTGTAGCATAAGTACGAAGCTTAATAAACAATAACATTACTATTTGAATCTATTCATTTTAGTCAAAGAGTTTTATTCAAACTATTCAGTTTAGCATAAGTATGCAGTTTAGTGTTATTTAACCCATTCATAGAGCCCTATCAGGTGCAACAGATCCAGCCGGAGTGGATCTGGAAGCATGGGCTATGAAGGGGTGCTCCACATTCCCCAAATCCCTAACATCTCTGGAACCTCACTGTAGTCATATCTCCGACATTCGTTGTGGGGTTTTAGCCCCTTGAAGAGGTACAATCGGTGTATTCTACAGCCCCATTCGACTGAGGAAATATATGAATTTACGTATATATATATATATATATATATATATATATATTAATTAACGTATATATATGTATATACATATATATACACATGAATTAACGTATATATATGTATACATGTATACATATATAAATATTTATACATACATATATATATATATATATATATATATATATATATATATAAATATATGCATTAACGTATATATGTATATACATATATATATACACATGAACTAAACAAAAACAATAAAATTTCTTTCTAAGATGTTCTCATTGATACTAACAACAATAATAACTTCACTACCTCTACTTACAAAAAACCCTCTTATAATAACTCCTGTACCCTCTACTTTAAAAGTTAATGTCCCTTCAGATATAAAAATGTAATTATTAATAACCTAATACTGATCTCCTCTGCCAAAAAGAATATTTTATAAAGAGGTAGAAAACATAAAACAGGTTCTAATCAATAATTGGTTTAATTAAAAATGTTAACCAACAAAATAAACACTGACCTACTCAACCCAGCCAACAAACCTATATCAAACTTTTTACCGTAACCAAATGCACTACAATAATAAATCAGATGAAAAAAATATTAAAAAATATTGATTCACAGAAACATACTCCCCTCCGATCTTAATAAAAAAAATACAACTTATTAGATATTATAAATAAATTTAAAATCTCCAACTTAAACATCAAACATAATTCCTCTCCCTCGATTGGAGTTTTACCAAAAAGCAACGTTATATATCAATTTTAATGTCTTTTCTCAGATTGTATCTCTGAAAATAATGATATATATGTTAGTTTAATTTCAACTACTTTATCGATGAGAGACTTACAATGCACCTTTCTGATACAAGTTCCATAGCACAGCATTAAAACAACATTCATGCCCAACAACAGGATTACGGAAAATACTTACTGAATGCACAACAATATTAGAACATCAAAATAACAAGTAAAAACTACAGATTCTCGAGGCACCACATATTAGGCACATACAACCCAAACTTAACAAAATTAATTTTGAAACCAGTGCTAATGTCATCATCATCATCATCATGTCGTGCCGCCAGCGCGGATATCCCTGACCCTCTCTCGCCACATCTCCCTATCATTCATCGCCTCCGGCAGGTCTTCAGGGTTACATCCTGTGTCCTCGCATAGTTGCTGTATGTAAGTTCCTGCTGGTCGTCCTACTTTTGCACATCCAAATGTTGGGGTCCACAGGAGTACATCGCTTATGAGCTCGTCCTTGCTTCTCCAGCAGTGTCCCGCGTGTCTGGTTCGTCTGACTTGTATAGTTTTCGTGATGGGGGGCAAGTGTCCGTATAGTTGGAGTTTCGTGGGGTGTTGTCGCCAGGACTTGTTTAATACTGCTCTCAACATTCTTGTGTAATTTTCGTCTAGTTTCCTCTCCAGCCGCTTCGTTAGCGTCCATGTGGTGCATCCATATAGCAGTATCGACACAACAGCTGCCTGGAAGAAACTGCGTTTCATTTTATCAGTTAGGTCTGACTTCCATATGATCGAGAGCCTATCGATAGCTGTCCATGCCTTCGTCAGTCGTGTGTCGATGTCTTTTTCGGTTGATGAGACGCTACTTCCTAGGTAGGTGAATTTGTCTACTAGTTTCAGAGAGGCTCCGTCTAGTGTGGCAATGTTGCCCGTTTGGTTGTAACACATATATTCAGTTTTGTTTGCATTGACATGGAGGCCAATGCCAGCTGCAGCTCGTTCCAGACTATGCAGTAGTGTCTCTGCTTGATTAGGCGTATTTGCTAGTAACGCCAAATCATCAGCGTAGTCGGCGTCCGTGATTGTTTTTGCGGGGTACCTTTTGCTTCTTCTCTTAGTCACCTCGAAGCCATTTTCTCTGATTTTGTCGATCGAAGTCCTAAGCACATAGTCTAGACAGATGATAAAGAGGCACGGGGCTAGTGTGTCTCCTTGTAGTACTCCTGCAACAATGTCGAAGTATTCCGTGTCTCCATCTGGTGAACGTACTTTCACTCTGGTGTTTCTGTAGAGAATCATTATTGCTGCTACTGTTTCTTTTGGTAGGCCGTATGCTAGTAGGATTTGCTCCATCTTCCCTCTGTGTATGGAATCGAAGGCCTTGGTAAAGACGACAAAAAGTAATGTCACCTGTAAGTTTTTTGCCCGAACGCCTTCAAGGATTCTACGGATGGTCAGTATTTGTGAGGTTGTGGATCTATTTCTCCGGAAGCCGTTTTGGTTTTTCGTAAGGATGTTGTCTATTTTGGGTTCTATGCGGTTTCGTAGTAGGGCATTGTAGATTTTGGCTGCTATGGATGTAAGTGTTATCCCTCGGTAGTTCTTGGCTAGTCCGAGGTCGCCTTTTTTAGGGAATGGAAGGATGCATCCCTTCGTCCATCTTTCTATCCTATTTTGACAATAGACTGCGTTGCATTGCCGGAGCAGTATATTGTCGAATTGTCTAGTCTTCCACACTTCTGGGGGGATCTTAAATGCATTTACCTACTGACGCTATATTTAGAAACAAATTCGAAAAGTAAACGCTACTCACTGCAACGGTACAGACCCTCTACGTACAAAGTAGTAATATATATACAAAAGTCACATCCCTTTTGTAATAGACCCTCCCCGGATGATGCCCAAAGTCGGGGAGAAAGTACTTGTGAAATAAATAATTATGGAAGATTGATCAACCATTTCCTGCCGAATATCATAAAATCAAAACGGCAATACGAAAGGATCAACAAATATACGTAGACAAGTATATCTATTATATTCGACGAAATATATATATATATATATATATATATATATATATGCATATGTATTTGTATATATATATATATATATATATACATATATATATATGTATACGAGGATCTTAGATAAGTTTCCAGTCTTTTTTCGTATGGCCACTTTTATTGATAGTACACACATGGAACCCTAGTCTCTTTCGAAGTAATCTCCTCCGGCTACAATGGACTTGCTGTACCGTTATAACAACTTCTGGAAGGCCCAATGGAAGCCTTCTTGTGTGAGTGTGACAATGACGTTCATCACAGCCTCTTTTATTTCCTCAATTGTCTCATATTGAGAGCCTCTGAGCTTAGGTAATAACCAAAAGTCACAGGGAGCAAGGTCTGGACTATAGGGACGGTGAGGAACTGTGTTGATGCCCATCTTGGTCAAATAGTCTTTGAGTGACAAGGATGGAGTTGTAGACTGGTGCATTGTCCTAGTGGAAATGCAACTGACCCGATTTGAAGAGTTCTGGTCTCTTCCGACGGAATATCTTCCTGAACACCCTTAAAACCTCAACATAGTAACCTTAACCCTAACCCTAACGCTTTAGCAAATCAACTCTGGTGTATTGACTTCCTTACTCCTCCCACACCTCACATCATCCTTCACAGACTTCCTGCCTTCCTTTAATCTCATATGCCTCTCAAAAACCGATACTCTATTCATGCAAGATGCTTGAAAAGCAGTCCAAAGCATTCCATACGTTTCTGTGGCATTTTTCGAAGTTTAAACAGAATTTTATTACATATCGTTCTTGTAAAGTTTCCTCACGTTCAGATTGCATTTTTGAAATTCACAAGCTGTGACAATCAGGCTTTAGTAGGGTGTATTCTAAATCCTACTGTAGCTATTTATTTAAACCTGTAATCATAAAGATTGGTCAACCATCTCGTAAGCTGTATAGCAATGATATTCTGAATTTTCAAGAGTCTACGACAATTCTAAATGCATGTACAAATTGTCTGGAATCTTATTGAAGGCACCACATATATGTATATATATATATATATACATGTAAATGTATATATATATCATCATCATCATCATATCGTGCTGGCAGCACGGATATCCCTGACCCTCTCTCGCCACTCCTCCCTATCGTTCATCGCCCTAGGTAGGTCTTCAGGACAACAACCTGTATCCTCACATAGCTGCTGAATGTACGTTCGTGCTGGTTGTCCTGCTTTTGCGCGGCCGTGTGTGGGGATCCATAAGAGTACATCTCTTATGAGTTCATCTCTGCTTCTCCAGCAATGTCCTGCATGTCTGGTTCGCCTAACTTGAATAGTTTTCGTGATAGGGGGCAGGTGGCCGTACAGTTGGTGTCTTGTGGGGTGTTGCTGCCAGGACTTGTTCAGGATTGCACGCAGCATTCTTGTGTAATTGCCATCTAGTTTCTTCTCCAGCCGTTTTGTTAGCGTCCATGTAGTGCATCCATATAGCAGTATCGATGTGACCGCTGCCTGGAAGAAACTGCGTTTCATTTTATCGGTTAGGTCTGATTTCCATATAGTCGATAGCCTATTGATAGCTGTCCATGCTTTCGTTAACCTCGTTTCGATGTCCTTTTCGGTTGATTCGACGCTGCTTCCTAGGTACGTGAATTTGTCTACTAGTTTAAGAGGGGTTCCTTCTAGAGTGGAGATGTCCCCCGTTTGGTTATAGCACATATATTCCGTTTTGTGTGCATTAACATGGAGGCCTATGCTTGCTGCTGCTCGTTCCAGGCTATGCAGAAGTGTTTCGGCTTGGTCAGGTGTATTTGCCAGTATCGCTATGTCATCGGCGTAGTCGGCGTCGGTAATTGTTGTTGCGGGGTATCTTCTGCTTCTTTTCTTCGTCAGTTCGAAGCCATTCTCTTTGATTTTGTCAATCGATGTTCTAAGTACGTAGTCTAGACAAATGATAAAGAGATACGGAGCCAGCGTGTCCCCTTGTAGTACTCCTGCTACAATGTCGAAGTATTCTGTGTCTCCATCTGGTGATCGTACTTTTACTTTAGTGTTTCTATAGAGAATCGTTATTGCCGCTACGGTTTCTTTAGGTATGCCGTACGCTAGTAGGATTTGTTCCATCTTTCCTCTGTGAATGGAGTCGAAAGCCTTGGTAAAGTCGACAAATATTAATGTCGCTTGTAGGTTCTTTGCCCGTACACCTTCAAGGATTCTGCGGATGGTTAGTATTTGTGAGGTCGTAGATCTATTTCTTCGGAAGCCATTTTGGTTTTTTCTAAGTATGTTGTCGATATATATATATCTATATATATATTGTGACGAGGAAATATATCATAATACATTCACTGGATGATAGTAGTAAGCAGAATAAGGGAAAGAGAAACTTCTCTCTATTATTACAAGGTGATATGGGCATGGGAGAACCTCACTCTCTATTAGCCACGTGTGCGTCAGCGGAGAATCAAATCTGCAACCATGATTGGTACGGAGAAGGAAACGGCCAGAGAAAGCCAACACGCGGTGAATGTTCAAACTACGGAGACTAGTTATTTGACATTTACTCTTCCAAGTCGCATAATGAGTTGCTTTTGCTTCGTCGGAGAGGGAAGACACGTAATTTGAGATATAAAAGAAGCCCAAATTCCTATATAATGCCACGCAGAGAACCCTGAGAGGAAAGAAAGAGCCTCCCCTTTGAATGATCCAGCACTCCGTGGTATGATGAACCTCGTTAAAGGAATACCCCCAAAAAAGAGTTGTCCACGTGAAAAGAGACAATTATTAATATTGGTTCTTAACTGAAATAAGACGTGTATCCTTCTACCAACGTGCTATGGAAATACAATAATAAGGGGAAAAAGGAGAAGAGAATAAATTCCACAAAATGTCAAATAAGGGAACATAAAATTCAAGTTTATTCAAATTTATCTTGATGCATTCACTCTGATGTGAACAAAAGCCAAATTACGGGAGGAAAGAATAGCTCCGATATGATACAGGAAAAAAGAGGGAATATTTCCCCAATGATAAACTTGAGATTTAGAGCACGAGCTCTACAATTAAATCCCAAAGTTCAAAGGAAAGCAGAAAGTGTCTATCACTGATGAACTACAATCTTACCTTCCGCCATTAACAGTTATCAAATAGGGACTTCGTCCGGAATTCAAATATTTTTGTGGCGGCTCCTCCGAGATACGGAAAGACTTACTCGTTCCTGACTTTTACCTGAATTATTTTTTTCTTTGTTTCTTTCTTTAATTCAATAAAATGATTTGTTATTAGTCTTGTAAACCCAAACACGGCAGTTCATAGATCTTTTTTGTTGTAGAAGAATTGCATTTCTCGAACACCTTTTATTTGAGGGAGAAAGCTGGCCAGTTACCTGTGTTGACTTTTAATAATTGACTTATAACTCGTCTATTGGCTTTAAAACATGGTTCCGCCTGGGAGATCGAGATATCTGTAACACTAAAAAGATTACGGCAAACCACAGACGATGTCTGTGCCCTGAATTTCATAGTGGACTGGGCAGTAATGAACGGCACCCTTCAAGCCCACAGGGCACACAGTGGCATAACAATATATACCTTTTATTAATACATGTGTATATATGCATATGTATATATATATATATATACATGAAGGGATCATTCCTCCCCTTCCCTAAAAAGGGTGAACTCGGATTTGCCAAGAATTACCGAGGTATAACACTTACATCGATAGCAGCCAAAATTTACAATGCCGTACTACGAAACCGCAGAGAACCCAAAATCGACAACATCCTTAGGAAAAAACAAAATGGCTTCAGAAAGAAATAGATCCACAAATATTGACCATCCGTAGAATCCTTGAAGGTGCGCAGGCAAAAAACCTACCAGTGACATTACTATTTGTCCACTTTACCAAGGCCTTCGATTCCATTCACAGAGGGAAGATGGAACAAATCCTTCTAGCATAAGGCCTACCAAAAGAAACCGAAGCAACAATTACGATTCTCTACAGAAACACCAAAGTGAAAGTACGTTCACCGAATGGAGATACAGAATACTTCGACATTGTAGCAGGAGTACTACAAGGGGACACGTTTGACCCATACCTCTTTATCATCTGTGTAGACTACGTTCTTAGAAATTCGATTGATAAAATCAGAGAAAACGGCGTCGAGCTGACAAAGAAAAGAAGCAGAAGTTACCATGCAAAAACAATTACTGACGTCGACTAGCAGATGACATAGCGTTACTGGCGAATACACCCAACTAAGCCGGAACACTACTGCATAGTTTGGAATGAGCCGCTGCAGGCATTGGCCTTGGTGTCAATGAACACAAAACTGAATAGATGTGCTTTAATTAAACAGACGACATTTCCGCATTAGACGGAACCTCTCTGAAACTGGTAGACGAATTCACTTACCTTGAAAGCAGCATCTCATCAAACGAAAAAGACATCGACACACGGCTACTGAAAACATGTACAGCTATCGAAAAGCTTTTGATCATATAGAAATCAGACCTGACCGATGAAATGAAACGCAGTTTTTTCCAGGCAGCGGTCGTATCGATACTGCTATATGGAGGCACTACTTGGACGCTAACTAAAAACCTGTAGAAGGAACTAGATGGCAATTACGCAAGAATGTTGCGAGCAATATTGAACAAGTCCTGGTGGCAACACCCCAGAAGGCACCAACTATACAGCCACCTGACTCGCGTCACAATAACTGTCCAAGTTAGACGAACCAGACATGCAGGACACTGCAGGAGAAGCAAGGACGAGCTCAGAAGTGATGTACTCCTATGAACCCCTGCATATGGCCAAGCAAAGGCAGGACGACCAGCTTGAACATACATACAGCAGCTATGTGAGGATACGGGATGTAGCCCTGAAGACCAGCCAGAGGCGATGAAGGATAGGGAGAAGTGGCAAGAGATGGTCAGGGATATCTGTGCTACCGGACTGATGATTATGATCAAATATATATATATATATATATATATATATATGAATGTATGTATATATATGTATACATATATATATATATATATGCTTATATTTATATGTATATATGTGCATTCATATGTGTCTATATATATATATATATATATATATATATATATATATATATATATGTACATGTACGTATGTTTGCGTTTATATATATATATATGTATAATTCATTTGTTGAAAGCTGTATTTTTTATAAATAATATATTCTTTTACTAATCAGTGAAAATATCATCTATTTTGAAATTTGGTCTATGAATTTTATGAAATTACCCTTTTTACTTTATTTTCCTATAGAAATCAGAAGTGTTTTGCATCCCCTCACTCTGTCTTTCTTAAATAATCTCTTTAGGTTACCTCCTAAACTGTTATAATACCAATTAGCCTTCATGATTCTTTTGCACTCTGTTTAAATATTTCATATGTAGTACATTTTTAAATAGGTCTATTTGACCTATAGATGTGATGTTCTTTGCTATTAATACTTGTAATAATGGACCTGGATGTCATTGATAACTTCTTATTGTAGATTGGTTAAATCAATCAACTGCTTTACTTTACGTTTAAAATTCAAACGTATATTTTCTGATTCTCCGGAAGTCTCATATGTCAGCCTCTCTTAACTGAATGAATGCTCATGTTTTCCTGTGCACCCACTCTCGCCCCAGCCATGAATGGACTTTCACAGTTAATCATCCTTGCCATATCCAAACATTGAGGATGCTTCTGTTGAGAGACAACCAGATAAAACCCCCTTCTCTTCTATCATTTTCAAATTTAAGAATAAGAAATATTTCTACCACTATTATTGCTTGAATTTGCTGATCTTTTTCCCCTTCTCTCCACCATCGACACACCGAAACCAAAACCACATGTCTTTCCCCAGGCCACGAGAATATGAATACGTTTTAGTATTGTACCTAAATGCAGATGTCTCAATAAAGATAGATGATTAAACACAAAATATACAGTATTGAAATATATCAGACCATGCATTTTAAAAACAACTGCGAAAATAAAGCATTAAAATATCCAGCTTTCAAGGAAAAGGTTTGAATGTTAAACAAAAGATAAATATCTCAGACTCGCTATCAATTCTGTGGAACATTATTTTCAGCAATTAACTATTCACAAAGAGTGTTTCCTTCCCTCTGTCTTGCTGTTTGTGCGGTCACTGTTTTTATAATTCTTTTCAGTTTCTAGTATTAAAAATACCAATGAACAATTTTACCCCGTGAGAAAAAAGACAAACTTACCCAGGTAAGTCACACATTTTGTTTGAGATTTTCAGACACGTAAGTCCCTGAAATTTATTCTCAGTTTTTTACACTAGACATGATGTTATCCTGATAAAAAAAGTTATAGTTGTTGTTAAGTTGCTTAATTGGTAATTGAAGTCCCTGCAATACACTTTCGTTGGAGTATCCTCTATAGTCATTTCGATGATTTAAACAACAGTAAAGTGAAAACATAACAGTCGGTCAGAGCCAAAACACTTGAAAATACATTACGATAACTCATAAACCTATACCAGAGAAATAAGCCAAACATATACGAACACTAGGGAATAAGTGTACGTATCACCTTCACTGCAGTTTCAAAATGTCGCTGAGCTGGATACATTTTGTAATTTTATCTTTCGTTAATAATTTACTGTCCTATATTTTTTTTCTTTTTTTTCCATTATTATGTTTTACTGTCTTCTTTCATTTTTCTTTGATTTCTTTGAAACTCAGATTTGTTAACGCACTTGTAAAAGAGTGTTACCATATGGTTGGGTTTCGAAGGTTGAAACTTGGCTCCCATTGCAGAAATTAAACGAGAAGAACATTGTGTCTTGAGAACCCTCTTAAGTTTATTTCTCTCTTACTTTTCTTTGGATGGCCACTCAAGAAAAGAAAAAAGAAGTAAAGAAAGCTTGATATCTTTGTGGTTCTTTCATCTATGATTCCCCAGATCAGTCGACAGTTTCATCTATGATTCCCCAAATCAGTCGACAGTTTCTCTCTGCAAAGGACGCAATTTGAATCTCTCAAAATTTTACGTGACTGCCTCTAGACAAGGAATGATTCATTGTGAGCTTTCGCCAGAACCTAATCACCCTCCACCAGCAATAGGTTAACAATTGACCCTTACGTGTCAATCACATATGACATAGGTGGGCGTCAAAGATATTTGCTGGAAGAGGTCGACACATATAGGATAATATTGCATATACTGAGACATTCAGAAATACAACCAGGTGAAATCGAGTTGTCCATTTCACTGTATCCTTCTTTATTCTTTATTCTAATTTCCTTTTTTTATTTTCTCTTTCCTCCGTTGCTTTTGTGTACTAAGAGTCTTCATAATTCCACGAAAGCGAATATTTTTCTTTATTTTTTCCTAGTCAGTTTTTTTTCTTAACCTACAGAAACCAATGTTATCGGCATGTAGTCGACTGCCTGTGCTTCTTTTTTAGTATACTTTTGGCTAAGATATGTCCACCCTCTGGTCATGCATTCTTTTTTTTTCCTGATGTTTTGAAGACGCAACATCACTCTGTATTGAATCAACGGTAAACTTTTTTACACTGGTATCTGTTAATTCCCTTCAGCCTATTGCTTTCAGTTGGCTATTCTTGTATCTTTATTTTTTTGCCATAAGGTTTAACTCTTTTCTGCTTACTTTTTTTTATAAAAACAGATCATATCTTCCGTTTTTCTCAGCTATTCTAATGCTTGATTTTGTTTCAATAAACATTCTCATATTTTATTCCCTATGATATTTATGTCTCTAGCATATAATTCTATGAGTTGTTTAATTTATACTTTCATATATTTTTGTAAAATTACCCGTCCGTTGTTTTAGAATATATATGAGTGTGTGTGTGTGTGTGTGTGTGTGTGTGTGTGTGTGTGTGTGTGTGTGTGTGTGTGTTTAGAGCGTTGAGGATTTTCTTGCATAGAGCTATTTAATATTGCTCTGTTCCCCCATTTCTTTTGCTTATTCACTTCCACGGTGACAGAAATCTCGTTTTATTATATATATTTCTCGTCCTCTGGAGCGTTTATGGTTTTGTTATCTCTGTCTTCAAGGAACCTGGCACATCTTCGGGGTTTTAGACAAATGTCTTTTTAGCATTATATCACAACCAGTTTCTTTGTTCTTGTTGATCGAGGTTTAGTAATAAACAGTTCACCCTAATTCAGAAAGTGTCTTATTTGATTGATTGGTTTTAACATGTTCACTTGTGTTGGATTATTTTTATACCCAGATGTTTATTGTACGTTTGCTTTTTCATTTTAGTAGAGTTGCTCCTTAAAAAAATATTCCCACGCAGTGATATATTTACTAGTATCTCTATATAAAACAAAGAATATGCAAACAGATTTATTTGACTCATAGATATGGCCTTAAGAAATAATACGATTCCGAGTAAGAATAGTGCTTAAAGTGATGAAAACGCAGAGGACCTTTTCACTTTCAAAAGCTCCAGAACTGGAACCTCGCAATCAAATTCAGATATCGAGGACAATTTTTAAAAGATATCTAACTCCTCGTCTTGAGATACAGTCAGTGTATCCAAAGAAATACCAGCTGAGGGAAACCCTGTTTATATAGATAGCGGGCTTCATTATATCATGACTAATAATTCATTGTAAAACGTCAATTGTTATTTTGTTGAGTAGTTTAACAATGTTTTTTATTCTTTGTCCGTATGATGATTGGCATTTATTTTATTTTAGATTAATGATTCTATCGTTTGTAAATAATGCTTTTCTTTGTCAAGCCGCGTAGAAGTTTGTGCATTTTGTGGTTTCCCAGAATTTTAACTTGCATTCTTAATTCCTCATTGTTTACGTGATTAGTGATGTTAATATTCATTATTGCTTGTTTAATTAAATCATTATTGATTCTCTCAAAAATTCCCGGAAGCTGATTTCAACTTTTGATTTTTTTCTTGGTTTGCAAGATGCTGAATATATACTTTTACTCAGTTATTTTTCCTCCCACACTTTTAACATTCAACAAATGGCATACTTTTACATTTGATCTTTAGTTAGCTAGTGAGTACCTGGTAACGGATGTGTCTTTCGTTTGGGTCATTATGTGTTCATCAGTTTTAACAATTACCAAGAGTGGCAGGAAGACCACCTTAAAATTAATGGAGGCCAGACATATAGCTACGACAGACGGAACTTACGCATCTTAAATTCAGACACATTTTTTCTTCGATATATTATGGGAATTCATGATTTCTATGAGAGTTGCTAGTGTGAGATAGCACTAGTACAATTACTTCAAATACAAACAAGTACATGGAATTTAATCGGGTAGAATGTACATTCCATACAACTTTAACAAATATAGGTTTTTGGCTGTATAGATTATGGTCATATCTTTTATAATAAAAATGACAAGTGCCCTATATATTTGGTATGGATTCAACTATTCAATGAATATCATGTTTTCATATTTTGGGTTACAAGGTAAACTTGTAATGAAATTGTTTACCATGTTTCATTATATATATATATATATATATATATATATATATATATATATAAATGAATTAACAATATTATCAATATTGAAATAACTTAAACTGGTACATATTAACATCACTGCTACACGAAATATTAACATAACAGAAGCAATGTTGCTTCCAGCTATAATAATAATAATAATAGATTCCAAATGACCGCCAACTGAAATTAATAAAATCTGTCATGTCAATGATATTCGTAATGATTCCAGTCATCCTAAGGGTCATTAGATTGTCAACTTCAACTTCGTTAACTTTCTGAAAAGGGAGATAATTAAATTGCTAATAAATCAGCATCCACAAATGATTAAACGAGAAAAATATATGAATGTGTTCTGTTGTCGTAGCGTGAGTAAATTGTAGGAATAGTTGCAAACTGGGCAAAGTGAATGCGTACGAATTTCGAAGCAGAAATGGATGACTTTATGAATAGCGTAACATACAAAATGTTTGCCGATGAGAAGCAATGAAAGAAGTAAGGAGTGTTGTGCTCGAGCAAAGAAAGAACATTGAGAGAGGAAAGATAAGAGATAAAATAATAAATATTAACTATAAGAAAAGAAAATATTATTCGGAAAAAGTGGAAACAATCCTTTTCAATGAATGATATATATAATGAAAAATGAGATTTTTAAAATAATACACTTGAAAAAAAAACATTGTCTTGATGCGGAAGCTGAGTTTGCGATTAGAAAAACATAAAATTCTATTGAGACTCGGGAGTTGAAAGCGATTAATTCAATATTAGTAAACGGCTCGATCTAATTGTTCCAATAAAAACCAGAAGGGCATTTGTTTAACTAAAGTAGACGTCAGAACAAACAACGTGAAAATGGCGTAGTCGTTGATAGCGTGATGTCATAGAAATTAAATTATGGGTTACCAGTAAGTACATGTTGGAATGATATTAATTTTAACTAATTTAATTCAGATTAAGAGTATTCGTACTGTGACAGCTGTCATATTTGCGTGCATTTAAATATCAAAAATATGACATGTCATTTGGGTTTTATTTGCAAAACTAAATATCAAAGAAAATAAGCTACAGTTCCTGCATGTCTCTTTTATTTTAAAATGATATAAGAGCAACTTAGACAAGAAAGAACGGTTGAATTTACATGTTGAAAATGTACTACCAATGGATGCGATTGACAAATGACCATTGCAAGAATTATAAAAGACATATATGCTAAAAGTTACTATAGACTATTTTTGTTTGATAGTTATTGAATTTATGAGTGACTAAGGAAGCATCGACGTTAAATGACCAGAGATGCTGCCCACTCACACAAAATATTCAAAACTCTAAATTCTGTTTTCTTGATTGGTTATGCTTTTCTACTTGCTATGCTCGTATAAGAGGAACGAAAATATTTCCCTTTTTACACAAACTGAAATGCGAACTGAGACTTACCAAACATATTGGAGAATATTATAGTTTAAACAATGTCACGACAGCTAAACTTAAACTTAACATCTGCTCCAAAGACGGGTAGTTACACTGAACTCACACCAGAGAATTAAATATTTAGAAGAAAGAAATATTACACAAAATTATAAGCCTTAAATGTGTTCTTACTAAGTTAAAGGAAAAAGAGTAATATTCCATAAAGCCTCAGGAGAAAGTTAGATTTGGTTTCTTTGCTTAATGACTTATTAACCTTCATGGATTATTTAATGCCAAAACCATACTTGAAAGAAGAACAGCAGTTATATTATTTAAACCAAAGCTGCAGAGATAAGGGGCTTCATACGTTTTCCAAAGGGTATTTATCCGAAAGAGAATCTAATAGCGCGATTAGATAACCGAACACGTTTACTTTGACGTCAAAGTCCAGCAATTTATCCATTACGCAACGGAGACCCCTACTGTTCGGAAGAAAGTTAAGTGCAGCAATATTTTCTTGCTACACACGCATTTTTTAATTATAGATAATTATTTCGATGAAGATCGCCAATAATTATGACTAAAAATGTTGACAACAATTTATTTTCCATCGTTTCAAAGAATTCACAGTTATTCACTTGAACTACCGATACCATGACAGCAATGTAGAACAGTTAACTGAAATAAATAGAAAAGGCAGTCGCTAGGGGATATTAGTTCTTGCACCTTGTTTTGCCGGGTAAACCATTACATAACTACATCAGCTACCTTACCATCTGAGCCGCAAAAGCAAAAAAATGGCACGAATAGCATCGATGATGACATCCAATACTCCCATATTTTTTCCAGTGTCATGTTTATTCCTTTTGATTTTGTATACTAATATCGTTAATGTTATATTTAATTTGATGTGACGGTATCACTGAATCATGCAGATTAACGCTGCTGCCTTTCATTTTTATTGTTTGCCATTCATAGTAACGTTAATGACTCATGTTTCAGGGGTCTTCTTACCCCAAGTCAGCACCTATCCAACGCCTAAAAGAATAAGGGCAGTTTTTATGGTTAACTGAGAATTTCAACTAAACATTTTCGTGGACGTCCCTGGGAAGTCATGCTTAATGCGGGCTACCACGTTGTCACAGTCCATGGTGGGTTAGTTTAATAGATACGGTATCACAGGATCTAGTGAGTTGGTGGGAGACTAATTGTGAATTAAATTAGATTCTCTCTAGGCGCTAACCCTTTGTTGTTGTTTTCGTTACATGCTGTAGAGATTCAATTCAAGAGACATGAGGAAAGAAGAAACAAACATTTAATAGAAACATGTATATCATCTCGTGTGCCCGTGGTGTAATGGTTATGGTCGCAGGAAATGGACACGGCGACACGAGTTCAAATCTTGGACGAGACTGATTGCATTTCACATAGCACTAATACCCTTGGGAAAGGTATGAACCCAATTATTCTCCCTCCAGCTATGGGTAAATAGTAGGGCAGACTAGGTTCTTCAGCCTTGGTGAGGCAATTCGTCTAGGAAAAGGAAAACTCTGAATTCAAACCTGTTAAACTCCGCTTAAAAAATTGACCTTGTCTCATATCCTGCCCGAGCGGAGGGTTTGGGTAAATATGATATATATCATCTGGTGTCGTTGTTACAATCCAAAGCCAATTGATTTATCCATCCCATATGATCGATTATCATTATCACAATAGTCATCAACATATTTATAGATTTCTTTCGAATTTTCATTCTTAATCTTTGTAACAGTTTTTGCGCTTCGTAGCTTCGTCAGTTAATGGTACTTGATGCGAGTAGATAAGCTATCAAAAAAATCCGGCAACCGGAATGAAAACAAATTGACAGAGTTCAACATCACTTTCAGTTGGTTAGGTGTAACAGTATTTGATTGATCTAGCACCTCTTAGAAGTCTTGCGGTCACACACGAAGTATCAAGCGCTCCTTGTGGAAGTGGGCTGCTGTGTTCTGTTTGATTTGATTTCATGGAATATCAACAATTGTAGGTGATTTAACGCCAGATATTCTTTATACATATACATTAGATATACTTGATTTGTAAACACAAATCTAGATAGTTAAATAGTTCCAGGTATTGCTGTGTACCACTAACAATTCAATTAAACACCAGAAATTTGTTTATACGCAGTTAAATGAACAAACAGTTCTATTTCAAACATTTCAATATGGCATAAATCATTTGTTTGCACTCAGTTTAAATATCGAAATGTTCTATTTGACACATAGATAGGAGACTTTCAGGTGCACCTACTTCAAGCCAGAGAAGATCGGTGAGTGATTACAATGAAGGGGAACTCCGCAATCCCCATATATATATATATATATATATTCGTGATTCGGTGTCTTTTTTGTCTTTTTTTTCGTCTTTTGGCGGCAGGAATAAAAGAAGACGAAAATTCACTTAAATGAGTTATGAATTAAAGATATGAGAAGAGTCATGTTCAAAGGAGAATGAAGAAGCTAACCTGCTTGTTGTGTCTATAATCTACTTATTGCTTTCACGTGCTCAGATACAGAAAGGAGAACATAAAAGGAGGAGATCCTAATATTCAAGACGAGGGGTGTTGTGTTTTTTTTTTTTTCTTTATGTAACGAACACCCATCACTGAAATTGTAGTCGTCGGTAACTAAGCAACAGTTTATTGTGAATCGACTTTTATTGATTCGTAACGAGAATCTATCCATAATCAGTAAAATGTCTAAGATATTCGAATGAAAAGCAAGGGAATCATCTTCAACTTTGAAATGAGGGCAAAGTTAGGCTGCTTTGAGAGCGAATTAAAAAAATCCTTTCTTTTTTTTATAGGCACTGGAATATCAAACAGATCGAAAAAAGTAAATAGCGATTGGAGACAACGAACGATTGTAATCTTATTCAGCCTATGACATTTTATTTCGATTATTGACCTTTTGTCAGAGTTTTGATTTGTTAATTCTTGTTGTTTTATTCTTTTTTATCCTAAGGTATATTTTTAATACAGAAAAGGAAATATCCGAACGTCTATCGCTGTGGATATTGAAATAGAGAAAGATAATCTAGTTTGAGTTGTCAGCTAAAAGAAGCAAGTTTTCATCCTTTATTTTCTTATTTTGTCCAAGATCTAATGTGCTATTTTTTCATTGCTTCTTTTTTTTCTTTTTTTTTTCCCATTTGTGTATGTTTTGCTTTATTCACTGACAGATATATTCCTTAAAGTTTTGACAATATTCCTCTTCATCTTCATGGAAAATAATAATGCTGTATATTTAATAAGTTCGGTACGATTTCCCGCAGTTTATACATATCTGTTTTATTGCATTTTATAATTGAATACATAACCAACACAAAGTAGAACGTAATAAATTCTACTGGTGCAACTTCCTTAACTTGCGCACGAAAAAAATAAAACCAGAAAGAACGTCTCTTTTCTTGTTCTACCTCCTGCAACAAAACTCTATAATATCAGGTATACATTTTCTCGCGAATTTCTTGAAATGTTTCCAATAATATTCATTTTGAAGAATTTGCCAATTTCATGGAAAATGAAGTCTTGTAAATATTAATTAAAGGATAAGAAATATTTGTAGGAATATTTCATTAATACCAGTAACTGTCAAAGAAATAATACGCAAATTTAAACAAGTAACATATGAGTTCTTTTAAGAAGAAAAAAATCGATAATATGCAATATCATCTAGACAGATAATGCGCCATAAATTATTAAAAAACAGTTTTATGTTGTCTACCTCAGATGTGTTAGCATTCAACACATTTGAATTTGTTAAATCCAAACGAATATTTTGTGTACTCTTTTTCTTCAGATATGTAGAATAAAAGACAATAAGAAGATCGACAACGTGTAACACGACGTCATGAGTTTTTATCCAGACTTATTTTAGTTTTTATCCAGTTTTATTTTAGTTGATATTTTATCCAGTCTTATTTTAGTTGATATTTTGAAAATATCGCGGTCTAACATTGCATTTCCAAGAAGAAAAAAGTGTAATTTTACGTTTTAATAATACCATTAGTGCTAAATTTAAATCTTATAGTTGTATATGTGTGTGGGTGCGTAAAAAATCTTTGATGTGAAAAAATAACAAGGTCTTCAAAGAATGTTTTAATTGTTGGAATATTTGTAACGTTAAACATTTCGGTGTTTATATGTTCATGGAGGTGTGTAAATTACAAAATAAAACCAAAGTCATGAAAAGTTTGAAAATTTCCACTTCCGCCTATAGTGATCAGTTTCAAATTTATGTGATGCAATCGGCATTCAAAATATTCGGTAAGATTAGTGCCGAAAAAATATGAAATCTCGAAAAAATCGTCTTCGCCATTTTTATATATTTTGAAAAATGGATAAACAGATAGTCTAATTAGACAGCGAGCGATAAAAAGAAGATAAATAGATAGATAGAAAGATAGATAGATATTGACTTGTCCTTTTTGATGAACTTTGGAACACCATTTAAATCACACAAAACCAAGAGAAACCACTGTCGGCATAAGTGGAATTTAACAAATTCTGGGATTTCCTTTGTTTCATTGAGTAAGATTCTCGGCCTAATGAAGGTATAAAAACAAGCTCGTTTAACGTTTGCAAAGATGTCTGCGAATAAAATCATCCACGGAAAACTTGTGTATTTTCTTCTTTCCTTATTTTTTACTGTGGGCTTCATTTCGTATATATATATATATATATATATATATATATATATATATATATATATATATATAGGGGGGTGTCGGTCAGTCTGTCGGTGTATATACATAGATAAATACGAAACTGCAGTATATAGCGACTGCACCTCTGCAGAGGAGTAAGACACCGCAACGAGTGTCCTGGATTTGACACTAAACAATGTGTTGATGAGGTTCCAGTAATTCTGGAGCTATGGGGAATGTGGAGAATCCTTCATTGCCATCACTCCCAAATCTACTTTGGCCCTGAGTGGTAACATTTGATAGGGTCCTATCTATGGGTTAAATAGAATTAAACTGTGTACTTTTGCTAAACTGAATTGTTTGAAATAAAACTGTTTTTGACACTGAAACTTGACTTACATTAAACTTATTTGTTAGAAATAGAATTACTTTGACATCTAACCGTGACTGTGCGTAAGCAAAACTATATTCATACTAAACTGAATTGTTTGAATCAGAAGTGTTTGACTAAACTGAATAGCGTGATATAGAAATGCTTTTGGCATTTAAACTGTGAACTTACGCTAAAATGAATTGTTTAAAATAGAACTGTTCATTTGTTTAAAAAAAGGTATATGGCATTAAATAACCCATAAATGTTGATATGCCATAAATCCCTAGGAAACAAGCTGTCTGTCTGTCTGTCTGCCTCTCGGTCTGACTCTCTGTCTGCACCCCCCTTCTCTCTATGTATCTATCTATCTATATATATATATATATATATATATATATATAATTATTATTGCATACAAAAATATAAATACGTATAGGCTGTTTATGGTTTCGAGTGTGACACTCTATTGAGTTTTGCGATTCCTTTCTTTTATCCCAACCTCTTCTTTTTTTAGATTGTGAGCACTCGCAATTGACTTCTTTAGTTTGCTAAATTGCGTCAAATTTTTACTTAGACTGAGCATTCTCGGTCGATTTGGCTCACATAAATTGAAGGATGCATAGCAGCAGGTTGGAATTGTTTGTGCAGATGGCTTTTAAGACCAGCAACTGAAAGACAGTTTTCAACATATTTCGCAGTTGACCTGGTGACTTTGTGGTCCTGGTTCGGTTCCTAGTTCGCTCTTATGAATTGATCGTTTATAAGCGGCATATTGAACACTGCTGTTCTCAAATGATTCTTTGCCCTCATTTATCAGATTGCGCCACTAACTTCTATCCAGTGGCATTCTTCCCATTGGTCAACTGATACGCTGAATTGTCTTTGGCAAATTTTTACAGAGTCCTTACAGAGAAAGACATCTATACCAAATAAAGAATTAACTTTTTCCTTTGGTTTTGATGCCTTACTCTTCCTTTCACGCATGTAACAAAGTATATATATATATATATATAAGACAAGTATATATATTTTTAAATATATATACAGACACACACACACACACACACACACACACACATATATATATATATATATATATATGTATGTGTGTGTGTGTGTGTGTGTGTGAACTTCAGACAGCAATTAGTATAATATCTAGCGAGCAGCTATGGCTACTTTTCGGTGCCAGAAATCTCAAGTTAGAGCAAAACAAGTTAGGTATAGAAGAGATTAAATTAGGTCAAGCAAACCTGAATTACAAGTTTACCAACGTTTTAACTTAGATACAATTTCTTGAGGGTGTAAAGAAAAAAATAATTAAGTTGTTACACATTTGATATATATATATATATATATATATATATATATATATATATATATATATATATATATATATATATATATAACGTTTCCATCAATTACATACAGATTTACACGACATAATTTCAATGGAGAAATTAAGGAATTGTCTTTTGAGTATTTATGGTAACCTCTTGTTTGATCAATGATTTCATATATTTGTACTCGTAGCAATTGAAAAGATCGGTAACACAAAATTAAGGAGACCGTGTTACTCGTCTTACACTTACAGATATTTACATTCACGACATTGTCAAGAATACGCCGACGGCTTTCTTTGTAAAATGATAAACGCTAAATTAATCTTGTCCCTGGGTATGAAATAAAAGTGCATTTTGTTATTTGACTTTTGTTATTGAGATTTCAACGCTATTGAATCATTCTAAATGTGTTATTACGTTTGTTTCTATAATGACCGGGAATGTTATTGCCTGCTATAGTTCCATCTATAGGTTAGTATAAGTTCATTTCATGAAGTATTTTTTCTTTTTAAATCATTGGACTATATACAATGGAGACTAAAATACTTAAACTAGCTTTGGTATGAAATAACACTGAAAGAGTTAAGTTGCAGTAAACAAATCATCCTGCCGAAATCAAACCTATTGCTTTTCAACCGATCAATCAAAGAACTATTCGGCGTACATTATATCCCATGCTGTTTCCAAATCGAAGAACAATCGAGCCCAAGTATTGCTCCAACGGTACCACTTGCTGTGTTAGAGAACATCGCCTTTGGGGCGTAGATTATTAGTAGGGTGTTTCCTGATCAGACCAGTTAGTTTTCTATGCATTTTTGACAGCATTTGATTTCATATGGTGAGTAGACTGCATGACGCTATGTATTCAGACTTTCAGCAGGGTGCTTTGAAAGCTGTTCGGGACTCTGTTTCAGTGTGCAATAGCATCTATTGAAATTCGAAATCACCAATAAAAGGCCGGAATTAAACTTGACAGATGCGGCATAAAGAGGTCTCCTTGTTCACAGTTTATTCATCTTTGTTTCATAGTGGAGATGGTTTATTCTAGCTATATAACCGACGCTCACATCGTGATGCACACGTGACACGAATAGGTTTCAAGCTTTGCTTGACTGACGTCCAAATAACCCTTCTTTCCAAATATTTTTAGTTCAGCCCTGGGCCAAAATGGTAGTATCTGTTAGTGTCTCTTTCAAGGGTCAAATAGATATGTTTGAAAATTATTCGTATCGGATAGGAATACTTGATGAACTATAACTACTTGTGATTTTTTTTAATATATTTATTTTGACAATTGAAGCTATAAGTGTCTACTAAAGACCATTATTATTATTATTATTATAATAATTATTATTATTATTATTATTATTATTATTAGTAGTAGTAGTAGTAGTAGTAGTATCTTCTTTGGGTGTTTTTCCCACTAGCGTTAGCTGATTGTTTCTCACTGGATTTTGAGAGAAATTAAGCATCCTCAAGTCTCCAGGCCTCATCTTAGTATTGTGTCCGATCTTAATAATGCAGTAGTCTTGATGTTCTCTACTCGTCCTCTTATTTTTAAGTCTTCCAGAATCCTTCTGGGATTGTTCCAAGTGCACCAACCACAATCGGTATCACCATCACCTTCATGTTCCATTGCTTTTTTTTTTTTTTTTTGGTTTTCTAACAAGGTCTAGATAATTATCTCTATTTTTCACTAGCTTTCATATTCACTTTAGGGTCTGCTGAGACGGCAAATAGCTATTTGCCAGGTTTTCTTTTTGCTGACTCTTACGAGATTGGGTCATTAGGACGATATTAGGTTATCCGTTTCTGTCTCAAAATCCTAGAGAACTTATTGTATCTCATTCTCCGGGACGGATTCCGAGCTTTGCTTATATATCTTGTTCGTTTGGTCGAATTTAAATTCATAACACAATTCCCTGTGAATCGCCTTCCTTATACAGTCGTACCTAGTCTTATACTCTTTTTGAAGTAATTTGCAGCATTCGCTTATTATATAATTGATCGTTTCGTCACGATCACCACTTTACGTACACTTGCTATTTTGTTGCGTCTTATCTATTTTTGCTTTAATGTAGTTTGTCAGCATGGTGTCGTTTTGTGCTACAATTAGAAGACATTCAGTTTCTATCTTAAGATTTCACTTTCTTAGTCATGACCAAGTTTTCTCGTAGGACGGGGATAACCCTTTGATGAGTTTTTTTCAGTGGAGTTTGTTTCCAAGTTTTCTCCCCCTCTCTTATATTCTTTTTAATTTTTTTTTTTTTTATCTCTGCTTGTTTGATGGTTCCCACTTCCAATATTTCCAAATATTTGTAAGTTTCCTTTTCCTCCGAGCATTTTGTGTGTCTTCTTGATTTAGTTTTTCAATTACTTCTTACTTCCGTCATTTGCCATTTTCCCCTTTTCATAATTTGCACAGCACATTTTTCTATGCCAAATTCCACCCTCATAACATTACTGTATGCACTTACTTACTGCCTGCATAAAAGTTACCAATTTTTTTCCATTTTTTAAAAACAGTTATTTGTCGCCAATGCGCATTAGGTAGTTGATTTTGTATGTACTTTTTGATGATTGTATCGGCCTGTACATTTCCTAAGTATGAGATTCAATGGCATCATCGCTATTACAAATAGTAATGGTGATAGTGCATCTCCCTGGAAGATCTCTCTTTGGATTTTCACCTTTTTTATGCGTTTCCCTCCTGCTGTCAGTTCAACTCTCTAGTTTTCCATGGTATCTTCGATAAATTTTGACTTCATCCAATATTCTATATTTCGTGACAATCTATTTACCAGCTTTGCAGGATAATATCGTAAACCCTTTTTGTAGTCAATCAACGCTATTATCATAAGTTCTGGAAACCATACATTTGTTTGCAAAATTGCTGGTTTTAAATAAGAATCATCATCATCATATCATGCCGCCAACACGGATATCACTGACAATCTCTCGCCACTTTTCCCTATCGTTCATCCCCTCCGGCAGGTCTTCTGGACTACATCCCGTATCTTCACATAGCTGCTGTATGTATGTTCGAGCTGGTCGTTCTGCTTTTGCTCCGCCATAAGTGGTGGTCCATAGGAGTACATCACTTATGAGCTCGTCTCTGCTCCTCCAGCAGTGTCCTGCGTGCCTGGTTCTTCTAACTTGGATGATTTTCGTGATGGGACGTATAGTTGGTGCTTGATGGAGTGTTGCCGCCAGTACTTGTTTAATATTGCTCGCAACATCCTTGTGTAGTTGCCGTCTAGGTTCTTTTCGAACCGTTTTGTTAGCGTCCAGAGAAACAAATTACCATTATTTAATAGTAATAGTTATTTTTGACTACATATTTGGACATAATTTATTAGCATTAAATAAACATTCTTGAAACCAAACTACTGTGCAAACAAATTATTCATAACAAAAATGCAATTTCTGATAATCTAATTGAATTCTGAAAGACTAGTTACAATTGAAATATTTTACAATATATCAGAATTGAGATTTGGATTATCTAAAATTGACGTCCTGGTATTCTAATGACCACTCATAAAACTTGCCAGATTTCAATTCTATTTTGCAAGCATGAGACTTGCAATAGATCCTACTATATTATGAAATTCACTGACAGACCTAAAATGCCAACATCAAAATCCTTATGCTACATTATGTAGGGACGTACTGCTTCATTGGGCAATGGCCAAGATGCAAATGAAAACACACAGTGAGAACTGTCGTTAGCACATTTGCTTTATGATTATTAGTATATAGCTTTCGGCAAAAAGAGTAGTGCTTGTTAGGTCCAAAGAACCTTAGATATATAGAACCTGATTTCTTCTTTTCTTGTCCTAATTTTCTTCTTATGAATATTTTCTTATTAGCGGGGGTTTCGGAAGGCTACCTATAGATTACCATTCAACCCAAACCCCATCACTCTGTCTGTCTGTCTGTCTGTCTGTAATTGCTTCTTTGGCTGTTTAAACTGCTGTCAGAGTCAATTTTTCAATAAGAATAAAACAGTTTTGGACATTTCTGATTGGTAAACCTATTACGGATGAATTCGCATCATATTCTCACTAACCTTTAAAACTTATTTAGGGATTGTGGAAAAGACCAAAAAGGAAAAAGAAAAAAATGATCACATTTTGATTCGACAATGTTTTATAGTATCAAACTGATTCAGAAGGAAGAGCAAAATAAAACCCTTAAACCCTTTATTATTGGTCCTCAATTTTTGATTGCTCTCATCCCCTCGACAGGCTGCGATTTGGAGATGTCATAAAAGTGCGTGATTTGCGTTTGTAAAAGATCATATTTGCAATTTCTGCCAGCTTTGATAAAAAAAAAAAACAACTAATAATCTGAAAATATAATATTAAAATATTTATTTTGTAAAGTACTCTCCCTTGAATATACATTGTAAGTGTTTATGTCTTGCAAAACTCTAAGCAAACATTGAGCGCATAATGAAAATGTTAAAGCAGCATTGAGTCTCCATCGTTCACATTAAACGAGATGAGTAATGCTTGATAAATAGAGAAAGCAATCTAATTAGATTTATAATTTGCACCAATATATCAATGAGAAACACAAAATAGACAAGTAATAAAAAGGGCGGGAAAATAAAAGAAGTTTAATCAAAGAAAGCAATCTGATATCAAGGTTTTCAATTTATGTGTTTCAGAAAGAATAGATGAACGAAGAAATAAAACGAAATGTTCTGTCAACGTTGGATGGCGAGAAACGCATCACGTTTGAGCAATGATTATTTCAGATAAAAGAGGATTTATGTATTGATATTGATAGATTAATTAAGCTCGAGAGATGAATCTTTGTACCCGGAAATGAATATATCTCTCTCCTGATGACAGATTGGCCAGGAGACATTTTGTTTTTTATTCAAAGTGTAAGTGTAGCTAAATCTTCGGGACCCGTGATCAATTATATTATTTTTTAAATTATAAAAGAAAAATAACCTTTCAAAAAACAGATTACTTAAAATAAACATTTCTGTCATCATTGAATATATATATATATATATATGACTGAACATTACGTGAATTTTTGTCAATATACTTTTTGTTAATCCTTTCGAGTTGCCGTATCGATCTTATGATATTCGGCGGGATTTGGTTGATAAACCTTGTATAATTAGTTATTTCCCCAACATTTTCTGCCCAACCTTGGGCGTTCATCAGGGGAGGATCTATTACAAAAGTGATGTAACTTTTGTATCTACGGTACTTTGTGAGAATGGGCGATTGCGCTTGTGTATCATTTAGCGTTTACTTTTCAAATTCGATTCAACAAATAGCGTCAACCGCTAAAGACATCTACATATATTAGCACTGGTTTCAAGATGAATTCTAATAAAGTTGGGTTGTATGTTTCTAATATGTAGCGTCTAGAAAATGTGTTGTTTTTGCCTGTTCCTTTGTTGTTCTATTATTGTTATTCTCAATGAGGAATTTCTGAAATTCAATTGTCTGGCGTAAATGTTTTTTAGATGTTGTGCTATGGAACTGGTATTAGAAAGGTGCTTAGCAAATCTTCCCGATAGAGTAGCTGAGGTTAAACAGACGTATATATTGTTGTTTTAAGATATATATATATATATATATATATGTGTGTGTGTGTGTGTGTGTGTGTGTGTGTGTGTGTGTGTGTGTGTGTGTGTGTGTGTGCACCATTCTATTCTGTTTGTATTCCATTCTATTAAATATATACAAAATCTAATATATATTTACTTATTATTATATAATAACTCTATCACAGATGCTAAATACACTCCAAATTATATCGCATTTGGTTCGCAGCAAACCTGCAAGATGGCAAGCAATACTGGTGATATATATATATATATATATTCTAAAACTCAAGATCAATTTTCACCATTCTTAAAATTTTTTTAAAAATTTTCTGAAAAAAACTTTTTTTGACACTGGCAAAAGATCCAAATTAGTTGAGATTAATAAAAAAAACAATAACACCAGAAATATTCCTATTCCTCTCATCTTTTGTGTTCATTTTTAAAAGTTTACCTTTTAAGAATACCCGTAAAACACGAGCTCATGGGTTTTTAATTATCAATATCTTTATCATTAATGATAATATATTGATACGAAGGCCATTTAATATATAATGTGAATCTTCCCAAAGAAGTTTTCAATAAGAAGTACTGTTCATAGTTGCTCTATTTGTCAAGGAAATCAATAGTGTCTATTTTTCTTGTTTCCGAGGTTTCTTACCGTGATATTACTTATTTACTGCCGTAACATATTGAACTTGACCCAGCCGTCAATCAAGAAACAGGCACATCCGTTCGAAGATATCGGGTATCACCATGACCGGTGGACGGGTTGAAATCGGTGCAATAGCGAAACCCAAAAGAAGCAGGTGGATGGCGAACAATTATATAACCATGTGCCACAGACGGCTTGATTTAGTTGGAGTCAGTTGCAGTTGGAGTTCGAGTTGCTGTTTGAGTCAGTGAGAACCAGCTCCAGACAGAGGGCTTGCAGCTCTCCGTGACCCCTGCTTAAGCAGCCCAGCAGAATGAGAAAGAAGTGTTGCTATAGTCAAAAGAACTTGGGGTCAATATGTTGCAGTCGGTTCCGTCTCCAACTAACCTCTCACACACAACCCTTTTGCAACCCTTTCGCAAATAAAGTGTGAGAGGTATATTTTTCTAAAGAAACGTGTTTGTTCGTCATTATTGTTAATTATGCTTCTGCATGTATATGTATACGTATATTTGTATCATAGCTATACATCACAGCTGTACTCAGAAAAAAAAGGAAGAGATTTTTAAAAAATTAAGTCTATAGTCTGTCTTTGAGAGGCAAAAAACATGTCTAGTAGATTTGTTAACATGTTTTCTCCATAAGGCTCACACATTCTTCCGTAAATTTGATATGGTTTGTACTTCAAAGATACAAAAATAATTCCAAAAGCCTAGAGCATTCTGTTTGATTTGCCGCCATTTTCAAGAGCCAAAAAAAAAAAAACAAATATTTTTGCAATATAAAAATAATTCTTACCCTAAAGCAATTCAGAGGGGGTCTTTTTTGAAATAAACCACATTTGGTCACATTCTATGTTAGTAAAGTGGTCTACCTTTTAATATCTTAGAACACATTCGTATAAATAGGAGGAAAGTAAATGAATACTTAACACATTTATATCTAATATCTACGCTCTTTCTAGATATTCTTTGAGTATTCATGGTTCATAGATTTTGATAGTTTGATTTGGTTTGAATTTGTGACATATCGACCATTGTAGTTTTTAATGCCAAATTCGTTTTATACATATACGACGTGCCATCAATAAGTCTCCAAACGTTTTTGTACAGGCGTTTAAAATTGTCGTAAACCCTTGAAAATTCAGTATGTTATTGCTATACATCTTATGAGATGACTGACCAATTTTTATGATTTCAGGTTCAAAGGAACAGCTAGAGCAGGAATTGGAATCCACCCTACTAAAGCCTGATTGTCACCGCTGGTGAATTTCAAAAATCCAATCTGGACGTGAGGACACTTTAGAAGAAAGATAAGCTATAAAATTATGTTTAAACTTAGAAATAATGCCACAGAAACATATGGAATGCTTCAGACTGCTTTTGGAGCATCTTTCATGAATTGAGTATCAGTTTTTGAGTGGTATAAGAGATTCAAGGAGGGCAGGGAATCTGTTAGGGATGATGAGAGGTGTGGGAGGAGTAAGAAATCAGTACACCAGAGTTGATCGGCTAAATATAGAATTTCATGGATAAGGACCGTCATCTGTCTATAGGGACAATAAATGCACAGTTTGATGTCAGTGTGGGAACTCTACACACAATTATTCTCGAGGAACTGGAGATGCTGAAGATTTGCGTGAAATTTGTCCCAAGTGTGCTCAGAGAAGATCAGAAAGAAAGGCGTTGTCATGACAGCAGGGTGAGGGTGGAGCTGATCAATTCAGATCCCGCAGTTCTTGATGCTCTGGTGACCTGCAGTGAAATCTGGATCTACTGCTATAACCCAGGGACCAAGAGACAGAGTTCCCAGTGGAAGCATGCTGGCTCTCCGAGACCCAAGAAAGCCAGACAGAGCAAATCTACCGACAAAATGGAGGATCCATTTTTTTGACAGCACTAGCATGATCTACATGCACTGGGTTCCCACTGGACGGACAGTCAACAAGGAATACTATGTTGAGGTTTTAAGGAAGGTCAGGAAGAGATTCCGTCGAAAGAGGCCAGCACTCTTCAAATCGGGTCAGTGGCATTTCCACCAGGGCAATGCACCAGTCCACAACTCCATCCTTATCACAGACTATTTGACTAAGATTGGCATCAACACAGTTCCTCAGCCTCCCTATAGTCCAGACCTTGCTACGTGTGACTTTTGGTTATTCCCTAAGCTCAGAGGCTGTCGTTATGTGTCAATTGAGGAGATGAAAGAGGCTGTGACGAAAGTTAATTGACACGCTCACACAAGAGGACTTGCATTGGGCCTTCCAGAAGTTGTTGGAACGGTACATCAATTGAATTGTAGCCCGAGGAGATTACTTCAAAGAGGACTAGAGTTTCATGTTTGTACTATCAATAAAAGTGTCCATACGAAAACAGTCTTGAAACTTATTTAATGAACCTTGGATATCGCATATGTATGATTAGTAAACATAAATTAAGGGAGGTGAATTTTTCCAAGTATTGCCATGTATCACTAAAAATTTAATAATACATCAGTCATTTTTACACAAATAAATGATAAAACAGTTCTATCTTAAACAATTCAATTCAGCATGAGTCATTTGTTCGTGTGTTCTACTGATTCAGCCGACTGGACTGTTGATTTGGATACAAAACTAACAACTTCGTGTAAACGTTACGTGTTTAATGCTGAAAATTATCAAAATTCCTTCTGTAAACTTATTCGAACACACTGAATTGCATATCACTTATTTACAACAACCATGCAGAGATTTTTTTAATTAATTATTAAAAGACCTGGGGCTTTCTTTTAAAGTCTAAGCAAATACTTCCTTGTACATTTCATTTAAATCATCAGTGTTTATGTGTTCTGTCATTTTAATTCGATATCATCTGTCTCCACGATGTACTTCCAACCTGATTTATGTCAGAAGATTTCTGCGTGCTTCGGGTTGTTTTCTTCGTGAAAGATCCAGTTCTCTTTCAGCTCCAACTGTTGCATCAAACAGAACATATCTCCCTGCAGAATATTTGAATACATTTCTACTTTAATGTTTTTCATCAATTGCGTGATGTTCCTTCGTATTACTGAAGTAGAAATACTCCCAAACCATGACATTTCCATCATCCATATATCTCTATGCATTTGCTTCTTTTTTATAATCATAGGCGCATCCATAATATTTCTATGCGTGACAAGCTGGATTCTGCCCTCAATATTAATTTTTCCTTTTGCCCGATCAAAGAATATTCTTCAAAAAAATGAACAGGCTTCTATAAATGGCAACATTAGTGTCATCCGACTAATCTGCATCTTTCCCATGAAACCGTTATCTCTGAAAGAGATGTTTTGACCATAGATGTGAAGTTCAGCGGTCACGGTGGGTTTTGTAATTTCGCTGATTTTAACCAAGTTAGTACATTTTTTACAATTGCAATTTGATACAATTTAAATGTTAAAATCATTTTAACATGTGTAAGAATTGTTAGTTTCAGCAAAGGTTTTCATAGGGTCAATCTTCTTCTTTAGAAAGTCTATACAATTGGATTGGCATGGCTATGTAATTATATTTTTTAATGGCCCTTCATTTTGTCACCATTCTATTTACTTTTTACAACATTTAAGCTTTTTTTATTGTCTCTGAAGTGTTTTGCCAAAGAACCTGTGATATTAATTACATCTGTTAGGTGTCTGTTAACTATTGATTTGATTTTGTACCTTAGCGATATGTCTAAATTTGGAATATTTCTATTGAAAAAACTGTACATTTTATCATAAACATTTTTTAGCTGAACAAATATTTGCCCGGCGCCGAAAGCGAAATTAGTTTCAAGTCGAAACAATTACCACGAGCCGAGTTATGAGTATCTTTAAAGTATCACCAACTTCTAACTTTTTTCTGGTGTTCTACTAATCAAATCAAACCAAAACAAATAAGCAGTACCTTATGTGCCTTTACTAAAATATGTGAAATCGGGCAAAAGAGATACGAGGATCATTAAATAAGTTTCCAGACTTTTTTCGTATAGGCACTTTTATTGATAGTACACACATGAAACTCTGGTCGCCTTCAAAGTAATCTCCCCCAGCTGCAATGCACTTATTGTACCGTTCCAACAACTTCTGGAAGGCCCCATGGAAGTCCTCTTGTGTTAGCGTGTCAATGACCTTCGTCACAGCCTCTTTCCTCTCCTCAATTGTCTCATGACGACAACCTCTGAGCTTAGGGAATAACCAAAAGTCACAGGGAGCAAGGTCTGGACTATAGGGAGGATGACGAACTGTCTTGATGCCCATCTTCATCAAATAGTCAATGACAAGGATGGAGTTGTGATGCATTGTCCTGGTGGAAATGCCACTGACCCAATTTCAAGGGTGCTGGCCTCTTTTGACGGAATCTCTTGTGAACTCCCTTAAAATCTCAACGTAGTAACCCTACCCGTAACTCTAACCCTTTGGCCAATCAACTCTAGTGTACTGACTTCCTTACTCCTCCCACACCTATCATCATCCACCCAGACTCCCTGCCATACTGGAATCTCCTATACCACTCAAAAACTGATGCTTGATTCATGTAAGATGGTCCAAAAGCAGTCTGAAGCATTCCATATGTTTATTTGGCATTATCTCCAAGTTTAAAACAGAATTTTATTGCATATCGTCAAGTGTCCTCACGTCCAGATTACATTTTTGAAATTCAACAACTGTGGAAATCTGGCTTTAGTAGGTTGTATTCCAATTGCTGCTCTCGCTGTTGATTTTAATCTGAAATCATAAAGATTGGTTAGTCATTTCATAAGTTGTATAGCAATAACATACTAAAATTTCAAGAGTCTACGACAATGTTAAATGCCTGTACAAAAAAGTCTGATAATTTATTGATGGCACCACGTAATTAATTATTGAATAACAGTATCTTTCTTGTTTATAGATTCTAGTTTGCTAAAATAAAAAAAAAACGAAACCAATTACTTTAGAATTAGGCCGAATATTATTGTTTAGATTTTATCACACGCACAAACACACACATTATTAGAATGTTCTTTTATGTGCTAGTAGATTTTAAAATTCTTTGTTCAATTTTCTTTATAATAGAATAATTATTTTTCATTGTCTCCTTTTTTTATTAATTTTGAATCATGAAACAATGTGTATAAATATAACACATTAGATAAACTGTCGCAAAACTGCCCACTCCCTTTCTCCAAGAAAGGAGATATCTGGATCACTAAAAGCTAGAAAGCTTTAATTCTTACTCCTATACCATTTGGGTTATTAATGCCCATCGTTTCTATTTTCGAAATTGAATTTAAGAACATTTCTCAGAAAGATATAATCAGTTTTCTGAGAAATCGATCCACATCTTTTCAAATCGGTCAAATTGAACAGTTCAAATATTTTTAACATTAGATAGGAAATATTGAGTGCAATCAAATGATTATCAAATATGAATACTTAGCTGAAGCCAGAGTTCAAATCTTGGACGAGGCGATTTGTATTTATCGTAATATTAACACACTTGAGCAAGATATAGATCCAACTATTTTCCGCAGCTATTGGTACATTGTTGGGCGGACTAACTATTTCACTTTGGCGAGGAGACAAGACGAAAAAGAAAACTTTGTATTCAAATTAGATGTACTCCTCCTTGAAGATAACCTGTGACATATACAGCTCGTGAGTAGAGGCTGGGTAAATATTTATTTACTTGAAACAATATAATATTTATTAAGTATTCGTATTAGATAGGAATACTTAAAACCATATAACTGTGTGCAAACATATGATTAATAGGCATGAAAAATTACTTGGGAGGTTATAATTGCGTATGAGTAGTCAATATTATTAAATAAGAATATACGAAATCATATAACGGAACTCATATTATTTGTGACAGGTTTCTGTTTTAAATGAACAATCCGAGATGTTAAAGAAATAAAACAAACCTCTTTCTCCAGTTGTTATATCCAGCTTATTATAATTATTATCCACTCGAAAGACTACTTATAATATTATCTAAATTGAAATAATGTAGTTTTGCATATTATTATTATTATTATTATTATTATTATTATTATTCCGGTGGTGGTTTATTTGCTTCGATATTTTGATCAACACACTTATTGGGGAAGAGAAACCTCCTACTGGCAAAAAGAAATTGCCGAAATTTCGTTTCTGTACATGAAACTCCAATCATAAGATACGCCCAAGTTGTTGAAATTAAAGCAAAATAATTAAATATTACTTAACCATTTAGAGCCGCTCCAACGTAATTTTAAGAACTCGAAAATACAGGTTTTCAGTTTCTGATGAATATATATATATATATATATATATATATATATATATATATATATATATATATATATATATATATATAATGGATTTTAATAATCAGGGGGAATCTACAGAATGGAAAGGACTTGCCAAAGAGAATTTTATCACTTTAATAATCTATTTCAGTCAGCAACTTTTTATATCATGGTAATTTGAATCATTCTACTTTGTTCCACACTCATGCACACAAATTCAGAAGTGGTGTAATTGTTATTCTCGTCGAAAATGGAACTGACATCATGAGTTCAAATACTAGATGAGAGTAATACTCATGGTGAACATATGAATACAGTTATTCTTCCTGCAGTCATGGGTAAATAGTTGGGTAGACTGGCTTCGTTAGCCTTGTGTAGGCAAAGAGTTTAGGAGAATGACAAATCTAAATTCAAACCTGTTAACCTCCACTTAAAAAATTAATCTTGTGTCACATTCTACTCGTGTGGAGGGGTTAGGAGATACATACACACATACTTGACAGACACTGCCATAAACTTTTAACATTGATATCATGAGTGATATGAATGCCTTTTATTTATACCATTTTTCTGAAAAGCATTTTTACGTTAACTAACCTAAATACATATATATATATTCTTTTAAAAAAAAACATTAGGTTTACATTATTCTTATAGATATGTGTTCAATCATGTTCTTCTTTCTATTTTTATCACTTCTCCCAAAATTTCTCCAGTAACCAATATCCATAACAAAATAGAGAAACAGGTCATTGGACCATATAACGTCTTATGCTTACAAGAGTAATTTGAACATACTTTCCTACGAGTCCCTCACTACATTCAGAAGTGACCACAATAATTACGGTGAACACTTCCTACGTGACAACTGGATTTTCCAACAAATACATATATATATATATATATATATATATATATATATATATATATATATATATATATATTGTTAGCATTACACGCTGCAGATCGAGAGTATTTTAAGAAACAACTTTCCTGAAAGATTCCTTTATCTTTTCCATGTTTTTTCCCTTTTTTCAACTCTTGTTCTGTAGTTGAGCAACTTGATTAATTATATTGTTTAAACTTTGTAGCTTTTAGTTTTTATTTCGATGTTTTCATTTTTCTTTTATATCGTGCGAAACTTATTTTGACTTTGGTGTTTCGCTTTGCAATTGTTTTAGTTTACTTTGCCAATATTTTTTGTCTCTTTCCTAATCATCGTTGTCAAACTTCTTCATCCATCTCAACGAGTTTCAGTTTTTACTAAAGCCTTGAAAGTGTTATTATCTCTATCTGAAATTCCTTGATGTTCTCTGATCTTATAAGCATTTATTTTCTTTTTGCATATTTTTTTCTTTTCTATTTTGAAATGAATTTTGACTCCGCAGACGACTATTCTCTGATCTCTTCATATATTAATTTTGTTTACGATAGTCACATTTTAATGATATTGACTCTATCAGCTAACTTGATGTCTGTTTAATTTCTTGATTTTACTTTTATTTATTAATTTTTTTTTTTTTTTTTTTTTTTGTTTTCGGAAAATTTTTATACCGTTATCATTTTTCTCTGAGAATTTTACTGACATAACATCTGTTTTATTTTTCTTTTCAATAGAAACTATCGCTTCACTCAATATTACTAAATCAGTTTCTTTATTGCTTTTCTTTCCACTTCATTTGCATTTAAATCAACTACCAATAATGTCTAGGTAGTTTTTTCATGATCCATAATCTTTAGTATTTCTTAAACCAATTCTTTATTTATCAGACTATCCGGAAATTAATTTAAGCGTGAATAATTGGTGGATTCAAACTACCAAGCAATCACCCCTGTTATAAACACTGTAAACCCTTACTACACCATGTATTATAAACAAAAATATCTCATTAATATTACTTGCCAAATAAACATTCCAAATATATTCCAATACTGCAAGATTTTAGCGCGTATACAAATATAGTTCAAGGCGTCCTGAGTTGTTGGTAATATCTTGGTAGTTGGTGTGCAGACCCATTGATCATTGCTTCACTCCATGTGTAATTTGAGCGCCACACAGATGAATATGCACCATAATCGAATTCGCAAAAATATATGCTTTTTGAGTTTAAACGATGCTATAAAACCGCAGAAGTAATAAAATCAATTGTTGCGCAAAATATAAAGGTGCAGTTAATCAGAGCAGAGTAACCAGATGGTTAAAGAAATTTCGCTTAGGTTTCAAGAACCTAGACAATCAGGCAATGTTACGCTTAAAACCGTGGATTCCGAGGCAGTATTCCAAGTTATGGAGGCAAATCTGGCGATTATCTCTCTGAGAGTTACTCGGAGGTCAGTTTCTCCCAACCCAGTGTATTTCATTACCTTGATGTCCTCAGTAATACCATTCGTTGCTGGCAAATAGTACCCCACGTTACCAAATTATTGCAAAACTTTTGACACCTAAGTATTTCGTTCATAGTACTAAGTACTATGTCTTCTATGAAGAGGCATTCTTTTCCTGAATCGCTGGAATACTTCAAATTCCAACATCAACTATTACATTTTTAGTCTAAAGATATATTTTGTACATAGTAAATGCTAAGTTTCATTTTGTTTATGTAATAGAGCTTGAATTGCATTTGCTCATTTACGTTATGAAATGTTCGCAGACTCAGGAAGCAATATGGTTGGGACTTAATCTCACAATTTGCTACCAAAAGCAACATGATAGGCATCTCGTTTTATGATTTATAATATTAAAAAGATAATGGCTAACTGAACATATTATCACTATTTTCTGGTTAGTTTTTAGTCTAATAACATCGTCATACATCTATAAAGTAATTTTCTAGGAAGCTTTATGTATGAAATCTATTAATTATCTCTTTATGTGTGGTTTGGTCAACCTGAAGTTAAGAATTAGATTCTATATACTCGGTACATATTTAGAGATTGTATAATGTATATTTCTTCACAATGTCTCCACTCACTTAATTTTTCTTTTCTTTTTTTTTGTAAATTATAAATCCGAACGTATTTTTAGTTTTGAATAAAAAAACAACAAAACATTTCGGTTTACATAATTAAACTCATCAGGTCGTGTTATCATAAATACGTGAGTGAGTCAAATGATTTGAAATGTTTTTGTGACGGGAGGCCAAATTCTGCAGCTCCGGATTCCTTTGCCGTATTTCCGAAGTTGACGACCCGCACTAGACTTTGCCTTACCAAACTCGCTTGATACTCATTAAGTATTACTGGGCGGAATTTCCTTTATAGCATGGGGCATTGCCGCAGAATCCACAGTTTTAGGAATACGGAAGTCTACTCTAAAACTATTAAACTAATATTCTGGTTTAAATATTTTCAATGTTATTTTCAAATCCTTATAATCAGAGAATATTTACTCTTTACAATATATCCAGATTTCTCTTGATTTATTTTATACTCAAAGGATATTTATATTAATCAACTTTTTCAAAAGGAGCCACTCATTGTGTAGCGGCTATCATCGTTGGAAATAGATTCGGTGACATCAGTTCAAATCCTGGACGAGGCTTTTTTTGCTACCCTGTACACTAATGCCCAAGATAAGGCCAAGAATCTATCTCTTTCACCCGAGCTGTGAGTAAATAGCATGAGATACTGGGTTCTTTGAATTTAGTTAACTAATCTAGGAGACGGAAATCTTTAACTTTTAACCATCAGAACATCGCTTAAAGAATATTTCCTTGGGTTAATTCTGTCCGTTGAGGTGGAGATGAGTATATACATACGTTTCTCCAGGTATACGGTAAATACCATAGTATCAGTTTAGCAAATACTAATCATCAGACTTCATGTTAGTATTTGTCTTTATTGGGAATCCTTTTGAGATGAGGCTTCTTAATCTGAGAATTTTTTTAAAAATTTATTGCGGACATTTTTCCAACCTTGATCGCCCTTCGGGCCCCGTGGCGAAGCGGATAGAGGTGTTGAGTCTCTACGGTTCCAGGTGAGCATTGTCAGAAGATAGCGGTTACAATTCCTACCCTAGCCGGCCAGAGGTTGACTTAGTTATAAACGTGGTGCGATAGACTACAATTATGGAAGACATTACTGGGGACACGGTTACAAGCTTTCTTATCCGAGGTCGCGGTTAATCACGTGACAAGGCCAGAGGTGAAATTTGGCCGAAACGTAGTAAGAAGAAACAAAAAAATACCAAGATGAGGACAAAAAGTCCGAAATAAATTAAAAAAAATTTTTTTTTTTTTAGATAACTTTCATGATAGTAAATACCAAAATAGACATTTCGGCGATTGTATTTTTTCGAACGCTTCCGCAAATTCAAGCGATGTTTAAATCCTGAAAATGATTCCATAAAAGTAACATAAACAAAAAATCTTCATTCCAGTGTAAATTGTTTGTTGCAGGCGTAATGTAATCAGGGCAGCGACCTATCTATATCCATTTCATTTATACAAAGACGTCAATATTCTTGGCATATTAGCATTGATTTTCTTAGCATCAGAATGCAAGGCAAAGACTGGTTGTACAATGCAAATTCATCAAGAGGAAGCTCACTTACAAATTCTCAATTGTGAGCATGCAACTCGCATTACCCCCTTGATATCACGCATGCAAAGAACACTAACAATACCTTGTACTAACACCTCTCCTTTTACCTTAGGCCAGCAAGCCCGTTGTATAGAAAATAGGTCGGTTCACGATAGGAACTGTTGTGTCATCTCCGCTGAAGATTTCCTTGATATATTGAATTAGTTTTGATCGACAAATTTGCAAGGGTCGAACCGACCCGGGAGCTGTAAAAGTTATGTAATTCATTCGGTTTGCAATCCTGCCTGTGTTGAATACGACTTTTCAGACAATTTCCGAAGCATGTTTAACAGCTGAGTATAAATGGTTATATGACAGCAATGTTAATCAAAACCCATTCTCAAACACGCCCCCACATACACACAAGCGCGGGTGCGTGCTCTTTCTTCTCTGTCTCGCTTTCTCTCTCTCCCTCACTCATACACCCATGCACACATACATACATACATAGAGGCATACCCATGCCCACATAAACTGCAATAGAACTGAAAGTTATCCGGTTATTTCAAATATTAAAATCATATGATACATCAGTAATCACGTTTATGTACAAAGGTCGGTAAATTACGTTTATAAAATTATATATATATATATATATATATATATATATATATATATATATATATATATATATATGAGAATTTACGTATATGTGATCGTGTGTAGTAGAGTAACTCTTCTGCTACAGAATTAAGCAACATTTTTTTACTAACTCGTGACGCTGATTACCAAATTCATGCTGCCATTGTAACCGATGTATTCACATAATTATTATAGTACATCAGAGACACCACCTAATGTTATTTATACAAATTGAGGAGCAACATGTTATAAGATATCAGTTTGTAATTTTTGTTGTTTTTTAAATTATTTCTACAACTCTTCATATCTCAAAACTTTTACGCGCTATTAATATGACATCCCGTCATTCCCAAATTTACATTTAGAAATAATTAATTTGTCACTTTCTCTAATCTTCTTTTCTTAAAGTTGCTACATGAAAGCAGAGTATTATACTTGGAGTAGACTTATGACAATCATTTTTTGAACAAAATAAGACTTTCAAAGGTTTATATTCGTATCTATACTGCTCACCACTTTAACCAAGCACTCAGAAAAATAGTGATAGCATGATCATTTGTGGTTTGATTACTAGTAAAATTTTGGATTTAACCCTTTCTGTCACACATATTTAAATAGAATTACCCAAACTTCATCTAAGCTGGTCTGAACACTTTCAAACAATATATACAGCTTTCCCAAAGAAAAAAAAAGGATAAGCTCATTTATTCATTATTTACGTGTGTAACTAAGTCCACAGCCTAATGGCAAAGCACCAATTTTTAAAGTAATATCTATTTTTCGTCATAATCAGCAGCATGGATACCCCCAACTCTCTCTCGCCACGCCTCCCAAACGTCCATTGCCTCCGACTGGTCTTCAAGGCTACATCCTGCATCTACACAGAGCCCTTATACGTAGGTTCAAGCTGGTACTATTTACCAACCCCTCCGCTCGGGCAGGATATGACACAAGGTCAATTTTTAAGCGGAGTTTAACAGGTTTGAATTCAGAGTTTTCCTTCTCCAAGACCAGTTGCCTAACTATGGCTGAAGAACCTAGTCTGTCCTACTATTTACCCATAGCTGGAGGGAGAATTATTGGATTCATACCTTTCCCAAGGGTATTAGTGCTATGTGAAATGCAATCAGTCTCGTCCAGAATTTGAACTCGTATTGCCGTGTTCATTTCCTACTGCGATAACGACTACACCACGGGCACCTCCGTTGTAGGTTCAAGCTGGTCCTCTTGCCCTTGCTCAGCCATATGAAGGGGTCCATAGGAGTACATCACTTATGAGTTCTTCCCTACTTCTCAAGCAGTGTCCCGCATGTTTGTTTCGTCTAATTTTGTGAGATTTCGTTATAGATACTAGACGGCTGCTTTGTGGGGTGCTGCTTCCAGGACTTGTTGAATATTGCTCACGGCATTCTTGTGTAGTTGCCGTCAAACTGTTTCTCTTTCTGTTTAGTTTGCATCCATGTAGTGCATCCATATAGCAGCATCGATACGATCACAGCTTGGAATACACTGCGTTTTATTTTATCCGTCAGGTCTGACTTCCATATTACCGACAGCCTATCGGTAGCTTTCCATGACTTTGCTAGATAACAACCTCTCAGGTGCTTTTACACCGGGCCACGATGGAACTGGGAATGAGGCAATGAAAGTGTACTCTGCAAGCCTCAAAGCTCCAAAATTACTGGAGACTCACCACCAGATTATTTAATGTCATACCCAAGATACTCTTTTGTTGGAGTCTTACCACTCTGCATAGATGCAATTGGTGTATTCTACAGCCTCAGCCAACTGGGTTAGCATTTTCTGTAGTTTGACTGTTTCATTATCTTCTCGGTGTTTTTTTACTTATTGAATCTGTGGTACTGAAATTGTCAACCTCTAGAAGTATCTGGAATAATACCATTTCAACGTAAAATACAATGTAAAAAAACTCTCAACGTAGCTCACAAAAATTCTCAAAAATTGTCAACAGCAATCCCATAGTGTTCACTAGTCCAAGCCAAGATCGAAACTGATCGTATCAGAGGATATAATGGTAAGAGATTAGCTTGATGGATTTACATTTACTAATTGCGTCCTAAGTTCACTTGCACCACATAAGTAAAAGTTTAGATGTGGGGGTGGATTTCTGAGCACTCTGTATAACAAGAAAATATCATTTACACACAAAATGGAAATCTGTAGCACAGAAAAGGTATTGCTTTGCTATGAATTTCTCAGTCATAAAAAATGATTACAAATAAATTTATAGTTGTGGGAAAAAGATCGGTGACCCAGGTTAGTAAATCCAACGAGGCTGTTTGAATTTCACTTCATGCTAATGTTCTTGAAAAAGGCATTAATACATCTGCTACCCCTTCTATTGTTAAATATTAAAGCAGATATGTGTTCTTTACACCTCATTAGATCACCAGTCTAAGAATCATCGGAATTAAAACATCTTTACCCTGCAAAAAATGATCTAGCATCATATCCAGCCTATGATGGAGGGGTCTGATAAAACATTCGTATAAAATGTATAGCTGTAAACCACTATATTTATATTTATTACTTTGTTTATTTTTATAACTTTTTGTTGAAAGTGTATTATTTCTTAGATTTAACTATATTTCTGAAAGTTCACAAAGTTTAATGACATGTCAACCCCTCTAGAATTATTTTATGAATAGATATTAGGGAATCACGTTCATTGTAGATTTATATTTACAATTTTATGTTGTTAGTACAAAAATATTTTTTTTGCACCGTTATATGATGTCAGTTATTCCTGTCTGATATAAATAATGTGTTCACTGTTATACGGTTTCAAGTATTTCTAACTCTAACAAATAATTAGATGGTTTCAATAATGTATTTCTATCTAATTATTGTCATTTGTTCACATACAGTTATATGGTTACAATAATGCATAGTAATTATTTGTAAAACAAATAGAAGCTTCAAAACTATCTTTATAAAACTATTTTAAAGTTATGTGATATAAATTATTTGTATCGAATAAAAATATTTTTAACAGGTCTGTTTGACCATTAGCTAGGATTAAGCAGGAAATAGTAGTGAAGGTAATGATAGAGAAGGAGTTACTCCATAATCCCTAGATTTCCCAAACAGTGACTCATCATTAGATGTTGTTTAGGGTAATATCCAAAACACCACTCTTTTTGAGGGGATTATACACCTCTGCATGGATGCAGTCAGTGTATTCTAAACCTCACAGACAGTTTGGTTAATAATCTTGGCCATGTGACTGGTCCTTGTTCGAAAAAGGTACGTAATACATACTTGTTATATAGCTCTTTGTTTGTACTTGGATAAAAAAAAAATGAAATAAAAAATATTGGTTACAAATATTCTAGCCAGACAGGTTTCCGTCTCTAGAAGAATCAATTAACAGACAAATCTTATCACTATTAACAGCAGCTATTCCTGTGCCATTATAAGCTTGGGTTAGTAAATACGTAACGCAAGGTTCAGCAAGTTCTGTCACTATGATGATTTCAATAAACATGCTAATAATAGATACAGATTGAATAAAAAAAAGTCTGTTTATCTCTGATATTTTTATATTTTATCCCTCAAGATAGTCTGAGAGAAAATACACTTAATATAGAAAATATTCAGGCTGTATTTACTCTTTAAGACATACATGAAAAGAAAAAGAATACAGTTCACTGCTTATTAGAGGATTTCAATTGGTCAAATAAAAAAAAGTAGCTTTATATAATAATAACACAATCATTGTTTTGTAAATGCTTCAAAGTAAGCCTTCGCTTCAACTTCTAAATAAGAGTTTTTTTATATTTTATCATTAAAAACGCTTTATCAAATACTATTTCAATGTTTATAATGAAATATCGAGAAAATCGTGCAAAAGATACAAATAGAGATATTGATATATATTGAAACCTAAATGGATTTTTTAATTTAAAAATCCATTATTTTCTGATACTGTGGCAAGGCTTTCTGAATTGAAATCTTGCACACATATTTGCCAAGTGGAGAGAAATGAATTAACAACCATTTTCTCAGTTTTATTAACTGATTTATTGGCAATATTTTTCTCGCGACCTGTCAGAGACAATTGGAGAAATCAAGAAATATTAAAGTTTATTTTGAACGTAAGGCGCTGAAAATTTCGTCATAATGCTGAAGTAATAATAATGATAATAATAATAAAAGTAATATATATATATATATAATTTCAAGAAAAAATTGCCCAGTCGGCTGGGGCTGTAGGATACACCGAGTGTTTCTCTGCAGAGGGTCAAGAGCCCCCTCCAAATGAGTGTCCTGGATATGACACGAAATAATCTGATGGTGATGTTCCAGTAATGCTGGAGCTTTGGGGAATGCAGAGTACACCTTTATTACCATTGCTCCCAGTTCCACTCAAACCCGGAGTGGTAGCACCTGATAAGCGTCCTATCTAAGGGTTAAATAGAACTAAAACCCGATTCCTTCAATATGCTGTTTGTTTTTTTTTTTTTGCATTTAAACTGCGTATTCATGCTAAATTGGATCGTTTAAAGTAGAACTCTTTTGACATTTAAACTGCGTATTTATGCTAAACTAAATTACTCGATATAGAACTGTTTTGACGTCTAAACTGTCTACTTATGCTAAACTGAATTATCTGAAATAAAACTGTTTTGAGATTTAACTCTGTGTATATCCCAGTCGGCTGAGGCTGTAGAATACACTGACTGCACCTCTGCAGAGAGGTAAGACCACCCAATGAGTGTCCTGGATATGACACTAAACAATCTGATGGTGAGATTCCAGTATTGCTAGAGATTTGGTGAATGCGGAATACCCCTTCATTGACATTGCTCCCAGATCCATTATTGCCCGGCGTGGAAGCACATGATAGGGCCTTATATAATGGTGAAATGGAACTAACGGCATACTTATGCTAAACTGAATTGTTTGACTAAACTGAATAGCTTGAAATGGAAATGTTTTTGACAATTGAAAAGTATTTACATTTAAACTGAATTATTTGAAATGGAACCGTGTTTTGGCATCGAAACTGTACTTACACTAAACTGATTTGTTTAATATAGAACTGTTTGGACATTTTACTGTGTAAAGAAAATTAATAGTTACGCTAAACTGAATTACCTGAATTAGAAGTGTTTGAATGAACTGAATAATTGGAAATGGAAATGTCCTTGACAATTCAACTGTGTACTCATGCTAAACTGGATGGTTTAAAATAGAACTGATGATTTACATAAAAATGGATTTGGTGTTAAATAACCTACAAAGGTTGATATGCCATAAAGCCAAACCAACCAACCAACATCAAGAAAAAAATATTTGGTCACATTAGGAGGATGAATTTATTTCCATCCGGTTATCAGCATGGATTTTAATCAACCTCCCTGAAGAAGTCATGTTAAATTTTTTTTGAAGGTTCATTGACATCAATGCACTTAACTGGATGGAAATAAATTTATAATCCTAATGTGACCGAATATTGCTATTTACTTGAAATAATATTTGTTCCGTAAAATTATTTACGTTGAGTAATTTACCAGGGATATTTAAATATTCGAATTTTGAATAATTTCATTATCCTGACGGAATTGTTACCTACTCCAGATTTACTGGACTGAAGAATACCTTATATATATATATATATATATATATATATATATATATATATATATATATATATATATAAGAATACCTTACACATATATATATATATATATATATATATATATACATATAAGAATACCTTATATATATATGTATATATACATATATAAGAATACCTTATATATATATATATATATATCTATATATATATATATATATATATATATATATATATATATACGCTCTGTGAAAAATTATTAACGTGATGTTAGTTTACAGCAGCTGCCAATTGGACACTGTTAACCAGCTGTCGAGCCAGCATCTTGTTGATGTTGATTCTTACTTTATTTTGTCTGCATGCAGTGGTATTTTGAATGTTTTTTCTTTCGTCGTTAACAAGTGGGATCAGAGAAACGTTGCTAGAAATAAGTTAAATATATGGCAGATTATAAATAGATTACAGAAAAATTTTTCAGGCACAATAACGTATAATGAGTAAATATCAAGAGTGAATCTACATGTGTAATAATAAAAAAAAAAAACGACCTTCGCTACAAATTTCACCCGAAGTTCATTATGAATAACATATTGGTCAGCAAGACAAGCACCATAGGGTTATAATACACTGAACGCATGAGTACAAGTAATTAAAACACATGATATATATAGGAACTGTATGGCTCCTCCTCGTCTAGTGATCAAAGCGAATCACAAAAATGGCCGTCGTGTCACTGTAAGTTATTGTTTATTTACCCAAACTCGTGGAAGTTTGCGCAGATATTGTAAATATTTCGGTGACTTGTTTTGGCTAGTTGGTTGAAAACATTCGTTTACTTAATATTTATCATGTTTCAGGAAATTATTTGAATTATAAGTTAGGAATATGTTTAATTTCTGCGCCTGAACTTATTCCATCAGCTCTCAAAATTCAAGTGTTTTATAATTATCAGAACAGTATAAATAAAGATGAAATATATTCTCTCACTCTTTAAGTTGTGAATATTGAATCTAAAAGTCTATATGAATCTTTTAAAAATTTGAATAAGTAAAAATAATATAAGTTATAGAGCACTTTTGATAATTCTAAATTCACATATCAAAAGATTCTTAAAAACTGTTTTTGCACTAAATATTTCACTAAGAAGGGAAACATGAATCACTTGTAGACGCAAAATACTTTCGACAACAGAAACGACAAAAACTTTTTATTCATAATTTTAATTTTGTCATAATTCTTTGTAAAGAGAATATGAAAAGGCACACTTCAATGACCCCAAAAAAGTTATTGTTTAATATTTGCGAAAACTTCAACCTGACGCACCCATAAAAGTACAAATTGAACAAAAAAACATATTAGTATGAATGGGCACGTATGCTTCTAAATTATGTGATCGGTCCATTAATAAATGTCTTGAATAAGGTTGGAAACTGCTGGTATTTAACTGAAATACAGTTATCTTAACAGCTATGCAACACTCCTTTCTTGATCGTGTCCAATACAGAAAAACTCGGGTTCCCGTGGTGTAATAGTTATAGTGTTGGAATTCGGCATTGCAGTAAACGAGTTCGAACTGTAGTTGCGTGATTACGTTCGCTTTCCAGCAAATTTCCTTGGGAAGAACATGAAACCTCTTATCTTCCCAAGTATGGGTAAAATAGTATTACTTCTGTTCTTCTACAAGGATAATTTGGCATTAGATAACCAATGAAGTTTGATATGCCATAAATCAAAGAATAAATAAGAGTAGCTTGCAATTCCACCGTTTTTCTAAGCTTAAAATTAATGATTGATTCATTTAACCATCTTGGCAACGCGCTTTAGTTAATTTTCTTTATGGATATTAGGTAAATGCGTTTAATGTGCGTTTATACTTACATCTTGCGACGATTAGTTTCTTAAAACATTTTTTTTTCAGAGGATCGGTAAACTGCGAATATTCTTTTAAACAAATCAATTTAACCGATCGATTATACTTAAACAGTTACTATCCCGATAGGTCAGAGCGGAACAGGGATAAATGGCATGGCAAGTATCCTATCCCTCTGTCGGGTAAACAGGCAGTTTATTCTATGTCCCGCCAACAGGCTAAGCTAAAATTAAGATGCTAAATTAACATTTTGTTTCTATACTTTTTAAAGAATATTATAAGAAAAAAAATAAAATAAGCCAGCATAATACAGAGTATTGACATTGATTGTCAGCTCTTTTGGAACTCGTTTTTGGAGAACATCTGTAAATGTTAACAATCATTATAAGAACGAAATTCGATTGGCCCTGGTTCAATGTTTTGAATTAATGGATGCAACTTGCTGTCAGACGAAGTCTCCAAGCCTGGCGAACAATGCCGACGCCCGATATCATTTATGAATATCTATGGTGAGGTGATAGTCGACCGGATATTGTCTTCACATAATTTCTCCACGTTCTTCGCCAATTGCGGAAGACGGCCAATGATTTCAATTGTGTTCGAAGGGCCTGACTAATCTATAGCAGCTGACGTAAAGGTCAATGCACCTTTATGCGCGAACACACGTTTACCGATATCTGTAAGTGGAATGGACACACACACACACACACACACACACGCACGAACCCATGCACACGCGCTCACACATGAACATAAACATACACAAACTGTGCTATTTACGTATATGAACATGTGTAAGAATGGGCTATGTTGAAAAGTACACTCATCCACTAAGTCCTATGGTTAAAAGCATCAATAATGATATATTAGGAATAGTATATGAATTATAACAAATATAAGAATATGATACGTAATTTAATCAAATATTCGATTATGTATTTACACACATATCTGTGTTGACAGAATGTTAACACGTAAGTGAAACATATTTGAGAGTAAGTATTCAGTTCTTATATAAGGTATTACTGTTGTGTTCCAATTTTAAGCAAAATTTTATTCCTTAAATGCATTGTTAACAGCGGCATTAAAATATTTCAGCCATTTAGAGAGAAGGCAAATCAGAAGGCATATTTTAGTCAAAATAACACTTTAAGTCAACTGTTAATATTTGACCAATTAGGAGATTATACGTAATTTCAATATCGTTTGCTGTTTAAATCAGTATTTCGATAATCACTATCATTATATATATATATATATATATATATATATATATATATATATATATATATCTAATCTAATATCTACCAGCATTCACGGTACCAGAATAAAAAAAAAAAAAAACACCGCCAGGAACAAGAGATAAAAGTATCTCGAATCACCGCCCGGGGGAAAAAGAAAAAAATATAGGTCAAAAAGAAAGAAAAGGCCAACCTCATCCGACAACTTGAAAAAAATCAAGGGATACGCAGTCAGTTGGTCAAAAGAAAACTAAAACCTTCCGCGAATCCTGCAATGCTACAATTACAAGACTGCTCAACACAAGTGGAGCCAATTATAAAATTAACTTAAATCGTGAGTCGGAAATATTCTACTAAAGTCTTACCTTATCGGATCATCAGGAAGCCTTACTCCAACTAATGCTAAAGGAGAAAACGTTTTCTCTTTTAGCATTAGTTGGAGTTAGGCTTCCTGATGATCCGATAAGGTGAAACTTTTGTAAAAGATTTCCGACTCCCGATTTAAATTAATTATATATATATATATATATGTCAACATGTGGTGGGCTGAAACGTACATATGAACACGTAACCTCCATCGAGTAATCGATTTATTTACTAATAGGAGACCACGTGATAACCACGCGGTCAGATTTAGACAGAACACTGAGAATCGGGAGTCGAGCTGATCAGTGGTGTCTTGGACATCTCTGACGACACTGCTAGCAAAGGGGGCGCAAGCATTGGCACCTCCTGGCTCCCGGGATGAAGATTTTTGACAAGAAGAAGTGCCCTCTCTGAGTATATGTATCTCTATCTATCTCTCAAACCAACAACAAATTGTGGGCCCCTTTTGAGAATAAAATGAGAGATATATTTTTATAAAGAAATGTTTCATTCGTTCATTGAAGTTCGTAAATCACGTATGAGACTATAAAATATACACGATTTGGTGCCGAAGGCCAGTTCATGAATGCATGGTATGATTTTGAACCTGAGTTTAAGCCTAGACAATCAAGGAAGCGGTCGATAAAGTTGGTGACCAACGGGTGAAAAGACTGGAAGAAAACGAAAATAAAGGAGAAGAAACAATTTGAAAATGTAACAAACCTCAGAGAAAAGAAGGCAAACGAAGAGAAAATCGGTAATAGAAAGAAGAATTCAACATATCAAGAAAATAATAAATGAAAAGCTGGAATGAATCTGAAAAAGAAAGAAAAAAGCAAGAACAAAACAGAACGAACGAGACACGAAAAATGGAAAGGCAAAAAAAACATGCAACAGACCAACAACAAAAAACAGAAAAAAAGGAGAAACATCGATCTTATTGAGAAAAAAAGAAGAAAGATGACAAAAAAAAAAAAGAGAAACATTTCAAAGACAGTAAGTAAACTGCTCATTCTAAGAATATTGTAATTTGTTTTCTCAGTCGTTCATATAAGGGGTTCGTGCTGAGAGAATTTGAAATGATTGTAAAAAAAAATGAGGATTGGGAAATAAATGAGTCTTGTAGGCTTATATATTAATGTTTAATTGGCTTTTCTAAAAGATAAAATGGAAAAAATTTTAGAAAAAAAGACAAAACAATTGAGCCCTACATATAAATCATAGAAAAATTAAAATTACTATTTGTAATTTTGAAAGGAAGTTTGGGGAGAGGAGAAAGAGAAAGAGAAAGAAAAAAAGAGGGAAACTTACAAGCAGATTGCTGTGAAAAGAAAAGAAAGAAAGATGGCCCCTGTGGACAGATATACTGTCCCTATGTTAAAATGATTGACGGTCATAATATAAACTTCCACTTGGATTGTGAAGTCTAATTTTTATGAATGAATATGATAGTAAACAAATTTTTTGTAAATGAAATTTTGTAGTAACTTGTGGATGCTATCGTAAAGCATAGTAATTTTATAGTGGGGTATTTTTCTGTGTATCTTTCAATTCGAAGCTCTGGAAGGATCTGAGGCATCAATGATATATTTGTCGGGAGAATGCACATATAATTTTGGATCCGTAGTTAGGAATGTTGGACGGGTTCGATGTTGGAAAAGTTGTGGAAATTGGAAGTGTTATGTGAAATCTCCCAAGAATGGGATCGATATTTTGGGTTCTGGTAGAAGCTATGCCAGTTTTTGTGAAGGCATTTCCCTAGAGAGGGGTCGAGAAAATTTGAGGTACTGGTTAGTCGTCAGGCAAACATTTGGTGAAATCCCCTTGCAATGGGTTTGGGGTTTTATTTGAAGGACTGGTTAGTGGCCAGACCGGGTTGTGAAGGTTCCCTGTAATGGGGTTTAGAATTTTTGGGGTTTGGTAGCAGGCCTGACCATTGTGTTGAAGAGGGTATTTTGAAACAGGGGATGGGAAATGAGGGAGTATGTGTACAAAATCTTGTCATATCTCGTTGTATGTACCGAAAAATTTATGGACTTGGTTTTGAATTGTTTTTGAGGGAGAAATATAGTTGACCAAATCGATGAATAAATAATGTAACCTCGTTAACTACTGAAAAAGAGTAAAAGACAGAGTAAAAGGTTTAGGTTGCTTAGGAAAAGAAACCACAGGATAGTTTAACTCATCTTTGGAAGTAAGAAAGAAACTAGTATTGTGTTGTCGTGGTCGGAATACGTAAAAATGAAGAAATTATGACAGGATACGAGCCATGGTTTTGTAGAGAAAACTTGCTAAAAGAAACAAGAAAAAAAGGATAGAATGGTTATTTTGCATTGGAAAAAGGTTGATTTTCTAGGAGAATGGAGCAAGTGAATTTGTCGGTATTTGAATTTTGATTTTCCATGTGTTGGAAACATATATGTGCACTTATTTTCAGGCTGGTGATTCAGGTTGAATTAAGAAAAGAAGAAATAATATTATTGGGAAAGTTTGACTAACGAACCATGCTTATTTTGTGAAAATACTTGTTAGAAATTGAATAAACGGGGGTGAACGAACCCATAGTTACTATATTAAGGTAAAGACAGAGAGAAGCAGATATAAGGTTAAAAAAATAGTGAAAGACCCATTAAAAAATAGAGAGAGAGAGAGAGAGAGAGAGAGAGAGAGAGAGAGAGAGGACCTGACAATGGAAAAGGGCAAAAAAGAGAAAAGGAGAAAAAAACTTGAGCACAATTGAACACAGCATAAAAAAGGAGAAAAAAGAAAGAAAAAAAGAAAAAAAAACAAACATTTTTAGGAAAAACAGACAGTTCATAGATTCAACAAAAGAACACCTTGTCACATGATAGCCCACGGAGACGATAGAAATAAGATTAATACTATCCTCCCGTTGAATTAACAGTATCTAGCCGTCAAACAAGTGACCGTTAAGAGAGAATGTGGGTCACAGAGGGGGTGTCAACAGGTGTTGGTACTTAGTAACCTCAGGTCGCCGGACACCGGAAGGGGAGGGAGAGAGAAGCCAAATGATTGGCTGGGACCCAAAAACGGAAGTGGGGACTCCCCCCACCGTCAGCAGAAATAGATAGTAAGAAGGTTAGTTTTTTAGCAGGGTTCGTAGCGGGCAGACGAACCATAGCCAGTATTCCGGGTTGAAGACAAAAGAATACCTGAGACACGAAGGACCTCAGGTTCTTCAAGCCAGTGTAAAAAAATAGAACAAAGTCTATTAGCCCGTGAAGGAAGAAAGATTCTCCAGTGGAACACCGTCGAAAAATAAGATAAGTAACTTTGGGGACATTTCTCCTTTATACCCAAATTTTGTATACCACTCTCTCTCTCTCTCAATTTGAAGAAAAACAAAAGTCAAGAGAAGACATTTATATTCGTGGACTGTCCAATTATTATATGTTTTGACACTTTGAAAGTGTATATAACTGTAGTAAAGGAATCATATATTTTTATGTTACCACGTAGTCTATGGTATTACTTCATGCTTCCCTTTCAGCTTCTATTCGCCTTATGTTATCTTGCTTAGAAATGTCCTCTTAATTCCTTAACAATATCACACGGGAAACCGGAGTTGCCGACTACTACAATATAATATTATTACGACTAAAACCTATAGGTCCATATTCTTCCATTATTTTGGGGAAGGAAGTGAAAGCCGCCTGGTGGGTGTGTGGATAGTGTGAAATTTTGAACCCCTTGCCAGCGGCGGTCAGTCTGGCCCTAAATTAATCCCTCACGTAATATGCCAGTTCTTATATGCCTGAGAGAAAAACTCTGAACGAGGACTTATTATATAGGGGATCAAGTGCCAACCTGCCCCGTCTTCACACGTGCGAAAATAAAAGTCCCGTTTTGGGATTTTTAGTCAATTTGCCGTCACAAACTGAACATTTATTTGAACTTTGTGAACTTTAATTGTGGACATATTGTTGTAATTTGTTGAGAATAGTTGAAAAATTTGTCAAAAAAAGAGTTTGTTTGAGATGAAAGGCAATATTAGAAAATAGTTTTCCGTTTTATATTGGGAAATTTTTGCGTAACCCATTAGCAGGGGATTTTATATTAATTTTACGTAGATTTAGAAATTTATATTGATTCAAATTTCTTTTTTGAAGATTAAGTTTTCGTAGAATTGGAAATACTCTTTTTTAGACTTCTGTTTTCGAGCGAATCACAGGCTGACTCGGGATTAGGACAGAGATTCATCCAAGTTGTGTTACGGATTGTTTTTGGGTATACGGTAAGACGTAATTCTACAGAGGAATTCACCGTCCCGTGGAATTGTTTGAAGGCTTGTGTTGGCCAGAATTTTCAGATTGGAGTTCCAAGTTGATGGAATAAAGGGAAGAAAGGCCTGGCCAGCTCAAATATTTTGTGGATGATGTCTGGATCTTTCAATCCCGATTATGTTTTGGATTCGTGTATGATTCGGCGAAGGGAAACGGATTTGGAAAAGGCGAGGTGCCTATATCTTAGTAGCCACGAGGCTTCCTGATTAAATTGAAAATCAACCCGGCGAGGGTGTAATCAGGTAAAGCATGTCCCTCAAGGGTTTACAGACCTATAGGAAAGGTAACAGAAAATTAATAATGAAAAAATGAATAAAACATTTTTAATAAATATTTTTGCGTGGACGATTTTAGGTGGTTTACAGCAGGTTGTGATATATTTTGATGTATTCTTATTTTGTGGAATTGTGTGTGCTGTTTTGGGCCATGATTTTTTATGGATTTATGATTAATATTTTGGACCTTGAAGATATTTTTTTTTAGTTTGTGGAATTCTCCAGTTACTCAAGGTAGGAACCTGTTGTGCGAAGGACTGGGGCGTGGTTATAAGGAATCCAGGCAAAATGTATTGCTTAAATGACCAGGGTCATAAGGTTTGTGACCAGGATTTCATGTACGGAGGCAAGCGTTGACACCCCCTGGCTCCTGGAAGAAGATATGGGACAAGAATAGGTCCCCTATCTAAGGATATATCTCTCCATTTCTCTCTCAACTAACAACAAACTGTGGGCCTCTTTCGAGAATAAAAATGAGAGATATATTTTTATAAAGAGGTGCTTCGTCCGTACATTGAATTTGGTAAGTCATGTTTGATTGAGTATTCAATACCCAATCTCTCTCTCCCGCAATCTCTCTCACGCTCTTTACAAATATATATATATATCTTGATCTGCTTAATCATATATATATATATATATATATATAGTTCATTGGTGGATACTCTCATTTAATGCATTAGGTTTATTTTTCAAGTTGCCACTTTGATGCCCGCAACCATTAACTATCGGCGTGTCAGTATATGTATCCCATTAAGATATAAAATCAGCAGATAATATGATGTCATCATAAGTAAATTGGTACCCACTGTCGTATATATATATATATATGTGTGTGTGTGTGTGTGTGTGTGTGTGTGTGTGTGTGTGTGTGAGTGTGTGAGAGAGAGAGAGAGAGTACGGATTAGATTATTAACGCTTACAAAACGTTATTACAATGTATTTCTTTTTAGCTGAATGAAAAAATAAAGGAGTTAACTCCTTATTTATTGAAAACAGTTACCGTGACATAGTAAATCTCATTAGTTATAAGCATTGATTAAAACCAATCCCCCATTAAAAAAACAAAAACAAGAACAGCTTAGTTTCTTGCACAAGTCAAATTTATTTGAATCAAGTAATTTTTCATGTTTGGCCTTTGATCTTTTGCCTTTATTATGTTCGAGATTAAATTCAGTTCTGTATATTGTACTGACTGTTTCATGACGTTAGACTTTCTTTCTTATCTCTAATTCTTTTAAAATCAAATTTCGTTGATTGAAAATGAAAGGCATGTTGCTTCCCAAAATTTAGAAATGCATTAAATTCCTCCGGATTCTCAATCATCACATTTGACCAAGCGTAATCAGAGTTGTTACTCCTATACAATTCCTCTCTTAGGATTTACAATTTTTGATGCATTGGTTTAAGTCTCAGTCACCTAAACGTTGTCTATTTACATTTCCTCATATTGAACTAATTTAATTTACGTCCATCGTTAAAGTGTCCTTCTATTGTTATCAAGTTTCTTTATTGTTGTTTTTTACCATTTCAAAATGTGTACATGCATATTCAAATATAATTTGTTTTTTTTTTATTTTTTAATCATCGAAAATTCAATAAGTTAGAAACAAGTTTTTAGTCTAAATTTATTGAGCGGTCAAGGCACTTTAAAACGACCCACTTTCTTGGATTAACTCTGATTCGTCATAGAAGCTTTGCAGCGATGTTTAAGGGATCTTTCATGTCATAGTTATCATCTAGTCCATCCTATATAAAGATTTGCTCACGAAGTTGATTGTTTTTTTTATTTTTTCATTTTGAGTACGCTTGCGACAGAAACGTGTTTCCTCCATGAGATAATTGCAGTATGTCTTAAATTAAGATATTTGTTATTAGCCATGCGCTTGAAACTGCTGACATCGTCAAACTAGGACTCCATTGTATTGAAAATATACTGTTGTAGGGTTGCCATTACTTCGATGTAACCGAATGTCCTGGAAAAATTGAAACTCATAAAATAGTGTTAATCATCGGTCAGTGTGTTCAGTTTTAGCTTTCCTATAATGAGAGCTGTATATTTTTCAAATACTAACGAAATCAAGCCAATTTTCATTGATTTCTAAAAAAAAATTATGATCGTATAGCAATTATTTTTTAAACTAGTCTTACCCTGAAGACAACATTTTGACGTGTAAAATACACTCCAATCTCTCTCTCTCTCTCTCTCTCTCTCTCTCTCTCTCCCCATGTACGAGGTGCATACGATAAGTTTCCAGACTTTTTTTCGTATGGCCATTTAAAATTAACCTAGACTCTTGAGAATTCAGAATGTTATTGCTATACATCATATGATATTACTAACCAATTTTTAAGATTTCAGGTTCAAATGAAAAGCTACAGCATCAATTGGAATACACTCTACTAAAGCCTGACTGTCACACGCAGTGAATTTCAAAAATGCAATCTGACACTTTAGAAGAATGGTATGCATTAAAATTCTGTTTTAAAAATGGAAAATGTGCCACAGAAACATATGGAATGCTTCAGACTGTTTTTTCAGCATCTTGCAATAAATCGAGCATCAGTTTTTGAGTGGCATAAGAGATTCAAGGAAAGCAGGGAGTCTGTTAGGGATGATGAGAGGCGTGGAAAGAGTAAGGAAGTCAATACACCAGAGTTGATTGGCCAAAGGGATAGGTTTAGGGTTAATATGTTGAGGTCTAAGGGAGTTCAGTAGGAGATTCTGTCGGAAGAGGCCAGCAATCTTCAAATCGGGTCAATGGCATTTCTACCAGGACAATGCAGCAGTCCACAACTCCATCCTTGTCACAGACTATTTGACCCGGATGGGCATCAAGACAGGCCTTCACCCTCCCTATAGTCAAGACCTTCATCCCTGTGACTTTTGGTATTTCCCTAAGCTCATAAGCTGTCGTTATGAGTAAATTGAGAAGATGAAAAAGGCTGTGACGAAGGTCATTCACACGCTCAAAAAAGAGTACTTCCATGGGGTCTTTCAGAACTTGTTGGAACAACTGCATTTCAGTGGGAGGAGAATACTTCGAAGGGAACTAGAGTTTTATGTGTGTACTATTAATAGAAGTGCTCATACGAAAAAGTCTGGAAACTTATCGTATGCCCCTCGTGTATATATATATATATATATATATATATATATATATATATATATATATCTTTACTGCCCTATAAAATGAACACTGCTTGCAGGGTTTAAATCTTGAACTGTGAGGATTTCCCATCACACTAGTACTCAGTAATCGATAAATATAAGACAGAGCACTTTAACATTGATATGGCAACCGTTCGTGGAGAAGGAAAACATTGATTTCAATCCTATTAAACTCCACTTAGAATTAACATTGTGATGTATCGTGCGCGTGTTGAGGTTGGTTAATTGGCTGGTTGTTTAGTTTTACGGCCTTTTCCAGTTATTCATATCGAATTAAATTTCAAACAATTCTCTTTAGCATATGTATTTCATTTAAATGTCAAAACAGACCTAATACATGAATTTCAGTTTAGCATATTTACACAGGTTAGTTCTATTTGACCCCTAGATAGCACCCTATAAAGTGCTACCAATCCGGACCTGATTGATGTTAATAAAGGGTTATTCTGCATACACTAAAGCTCCAGTGTTACTGAAGCTTCACCAAAAAATAGTTTCGTTTTAAATTCAGAACATTCGTTGGGGGTGGTCTACTCCTCTGCGGAGATGCAGTAAGCGTATATCATACCTCTAACGGACTGAGCCTTCATGAGAAGGGATTTGATATATATATATATATATATATATATATAAGAGGTTTATAGTTTTTAGTTGCTCAATCGGTGATTTGACCTCATGGTGGAACAGATGTTGCAGTATTGGTAAATAGTACTCAATATCAATGATAGAGCATTTACAAACACACACACACACACACACACACACACACACACATATATATATATATATATATATATATATATAGTCATCCACAGACAGATCTGTTTTTTTCTATCAGAACTCATCAGTGTGGCTAGAAAGTATCTTCCCGTAGCTGGGATCGAAACCCGGTTGACTCAAACACCAAGCCAAGGTTTCCAACCATTCAGCCACGAGGAGACATTAGCTGCGAATTAATTTTTTTTTAAACAGTTATGAATCCAAATTACTATTGTTTACATACATCCATTCCATGGTTGCCGAGACCTCAATTCATTTATATATATATATATATATATATATATAAAACCCAGGGTCACAGACACTGCCATGATATATATATATATATATATATATATATATATATATATATATATATATATCATGGCAGTGTCTGCCATGATATATATATATATATATATATATATATATATATATATATATATATATATATCATGGCAGTGTCTGTGACCCTGGGTTTTCTGCATTTTGCATTCGTCAAAGAGAAAGTTTTTTTTTAAAGACCGACTAATATGTTTTTTTTGTTCGATAATTGGGTTATTTGTGTTTATATTTGCCTAAATTTGTGTGCACATGTACCCAACTTACTGCACATTTGTTCCTTAGTTTGTGTGCATCTGTTCCTTCGTTTGTGTGCATTCGTTCCTTAGTTTGTGTGCAATTGAATTTTACTGTGCTTGTGTATATGCTGTTGCTCATTCATGTATTTATACGTAAATTTGTTCATATACTGGTATGCACCTTTACATATGTGTACATATTTCTGCGCTCTGTTATTGGGGAGGTGTTAGACGAAGGTAGAGAGGGCGTGGGGTGGGTGGGGAAATAGGTTGTTCCAATAAGAATGATTTATTTTTCTTCTACAATCCTACCAAAATTTATTGTTGCTCAAAGTTTATTTGAAGTGAATATGATATATCTGTTCTGGGGTGAATCTTGAGTGATGCTGACTAAAATTGAAATCCTCACTACGTTACTTTTAATATAATGATTGTGTTTTCAAGGGTTATGTGGTATGGTCTTTATGGGCATGTAATAAAAAGGATTAGGTGTTTTAGCTAACTTTTGCAATGATGATAAATGTAACAATTATGATCATAATTGTCTTTGAAAATACTGATGGGTGCTTATAATTCAATAATGTGAATAAATAGTCTTCATAATTATTGACAACACTAAAATATTATTTACATTTACTAACAATCGTGGTGTTCAAAATGTGATAATATGGGGAAAATGGTCGGTGGTTCTCTTATATAATTATTATGGTGTTGGTAATAGTTAATGGATTGTGTGGCAATAAGTAAGATGTTTGAAATACTTATTATACAACAGAATCACCGACCGTAAGTACTATTTTTCCCACATTAACACATTAGATATCTGTTAAATTGTACAGTCGGTGGTTCTGTTCTATAATCAGTAATTTGTCAGCAATGGCCTAGAGATGGTGTGACAATAAGAAAGATCCTAATTATATATGTATAGTTATGTATATGCACATACACATACGACAGCATATAACACATGTGTGTGTGCTTATTTTGCAACCAAAGATATACGCGTATATATATATATATATATATATATATATGCACGAGTGGGTATATGTATACACCTGTAAACGGGTATGTCTCTGGTTGTAAAACAGACACACATGTTTTATATAATGCACGTGCTCGTTTTTCTCTAGTGCAAATGTGTACTTATATATATATATATATATATATATATATATATATATATATATATATATATATATGCATATATATATATATATATGTGTGTGTGTGTGTGTGTGTGTATGTGTATATTCATATATATATATTTATATGTATATATATATATATATGTGTGTGTATGTGTGTGTGTGGGGGGTGGGTGGGTATGTGTGTGTGTATTTGCACTAGAGGCGAACGGACATGCGCGAATATACCACGTGTGTGTGTGTTTATTTTACAGTCAGAGACGTATTTATAATATGTATTCATTTATTATCATTATTATTATAATAATAGCTCTATCATAGATATTTAGCACTCTCCACATTAAATTGCACTTGGTTCGACACATAACTACATAGAGATTTAATGACGACCAACACTCTCACAATATATATATATATATATATATATACGCGTGTGTTTTTAGAATATATATATATATATATGTATATATATATATATATATATATATATATATATATATATATATAATCTGTCTGTGTTCTGTGCGAACGTGAGTCTTGTAACGGTACACGTTCCTTTTCAGTAATTATTTCAGTAATTGATTTATGCAGGCTTTTATACCTTAAACTGTTCTGCACCAAAGTGGTGACTACGTTCATTGATAGCCGTTAAAGCTAGACAGAAATAAAGTTTGTTTCAAACAAGAATGTGTCCAGTATAAATAATCTGAATAGTGAAAAATAATGTCCAATATAAATAATCTGAATAGTGAAATATAATGATGAATTATTTGCATTATGTATAATGCAGTCAAATTGTTCAGACAAAGGGCGGATACCACCAGACTAATTAAATCAAATAAAAGGAAGGAGGGGTTTTGTAAGTACAGAATAAATTTTGTTCTGATTCAACCGAGTATCAAAAACTATTGCCATGTAATTCCTTCACATTAAGCAACACTGTTCATGCATACTGAAAAGTTATTATAATTTAATTCGTCAAATAACTGCAAAAATCCACACGCACATACACGCAAGAAAAATGAACTGACGAACACACGCACTCTGGCCAAAACACTTTCACACAAATACACATATTAATGGGTGCGAATTTCGATAGATATATTCAAAACCCCATGCATTGTTATACATTTTTTTGGCAAATATGTGTCTCTATATCGATAACTATCTATTTTTCTAACTCTCTCAATCTCGCTCTCTCTTTGAATATCTGTCTCTCTGATAGTCTCTCTCTCTCTCTCTCTCTCTCTCTCTCTCTCTCTCACACACACACACACACACTCTCTCTCTTTCTCTCTCTCTCTCTAAATATATGTATATATACATATATACATACATATAAATATGAGTGTGTGTGTGTGTGTGTGTGTGTGTGTGTGTGTGTGTGTGTGTGTGTGTGCGTGCGTGTGTCCAAGCACTTTATGACGAACAGGAGGCAAAATAACGTCAAATTTTAAAATGAAGTAAAGCTGGTTCAAATTCAAAGTTTAAATTTTCCTTGACTGGTTGTGGTATTATCCCTAGAAATACCGGTTTGATATGCTATAGATAAGGAGAGGGGAAAATAGATGCATATATTTTCCAAAATGTGCAACGCAAACTGCTTCGAACAGGATTTGAAGTGTGGTCGATGTGCCTATTTCCTATCACACCCACACACCCACACGCATATATATATATATATATGTGTGTGTGTGTGTGTGTGTATGTGTGTGTTGTATCTTGTCATTTCAAGCCGTACGAACAGATTTTTGACAACTGAACAGCTGGTTCTACAATTTTTCTTACTCCTACTTCTCTAGTATATATCTTGTCGTAGTGAGTTAGGTAAATATAAAAAATACGTATCAATAATTCATGTATATTTTTGCTTACTTTTGCACAAACAGTTTTTCTATTAAGTTTACAGGTTACCTTTTATCTCATCGATATCTTACAGATCATCTTATAATTGTAGACTTGCTTATAAAATTAAACTATGCCTATAGCTACCCATACTTTCAGCTAAATGATATGCCAGACTAACAAGATCGAGAGAAAAATCATTATATATTTGTAAATCTATCATCTTCTTAGTCGTTGTATAATTACTAAATACGCATATATGTTAATTGCATTATTTTTCTAGTACGGATCAATTAGCCTTCATATTTTCAGCTTAAAAAATGGCTTTTCGATCGATATTGTCCTGTCCATACGTACTCAGCTTTGTCCAGTTCTGCTTAAGAGCTTTTCAGATGCTGTGTATTGTATAGTTAAATGGCCTTGTCAACTGATCGAATTTTTCCTACACGGAGCACACGCTTTCTCTTTTTCTTTTCTATTCTTGGTACACATTGGACGCATCTCGCTGGCTTTGATTCGCTTCGTCTCAGGTCCAGATTGCAATATAAGCAGGTCGGGACCTCGTATGGGCAATTAACTCTGGTATCTCCCTACTGACCTCACTCTGAATGGTCAGCTGGGTCCGGGGAAAAAAGGTCACACATAATTCCTTCAGCCTTTCAGTGAAACACACGAAAACTACAGTGCAGCTTTACCTATTTGAATGGTAGAGGGATTATGAACAATTAATCCAAATAATGACCAGCCCGGATCTAATCTAGCATTCTCCGCTGTCTGGAGAGGAATGGTGTCCTAGGGACGAGTTGATTGATGAAAAGGCGATCTTGCATCGGACAGGCATTATGGCTTGTTTACCTTCCGTTATTTGCTCCGTTTATCTGAACATCAATCGACGTATCTAAACCAGGATAAGACTAAAGACAATTTATGGATTCGATTCCAGTCATCCAGAAAATGAGCAGATTCAATACTACATAAAACACATGGTAGATTGGGAATACTCTGACAGCCAACGCAGTTATATTCCATTCTCAGCAGATAAAGAGAAAATCTAAAAGATACATGAAGATGACGTGTTTATTTATCCAAAACATTAAATAATAAAAATTAGTGCGTTAGTTTAAACACGCACTTCATATTCAGTATGCATTTTCAAAGGATATTTTAAATACAGGAACATTATATGAATATTTTAAAAGGAAATGAATGAGAAAGTTAGATGAACTTAGTAATCGGTTGATAATAAACCGAATAATTCACTAGAGTCTGAGTTGTTACTACTTGACAATTACACTTGTTCGTAAAGTTATAGAATCCTACCTTATTTAATTCTAAGAAAGCACTGTCCACAAATCTCAATTTTCTATTCAAATCCTAAAACGTCCTATGCTCTATTTCTTTATTGTCCTAATTTTATGACTAGATATTGAATACCTGTTAAATTATACAGATAAGAAAAATGCCTGCGAACGCTCTCTCTCTCTCTCTCTCTCTCTCTCTCTCTCTCTCTCTCTCTCTCATAGACACACGCACGTACTCACAGGCCCACTAACAGAAACGCCTCAAAAATATGCACAAAAACACACGCATAAATTATTATTATAGTATGGAAGCAAAAGTGAAAAAAAAAACGAACATAGAAAAGCATTTAAACAATAACCTTTTAACAAAGGGAAAAATACCCTACTTCTTATAGCAAAGCTACGATCATCCTAAATTTACTAATTAGCTCGCAATGCTATTCAAAAATTTGAATTTGCTTTCTTTATGTTCGATTAACATTGATTTTCTTAAAAGAAAAAAAAAATTATTAATTATAAATACACACACACAAATACATATGTACATGGGGCGGGTGGTTATAAGTGTGTGGGAGTATAGTAATTTACTATGAATTTTGCTTAGATGTGACTCTCGGACATAAGAATGAGGAACCCAATGAAACTCGAACGCATTTGTGTAGTTTTGCTAGTCTAGCTTAACTAAGATTTGTAGCTTAGTGGTGGCACAAGGCAGTATAAATGGAGAACCCAATGAGACTCGAACTCATTCGTGTAGGTTTACTAGTCTAGTTTACTAACTATTACCCCACCAGAAGCGCCTAGTGTGTGGTAGTTGATGTGCGTGTGTGTGTGTTTTATGTTTATACATTAGAGTGTGGGTATTTATATATGTGTGGTAAATAGTTGCCTACATTTATTTGTGTGGGAGGGTGTGTATACATGTGAGTGATAGTATATATATATATGTGCAACTGAGTATATATATATATATATATATATATATATATATATATATATATATATATATATATATATATATATATATATATGGCTTTGTTCCACAGCTAAGAAAAAAACATCGAAAATTACTACTTAGATTCGAGTCTCTAACATGTTATTTCTGTCTTCTACAACTTAATAAATTAATTGATTAATTATTAAATAGATGCATCTCTATATTTGAACAATGAAATAATTTGTTAATTTGAAATTTTTGTTATTGATTATTATCTCGACAAAATCTAATTGTATCTTATTTTCCGTCGACACCTATTATATTCTTCGACATTTAAGTCTATATTCATTTTCACCAGGCTATCTGTCCACTTTTCCTTTTTTTTCCTCGGTTCTTATAAACCTCTTGGAGTTTTTTTTTTTTTTTTTTTTTTTTTTTCCTGTGGAGGTTTAGTTGGATTTTATGGCATATCAACCCCTTTAGGTTTTTTAATGCCACATCTTGTCTTTATTTGTATATTAAGAATATGCAATTTGTAAATGCATATTTTGTGGATATCTTTTAACGAGCCAGAGGTCATTTGTTTTTACTCATTTATATACTTTCAACTGCGTCTATTTAACAGGAATAATTCTATTTATAATTATAAAAGTCCGCAATATATATATATATATATATATATATATATATATATATATATATATATATATATATATATATAATAATTCTCTAATTCTATTTACTATTAATCATTTCTAGCTCAGAATTAAATGGTTTGAAGTTTGTTATTCAAAATAAACAATTTAATTTTGACCCATTCGGCAGGGGCTGAAGAATATACAAACGTCATGTCTGCAGAGGGGTAAGACTCCCCCAATGAGTGTCCTGATATGACACTAAACAATCTGATGGCGAGGTTCCAGTAATGTAGCAGCTTTGGGGATGCGGATATCACTTCATTTCCCTACTCTAGCCCAGATTTGTTGCACTCGAAAGGGACCAATCTAGCCTTTAAATAGAACTAAATGTGTACTTATGCTAAACTGATTTGTTTGAAATAGAATTGTTTAAATGTATAAATAGGGATTTGACATTAAATAACCTACAATGGTTGATATGTCATACAACCACACCAAACCAATTCTATTTAACATCTGTTATTTACTTGCATACAGTTAAATGGATATACATAGGAAATGAAAGAAAATAGTTTGTGGGTAATTTTCTATTGTAAAAAGTGACTAGTTAATTTGTTTCCAATCAATTAATAATTGCCCACAGTTAAATGGTTGCAAGTAATGATAACTAAAATTCTATTCAACACTATTCATTCATTTGTCCTACAGTCCAATGGTTCCCCGAATTGATCTGTTATACAAATAGTACAATTTTGCACAAAGTTAAACAGTTTCAAGTATTCTACACGATTATATTTATTTGCACACAGTTAAATGGATCCAAGTACAGCTATATAATAACAATAATTTACTATAGGCATAGAGTTAAAAGAATTGAAAATTCAACACTAATAAATCTATTCAACATTACTCAATATTTTGCTTAAAGCTAAATAGTCAAACAGTTCTATTTGTCCCAGAGCTGAGATCCTATCATATACTAACGCTCTGGGTCAGAGTAGACGAGGGAGAAATGGCAATAAAGTTCAACTCTTCCTCCTTCAAACTTCAGGATTGGAGCCTCATCATCAGATGGTTTAGTAATATATCTTGAGTGCACTACAGTGATGCAGTCCATATATTTTACAGCCCCAACCAATTGAACATTTATTTTTTTAGGTTTGCGCATAACTGTTTCAGATGCACTTCTATAACTCAAATATATGCAGGGTTTTAAGTTTATGATCAAAAATGATTTGATTTTTTTAAAAAATTCAGCAGTGTTGCATGTGAATAAAATCAAGTGAATATTTAAGGCTGTTTAAGAATTTCTAAATGAAATGAATTTAATGCAAACATGAGAAATAAATCACAAGAGAGACAATGCTTTTTCTGGACATTAAGATAATGGATTGCGTTAATCGGAGCTTTATTCGAAACAATCCAATTAAACATTACAAAAAGAGAGTCCAATTTTTAACATAATCCAGAGAGAGTGCCAAAATGCAAGTGCTATCCTTTTTTTTTTTTTTTTTTTCGTGGTGAAATGCATAGAAATACAGATAGATAATAGATGATGAAAACAAACACTAATATAACAAAATTAACAGATATGCAAGTAATATATATATATATATATATATATATATATATATATATATATATATATATATATATATATAAATGATTTAACTTAGTAATTACAAATAGTCAAAACAAAAATAATTTGACTCAATCGTTTACCTTATTTATTAAAAATTTGTCCCATTTCTAAAACGTTTTTCATTAACATTTATCTATCTATCTATCAATCTATCTATCATGATATCAATAACAAAGGAAAACAATAAAATTTTGATAAAATAAAGTGCTCTGATACCGAAAAGCTGAGCATTATAATAATAAAATGAGCCTATATTCACTTGTTCAGCTATTACATGCAGTTTCCCGCGTTTAAAAAATATATGCACATAAATATGTATTATGTGTATATTTAGAAAAAAATGATGGATAAATCGATAAATAACATTGCACAGCTAATCATTCAATCACCATGTCCCCTTTAACTGATATAAAATTGAGTGAATATCATTTAACGCTTTTACGAAATGAAAACTAATATATCGATAAAAACAAATGATAGTGTATAACTAATATGATATTCTTCAAATAAATGGTTGTGTAAATTCAAATATTTCTTTTGTGGGATCGTTGAACGCCAGACTTTTCTTAGTTCACCTTGACTCGTATGACTGCATATTTAACTTTGTTTTGTGCATAAAATCTATCTAATCAATGGATCTAATCCATTCTTAAAATATAATATTAAAAAGGTACATAAACTAACACCAATCCCTCATTTATTCAAATGTTTTCACCGAATAGAAATTATTTGTTCTCCTTTTGAAACATTCAGTTAGAATGATTCTTCTTCTTCATGTTGTAGTGTTTTATCAGAAGTGATGCAAAGCGGATAAATTTAGATCTGCTTCGCTCGTCCTTTCAAGGTGTAATCGATTTTTCCGGGCGCAGCAGCACCTTTTCCTACGCATTTCCGTTCCTGTAATAAAAGTGCACAATACAAAAAGCAACCAAGCACATCTGACGCTTGTCAATTTTGTACATTACAGCTTTTATGTCAACCAATTTCTCTGTTTCGAAGCGCCAAGTTTGGCATCAGGTGAATACGCAGGATTATTCCAAGACACAAGAATGCAAACATTCACCGTTTATTCATCACTTACTGTGGCAGCGCTTGCTGACTGGAAGTTCTTAGTATATCGAGCAGGTGGCCGTGATACTAAATAATCTCAGAAATTTAATGTTCTGTCGATTCAAATCTGAATAAGAGATTCTGAAGACTCTGAGGAGAACGTGTAAGCAATTTGTTCTGGCTTTATAAACAAATTATGATGATAGGTAAAATGGGTCTATTTACACAAACAAGGATTGCACTCACAACCTTGATGATGTAACGCTTATCGTCGTAAGAAAGGGACACAGTGACCTGAGTTCAAATCGTAGATGAGGCTGTTTGCATTTCACATAAGCGAAAATTATGCAAATATTCTCCCTTCGATTTGGGGTAAGTCGTAGGGCAGACAAGGCTCATTAACCTTGAAATGGCAACCAGTCAGATAGAAGGAAAATTCTGCACTCAAAACTTTTAAGCACAGTTTTAAACCTGGTCCTGAATCATATCCGAATCCTTGAGGACGGTTTGGTTTGGCTTGGTTTTATGGTATATCAACCATTGTAGATTATTCAATGCCAGATCCATTTATATATATATATATATATATATATATATATATATATATATATATATAAATTATATTTAAAATAATTCAGTTTTGCTATTTCAATCGATTCAGTTTTGCATAAATGCGCAATTCCAATGTCAAAAACAGTTCTATTTCAAACAATTCAGATAAGCATGAGTACACAATTTAGTTGTATTTGACCCATAGATAGAACCCTATCAGATGCAACTACTCCGTACCAGAGTGGGCCTGGGAGCAATGGCAATAAAGGAGTACTTGGCATTGCCCAAAGCTCCGGCAATAATGGAGACTCACCATCAGATTTCTTAGTGTCATATCAAGGACACTCTTTGGGGAGTCTTATCCCTCTGTGGAGTAGCTGTCAATGTTTTAGAGTCCCAGGCTGACGGGCCAATGATAGGTTGGGTAAATACACAGTACTTGTATAAAAAAAAAAAACTTCTACCAATTTTCTTCTACAAAGAGGGTTTTGGCATTAAATAAACCACTCAGTTTGATACGCCATTAAACAAAGAAACAAACAGAATCGAGGTAATATTCTATTACGAGTTCCGTGCGATTGCTAGGATTTATTGCTGTGATGACATTCAATAACCAATCAAATCATTTCATTTATCCGTTCGATAATATACGTGAAGTATATGTAAAAAGATTTGCCCACTATGCAAAAATATTCAATGTTCAGCTTATAACAATCCATTTATTAATGATACATGATAAGTACAATCATGACGTAAATCATAATAAAACAAATAAGTCTGCAACAGATTACGATTCCAATAACAAACAAACGTTTCGTGTTTGTTCGTATAATCATAAAGACTTTGCAAAGGAAAGAAGAAAAGTGATACATGCAAGTAAATAAATGTTTAAGATAGATAATGGAATAGTATTTTTCCTTTTTACAAATTTTGTAGTATTGTCAATATTCGAAACTTCAACGCATAACAAATATAATAGTCCTTTAACGAAACACCAAAATGATAAAGTGACTACGTAAAGAATATAAACAATGAATAATGGGTGTTCAGGTAGTAACGGCTATGTTCATCAATAACACAGAAAATGCCTAAACTTGGTTGTATTTTATGGCATATCAAGCTTTACGGGTTATTCAATTTCAAATCCCATCGATATATATATATATATATATATATATATATATATATATATATAGTCATCCACAGACAGACTGTTTCGTTTGCATAAATACGCAATTCCAATGTCACAAACAGTTCTATTTCAAACAATTCAGTTTAGCATGAGTACACAATTTAGTTGTATTTGACCCATAGATAGAACCCTATCAGATGCTACTACTCCGTACCAGAGTGGACCTGGGAGCAATAGCAATGAAGGGGTACTCGGCATTCCCCAAAGCTCCGGCAATAATGGAGACTCACCATTAGATTTCTTAGTGTCATATCAAGGAAACTCTTTGGGAAGTCTTATCCCTCTGTGGAGAAGCTGTCAATGTTTTACAGTCCCAGACTGTTTCGTTCTATCAGAACTCTTCAGTGTGACTAGATACGCAGGACGCTCGAAGCCGGGATCGAAACCCGTCATATATATATATATATATATATATATATATATATATATATATATTATATATAATTTGTAAGTGAATAACTTTGTTGGTAGCATTATTTCTAAACGGGCAGCAGCTCCTTTGTAAGCACACAGATAAATGGTTTCACGTATAGTTATCCAACTCTAATAATTCTTTTAATCATTACTTATTTGTTTACAAGTAGTAAAATGATTTCAAGAATATATTCATCCCTAAAATTCTATTTAATAGAAAACCTTTGCTTGCGAATAGTTGAATGATTTCAAGTATTGTACTAATATTTCTATTTCATATTAATCATTTCTTTGCGCAGATTTGGTTTTAAGTTTTGCTAATTAACACAATTGTATTTAGTATTAATAATATTCCCTTATAAAACATTATAGTTTTTAGGCTCATGGATTGGACCATAAAAGATACTACCACTCCAGTTCGGAGAGGAGATGATATCAATGATAATGAATGAGTATCTTAGATTTTCCAAACATCAAAACTGGAGCGTGATCATCAGCTTCAGTTAAAATTAATACACTGAGAAAGAAAATAGTTTCGAGTACTGCCATTTAACAAATAATTATATTAACCATTTTTCATTCGTTTGCATACAGTTAATTTTTTCAAACCATATACGGTAATACTTATAATTCTATTTTACATTGTTTGTTTGCAGTGAAATCTTTGCAAGAATAGTCATCATCATCATCATGTCGCGCCTCCAGCGCGGATATCCCTGACCCTCTCTCGCCATTTCTCCCTATCATTCATCGCCTCCGGCAGGTCTTCAAGGTTACATCCTGTGTCCTCACATAGTTGCTGTATGTATGTTCATGCTGGTCGTCCCACTCTTGCACATCCATATGTGGGGGTCCACAGGAGTACATCGCTTATGAGCTCGTCCTTGCTTCTCCAGCAGTGACCTGCGTGTCTGGTTCGTCGAACTTGTATAGTTTTCGTGATGGGGGGCAAGTGTCCGTATAGTTGGAGTCTCGTGGGGTGTTGTCGCCAGGACATGTTTAATACTGCTCTCAACATTCTTGTGTAATTTCCATCCAGCCTCTTCTCCAGCCGCTTCGTAAGCGTCCATGTGGTGCATCCATATAGCAGTATCGACACAACCGCTGCCTGGAAGAAACTGCGTTTCATTTTATCAGTTAGGTCCGACTTCCATATGATCGAGAGCCTATCGATAGCTGTCCATGCCTTCGTCAGTCGTGTGTCGATGTCTTTTTCGGTTGATGAGACGCTACTTCCTAGGTAGGTGAATTTGTCGACTAGTTTCAGAGAGGCTCCGTCTAGTGTGGCAATGTTGCCCGTTTGGTTGTAACACATATATTCAGTTTTGTTTGCATTGACATGGAGGCCAATGCCAGCTGCGGCACGTTCTAGACTATGCAGTAGTGTCTCTGCTTGATTAGGTGTATTCGCTAGTATCACCAAGTCATCAGCGTAGTCGGCGTCCGTGATTGTTTTTGCGGGGTACCTTTTGCTTCTTCTCTTAGTCAGCTCGAAGCCATTTTCTCTGATTTTGTCGATCGAGGTCCTAAGCACATAGTCTAGACAGATGATAAAGAGGTATGGGGCTAGTGTGTCTCCTTGTAGTACTCCTGCAACAATGTCGAAGTATTCCGTGTCTCCATCTGGTGAACGTACTTTCACTTTGGTGTTTCTGTAGAGAATCATTATCGCTGCTACTGTTTCTTTTGGTAGGCCGTATGCTAGTAGGATTTGCTCCATCTTCCCTCTGTGTATGGAATCGAAGGCTTTGGTAAAGTCGACAAATAGTAATGTCGCCTATAAGTTTTTTGCCCGAACGCCTTCCAGGATTCTACGGATGGTCAGTATTTGTGAGGTTGTGGATCTATTTCTCCGGAAGCCATTTTGGTTTTTCCAAAGGATGTTGTCTATTTTGGGTTCTATGCGGTTTCGTAGTAGGGCATTGTAGATTTTGGCTGCTATGGATGTAAGTGTTATCCCTCGGTAGTTCTTGGCTAGTCCGAGGTCGCCTTTTTTAGGGAATGGAAGGATGCATCCCTTCGTCCATCTCTCTATCCTATTTTGACTATAGACTGCGTTGCATTGCCGGAGCAGTATATCGTCGAATTGTCTAGTCTTCCACACTTCTGGGGGGATCTCGTCTAGCCCTGCCGCTTTCCTATTTTTAATTCTTCTGAGAACTGAGTCGAGTTCTTCTTTGGTGAAAGGACCTAGTTTTACGTCTAATTGCTTGCTAATAATTCTGGTGATCGGTTCATCCGTTATTTCCGGTGGGTTTCCTAGTAGATTTTTGAAATGCTGTTCCCACAGTTTTACTCTTTCTTGTTGGCTTGCAGCTTTCAATTTTGCTTTGGCTGTGCTCTTCCTTCCACTTACTTCGTTTATTGTTTGCCAGGCTATCCTGGATTGTCTGTCTTCCACCGAGTCTCTAATCTTATCTATCTGATTTTGTATGTATTCTGCCTGTTCTTTTAGGTATATTCCTGTTAATTGATGTTGTGCCTTTTCTAGTTCTCGTGCATATGTGTTTGTTGGGTTCTTTTGATAGCTTTTGGAGGCAGTCTTCACAAGTGTACGTTTTTCTCTGACCGCTAGCGTTTCCCAAGGGGCTCTATATTTAGTACTAGATTTTGTTGGAATACACTTTGCTGCCGCCTCTAGGTGTGCTTCTACAAAATTTTCATATTCGTCATTTGGGGTACCTATTTCTGCCTTCTCTTGTAGTGCTTCGAATCTGTTTCTTAATTCCAATGCATATTTATCTCTAATATCTCTGTTGTTGAGTAGGGCCCAGTCATAGTGCTTGGTTGTCGCTTTACGTGTGGCGTTTTTTCGTAGGCTTAGTCGTACTTTGGCCGTAACTATTCGATGATCGGAGGACACACCCTCGAAAGAGGAGTATGCCTCGCAATTCATCGCACTGTTTTTCCATTTCCTGTTTATAAGGACGTAGTCTATCTGTGCTTTACTCTTATTCGCGTATGTGTAGGTCCATAATTTCCCCTCCCTTAACCTATAGATGGTACCTTTTACAAATACTAACACTCCGGTGAGTGAACCTGGAGGTAATGGCAATAAAATGGTACTCTTCTTTTCACTGAACTGCCCGTGTGGAGACTCGCTATCAGATTGTTTTGTGTCATCGTAAAGTGAGACCTCTCAGCTGCGATGCAGTCGATGTAGTCTATAACAGCAGCTGATTGTGGAAGTAAACACCAAAAGAGTTATATGGGTGATTCTCGAAAGCAATGAAAAGCTCAGTGTTACAACTTCAAAGCAAAAATGATTCATTCATTACTCAATAAGAGATGCTAAGGCAGGAATCTATTCAAAGGAATAATCGTATGAATATTCCATTGTGGATTTAAAGCTATTCGGCATTAAATTAAATGAGCTATTTTCTCTTTGTCGAAGATTATAGAGGTATTATTAGCTACATGGGTCCCATATAAGACCATATCTCACTGATACGGCAGTTCGATCCAGTTCTCCCAGTGTTATTTGTGTACAGTATTCCGTAGAATGGGCAGTTATTAATTTAAACAGATTTTTGTGCATGCATAGATTACGTTTAAATGATTTCAATTAAATAGCTCCCTCAAAGAGTTAAATATAAAGAAATTTTTGTCCACTAATTTCAAAAAGTTATCATCTGCATACAATTTGTAAAATAGGGTGGGTTTATCCAAATGATACTCGAACATTTGTTAGATTTATTTTTATTTTGTTTTTATTGAGTATTAGATTGTGATTTAATTTAGAATATCAGAAATCTCTCTCATAATCGGGTAGGAAATTATTGATTACTCTTTTATTGATTAAATTTCTTTACAGTCTATTTAGAATACTTATTAATGCACAATGTTAGACGAACCAGACATGCAGGACACTGCTGGCGAAGCAGGGACGAACTCATAAGAGATGTACTCTTATGGACCCCCACACATGGCCGTGCAAAATCAGGACGACCAGCACGAACATACATTCAGCAGCTATGTGAGGATACAGGATGTTGTCCTGATGACCAACCTAGGGCGATGAACGATAGGGAGGAGTGGCGAGAGAGGGTCAGGGATATCCGTGCTACCAGCGCGATATGATGATGATGATGATGATTACTGCGCCATAAAACAATTTGAGGATTTACGTTTATACAAAAGGGAAAAAATTATCCTTTCTAAATGGTTTATAAACTTCTTTTGAAAAGTTGTAATTAACATGAAGAAAATCAACATCTTCATCACATATTAAAGTTATAAGGCTTTCACTCATTGATGTGTTTTTTTCTTAGCCGGCATCCTCATACGGATTAGAATTCTGGATTATCATCAATCCATTATCTCGATTCAAACCATTATGATTTATATTTGATAAAGTCGCTCGTGATGAAATGGTTATTGTCGTTGGAAATAAACACGGAGACGCGAGATTATTGGTATTTCCTAAAGCGCTAATATCCTTACGAAAATATGTATCCAATTATTCGACCTCCAGATATGGTTAAATAGAGCCGCAGACAGGGCTCTTCAACCTTATTTATATTTCCCCAACATTATATGCTCACCACGTCATTTTGAAAATTTGGATTGTTCTTCGTAGGGAACATTTAATTTTCATGGCGTAAGATAGTTGTCGTCAATGGTTAACACCCACTTCATGTATATAAGCGTACGGCTTTTTCAAAACAATGTCCTGTCAAATAGTATCTTAGTAATAGAAGGAGACTTTTCATTAATATAAAACAGAGTAAAAAATGATCAATTTTATTAATATCATCAAAAATATCAACAGTTGATTGAAGATTTAAGAAACAGTTAATTTAAGATTACTTATATTATTCTTTCAATATTAATTGACAACAGAATCCATCAATTTAACATAGAGTGGTGTGACAATATAAAATTCATATTATTTATCACCTTTTTACGTAAATATTTTGAGAGGCAGTTATCAACCATCATTGTTTTACCTATCTTAAATTTTATTTTTCACGACGTCAAACATTTATTTCTAAAAAACATAGAAATTTTAGCCCGTTGTATTGGGTAGGGAAGCCATTAAATTTGAAGTCGAATCAAGAAAGATACAATACTTTTTTTAAGTTTCGAAAGTGTTCTCTTAAAAAGGCTTACAATTCAATCCACAAGTAACAATTTATATCCAAGGTGACTTGGAATTGGGACGTTTTTAAGAGCTCGTTTAATCTCGTATACAATAATATAAAATCTTTCAACAAATAGAATACTAAAAAACAATATTTTGAAACTTGTATATATATCATCATCATCATCATGTCGTGCCATCGGCACGAATATCCCTGACCCTCTCTCGCCACTTCATTCTATCGTTTATCGCCTCTGGTAGGTCTTCAGCGCCACTTCCCGTATCCTCACATAGCTGCTGAATATACGTTCGAGCTGGTCGTCTTCCTTTTGCCCGGCCATGTGTGGTGGGTCCATAGGAGTACATCACTTATGAGCTCGTCCCTTTTTCGTGTGTGTGTGTGTGTGTGTGTGTGTGTGTGTGTGTGTGTGTGTGTGTGTGTGTGTGTGTGTGTGCAAAGCTAACAAAAAATAATCAGGGAAACCTGAATGAAGGTTGTTTGATAATTCATCCATTATATATCTTTGAGGCAGAAAAAACACACATATACGCAGGTATGTACTTACCAATTCCTTCGCATGGGCAGGCTATGACATAAGGTCAATTTATAGACAGGTTTTTACTTCAGAAATTTTCTTCTCTTCGAAGTACTAAAGTACCCAGTTTGCACGACTATTTTATCCAATGCTAGCGGGAGAATGATTGGATACATTGAAAGAAGAGATACAATTAGCGTAAATCTGCTGATTGTTGAGTAGCTTTCACTAAACGAAGAGACGTAATCCCCCAGAAAAGATAGTTTGAAAATCGAAGTTTGAGAGAAGTTGCTAAATGTTATTAAACATATACCTGATAGTTTGCAAGTAACGAAACAAAATTTCAGGAATCATGCATTGATTTTGATTCTCACCGATTTTCTTACATGAGTTGTATTGTACTAAGTAGATACCTTAATCTTCTCATTCATAATTTTTAAAATCATTCTACTCTGGTTATTGTCAATTCATCTATTCCGGATGTCACATCAATATCTGTATACGTATTTCTAAATAAAAACCCTCAAAGGCTTTTGAGAGCAATATCTAAAAACTATTTCTAATAGTTTTGTGTAAATTGAATTAGTTCTATTTTTTTCCTGAAAGGCTAAAACTAAAAATTTGCGAGGATATTTATTGTTCTCTATATTGTTATTTTGAATCACATAAACTTTTAAAGTCATCTAAAAAAAGATAAACGTTATTTGCTTCTACAGGCATTATTACGACAATACCGAAAAGTCAGAGTTCATTTAACAAAGAATTAAGTAACCTTTGTATTTTTTTGCTTGTAGGTTGTCGATCTAAGATTTCCGATAAAATGTTTAAGAAAATAAAAAAAAAGCTAACATCAGAATTTGCTAGTTATAGCAAATCCTCATTTATTCAATGATGTGGCACAAATACACTGAATTAAATGAATAGTATTGACATCACAGTTGCTTTTAATTTAAACATTTGAATCAAAGTAACCTAATTCTAGATTGCTTGCTATATTTACGGTGGCAAATAAATAGACAGACATAACCATAAAGGTATCTATATATGGCTAATTTATTATACTTCCCGGTTTCATGTGGCTTAAAGGAGTTTCCGTGGCTAACATACTGGACTATGTCATCATAGTAAGCAAGTTCAAACTCTAGTTGCACAATTGCTTTCTGTTTCGAACTAATATACTCAGGAAAGTTATGAAGTTTTTCAGTCATACACCAAGCCAGCGTATCTCCGTGGTTTAATAGTTAAATTGCTGGCCTGTATGATTGCTGTAAGCGACTTCGAACTTCACTACCTCTATTAAGTTCACTTCAATGGTGTAATGCTTATCGTCGTATGAAATGAACACGAGTTCAAATCCTGGACGAGACTGATTGCATTTCACGTAGCACTAATACCCTTGGGAAAAGTATGAATCCAATTATTCTCCCTCCAGCTATGGGTAAATAATAGGACAGACTGGGTTCTTCAGCCTTGGTGAGGCAACTAGTCTAGGAGAAGGAAAACTCTGAATTCAAACGTGTTAAACTCCGCTTAAAAATTTACCTTGTGTCATATCCAGCCCGAGCGGAGGGGTTGGGTAAATAGGATTAAGTTCACTTTCGAACAGATACCCTTGGGAAAGGTATTACCCCCCCTCCAAATATTCCCTATTCTATGGGTTAAACAGTACAAAGACTTTTATTTTCGAGATGGATGATTTTGGCTGTAAATAACATACAAAGGCTGATATGCCATTAAACAATGAAACTAAAACCGAAACCTCTTCCAGCTATGGGTTAAAAGGTCCCACTCCTTTTCGTCTACAATGTAGGATTCGGCATAAATAACCCGCAAAGTGCGATACGTCATCAAATAAAGAAATCAAATCTGTATATCTATCTTTGTAGATGGTTATATGTTTATGAATTCATCAGAACCTTCTGCTACGGACAGGTTTTTTTTTTAAAGCCAAGTACTTTAGTTTTAATTCAGAATCTTCCTTCTCCAAAAATTCGCCACTCAATGAAAATTTCTTAACAATAACGATAATTATAAAGGCCGGGAGTTACGAAGATCAATTGAATGTATCAGAACGTTCAGACGAAAGCCCTATTCAGGCTGGCTAAAGTGATGAGAAAAGTCCTGGGAAATAGTATATTTACAGTCATTCAGATACGTGTTGATGCCATCAGGTAAGGGGTAAAAACTCAAAAACGGTAAAATAATTATATCACTATTCTACGTTCATTCACTGCAAGAATGAGAAGTTTCGATGATACTTTTGAACAAGATTAAAGAATGTTTTGACCATATCTGGGAAGTTTAATACTTCAGCAAGCGAGTAAACCCCTCTCTAAACGAGTGTTCAGTGTTTGAAAGTAAATACTCTGATGTTGAGTCTCCAAACCTACAGTTTGGAAACACGGAGTAACTCTTCGTTGCTATAAAACCTTGTCCACTCTGATATTTACTAGAATATCATGAAAGTATCCATTAATGTTTCAAAACTTAAAAGATTAAAAGAAATAGCAGTAGGCTATGGTCTTCGGGGAATTACAGAATCCCTGCAAACCTCTCTGACGATCTGCTAGAATTAATTAGTAAATGCTCTATCTAACCTTATCTCCCGTTGCTCTTTAATTTCAAACGGATTTTTTTTGTTTTCTTAGGTAAACATTCCCAGCAGCTAATGATCAATAGAGTATCAATTCGGGACATTAGGCAACCAGAGTAGTGGGCTATGTTGCCCCAGAAGTTTTTACGTAGCCACAATTTGCTTCTCTTGCATGTGTAGGATGGTTTATAGTCCTCTTGCCAGGCGTAGGGTCTACCAGCAGCTACCTTCTATTTCCAGGGCAGCATTACCATCTTAGACAGTTCCAGAGGCCTCTGTGTTGTGTCTCAGGCCATATAGGAAGATAAATAGAGAAATAATGTCACTAAACCCAGTGACTACCCCAAAATACGTGATTTAGTTTGTTTGATTTTCGTTAATATGAATATGAATATATCATCAGAGTGATACCTAATTACTCTAAAATCTTCGAATTAGCGCCGCCGGTGTGAATATCAAGCTGTAGACCATACCAAATTTCTTGAGGAGTAAATTGCAATTTGGTGGTGCTTTCTTCGTAGTCATTGCACATTTGATTCTAGTTAGATGCACCATCGACAAAACTATGAGCAAATAAAGCACATGAAAAGCATTGATATTTTTGAGGTACGATAATTTATCCATCACACCATGAATTCAGCCGTGTTTAGATCACAGCTTCTCGCGTGTCTAGCCTTGCGTATCTTGCGTGTAGAGCCTCACTGAAGAGTTGTGATACAACGAAACGGTTTGTCTTGGGATGCATGCTCCCCGCTCGTAGATTCAGTACTTTTATGGGAAATTTTACGGCTACCATATAAGCTGAAACGTATTAGGTCTTCTCATGAGCTAAGAAATCCCGGTAGCCCATAACGTACATGTAAGAACGGTATACGTACAAAAACATTCTTCACTATCGCAGAGAAAGGCTATTGCTCTGGGGAAAGGTATCAGAATGACGTAAATTATGCCGGATTTCGATCCTTGCTTGAAGCAACTCGCAAGTCTGGCCACTCTGAAGTATTGTCTCATTCAACAAAACAATCTGTCTGTGGAAGGCAATATATATATATATATATATATATATATATATATATTGCGTTCTCCTCTCGATTTCTACGTATGAGTGTCAAAATAGCAAAATCAGTTCAAATGTTTATGGTGAATGTAAGATTTCAGTCCTGCTAGCGAATTGCAGACAAGACCACAAATGGAGCAGGAAAGAATTGATGGTTGGATCGAACAAGCCCTTGTCCCTGAACTTGCCACCTCCAATTTCCCAATGCGATTTACTTCAAAATCCCTTATTCCATTCCGAATGGTGGCACTCCATTTGTTCCAAGTCCTCAAAGCTTCCAACAGGGATTTTAGTAGATTCAGGTCTACAAAGCTGTCATTGTCTCCATCCTCTTGTATGGATCTGAGACGTGGACTCCGTATTGATCTCAGATTAATCAGCTCGAGGCCTTCCACAAACGCTACCTTCGCTCTATATGTGTATTCACGCTCGGAGATAAAGTGACAAATGTTGATCTTTTCGCAAGATGTGGAATTGGAGGTATTGAAACGTTCCTCATTCAGTCCCAACAAAGGTGGCTTGTGCTGTAATAAGAATGACTGATGAGTGAATACCAAAAATCCTAATGTATAGTGAGCTAAAAGATGGGAAAAGTAATACTGGTCGGGCTTGTCTTCGATACAGGGACAAGCTGAGGTACAATATATATATATATATATATATATATATATATATATATATATATATATATATATATATATAACCTTTCAGTGATGACAGTAATCTATTTTCTTTATTCTTAACTGATTGTAAATTGCAACCAATCAAAGGTTTATCGTACACATAATTTTTTTTACTATATGTATGTTCTGGAGTAATTCTTTCTCCATACAAATGAAATTTGTTGAATGACCACTCAACAACCGAGCAAAATCTTTATAAATTTATATCTTTCATCAAGAAGAGTTTAATAAAAATCAAAAAAAAAAAATTCCATTTTTTTACCTGTCTTCCAACGAGAATATCTGATGTAAGTTATTCGATAATACAATCTAATGGATTTTGAAATACTTTTATAGCTTTTATATTTTCATGTAGATCGGTAAAACGACGTCAAGACTGTTGCTACACACAAGTGAAAATGTCTTGAGGTAATTCAGTAGAAAATAGACGATTTGCTTCTTGCTTCTTTTTCGCTCAGCAGACAAAGCGGTTAAAACTATTTATTATGAGCTGGAGGTTACAGAAGTTTAACGTGTTTCAAGAAGCTTTAATTGCAGTTTATATGTCGAATATTGTTTTAAAATCTCCTTGGAAAGGAAGGTTAAACTCTTTCAGGTGTGTCATAATGTCAAGCGAGGATGTTATTTTCAACTTTCATTCAATGATGGAAGGTATTCTTAAGGACAATGTTTCTCTTTTAAAAAAATCTAATCCCATTTTTCCCTGATGCGATGCTAAGCCCTACTATAGCATTTTGTGAGGTCAAATCGTAATATTCTGTTTCTGTTTCTTCTAAAAACTGTTGAAAACTGGTGGTGATTGAGTTCATATGATCGAATTAAATTCTGTATTCATACAACTGGTTCTATCCCAGATGACCCATATTATTTGATTTCCTTTTTTTGGATGTTGGGTGTTTTCTTTTTCGCTTTTTGTTTTTTTTTTGTTTGTTTTTTTTTGTTCTATCGCGTTTTTTTTTTTTTTTCCTTTTTCCCTCGAATACCTTCTGATTGTTTCATACACTAAAGGTTTTTTTTATGATATAACATGGCAAGGCAAAATCTTAAAATATATCTCTATTTTATATTGATTTTTATTGATGTCTTTATCATTTACTGAAAGTATGTTATCAAAATTATCTAACAAAGACTTTTCATACCTATTTATTCATCTACGTATTTATCTCTTTCATGTTATTGATATCTATCAATCTTAAAATGTTGATATCTTTTTATCTATCTTAGACAGTTCATGCATATCTCGTTTCGATCTGTTTTCCTTTCTCTCTCCCTCCTTCTCTCTCTCTCTCTATATATATATATATATATATATATATAAAGCAACTTGGCGAAGGAATTAAAGGTTTCCACTTGCGTAGTGCAAAATTCTTTGAACCAAATGAGCACTTCGCTATCCGATAGCGCAAAATGTAAACAAACTAAATTTCAGACGTAGGCATTAATTCGCGGGCGGACCTCGAATCGCAGGCTTGGCCTAGGGGTAAGTAATTAGCGTCACGTAAAGTTAGGCCGGTTTTGATCCCAGCTTGGAGTGTCACGCGTTTCTAGCTACACAGAAGAATTCTGATACAACGAATCAGTCTGTCTATCTGTCTGTCCGTCTCTCTTTCTCTGTCTGTCTCTCTCTCTCTCTCTGTCTCTGTTTCTCCTTCTCTCTCTCTCTCTATATATATACACACAACCAATCTTTTTCTACACTATCAGCTTATTATTACCATAAATCTTTACTTGACTGAGATTTTTTCACATCATTTAGATTATATTTGTCTGGTCGTCTTCTCATGACCTAACGGTTTTTGCAGTAGCCACGATACTCGGCTTCTAGCGTTCAATCATCAACGAGCTGGGCTAATATCCTTACGAATGGCATGGATCAAATTATTCTCCCAGCACTTATCGGTAAATAGTAGGACAGACTATGTTCTTTGAAATTTGTATGACAACTGATATGAGAGAAATAAAATTCTTTATTCAGACCTGATCCAGTTACGGATTGACTTCGCTAGGCTATTACTGCTTACGACATGCCACCTGATCATCACTCCCAGGGTTAAACCAGGTTATGGGATCAGTCAAATATTTCACGGATGATGCACAATGGAAACAATATTGACAAATCTTCTGACAACTAACAGAGCTAAATAATTAGACATTGGATGTTTCATCAAGAAAAACCCCAGGAATTTTTTCTTTTATTTTTTAGTCGACATAATAAATCTTGTGTTTTTTGTCTATTTTGGCTCATGCTTTTTTACTATGCCTTATAATAATGAAAAATCAATATTTTCTTCGATCACTTCTTCAGCTGTAGCAATCGTACAAACTTTATTAATTTACGTTCAGTAAATAGTTTTCCCTTCTAAAATGTATACCACGCAAAATCTACCTTCACGTTCAGCTCCATCCTGTCTATCTCCATATTGAATGAAACAATCCATTAAATAAGATACTGAAAGTTTCATATTTTAAGAAAAATAAGAATAATGAGATGGATGTTTTCCTTGGTAATGCCTGACTATATTACATTATTTCGCTCTCCAATTGTCCCACTAAATACTGTTTAGGATAGTTTGATTCTATTTCAGTTAAAAATATTCATTTGTCAATGTTCTTTAACGAGCAGACATTCAGAATCAATTTGTCACCTTTTCTCAAGAGATATTACGAATGATTAATCCTGACGGCTATTAAAAAAGCGTCTGCTGAAAAGCGGAAAATTCTCGTTTCAATCACTTGTATGGGTTCATCATATGTAAAGGCAGTAAAACAATTTCTCCAAGGAAACAAAGGTCAAGATTTTTTTAAAAATTGCAATCCAATCGATTCAACCAACACACAAGGGGGATAATTTATGAAAATTGTGTTTGTTTTTTAAACAATCTATTTTTGTGATTGTCAAACCTAATATCATTGATATTACTTAGAATATTCGGACAATTGAACTCATTTTTATCGTTATACTCACAGCGTTTCGACTGATATAAGTTTCAGTCTTCTTCAGGTGTTTCATGTAGAACATGGAGGCACACAGAGAAATATCGTGCTCAAGAATACCTTCCATCATTGAATGGCTGTTGAAAATAACATTCTCGGTTGACATTATGACACATTTGAAAGTGTTTAATCTTCGTTTCCTAGGAGATACTAAAACAATATCCGATATATATACTGCAATTAAATCTTTTTGAAATACGTTAAACGTCTATAATCTCCAGCTCATAATAAATTGTTTTAACCACTTTGTCTCCAGTGCAAAAAAGAAGCAAGAAGCAAATCGTCTATTTCCTACTGAATTACCTCAAACCATTTTCACTAGTGTGTAGCGACAGACTTGACGTCCTTTTACAGATCTACATGAAAATATAAAAGCTATAAATGAGTTTCAAAATCCATTAGATTGTGTCACGGCAAAATTATTAATATCCCAAGACGGGAATTTATTTTTCGCACGTGTAAAGATAAGGTGGTCTGGCATTTGATCCCTTGTAGAATAGGTCCTTGTTCAGAGTCCTTTCTCGGACATATAGGAACTGGTATATCATGTGGGGGTTAATTTGGGGTTAGACTGACCGCCGCTTGCAAGGGGTTTCCAAATTTCACATTATACACCCACCAGGCCACTAGCTCTTCTTACCCCTTGGATAAAGGAAGGTATGAGCCTCTAGGTTTTGTTATAATAATATTAACTATAGTAGTCGACAACTTTGGTTCCCCGTATAATATTTTTAAAGGAAATAATAGGACAATTTAGGCGAGAATAACATATGGCGAAAGAAGCTGAAAACAAACATGAAACAAGCAACTTGACAGCAAGCAACACAATGAACAAACTTCAACACATGGGGACATTAAAATATAACAATCTTTTTAATACACACGCGGACACACATATTCGGCGTGTCGGCTATATCATCAGCGGATAATACATAACTATAAATTTCTTTCTTCCTTTTTTTTTTTCGTCCTTCTTTAAATTGAGAGAGAGAGAGAGAGAGAGAGAGAGAGAATATATAATTGCAATACTTATCTTTTGACGGGTTCCTTCGGAGAGTATTTTCACTTTTACGGGATGGCGGAATTTTATATATATAGAGAGTTCTGGCTTGAATGCATAGGTCCTTCTTGTCCAAGATTCAATTTCCCTTCTTCACCCGGGGTCTTGGCGGGAGACTCGCCCCATCCTTTCACGACGACATCTCTCTTCAAAACTGATTTTCTTCAACCCTATTTCCGCTGACGAAAAAGGGGGCCATTCCCGCTCTAGGGTTCTGGCCAATCATTTAGCCTCTATTTTCTTCCTTCCCCTGTCAGACGATTCTTTAGGACCAATATCTCTTTCACCCGGTCAGAGAGTGCAAACATCTGTTGGCTTTCATTCTGACCTGGATTTCTTACTTCGGCCGCGAGGAATTGACCTAGATTCCTATTCCTCTTTTTATGGCCAGTCTTTGGCGGCCTGCTAATTCAAACACGGACGGGTAGGGGACATTCCTTATTTTTCTCCTCTCAGTGGTAGACCACGTGACAATTGTATTACCGAATAACTTACATCAGATCTACTCGTTAGAAGACAGGTTTCAAAATGAAACTTTTCATTGATTTCTCTAATCTCTTCCAGAATAAATAGACACATATTTAATTTTTTTTTTGTTCTGAAGTTGAGTGAGCATTCAACAAACCTTTTGTTGTATGCAAAAAAAAAAAAAAACACTTCAAAATATTACTATATTAAAAGTAATGTGTTTATAGGTAGGTTTTATTACAGATATTTTGGCAAAGGATATAACATAGAAATATAAATATGTCAATACACTTCCCGTTTAACCTTCTCCTAAATACTTTTAAAATACATGAAATCCATACATAACTTAAGACCATAATCTTCATTCATACACAATTTCCATATTCCTTTACAATTGCTTTCTTTCATTATATATATATATATATATATATATATATATATATATATATATATATATATATGGAAGGGAAGAACTTAAAAGAGTATCATTTGACAATTTATAATTTATTTCAGTTTATCACTCGATAACAACAACCATCCTCTTCAATTAGTCCTCATATATTAAAGAGAAAATTTATAAGAATGTCTTTCCAATGGATTCGTACTCGTTAAAACAACAAAAAAAGGAAATATCTAAACAAATCGAGCGGGGAACAAACTCACATGGGCCTGAATTTGGTGCCAAATCAGGGTGTGATGTCCATTTCTCGTGTCATATATCTACAGGAATTGTTTTTAATTATATGAATTTCCTTTGTATGATGTTGATGAATTTAAGAATTTGGTTTGTATTATTTTGATAAATTTATTGATAAATTATCTTACATTGAGCACTCCTAGAGACTTCTAAGTATCCTCTTACATATTATCAATTTAGATCATTCCAAACTCCTCTTCTCTCTCTCTCTCTCTCTCTCTCTATATATATATATATAATGTACGCGCGCGCGCACACACACACACACACACAAACACATATTATTTACTAAAGTGCATGAATGTTTTGACTGTGTGAACATTTTCTTAACTGGAAGATCAATGATATAATACATGGTGAAATTCTCAAATTGAAAATGTTAGATTTTGTGGCACAGAGGAAAATGCTTACATAGGACATTTAGTTATTTACATAAATTACAATAAAATGCTTTTGAAAAGATAATACAATTGGAATTAATAAATATGAGATGGACTATTTCGAAAATTCTGTGCTCACACACGAAGAATTAATAAACCTTTTCCCTTTTCAATATATTTCACCAGGATTTATGTCACTAATCACTTGTCCGAAGGTGGAGGATAACAGTTTGCGCCCAAAAATGAAGATCTAAATTATTTTTTTACAATTTAGGCTATCTTAAAAAGTATATGCTATAATCAAACAGGCGACATCACCATACTAGACGGAACCTCTCTGAAACTAGTAGACAAATTCACCTACCTAGGAAGCAGCGTTGAATCAACCGAAAAGGACATCGATATGCGGCTTGCAAAGGCATGGATAGCTATCGATAGAATATCGATCATATGGAAATCAGATCTGACCTATAAAATGAAACGCAGTTTCTTCCAGGCAGCGGTCGTATCGCTACTGCTGTATGGACGCTAACTAAACGGCCGGAGAAGAAGCTAGATGGCAATTACACAAGAATGCTGCGAGCAATATTGAACAAGTCCTGGCGGTTACACCCCACAAAGCAGCAACTATACAGCCACCTGCTTCCCATCACGAAAACTATCCAAGTTAGACGAATCAGACATGCAGTACACTTCTGGAGAAGCAGGGACGAGCTCATAAGTGATGTACTCCTATGGACCCCCACATATGGCCGGGCAAAAGCAGTACGACCAGAACGAACATACACTCAGCAGCGATGAACGATCGGGAGAACTGGCAAGAGAGGGTCAGGGATATCCATGCTAGTTACACGACATGGTGATAATGATGAAAAAACTATATTTTTGATAAAAAGGAAATATACAACAGTGTAAATGAATTGTTAGATAAAAAAATAACATTCAGCCTGTTTGGTTGACAATTTTCCGCACGGAAAAACGATATAAAAGCTTTAGATAAATTTGCTTGAACCTTTCTTGATCTGAAGTATCTCCATAAATAACAATCTCAAATATATTTCTATTGCAGATCGAGAAAGAAGCGTAGATAACCCCTCATCTTGCAGAGGTCAAGTACTTCCTGAAGAAAACTTTGTTAATTTGACTCGTCAAACACCAGACGACAGGTGTCCATCTTTAAAAGGCTCGAAAAATTTAGGAAGACAAGAAAAATTATCTCTAACTTTTATCACTATCCAAATAATTTTCCATGACTTCTTCCCCAGAACGTATTTTTGGAAAAAGCACCTTTAGACTACTACAAAATAATTTAAGTTTCTCTGAGAGATAATTTAAGACGAGGTATATTTTAACAACAGCAGAAGAGGAATTACATCTTCACTTGCACATACACACACACACACACACACAATTTTCTACAACTCAGAAGATATTTCTGGCAGCCTTCCAACACGTGAACCGCTGACAAATCTTCATTACTGAACAAGCATTGCACTGATTTCATGTAAATTTTCAAATCACCATAAAAGATATCTTCTCAAAACGACATCGGCGTTCAGAACAACTTTCTTTAAAAATTATGCTAGCTATCATGTCCTCTCATATTTTTTCTTGTGCATGTTTTCAATTGAAACAATGTTACTTTTGTGTTTTTTTATAAAAGGAACAACGTGTTTTTAGTCCAACAATTCTATCTTTTTAAAATTTTAATGCTAAATTCTTTGGAAACTTTATCATTTGTAGCTACATATCTACCTTTTTTATTATTTCGTAATTGGGCCTAAACATAGCATACCTTGCATAAAATAGCAACATATGCTCTTAGCATGTTATAACTACAATTATAAAAGGAAAGTAAACTTAGTGTATCCATACTACATAAATTAATGTTATCTACATACTGAATGAGTTGATAATTACAAGAAGTAGATGGATTGGAAGCAGTGATTATTTCAGGATATCCATGCAATTAATTAGCTAAGATCAGTAAAGTAGGTTTTATATATATATATATATATATATATATATATATATATATATATATATATATATATATATATATCAGGGGATTCGAGTAGAAAAAAATAGTTTTTGAAAACCGAAAACTAACAATATTGTTTTAGAAATCAATCCGCTACTAAATATATATATATATATATATATAGAAGCAGATTCATAAAAAAAAATTCCTAAGTGAAACGACAAAATTCTTTTAGAATCAATCCCATACTATATTCTCTTTTAAAAATTATTTTTTACCGACAACAAACTGTTTATCCACTTTAACCAACGTTACAGTAATGACCAAATACGATTCCTTGACAACACCATTAAGTTGAGAGCCAAAATACATACTATAAAACATCCTAATCACTTTACAGAAAAAAAATATGTACTCTCCAACAAATCATTCAAAAGTGTTTCACATCTCGCATATCGTCATTCCGTGTCAAATCTACCCTTCATATAGTCAGAGTTTTTCGTAAAGATTAATATGAAGAAACTTCCTCTACAAACGCGTAAATACCAAACAATGCCGGCTGAATCGCGAATTTCTAAACTTCTTCGATATTATCTGGCGGCGCCAATATATTGATGTGTTAAAATGGTAAAGTAAAGACATTATCAACTCATGACGTAATTACACACTTACCCGTCTAATCAGTCAGAGTTACCGTACATGATGTTCAGTTTCAAACATGCATATCATCGGCTTACTGACTGAGATTGAAGAATCGTTTCTCCAGGACAGACTTGAATTCTGCGTTCTACCGACCAAAACTTATAATGAAATTCTTTGTTTTAAGTCTGAGTTGTAGTTTGGTTACCTCGCTAAACATACACCTTGATCTTCCGAAGAATTAGTTACGCTTAAACGCCACTTTTCTGACTTTTCTTGCATATATATCAGTTCTGATGTTGACACATTGGACTTGAGGGCCAATCGACTGGGGGCTGCAGAATACACCGACTGCATCCCTGCAGAAGGTTAAAACTCCCCTAATGAATGTCCTGAATTGACATTAATTTCTCTGATAGTGAGGCTCCACAAGCTGGCACTTTGGTGAATATTGAGTACCTATTTATTGCCATTTCTCCCTGGTCCACTCTGGCCCGGAGTGGTAGCACTTGATAGGGTCCTATCTATGGGTCAAATAGAATTAAACTATATAATTATGCTGAACTAAATAGTTTGAAAGAGAACTGTTTTACATTTAACTGTATGTAAACAAATAAACTGTACTTAAGCTAAACTGAATTGCGTGAAATATAATTATTTTTGACATTTAAATTGCATACTTACGCTTTACTGAATTATTTGAAATAGAACTGTTTTTGACATTTAAACTATGCATTTATGTTAAACTCAATTGTTTGATAAAGAACTGTTTATGTATAAAATAGATTTAGCATTAAGTACCCAACAATGGTTGATATGCCATAAAACTGAACCAAACGAAAACATCGGGATTCTCTTTGCACCATCGGATTTTTGGCATCATTAAAACACTCGACAGAACAAGTGAATTGTTATTTAAAAACACGACAAATGAGATTAAGTATTAATTCAAAATATGAGTGATTACATTACAATAATATTCCCAAATTCTTCACATTAGAAAATGTCGAACATTTAGAAAAAACTGCCTTTCGAGAAGAGCTTAGACAGTGTAAACTAATCTTAATAAAGATTTAAACCCCAAAAGTATATATGAAAAATCTCTTATCGAACCCCAAACACCGTGACCTAATAGTCTACATAAAATACATAAAGACAACATCCTCCTTTGACATATTTTATCTATAATCATTTCTTCACAAAACTTCTTAGCTAAATGATTTGCTTTGACACTTCAACCTGAATTAAAACTTTATTCTTGGTCGTTTTTCAAGGATTCCCTTACATTTGCTAATTAACTGAAAATTTTAATTCTACTCCTCACAAATCTTTCCTCAGCTAGTTCGATATTTTGTGTTTATACACAAACGTCCCCCAGAGGATACCCTATGAGCACCCCTCTTAGCAATATAGATGACGCATATCCTCAGAGTAATCTAACAGTTTACGAGCAGACTACACCGAACGACGCCTAGCAACTCTGGTCATATTACACGACCTACGCACTCCTAGCCTCACGACAACAGTCCGCGAGCGAAGGGATTGCTAGGTACATCTAGATAGTTGTCTGAATTTCTGAGACGAAGCTTGCTGATTTTTATCATTAAACTTTTTGGACTATTGTCATCTGTCCAGCTAAGTTCATCTTCATGTCCAGCAGGACACTTAGCGTAACGGCTATAGGCGTTAGATCCCTAAAATTCTTAGGAGACAATCATCTGGCGGTTGCAGGTTCAATCCTGACTGCAGGCAATTAACAATACAGGAATTCTTAACGCTTGTACCCGGTTATGGCTAACGGAATCGGAACAGGTGACCTCCATGGATTCAATAAAGGACGTAGTTCGAAGTTCCGTGTAGGTTTCTAAGTTCGACAAGCACCTGAAGACGGTCGGAGGACATATTGGCCGAAACGTTAAAGAAATAATAATAAAGATGAGACATTCATCTCCTCGAAATCAACCTAACTAATGCCTATCATCAGATTCCGGTTCCTCGGGTAGGACATCCCGAGGACTACAGTAACAAAAGCTTTTCATCGATACAAATTCATTAAAATGCCATTCGGTTTCCGTAATGAAGATCAAATATCTCAAAGACTGATAGCTGAAGTACTGCGTGTATTATGATTTGAGTATGTATAAATTGATAATATCTAGATCACCAGTAGGGATATTACCCTAAAAAAATAGCTCTTACATGAAGTCCAACAGAGCCTATTATTCAGTGGTTCTCGACTGAACTTGAACAAGTGTTTAATCTCTTCTTCATACATCGACATCCTAGGGCACTACACAGATAATAATGGAATCGTTCTGCCACCGAAGAAGGAGAATACAATCCAGGACTTTCCAAACAGTTCTAGTACGAACGGCTATCAAGCATCTGTGTCGTTCAAAAGTAATAATCGACATATTTCGCGAGTTCATTCCTAACTGTTTGTCGATATTAAATCCGCTAATTTCCTTCTGAAAAATTTTGATTTTTAAAAAGAAGGTCAACAATAGTTCTTTAAAATTAGGGAGGATTTTAATTTAATGTGTTGGTTTGGTAGAAAGTGATGTAAATCGTTAATATTGTCCCATGAGAATTTCAGAAAATTCTGTTTTTATATTTTTACGCTACATTTTTCCATTTGATTTCATATAAATTTTCCCCTAAGTACGGTAAGATTAGAATGCGTACGTTGTGCTATTCTTGTTCCCTTAGGCCTTCCTAGAGAATGGATGTAATTTTTTTTCGAACTGGAAAATGTTACTATTTATAATTAGTTCAATAATATCATTGTTAAGTCTTAGAAGTAATGTTTCTGGTTATTTTTCTATTATATATATATATATATATATATATATATATATATAGAGAGAGAGAGAGAGAGAGAGTCTCTGTGTGTGTACTTTGGGACATTATTAGTTTTATTTTATGTATGTGAACGAAATTGTTTCACAATTCATCACTGTCATTGTCATCGTAAAAGTTTTAAATTTCGTTTTGATTTGTCTTGCGCCATTCTTACGTAGTGTCTTTTATAAGAACATTTCTCTAAAATAGATTCAATATATTTTATAATTTTATCATTCTATAATTTCTATTTTGTCTTGCTTCAATAATTGATGAACTTTTTTCTTTTGTAATGTAAACTGAAGCTTACTTTTTTTACTCAATTTATTTTTACTAGAATCTTTCATCAGCTTTTAAAAGTCTTTGTATGCATTATTATCATTATTATTGGTGATATTATTAACTACTTATTTATATATCGTATTTTGACAACCTGCAGTTATATATTAGGTAGGTTTTTTTTTATTACAATTGCTCAACATTTTTTACTATATTCAACAAAATAAAAGAAACCAAACAGCCCCAAACATTTGTACATCTTTATTTGTTTTTATAAGTCACTAATACGTTAGAAAATTATCAAAACCAAATGAGAGAAATAATCAAACGAATATTATGATATTCTTACTATATTTCATCTTGACAAGCAGGAAAAAATCGCTTACATTCTCCTCCCTGAGCCACAAGGATTGTTTGGTGCCCCAAAATTTCTAAATGGGCAATAATGTAAAAAGATCGGTATAAGGAATTTATCATTTTCAAACAATTTCTCCCTCTCTACCTCTCCCTCTCCCTCTGTCTATATATATATATTTGTGTTTGTTTATATTATTCGATTTATCGGCCAACAAAGAAATTCTCATTGAATATGACCATTATCATTCATTATAAAATCCACAGCAATCCACTCATCTTTTACATTGGTGATGGCATAGGTGCTGAAATTCGACCGATAGGATTGCAATCCCATTGCTTAAAAATGAATCAATTTCCGTCATCATCATATGAACTATTCAGCCTACCCTTGAATGTACGTGGATATATATATATATATATATATATATATATATATATATCAAAACAGGCTTTGTTAACGACAACGTGTACCGTTATACACCAAACGAATGGTTGTACCGCCGCGTGATCGAACATGTTCATGGCTGTATCAGTGTCTTAAGTAGTAGTCGGGCCCTGTTGTGACTCTGACGTGGGAAAAGTTGACGAACACAGGAAACTCTGTCTTTGTGAACTAAGACAAAAGTTAATTCACTACTACAATTTGTAAGTAGTCACCGGGAGAAAGAAAGAGTGTATAAAAGTTGTGTCGACCATGTTAGCTGAGCCAAGAGAAACAACCTGTCAAGACGAGAAAGACAGAGCAGGCACAGGCATTGAATTTTCTTCCCAGGTTTCTGTAGTAGTTCTAACATGATTGTCCGCTGGTTTTGTCTTCACAAGTTCGTATATTGTCTGTGGCCCCTTTTTGGAGCTCACCCCAAAATAGCACTCCGTACTTTTTCGTCTGTCTTTACATTTTCCTGGCTAGTGTTAAACTGCCTTTCTTCACCTTGTCACGTCTTGTAGTCAATTCCTTCAAACTCTGCCGTCTCCTTACTTCCGCCTTGTGTCCGAGGGAGGACCATGTCCGCTTCATGTGTTTTTTTTTAGTCATTTTTAATTAACGTAGTCTCTCATCAGTTATTGACTGACACACAAATGCCTTGGCTTAAGTAACTCAGAGGCCACTCAGAAGTCACGGCTTGCTCGTGTAGAATCTATGTCTGATCTTTTTGCTCATACTTTTTCCTTCCCCAGAAATTAACCTCTCGTTCTCTTTTTAACTTGGACCTACCTTATTACGTTATACACAAAATATTTATTCTTTATCATTTTCAAGTTTAAACGTTCAACTCATTTTTTTGCTTTCGTTCATTGGGATCAAGATGACCAAGAAAGTTTCCCATTCAACTATGTTACTGGTCATCCACTGAGGAATTATTGGTTGTGTTGATTGTTTGGTGTGATTTTTTAAAAAAGTATTTTTGTGATTTTTATATTGTTGGCTCATTCAGGTAAGGAGTTAGTTAAGGTTAGTGAGTGATAAAATATGTTAATATATTCTAGTGCAAGTTTAAAATGCAATTTCGTTTATAAAAATTAAACGTGACAACGTTGAAAGCGATTGGGTAAAAAGTGCGACACTTTCTCTATCATCTTGATCTCTATGTACGAAGAACAAGAAGACATGAGCGTTTAAACTTGAAAACCATAGCGAAGAAATATTCAGTTGGTCTTTATCATAGCCTGTTTAAATAATAACTTGCAGCCAAAATAACATATATATATATATATATGTATATATATATATATATATATATATATATATATTTAAGCAGAATATTAACGGAATCATCGGTAGAGGGGGGGAAACAATTTTTAAAAATAAAACTGCGAGGGCCCTTTTGTCCGGCTCTAATAATGTAAAACCACCAGAAAATGGTAAAAACTAGTAATTTATATAAAGTGGAAAAAGGATCGAGTGAAAAAAAATATTATGTCCCTCCAGTATCTAATGTGTCCCCCAACATATTCAAAATGTGACGGCACCTCTGTCTACATAGAGAGGGGCGATCTATAGCAATATAGATCGCCTCTAAGATTATAAGTTGTACTTTGTCCCTAGCTCCATGTAGAACAGAAAAACATTCATCTTGATAATTGTTTCTGCAGCTATTTATGGCCAACAAATGTGCGCCGATAGCTGAGTCCATAACTTGAGAATGCCCGGATGTCAATCGGCCTTTCTCTAAAATACCTCTGGGTACATGTTGTCTAATTCGCACCTCCAGACGTTGACAATTACGACCTATATATGCCGAATTGCATCGGCAATTAAATTTATAGATCAGTAAACTCTGTTCAAGATAGACAGCACGTCTTTAGGTATGGAGTTAAAGGCCGTCTTAGTGGTGATAATTGATCTAATTTTAACAGCATGATAACAATGATACACAGAGGAAGCAACCTTCTCGGCGAAAGACTGGCTAGCAGGACCATTCCAAGGAAGTATGAAATTAACCGGACACTTCGGTGGTCCAGAAATCTTGTTCTTATTTTTAAACCTAGTCACTGTTAAGTTGATAATATAATCAATGACTTCCTCAGATTACCCGTTATTGATGAATATTTCTTTGATTACCTTCAATTCCGCTTCAATCTTGCTATCACAACAAATATTGAAGGCTCTAAAAGAAAGACATCTAATTAAATTTAGTTTCCTAGACCTGGGGGCTAACGAATCCCAACAAAGATAAAGCCCAGTAAACGTGGGTTTTCTATGAACAGAAGTGGGGAAAGAAAATTCACATCTTTCAACCAGCATGTCTAAAAATGGTAATTTATTATTCTTTTCTTCCTCCATAGTGAATGATAAAGATGGGTGTAATTCATTCAATTTATGGAAGAACAACAAAATATCATTACGCGAACTAAAAGTAACAAAAGTATCATCAACGTAACGTAGGTAAATAAAGAGCTTAGGAAACTTTTCAAACAATAGTATTTCATGAAATCCGACGAAAATATTCGAAAGAATGCGACCAAGAGGAGAACCCATACTAACACCTTCAATCTGGCGATACATAATTTCATTGAAACTGAATGACACTGACTTTGTGACAATTTTTATTAATTCAATAAAAACATCTTCAGGAAACGGAAGGACAGAAGTCGATGGACCACGATATAAGAATCAGCGCATATACATATTGTTTCATCTAAGGGGATGTTGGTAAATAATGTGACAATAGCAAAGGATACCAACAATTTGAAATCATTACATACAGGAAGCCGACGGATAATAGAAGAAAATATAAAAATGTATTTTTCACAAAACCCAGAATAGAACTCTAAGACTGGGTTAAGGCACTCGACAAGCCATTTAGCCAAAGAAAGAATAGGACGCAAAGCGACATAAGGTTTATGTATTTTTGGTAACCCATATATTCTTGGTCTCTGTGATCCTACTGGGCTCCTACAACTGCGATCCTACTGCGATCCTACAACTTAATATCTTAGAGGCGATCTTTATTGCTTTAGATCACCCCTCGCTATGTAGACAGAGGAGCAGTCATATTTTGAATATATTGGGGGACGCATTAGATAATGGGGTGAAATAATATTTTTTTCACAAAGTCCTTTTTCCACTTCATATGAATTTCTAGTTTTTACCATTTTTCGGTGGTTTTGCATGAATAAGGCCGGACGAAAGAGCCCTCGCAGTTTTATTTTTTAAAATTGTTTTCCCCCTGTCTACCGATGATTCCGTTAATACTCTGCTTGAATAAATTCTCCTGTAACTTTTGTGTAATTCATATATATATATATATATATATATATATATATATATATATATATATATATATATATATATATATATATATTTGAATGTGTGTGTGTGTGTATGTGTGTTGGCTATTCCTTTTGCTATGAGTGGGATGCGATGCAAGGTCAAATTTTAAGCAAGGCACAATTAGTTTGAAGCAAGACGTTTCTTTCTCAGAGACTGTTTTTATTCCAATTTAAAGAGATCAATCCGCCCTACTATTTATCTATAATCAGGAGGGGGGAATAGTTCAATTCGTACTTTTCAAGAAAAGTATTAGTCCTGTGAATTAGTAAACAATTTCGTTTAGGATTTAATCTCTGGTTCTCTTACTATGTCTCTCTCTCTCTCTCTCTCTCTCTCTATATATATATATATATATATATATATATATATATATATATACTTGTGGTTTCGTGTATAAGTTGTATATATTAGTTGATGCGTGCGTAATTGAAATATATTCCTCATGTTTAAAAAGTGTCTTCAAAATAAAACTTTAAGTTTCTTAATTATCTTCTATATCTGTTAAGAGCTCTTTTTTCACAAGAATAATATGAGCAATGAAAGCAAGAATTGTATCAGGAAATAGAAACAATCCTGATTCATAATGATAATATGTGAACAGGCTTGAAATTGTTTGCATAACGTGATGCTGATAAATTGAAGAACCACCGTAGCAGTAGTTAAAACAATAATTTTTAGAACAACCCCCAACTGACTATAGTGACAGAAGAGAACCAGGATCTTAATATAACAATCAGAGGAGAGGAAACCATTTTGACAAGGACAGAAATCTTTACTTTACGGTCAATGATTAGGCGATCACTCAATCGTGGTGACTTAACTGCGTAACATTATTGAAGTTGAAGTACTTAAAAGCTCGTTTGAAGTTTGCAATGTATCTTCTCAAGTAAACTGAATGGTTATTCTGTATATTCTTGCATCTGACGATGTATAAATGGGTCATTAAGGCATTCATAAAGACAAGTGTGAGAAGAAATATGACGGTTTATAATCCAAAGAATAAAAATCCCCAGTCAGACATGGTTACGGTGTGATAGCGCTATGTGTAAAGTTATTCTTCTTGCTAAAAGCACCAGGAAATTGTACGAAGTAAAAGGTTAATATACCGGGCCATTGGCCTATTGGGTAGAGTATTCACTGGCCCGGAAGGCCGGGGTTCAATCCCGGCTCGAGTCATAACAAAGAATATAAAAAATTGTACTTGCCATCTCCTTGCTTAACACTCAGCATTATAAGGTACCTATCAAGGGTACACTGGAGCAATCCAAGGAAAGGAGTAGTGCCCGTCCCCAGACATCGCAGTAGTAGCTATTAAAAAAGGAACCTTTGAGTCGCCTTCGACAACGGTCACCAACTTTCCAGAAAAGAACTAATTTCCAAGACTAGAATGAAAATATGAAATCACCGGGGAGGCAATCGTTATAAAGCTTCCATTCTTCCACGTGAATTAAGTTCTCAAGAAACATTGATTCGAATATTACTTCAAAACTAACCAGAAAAATATTCAAATGGGTTCTATTTAAATCCTATAAAATCTTGTGCTTCGAATATCGAGCAATTAACAGAATATTTAAAAAAAAAACGATCGGTTAAAATTCTATTGATATCTCTATGAATACATCAAGTACAGATTCAGTGTTGTCAAAAACTATGATATAATGAATATAAATTAATAAAATTTTTAAAGGTATCAGTAGTTTTAAAGCATCAGATAATTCTACATTTTTGATGTTGAAGTTTTATGCAGTTTTTGGTGTACAAAAATTAGAATACTACTTCGAGCATACAAATTTAAAACGGAACACTTGGAACGGAAATATTGTTTTAAATATTTCACATTTTTCGTTTCATTAAATAAATTACACGATGTGATGAAGGTTTAAAAACCAGAATGTTAAACGTTGGTGTATATATATATATATATATATATATATATATATATATATATATATATATATATATATATATATATATATATATTCTTGATACAACAAAATCTTATGATAAGGTTAAAAGGGAGTCCTGTTTATTATCAAAAGCTAAAAACTAAAACAAAATCTAAAAAGGTCCCTGCTTTTTTAGAATCAATAGCTATCGGGCTGAATAAGCCTAGTCTGTGTAGGCAGAAAAGACCACTCGCTGAAGTTGGTTTGCCTGGGGAACTCCGAAGATAGGATTTAGAGAATTAGTTCTTCCATTTCTTTTTTACTCTCTCACTCGTTTTCCTCTCCAATTATTGAACATTATTTATTCCCCCTCACTAATTGCTGTTTTAAATGTTTTAAAAAAACCAGCGTAACTATTAATAAAGTGTCAGACGAAAGAGTCCCTTTAGTTTTTTGTTTTTGCTTTTTCCCGATAAACAAAATTCGCGTTTTACCATTATATATATATACATACATATTGGATGTGTGTCTTTTTGTATGCATATATATTTGCGTGTTTTATGTGAATGTATATATTTTGTAACTGTAAGCGTAAGCATATACTTATGTGCACACACACACACACACACACACACACACACATATATATATATATATATATATATATATATATATATATATATATATATATATATAAAGTCGAATTATAGTCGAGGCTCTCGTTTTAATAGTTATCGAGATATAAAAAGTGGACGCGACTTTATTCCCAGGTTTTCTCCACTTTACCCTTGATCAGTACCTTTTTATTCTGAGTGTTAAGCAAAGAGGCCTCAAGTATAAGTTTTTGAGTTTTTGGTATATCTTAACCCGAGATTGAAACAAGGATCATTCGAGAATACTCTAATAATTTTGGGCAATCGCCCGGTTATATATATATATATATATATATATATATATATATATATATATATACATATATATATATATATATATATATATATATATATATATATATATATATATATATATATATATATGAAGTGTTATACGCAATTCTAACGTAAACATCCTTTTGACTGAGTTTTTCTGATTTTTCCAAAATCTTTCTTTCTTTGAGAAAGTGGTCGCAGATAAGCATCTTTGCTGTTAAATATATATAAAAAATAATACATCGCTTTTTATTATGACATAATAAATTTATCACAGATATTGATTATTCTTCATACCCCATTATATTTGCTCTGCCACAAACCCCCTAAATATATAGTGACAACCATACAATACACACACACACACACACACACATATATATATATATATATATATATAATGTAAAATAGTTTTTCAGTGTCATGAATATTTACATATTATAATTTGGAATTAAAATCATAGAACTGCATTAAATACTTCAAACCACATTATTATATTTGATATATCTATATATTTGTAACCTTATAAATGTGAGGAAACTACTTACTTTATATTGGTACTTTTCTAAGATTACGTCAATGAGGAAACTCTTAACAATATATTGAAATACGTAAAACTTTTTGACGTTTGGCTGATAAATCATTATTCGTAAAATATAATACGTAAATGAAATAATATTTACTCGAAGAAGACTGACTTCGGCATTGAATACATAAGCAATAGGTTGCAACTAACCGTTAAGAATGATTAATTAATATGATCACGCTAGGTAAGAATAAAGTGTTACGCTATCTTTTGAAGTGAGGCAATTTCTAGTGTTGTGAAAACACGTCCCACTTTTAACCGGAATAATAAATACGTAGTGAGATAAATTGAACTTGCAATCAATATATGTATTTTTTAGTGTATACACGAGAATAAAAGGTGGAATAAAAAAGTGTGTACTGAAGAAGTTAAATGCCATTTCAATCATAACAACAAATGGCAACATTAATTTTCCATTTTCCCTTTTCATTTCAGGAAAGAATCATAAATATAGGGAATTTTTTTTTCGAATTAATAAAGACATAAAAATCAAGTATAAAGAAAAATATTTATTTATTTAGACCTAGTGTATATTAACGCTTTGGAATATCTGAAAAAAAATGTCAAAAACAATTTTCTTTTTCCTGATAATTAAATTTCAGAGGAAAATTAAATGCATTAAGCTCTATCTATCTATCTATCTAATATATATATATATATATATATATATATATATATATATATATATATATATATATATATATATATATATATATATATATATATACAAGAGATTCTACCGTTGATCTCGACGCATGGTGGACAAGTATTGCAATTAAATGTGTGACGCGTTGTAATGCATACATACATTATTTGTCCTCAGTGATGGAGGCCTATGGGCCAGAAATTCTCCAGAATAAGTTTCCTTGGATTCTAGTGGCCCATAGGCATTTTATATTCTAAGTATTATTTATTTATTTATTTATAGAAAACCAGTCATGTTTATTTCCGTTTTGCTGTAAATATTTACATCATAAAATGTAGAATACTTTCAGATATTGGAGTCGCTCCTACGGTGATGATGATAATGAGATATAAAAATGTTTGCCAATTTAATACAAAAATCATTTGCACTTTTAAGTCAGGCAGGGGAAAATTAGCTCTCTGAACCGATGTATTGTCCCAAAAGCAGCTTTTCGGAATATCTAAAAATATAACAGAGAGTAAAAAGATTTTAAATGATAAAATAAGATTTTCTCAAATCAGGATGATTGATAAGTTAATAAGTGTCTGAATTCTCTGTAGTTACGACCCAAGTAAATATACTTTCGATGATTCAGGTAACCACGATCATTCAGGTAACCAGGCAATAGATTATGAGATTTTTCGCGCGCACGCGCACACACGCACACAGAGACCCAGAGACACACACACAGACACACAGACACACACACACACACACACACACACGCATATATATATATATATATATATATATATATATATATATATATATATATATATATAACCTAAAATATATTAACATTGGGTCTCCAATTTATTGCAGTCAATGACTAATTTCATTTTTTCAAATGGAATCATCACTTGAGAATTGAGAATAGAAGAGACCAAAATCTCATTTAATAATGGTATTTTTTTTTTTCTCCGATGGATGAGTAAGAAAACATCTATCTTCTGTTTTATCTTGCTCTTACACCTAATATTTAGCATATTTCTTTTTAAAAAGCATTTAAATGAGTTTTTCATTTAACGTTATAAATAATTATCATTTATTTATTTTAATCTTTTTAGTTTAATTAACGACTTTTAAAATCGAATAAAGAGAAGTTGCATCTGATGATTGTTCTTTTTCCAAGTACGCGCTGGGATTATAATGAGATTGCCGTAATCAGGTGAGTAAACAGAATTTAGTTTTCTTTTAGGTTTCGTTATTTTAAGTTGTATTTTCATCTGAAGTCCGGTATAGAACACATTCCTGATTTATGAAAAACCCTTTTACAATATTTTTATTCCATTTATTGATAGAAATACACCCTGCACACACACACACACACACACACACACACACACACACACACACACACACACATACACACACACACACACACACACACACACACACACACACACACACACATATATATATATATATATATATAGTCATCCACAGACAGATCTGTTTCGTTCTATCAGAACTCATCAGTGTGGCTAGACAGTATCTTACCGTAGCTGGGATCGAAACCTGGTTATATATATATATATATATATATATATATATATATATATATATATATATATATATATATATATATATATATATATATATATATCGAGCTGATGTAAATTTAGCCAAGTTTCATTCCCAGCTCAAAGCATCTCACATGTCTGACTACATTGATGTGTTGTGATAAAACAAGACCGTCTGCTGGTGGATGGCATATATATCATATAAAAAAAGACTTCAGAAAACAATTCATATTTTTGTAATAATATTTATTTAAGCAAACTGTATATCTAAAAAGAAAACAAAAAAGATCTTAGATCTGCATCCTTAAATGAAGAATAATAAGAAATTTCTAATGAAGATTTAGGAAAAAAAAAATTATGCTGCCTATCTCCATTACCTAAATTTTATTTGCTTTTTTATCTTTTGTTTATTTTTTTATAAAATAAAGATGAGACCATTTGTTTTTCCCGTTTGGTTGAAAAATGATAGTCAATTCCTGTATCAAGATATATTAATTTTTGACTTTCCTTTCCGTATCTCTTAGTTCTATTTATGTAATGGCAAACCCAAAGAAGGAGATAAGTAAAGAATATAGAATAAAGGAATAAACTGATTTAGGAAGAGGAACTCAACTACTATAAACAAATTAAATGGGAATTAAAAACCTATTAACAAAAATAAAATGATTTTATAAAATTGTACATTGTATATTAATATAGTTTTATCAAAAACATATGAAAATGTTCATTATAATACAATTCAATATAACTGATCACATGAAAAATAGAAATGATACCAGTTACTGTTAAGACATTATCTAAAATTATAGACAAATACATGATGATTTTATATATCCTCAAGATTACAATTATATGACACCCGTTAACATAATATTCATATTATTACTAAACTTGAAATCATTAAATTTATGAATAAAATCATACCAAATATCATAGATAATAGCATATTAAGAATTATTATGACGGTTAATATTACTATTACACTTACAACTACTAATCATCAAGTCTATTAACATTATAAAGGCGAACGAAATATCAGACATCTAAATTTATTGTTAAGTTTTTGATTTAACTAATTTTCCACATATTTCTCTTTTATATATACATATTCAAGTATATGTGTAGTGTTCGGCAATGGTCCGTGAGAACATTGTTCAATCCCCTGTCTCGTCATACCAAAGACTTTTAAAATGGTACTTGATATTTCCATGGTTAACACTCAGCGATATAGGTACGTATAAGGGTAAATTTGAGCAATCCAGGAAAAGGAGTAGCGCCCTCCCATACACCTCGGTGTTGAAGCTATTGAAAAAGGAGCCTTCTGGTCGTCAACTATACTTTACTTATACATATATAGGCCACACTGATGAGTTCTGATAGAACGAAACAGTCTGTCTGTGGATGACAATATATATATATATATATATATATATATATATATGTGTGTGTGTGTGTGTGTGTCTGTGTTGAATATATTGAATGAGAACTTTGTTATATACGGCTTGCCGAGATCGAACTTGTGTCCCTAAATTTATGGAGAAAAATATCTAAGTCACCTCTGGGACTTAAGTTTTTGTTCAAATGCTGAAATCGATTTTCAAGCTCTTGTATGTACCAGAAGTATTTAAAATTACCTGGTAGTGAGACAGTAGTAGTTGTCTTTTGTATTATCTCGGAGTTTAGCTTTGAGGGCGAGAATTTGGATTAGCTTTACCCTATGAAACCTACACGATATCTTATGGTTACATAAGATGATTTACTTCGATATAGATAGCCTAAACACGTATATGTTTATCTAAAGCAGCAAAAAAAGTACGAAATATATATATATATATATATATATATATATATATATATATATATATATATATATGTATGTATTAAAGTTGGTGACATGAAGGCTCTCTTTTCAATAGTTATTACACTGAGTCGTAGGAAGTGGGATACTCATTATCCTGGATTGCTCCACTTTATCCTTGATAATCACCTCATAATACTCAGTATTAAGAAAGGAGATATCAAGTAACTTATTTTGAGTCTTTGTTATGACATGACCCGGACTGAAGTCTGGTGTCCTGTGCTATTGAAGAACGCTATGTCAATAAGCCGGTTATATATGTAATTATTCATCAAATCTTAATAATAATGCCACTCAATACATTTAATAAACCATAAGAATATCAAATGAAAAATGAACATAAATTTGCAAATATAATATTAACAATACAAACAACGGGAATTATTGGATAGGAAATTTTCCAAAGATGTCAAATGAAAAAGAAACATGTCTGGTGTTTTTCATAATTTAATGCATAAAGATAGGGACTACTCACCTAGGCAATAGATGAGCCCTCACAATCAGCTTTAAAAGTGGAAGCCAAGAGACATAATTTTAAGACCATGCTTTGGGCACCTAATAAGGTGTATATTTTTGGCTCGTATCCATAATCGAAATCTTGCTGTTTTCCTACTTTACTACAAAGCACAAAAAAAAAAAAAAAACTCATTCAAAAAAAAAAAATTAATGGCTGACCGGAGGTAACGACGGTGCGTTCTTGTTTTATTGATTTTATTCTGGTTAGGATTAAATCTGAAAAGTCGTTTGTGTTGTTTTTTTATCTTCAGTATTGGAAAGCCTCTTGTGTCTATATTTGGATCGGTTCACTATGAATTTCAAGATTGCGTCTTTCCCGTGACATTTACTTTAGTTCCACTGACCTTTACCTAAAAAAATACCAGTAAACTGTCTAATATACAAACGATACCCCTCAATTTAATTCCTACGTACATACACCTTCAATAATTTTAAACTGATAATTTAATGTTGTCCGAAAATAATGCCCAGCTTAAGAATGAACATTAAAACTGATTTAACTATTTTAAATAGTATTTTAATAAGTGCAAATATGATCTCAGAGCGTCCATGCTTTTCTGCCATCGGTTATCAAGTTTATCTATCCCTGTGCAATGAAACACCAACATTTCTGCAGCCAAGAAATATTTAACAGCAGTCTCTGCTTCTTTTGAACAGAATGTTTCGAGGCGTAAAAAAAGTTTCAGATGATTCACTAGTCGGTGAGTGAGAGATCAGGAGAATATTGTGGCTGTGGTAAAGTCTCATGTCACAAGTCAGTGATCTACTGCAATATAATCTTGAAAATGTAACACCGAGTATTGCCATAAAGAAAAATTATGGCCAGGCTTGAAGTCATGTAAACAAATGAAACGCATCCGTTCTTTTTTCATTTTCATGATTAGAGGGATGTAACCTGCATAATCAAATTCAGAAAAAAATGATAGAAATTAACAAAGAAGACACTTTAATCATTAGGATTATATTTTTTTATTCAGCTCGTAATAAATAAATTCTAGAAGAGAATGTAAAAAGTTTATTTTAATATCGGATGTATTTTCTGAACATCCTGTGACGGCAAATTGTCTAAAATCCCTAAACGGGACTTTATTTTCGCACGTGTGAAGACGGGGCAGGTTGGCACTTGATCCCCTACAGAAATAAGTCCTGTTCAGAGTTCTTTTCTCAGGCAGATAAGAACTGGCATATTACGTGAGGGAATAATTTAGGGCCAGACTGGCCACCGCTGGCAAAGGGGTCCAAAATTTCACACTATCACACACCCACCAGGCCGCTAAACTTCTTCCCCTTCCGATAATAGAAGAATACGGGCCTATAGGTCTGAGTTGTAATAATATTAATATTGCTACCGTCGGCAACTCCGGTTTCCCGTGTGATACTTTAGGGATTAATAGGACAGTTCTAAGCAAGATAATGTAAGGCGAATAGAAGCTGAAAGGAAAGCATGGAATAATAACATAGACCACATGGTAAAATGAAAACACATAGGTTCTTTACTACGGTTATATACATATATATGTTCAAAATGTCAAAGATATATAATAGGATAGTCCATGAATATAAATGTCTTTTCTTGGCTTTTATCCTTTTTCAAATGGAGAAAGAGTGGTAAACAAAATTTGG
>OY757904.1:52168220-52225015 GCA_963585895.1 Sepioteuthis lessoniana
GTCCACAAGGACAATAAGTGCGCAGTTTGATGTCAGTGTGGGAACTGCACACAATTATTCGTGAAGAACTGAAGATGCGGAAAATTTGCGCGAATTTTGTCCCAAGGGTGCTTAGAGAAGATCAGGAACAAAGACATTGTCATGACAGGAGGGAGATGATCGAGCTGATCAATTCAGATCCCGCGGTTTTTGATGTTCTGGTGACCTGCGATATAAGCTGGATCTACTGCTATGACCCAGAGACCAAGAGACAGAGTTTCCAGCGGAAACATGCTGGCTCTCCCAGACCCAAGAAGGCCAGTCAGAGCAAATCAACCCACAAATTTTTGATGATCCCTTTTTTTAACATCACTGGCATGATCTACATGCTCTGGGTACACACTGGACAGACAGTAAACAAGGAATACTATGTTGAGGTTTTAAGGGAGTTCAGGAAGAGATCTCGTCGGAAGTGGTCAGCACTCTTCAAATCGGATCGGTGGCATTTCCAGCAGGACAATGCACCAGTCCTCAACTCCATCCTTGTCACAGACTATTTGACCAAGATCGGCATCAAGACAGTTCCTCAGCCAGAGCTTGCTCCCTGCGTCTTTTGGCTATGCCATAAGCTTAGAGGCTGCCGTTATGAAACAATTGAAGATATGAAAAAGGCTTTGACGAAGGTCATTGACACGCTGACACAAGAGGACGTCCATGGGGTCTTCTAGAAGTTGTTGGAACGGTAAAACAAGTGAATTGTACCCGGAGGAGATTATTTCGAAGGGGACTAGAGTTTCATATGTGTACTATCAAGAAAAGTGTCCATATGAAAAAAGTCTGAAAACTTATTTATTGAACCTTATATATATATATATATATATATATATATATATATACCGACTTAGACAATATTCCAAATAGGTATGCATTAAAATAACTCTAAGTTAGGAAAGAGTATCCAGAGTTTCTGTTTATGATATAATATTTTTCTTTTTTGAAAAACTTTCTTTTTCCTTTTTTTATCGAGTACATGCGTTGTGGCATGAAACACATTTTACATTGGTTTCAAAACGGGTCGTTTTTACAGTTAGGAGAAGTAGTTTGCTTACTATATATATATATATATATATTAGGTGTACCCGGCCACGTGTTGCTGTTGCTCAGTTTGTTTAAATGGAAAAAAAAGAAGAAAATGCATGTTTCTAATATGTTTAATTTTCCAATACTTGTGGATACACAATATTTTTGGTTGTTCCATTTTCTGTGTATATAAAGAGATTGTCTGGATTGCCAACTCTGGAACAGGCAACATATAATTGCTCATGTGAGAAGCAATCAGTGTGTAAATATAAGCCACACAATTCTAAAGATTCTCCCTGTGTTTTGTTGATCGTGATTACAAATGCCAATCGAATTGGGAATTGCAATCTCTTGAATTGAAATGAAATATCTATTGGAATCATAGGAATTATCGGTTTGAGGACATCTTCACTTTCGAAAGGCCCTGTCAAAATTTTTGCTTCTATGATGTTGGTCATTAATTTTTTTACTGAAAGACGTGTGCCATTACATAGCTTGGGCTGGTTAATATTTCGCAACATGATGTAATATTTATAAAACAACAATAAAATAGGATGCCAATAATTAAGAAAAAAATTAAGAATAAGTTTTTAGAATAAAAAGAAATTTAATTACAACGGGACCAACGAAATATATTTTTAAGTTTATTAACGAAAGAAAACGTTTGAAGGAATGTCTTTCGTTGAAGTTAAACAACACAAAATTAAATAAAAATATTTAGTAAACAATTCGTTACTACTGAACTTACGAAATATGGTTTAACGTTAAGTGTCTTATCGATAATAATAATAATAAAACGAAAGAAAACTTTTTAAGGAATGTCTTTCGTTGAAGTTAAACAACAAAAAATAAAATAAAATATTTAATAAACAATTCGTTACTACTGAACCGACGAAATATGGTTTAAAGTTTAGTGTCTTATCAATAATAATAAACGAAAGAAAACTTTTTAAGGAATGTCTTTCGTTGAAAATAACAAAAAATGTCTTTCGTTGAAAATAACAAAAAATAAAATAAAATATTTAGAAAACAATTCGATACTACTGAACTGACGAAATATGGTTTAAAAAAGAAAACTTTTTATTAGATATCTTTCGTTGAAGTTAAACAAAAAAGAAAAGGAAATTTTGGAAACAATTCGTTAGAATGAAAAACAAATTACTTACTACTGAACTAAGGAAATATGATTTAATGTTTAGTGACTCTCTTTAAGTTAACTAAAAAAGAAAGAAACGTGAAAAAGCAGAAAAAAAAATCACGTGTAAAATTCTTGGAAAAAAGAAGTAATGTTTACCTTCATAATTCGCGTTCAGCTTTTCTCGGAGAAAAACGACTTATTATAAATATTTTTTTAAATTATTGTAATATTTTTAGATAACAAGTATAAAAAAACTCACCTGGATTTGAATGAAATACTCTCAGGAAAATTTAAACCAATTAGTGATATAAAACTGGAGATTATCGGTTAGTAACAAACACTCACATTTATATTGTGACGGCAAATTGACTATTATCCCAAAACGGGACTTTTATTTTCGCACGTGTGAAGACGGGGCAGGTTGGCACTTGATCCCCTATAGAATAAGTCCTTCTGGCACACAGTTTAAAAATTCTTCAGCTAATATTAGCTGCCGGAGTTTTTCAGCGTCTCCGTCAATCCTCTTAGAGTCACACCCCTTATCCAGCGCATTCTCTTTTTCTCGCAGATATTCCACATAAGACTGTTTTTTTGTTTTTCTCTGTGTTCTGAATTTCTGTCTATAAGCTTCTGGAACCAACTCGAAGCTTTTAAGAACCGCTGCTTTCACCAAATCATAGTCGGCGCAATTTTCTGTGGGCAGAGTTGCGTATGCTCTCTGTGCTTTTCCTGTCAGCACAGTTTGGAGTAGCATTGACCAATATTCCCTTGGCCACCCGAGATTTATTGCAGTTCGCTCAAAATGTGTGAAGTATCCGTCTACGTTGGCTTCTTCAAATTTTGGGACTAGCCTCGCTTGCTTCGTTATTTCGAAACTGCCATGGCTTCCTTCGCGTCCTCTTATTGCCAAGTCGACTTCTCGCAGCCTCGTTTCTTGCTAAATTTTTGCTTTCTCCAGTTCCATCTTATTTCTCTGTAGTTCCATTTGGGCTTGTATTTTGACTTTCTCCAGTTCAATTTGTTCTGGTGTCATTCTCATTATTTCCGTTGGTAGCTCCTCTAATGCTGCTTCCTCGAACACATTTTCATCCACCATGTGTTCGACTATTTTTCTAACGAGTTCATGTTTCTTCATAGTTTTCTGAACATTTAACTCAAGCTTCTCGCCAATTTTCACTATCTCGCTTTTTCTCAGCCTCTCCAACTTTTCTATGGAGGGTTCTTTTAAAAAGTTTCCTATTTTGTCCATTTTTCTTTAATTTTCCCAAACAGCTATCTCAACGGGTAATTTTTGACTGTTTCGACGATATTCCTTTTTTCTTTCACGGTCTCCCAGGGTAGATTTAGACGACAGGAATTGTCATACGACTACAAGCAATAAAAATTATTTATAATAATAATCCCGGACGTGAGCCCCCATTTTAGGTCTGTATGGGTCGGGAAAAAAGGCTACAATATCCCCGGACGAGCCCCCATAAAAGGTCTGTGACGGCAAATTGACTATTATCCCAAAACGGGACTTTTATTTTCGCACGTGTGAAGACGGGGCAGGTTGGCACTTGATCCCCTATAGAAGAAGTCCTCGTTCAGAGTTTTTCTCTCAGGCATACAAGAACTGGCATATTACGTGAGGGGTTAATTTCGGGCCAGACTGACCGCCGCTGGCAAAGGGGTCCACATTTCACACTATCACACACCCACCAGGCCGCTAAAATTCTTCCCCCTAGACAACAGAAGAAGATGGACCTATAGGTTTTTGTCGTAATAATATTATATTGTAGTAGTCGGCAGCTCCGGTTTCCCGTGTGATATTTTAGGAATTAATAGGACAATTCTAAGCAAGATAACATAAGGCGAATAGAAGCTGAAAAGGTAATGTGACAACAACAAATTCGTAGTAAAACGGCAAAGAACAACATAGACCACGCGGTAACATAAAAATACATGAATTCCTTTACTACAGTTATATACACTTTCAAAGTGTCAAAACATATAATAATTAATAAAACTAATATGAATGTCTTATCTTGACTTTTGCTTTTCTTCAAATTGAGAGAGAGAGAGAGTGGTATACAAAATTTGGGTATAAAGGAGAAATGTCCCCAAAGTTACTTATCTTATTTTACGACGGGGTTCCACTGGAGAATCTTTCTTCTTTCACGGGCTAATAGACTTTAGCTTGAAGAACCTGGGGTCCCTCATGTCTCAGTTAGTCTTTTGTCTTCAACCGGGAGTAAAATGGCTATGGTTCGTCTGTCCGCTACGGACCCTGCTCAAAATCTGCCTTTCTTCCTATTTACTTCCGCTGAGGGGAAGGGGTCCCCACTTCCGTTTTGAGGTCCCAGCCAATCATTTGGCTTCTCTCTTCACCCCCTTGGTGTCCGGTTACCTGAGGTTACTAAGTACCAACATCTAGTCTCCCCTGTGTGACCCACATTCCTTCCTAACGGTCACTTGTTTGACAGCTAGATACTGTTAATTCAACGGGAGGATAGTATTAATCTTATCTCCCTCCTCCCAGTGGGATATCGCGTGACAATATATATATATATATATATATATATATATAAAGCCCGTTGGTATAGTGGTTACAGTGTTCCCCAATGGCCCGGGAGAACGTGTTTCAGTCGCTGGTGGAGTCATTACAACGAGTCCAAAAATTGGTACTTGATGTCTTCTTCCTTAAAAGTATTATAATGTACTGATCAAGGGTAAGTGGAATAATCCATGGAAATGAGTAGCACTCTCCCCTACACCTTGGTTTAGTAGTTAATGAAAAGGGATCTTTCGGATCACCCCCGAATACGTTCGGCCAACTTATATATATATATATATATATAATTCACAGTTTTTCATGCTAATGTGTGCGTTAATTTTTGGACAAAAGTAACCTGGAAAGCTATAATGTCAGCATCTTATCTTATATATTCATTGACCAATCAGTTTTTCATTTTGGATGACTTATTTTGAAATTTATTTTTTAGACGACAGACGATTATGTTTGAATTACCTCACAAATTTTGAAGTATCAAGAATGAATGTAATTTTAGAACTTTTCCAAACTTTGATATTACAAGTACGTTTTTAACTAATTAGAATTATGAGTAGTAATTTACTAAGCTTTTTGCTTATATGTCGCATTAGGCAGTATCAAGAAGGACTCCAATCTTGAAGATTTGCTAGTCTAGTTTGTTAACCATTACACCACCCCTGAGGCATTTTTAGAATTATAAGTAAATCAATCCACTTCATATCTAATTTGTAGTTAATCTAAATATTTTAAAATAAAGCCATGACATTTCGGTATATAGATTATTTTTCTATTACAACTCAACTTTCGTTTCTTTATTTCTTTTCAGTAAAAATCTAACATTCTCTTCCTTCAAAAATGTTTACAATTTCAACATCGCTTAATTATTTTTCACGCGGGAAAATATCATGTTCACCCTTTTTCTCTACTGCAATTCTGTTAGCGATATTGAATGCTTCTTATTATCAGTTATTTTACAATTACATATCAGTACGTAAATATACTTTCTTCCAGCATAGTAGCAAATTGACACAAACATCTTTTACACATTCAAAATATATCATCGAGATTTAAAACATTGTAAACTGCTATTAATTTTCTTCTTGTTGATATCATATGGGCACAAGAAAATAAAGTGTAAGTGTTGTTTTCCAACATTTTTCACTCAAATCAAAGAAATAAATTCATGGAACTTGTAGGATTGTGTTTTATTCAATCATTTACACACACACACACACACACACACACACACACACACACACACACACACACACACACATATATATATATATATATATATATGCTTCAGGAAAATTGATTCTTATCATTTTAAGAGTTGGTAGAACTCACATCCGTCTGCTTTTAATTCTTAAGTTCTGCTGGTCATTTATTTGATTTTCAACCAACTGACACTTACTGATAATTCCTGCCATGTCAGGTATTAAGTGGTTTTACTTGAGGTGATTCGGCACTACAGCGAATCAACTGGAGCTCAAAATTAAATCTTTAATCCCAACGGAGTTTTAAAATGAAGAAATCAGCCGATTCATATGATCTGGCCCCAGGAACATTGATGGCATCTCCACAATTGGGGTTACTGCTCATTCCTTGTCAGTATAGGTTGATCTCAGTTTTAAGACATTTCATTATCTTTCATGTAATAAATGCAATTATCTATAGAGTAATAATGATAGGTAGGCAAATGTTTCCTCCGTAAAACAGCTTTCCACATGTGTTTGAGGGTTTGATAGCTTGATTAATCAATTTTAACGGAATATCAACCTACCAAGACAATTTTTTATACTTAGAAAGTAATAACTTACATAAAGAACATGTTTATACTCAGATTTTGGGGTATTTTTTAAACAAATTTGCACACGGTTATACGATATTTTGTGGCCTTGTTTGGGGCCCAAAATAAAGACACAAAAGAGGAATTGAGTTAAACTATATATTAGCATAGAATAGTTATATAACATATACAAAGTAGAGGGTTACAAGCGAGAGTATTCGGTCCAACTGTCAAGGTTGTCTGCTGGAATACTGCTTACTGGCTTCGAGCAATAACTTCTGCTATTTATAGCCGGGGGGTGATTCATGGGTGTGTGTTACATTACAGATGATAAGTATTCTCTATAAACCAATTCACAAATTGATCTGTTCGAATCATAGAAATGGCCGCAACAAGTTCTGCCACCGCGGGACAGAGTAAAAGTGGGGGTATTGGCAATAAAGGTGTATTCTACACTCACCGGATCACCGTAATTAGAATCTAACTGCTATGCATTGAATTAAAATGTGAAAACGACCCCATATAAAATGTAAAATAGTATTGTTTTTTTCTTCCGAAAAATGAAAACTTTGCAAGGAATTAAAGGATGTAATTAGTTTAAGTTCCACCCACCCGACAATTTTCCCAGTTAACGGATCAGATACACGTGTAGAATTATACCGTAATTAGTATGAATTACTTTTAAGTTGATTAATTGATAATACATAAAACATCTTACAGGATGTTTTTTGGTATACATAAGTTTTATTTTGTCACAACTACAAATGAGAAGCATTTTTTATCACCCTTAACTTCTATCAAGAAAAACCATTCAAAACCGAGATATATAATTTTTTTTTGTAGTTTTTTTACGTAGATTTGGCCGGCAACCACTGTTAATGATGAGTAATATCAGGCATGAAACAAAAATTTGATATCTATGTATATCTTAATCATTTATTCTTTATTTTAACTAGTGAAATATGGATTTTTTTTATATAAGCATAGCAATTTACAGATGGTTTAGTGAATGCAGGTGTTCCTTCATGCAATTAAATGATGACAGGTCGAGCGGAATATGAATTATCCGTCTCACTGATTGATCTCAAAGGTATGCCAATGCATCTTGGGTTATTTAGAGGTTAGGAAATAAAGTTTATTTTATATTTATATAAATATTTCTCAAGTTTTTGTGCTGATACTTATAAAATATCAACTATTCCTTACTAACACAAATAATAAGTACATAGTTGAATGGTTTCCAGTATTCCGAGTAAATACGAATAATTTTATATATTTATCCAACCCCTCCATACGAACATGATGCAACACAACGTCAATTTTTTAAGTCAACTTAAACAGTATCTTCTCGCCGGTTGCCATATCATGTTTAAAGAGCACAGTCTGCCTTACTATTTAACCATAGCTGGAGGGAGAATAGTCGGATGCATCCCTTTTTCATTAGCGCAAAGTAAAATGCAAAGAGCATCGACCAGGTTTTGAACTCATTTCGCCGTGTCTATTTCCTTTGGCAGTAACTATTACACCACAGGTTCTTACTCATAATTAAGCAACTTCAAGTAACTATTCAAATTTAATAATTGTCATTTCTTTGCACTCACATCTCGTTTCAAGTAAGTAATAACATTCCTTAAACTATTATATTTTCAAGTAATTTATCTTAATACAAATAATTAGCAGTTATAAAGTATAAGGTATTTCTTTGGAATATAGGAAGTTTTGTTGGATCTTTTGTTAACATATCTAATACCCCTTAGATTGAACCCCAACAAGTACTAAAAATCCGGCTCAAAGTGGACTTGTGTTTAATGGCATTGAAGGGATGCTCAACATACTTCTGGAACCGGAGACTATCAGTTAGATGCAGTTTAGTGCAAGGAGGGGTTTAGTTGATACGCAGGGCCTTACCACTGTGCGTGTGATACAGGCCGTGGATTCGAAATTTTCCCGCTTGGGAGATTTTATGAAAGTTTAAGTAGTCCACGCATGTTACTGATACACAAAACTTGATGATCGGGACAGAGTTCATATTCACGAAGTGCAAGTTTTAGAATCGAGTTGAATACGCAAAGATGTTTTTTTTTTCTTCGTATTTTTCACTGCAGGTCTGATTCAAAATGAGTTTATCATGGCATTAAAATATCATATATTATATGTGATATAATCTAGAGATAAAGGTCTATGTCAGAGTGATGGCGGCAGGAATAATGGGCTATTACCGTAAACCTCTGGGTAATTGCAACGACTTGACGGACAATTGGAGGCTTCAGCTGTCGTTAAGCGTATGAAGTTTCATCTCATACTTGACCAACAGAAATTGAATATCTAAATGAGAAATCAGAAACAACATGAGGTGGGAGGGATCATGAGAATGAGAGATGGAAAAGACGAAAGGTGAAGATATGTCAGTGTGGTGGAGGCAGGAGTTTGGGGTATATCCTATTCCATCTCTTACAGAGATATAATATCTAAACGAAGAAAAAGAAAATCGTCTAGAGGTAGTGGGAAATGAGCGTCTTAGTTTTCGCTAAAAGTTTATCCATTTTCTATTTCGATATTATTATTAATATTATCTATTGCGATAATTATTATTAATATCATCCAAGTAGGAGGAAATCTGTTAAAACTTGGTCGTTGTTTAATCCGCTTTGTCCCCGAGATGACGGCATATTTTAACAATCGATGGGATCATTTCTACAATGTATGGGCTTGATTAGAATGGCTTGGAAAAAACTGAAAGAATATTTGAGATCTAACATATGGGGAAAAAAGGGCATATCGATCGTCATTTAATTTAATTGATCGTTTGTCCGTATTTCTTTTTTTCAAGATTGAGTTGGGTTTCGCCGAGATAATGTTTGTCAAAATCTTTGCATGGAATAAAATATGAGCCTGAGTGAGAAGTGGTTATGTTGTTAGTACGTTTCAAGATGTTAATGAGGTTTTTAATGGTTTGTGATGTTGTTTGTCGGATTTGGGATTTCCAGCTAAGTTAATTTGTCACAGAAACGGTTGTTGTGGGTGTAAGTGGCGAGAGATAAAGGTATGTGATTATAGGAACAGTGGTTGTGTTGTTATTTTTAGTTTATTCGATGAGAGTATGTTGAGAGATTTTTTTCTAGCATTTAATATGATAAAATTAGGGTATTTTAAGCTTTTAAGAAAATACTGGATTATTCAAGTTCTTCTTCTTGATATTGTGGGCTACATATTCTAAGAACGTGTGAATAAAAATCAATTATGAGGCCTGTGCTAATGTTGTTGTGGTGGTGGTGAGAGTAAAATGTATATAATCGTTTTTCTTGGTAAGTTTGCACAAGACTTTAAAAGTTAAAAAGTTTTGGATTAATTTAATATGATATCATGGAAACGTATGGCGTTGTTTGGTTCTTTTTCCTATGTAAATTTGATGGAGGGTTCAACCGTGTTTCTCTGCGTTCTTTTCGATTTTTATGTTTTGGTGTAAGAAAATGAGTATAACGTCAATATATCTAAAATACGTAGCGTTAACGAGTAATCTGTACTTAAAAAGGCCAGATTCAAAAAAAATTCTAAAAATAGGTGGGAACGCTACTGAGTGGGTTCCCCATGAGGAGACCAGATTTCTGTTTATAAAATTAATCATTATATTCAAAATATATCATGCAAGTTTTGTGTTTTTTGGGGAGAGATGAGCTGAATTTAGTTTTTCTTTTGTGAATTGTAAGAAGGTAGAGACAGTTTAAGTGATATATCTGTGTAAAGGGAAGTTATGCCTAAGCAGTTCATAGTTTTATTTTGTATATTGATTTTCTTAATTTTAATAAGAAAATCATCGGAGTTGATAACCTGTGAGAGGTTGATTTTCTTTGAAGCTGGGTTTATTATTTTAGCTATGGTGCAAGCTATTTCTTGACTGGTACAGTCATTGCAGGAGTGGTGTTTGGTTTATGCATTTTGGGTAGGCCATATAATGTGGGGATTGTAGGGTGGTGTTCCATGAGGGAAGTTCAACATTTTGGATTCTGTCGAAATTTTTAAGTGCTTGTTGAAAGAATCTATATATTTATCCTATTTACCAACCCCTCCGCTCGGGCAGGATATGACACAAGGTCAATTTTTAAGCGGAGATAAAATGTTTTAATTCAGAGTTTTCCTTCTCCTAGACTAGTTGCCTAACCAAGGCTAAAGAACCTAGTCTGTCCTACTATTTACCCATAGCTGGAGGGAGAATAATTGGATTCATACCTTTCCCAAGGGTATTAGTGTTATGTGAAATGCAATCAGTCTCGTCCAGGATTTGAACTCGTGTCGCCGTGTTCATTTCCTACGACGATAACAATTACACCACGGGCACCTCCAAAATCTATATATTTATTGATCGTAATTAAATAAAATATTTCATAAATATTCATGTCAGAGAATTTGTTTTGTCAACATAAATATGTTTATACATGATTACAACGCCAGGGCTTTTGTTTGAGGGAGGAAATGACGGTCTCCCACAATCCTCTTAGCTGTGGCAATTACCCATATGTTTACGAGCAAAGCTATTAACCCCTGTCGCCATAAACATTTATCTCTCCCTTTCTTTCTTTTCCGTCTTTCCTTCTTATTACTCCTTTTCCGTTTTATTTTTAGTTTTAGTTTTATTTATCAATTTCCTGTAATGCTGCACTTTAGAAAAAAAACCATCATTCTGAAGAAGTATTTTTAAATAAAGACGAAATATCATAGGTTAATTCGTTGTCAGTGCCTGCTTTATCGATTATTACACTTATTTTTCACCCCCCCATATATATATATATATATATATATATATATAAGAAAACAAAATTCAAAATAGTATCAACAATCAAAATATTTGGCGATATTTTCATGCACTGGTTATTAAAAATACATTTCTAGGCATTATTTTTACTCTGAACTAACGTTGTGTTACTTTTTTTGAAAAGATAAGAAAATATCCCGTGCTTGATATTTCTGTAATTTGTACCGATATTTTTCCTCCTGACTTATCGTTGAAGATCTCCTGTCGTGTTTATACATTTAAATATGAATAAATAATCGTTTAATATTTTTGTTGCGTATAGTGTATTGTTAATGTTTATTTTTCGTTCCTGCCATTATGCATGGCAGTGATAGGTCATTAACATTTTGCTTCTTTTTTTTTTAGTTGTAGTGTATTTTTTGCTAGAATAATAATTGATCAAGATAAATTTTATCTGGATCAAGAATTATCCAAGCAGAATCACACGGAATTTTGCCGTTGGGAAAAAAAAAAAACAAAAAAAACCTTAACATAAAGAATAGTGTATTTTTTATTTTATTTTGAAATATATCAATATGATACAATCTATTTTTTAAAAGTTTTTCCTTATAGTTTTATTTCCCTTTCTAATATATCTGAATTTAAATATGATATATCCTCTACATTCTAACATTGGATGAAGAAATGATATTCGTTAAACAGAATTATGTTCGTGGCAAGGAAACAATATCAGTGAAGGCAAAGATGAAGACTGAAATTGTTACAAATTTGGATCAAATTACTAATCTATCAATTAAAACCAGTAACTGTGCATTGAGATGGTCAATAAAAACACCTAAAACGAAACATGCGACTTTTTGGTTTGGTTTGGTTTGTTGGGTTTTATCGAATATCAACCTTTGTGGGTTATTTAACGCCATATCTATTTTTATGTAAATAATCAGTTCTATTTAAAACAATTCAGTTTATCAAAAGTACACTGTTTAATTGCCAAAAACATTTCTATTTCAAACTATTCAAGCAGTTATACGTAACAATTCAGTTAACTGTAAATACAGTTTTAATGTCGAAAAACAGTTCAATTTCAAATAATTCAGTTTAGCATAAGCACGCAGTTTAAATGTAAGTACGGTTTAATTGTCAAAAGGATTTCCATTTCAAACAATTTAGATTAGCATAAGTATGCTGTTAGTGCTATTTAACCCATAGATAGGGCCCTATCAGGTGCTACCACTCCGGGCCAGTGTGGACCTGGGAGTCATGGTAATGAAGGGGTACTCTGCATATAACATTATGCAATCTAATGATGTTAAATAAACATACTTGAAACCATATAACTCTATGCAATCTAATGATGTTAAATAAGCATACTTGAAACTATATAACTATTATCAAATAGTGATAGTTATTTTAAAACATGTAATTCTCTAATTATTATTAGCATTAGATAAAGATAATTTATCATGTAAGCGTTTGCAAGCAAGTAATTATAGGAAAAAAATGAAAATAGGATTGCCATAAAAAAATTGTAAATGTGTCATATTTATGTATTAAATAAACTATAAGGAGTTGATATGCTGTTAAATAAAACAAATCGAACTACCGAGTTTCATTGGACATCATAAAAAGTATATACACTTAAGTGTTGTTCTATTGATAATATATCAAATAAGCATTGATAAAAGAAAGCTACTTCCTATGAACATCTCGTCTAATGTTTCCTATCGATACTGAGACGGAGTTTTGATTAAATGAAATAAAATGATTGCATCGTCCCTTTTTTTTTTTTTTTTGCTCAAGCGAAATGCAAAAGAGAATAGAGCAATGATTAGATCGATAGTGGACTACGTATTGCAGAAACACAGAGTCATTAAAAGTAAATTGGTGACAAACAAACCGATAATACGAAATAATGAGTTAGTGAATTAGTTTTTAAATATCTAGTGCAGTCAGACTGTTGAGAAAATAATATATTTACCCTGCATCTTTTAAGGTTTAAACTGAGAAGTACATCCAGCGAAAATGATTCAAAATGTTTTCAAAATTAAACTCCAAAGAGCAACGATCAAGTGTGGGGGGAGGAATTCTGCTGTATCTAGAAATTATTATCTCCTGTGCGATATGTTTTTTGTTTTTTTAAACTTTGGAATTTGTGATAGTTTTTGTGCAGTGATTTTAAAAGGAAAGAAATGATTGTGCATCGTGTTACCGCAATTCTTTTCTGTGTCTGAACAAAGAAATTGACTATTCATCTGACTTTCTGGATTTGTTATTCTCAGTTTGTTTTTGCTTCCTCGAAAATCCTTAGACGAAAAGAGATATAATAGATTAGACTACGAGACATGGATTATAACAATCAACATCTCTTAAAAACTGTATCAACCGAAAGCTTGGGAGGTAGAATATACCGACTGCATCTCTGAGAGACGTAAGACTGAGAGTCCTGGATATGACACTAAACAATTTGAAGGTGAGGCTCCAGTATTGCTGGAGCTTTGGAGAATGCTGAGTACCCCTTCATTGCTATTACTCCCTGGCCTAGAATGGTAGTACCTGATCGGGTCCTGCCTATGGGTCAAATAGAACTGTTTGACATTTAAACTGTATACTTTGACATTTAACTAAATGCAAACAAGGGAATTATGCTAAAGTGATTTGCTTAAAATAGAACTGTTTTATCATTTAACTGTGTGTAAACAAATGACAGATTAACTAAATTGGTAGTGATACAGAGCAATACTAGGAAAAATTATCTTTAGATTATTCTGAAGTAACTTTATTGAAATGAAACTGTTTGATCATTTAACTGTGTGTAAACAAATGACTGATGTTTAATTTAATTATTAGTGTTAAATGGCAAATCTTAAAGCCATTTAACTGAGTGCAAACAAACGATTAATAGTAAATATAATTGTTCGTATTAGACAGAAATAAGGGAAATCATATAACTGTGTGTGAAAAAGTGCGAAAAAGTGCGAAAAAGTGCTCAGGCACGGTTAAAATTGTAATCTACAAAAGGTTCTAAGACATCATATATTTAATACATATGTAAAAAAAAAAAATATTTGGAATTAAATTACCTACAATGTTACATATGCCATCAAATCAAACCAAATCAATCTAGCGAAACACGAAGAAAAAAATATGTCATGAAAAGAAATATTTTGCAAAAAGAAAAAATGATCAAGCTAAGATAAAGTAATACATTTTTTAAACATTGTTTATATTTGTTCTTACATGCAACATTAATTTCTTTTAACTTCATTTGTCTATGAATTTAAAACAAATCACAATTTTAATGTAACAACCATAAATTTTCTTTATTAAATAAAGAATTTGCAAATGAAATATGAGTATTAAATTTTGATTTAAAAAAATTCTACATAAGTGTTTTAATTTAATTTCCAGTAAATATTCATTATTAATACTTTATAAGATTTCCAGAAAATAATAGATATTTTCGGGAACACTATAAAACGTATTTTCTTGTATAATCAAATTATAATTAAACGGCCGTCATCATCAGTGAACAAAAAAAAGTTTAGATACAAGAACTTTCCGGGTAGATGTGACATAAGATCATATCTTGGGGATTGAAAAAAAAATCATTAGGTAGTTATTCAGATACAGGAAGAGCGTCTAGGATCGATTCAAATTTGGGGGATAGCGTCCCTTTTAATGTTTATAATGGGCTACACTTTGTCAACCCATTGATCTTCAATAAAGTAAAGAATTCTAATTTACGTCTTCTTAGTAAAACCGGCCAACAGGGAAGTTACAGCATCTATAATAAAATAAGGGTAATTTTTATGACGACCTCTTTGACTTTTTCTTCTTGATGTGAGGTATGTGTCATCTGTTCATCTCGAATTTGTTTCCACCACCCTTTGTCGTGACCCAGCATCCCCATAAACTCAAACTGTCCATGAAATGTCATTGCTATCTTGTTTTATTTACTAAAGTCTTATAGACATGAATACCTTAAGAAAATAAAATTACAATCAAATAGACAAACTACTAACAATGATTTATTCATAATCCATGTAATGGTATGAGTTAAAGAAAGATCACAAAATACAAATATAACAGCTTACTAAATCAAGAATAATCGAGTATCATTTAGAATGAAACAGAATGTTCATTTTCTACAAAAATTATTCGTATATCTCATGATATAACAGTTATACATGAACCAGATCTATTGTTTGAATATTTTTGATAATTGCCAAAATAACTGAGTTGTAAAAAATTTCCTGCAAGACAAATATTTTTAACTGTCTGAGGTTAGTAAATATATTAACAGAAATTTTGAATATTTAGTCTTACATAATTATCAATAAAGAAAACAAATTTTAAAAAAAAGAAATAATGTCTAAAATTTTAATAATAAATTAATGCATTTTGATGTTTTAATCTCTGTCGATAACCCGTTAAGAAATAATTACAAACATATCAAGCGATATTTTGTCAGTTTTCACAAGGAAAATGTTGAAGTTGTTGCAAAGTTATTCGTTTATGTGTTATTACATTTTTGGTGGGTGGCTGTAAGCTTCAGTTTATGTCAAGAGTTTTCACTTGAATGCTGGTCTAGTCTCAGTGATAGCAGTTAATGTTAATTACCACATTTGTTATTTTAAAGATGTTTCCTGAAACAATTTAGAAGTATTTAATCATCCAACTCCTTTTTTATGAATAGGATGCAAATTTTAAACGGAGTGCACAAACTGGATTGAACATCTCACAGGCAATTGAATGTATAAATAAATAAATAATTAAATATGACAGTAGTCGCTAAATAACAAGGCCAAAAAGGACTAAGGAAAACTGAAAATCAAAAATCTCGTGCGCATGCGTGAGCAGAAGTTGATGTGCCTGCTCCCAACATGACAGGCGAAAGTGAGAGGACAACTTGTGCCCTTTAAGGAGTCGACGGCAAGACGTGAGCAGGCGAAGACGTCAGTAAAACACCAGCTACGAAAATGTAAGCGACGAAAGTTAACGACGAAAGTTAACGTACAAAGGTTGATATGCCATAAAACCCAACAAACCAATCAACCAACATCACAAAGGGGGCCTAAAGTCTCTTTAGTACAACGACAGTAGAGTACAAGTTGTTTGAATTCAGTGTTTTCTATTCATAAACCGGTTACCATAATTAAGTCAAAATTCTGTCTGCTAAAGTATTTTCCTATAGTTTCTTATAATGATTGGGTTCATACCTTTCTGAAGACTAATATCGTTATGTGAAATGTAAAAGCTCCATCTACGAAGTGAAAAAGATGGCTGAGTCCATGTACTAAAAGGATGATCATTACGCTACGAGCACCTTCCTAATTATTTAGAATGATTTTTGTCATTTAAATTGGTTTCACTTCAGTTTTAGATTACTTACAAACAGTTTCATATTAATCTCCATTGTTTTTCTCAAATAAGCATTTATTTTTTTCATCATACAACAAACCATTATTTAGCATCCTGTTTATTTCTTTTATAGAACTATCTCATAACTACGATACTACCTCATTCAGTCTCTTGTAGGAATTCGAAATATTTTGACGTCTTAAAGCAAACTCCATCAATGTTAGTAGCGAAATTTTAGCATTTTTCTCATGGAACCGTATTGTGTTCTTCTATATCGTAATTTATCAATTTGTTCATTTTTAAATGCAAGACTAATTTTAAAGTGATCTTATGAGGTCAGTATACTCCTAGACCTGCTCTGTACATGTTTCTAGCCATGGTATCTCTTGTTAATTTCTCTTGAGCGAAATCCAAATGATTCTTTTGATCCCTAGTCATAATATTTGCGTTATTTTCCAAAGGTCTTTAAATGTTACGCACTGGTCTGACCAGCGAATTGTTCTTCTCACCATGTCAACTTTTATTTGCAACTGTCTTTTATCTCTTGAACTTTGACGTTTCGGACAATTGATATTTGGGATAGTCAATTGCGTTGGATTAACATGCCCACTGCGTGACTAGTAGGCCACTGCAAACTTACGCCTGATTTTGAAATGATGTTCAAAAGTATCCACTATTATCCAAATATGCAGAATTTCTGCTGTCCCAAAATTTGATATTTTTTAATACAGTACACTTGAAATCATCAATTGGGACTTTTTCAAGAAATGAATAGCTATTAATGAATATGAATAAATGCGCGTTTCTGTACAGATTTCCTTACTCATATTAACTTAAAATCGGTCTATACCATGTTATATCATTGATACATATTATCAACGTGCAATGAGTATTACATGTACTAACAAATAGGGTATCTAATTTGTAAAGTCTTTTTTTTTTTAAATAACCCTTTAATAAATAACTGTCCGGTGTTATTCAATATAGATTTATTTGTTTTAGTTTCATACACACACACACAAACACACACACACACACACACACACACACACACACACACACACACACACACACACACATATATATATATATATATATATATATTTTAAAATATCCAGTCCGTGTCCAAAGACAGTAGATTATGACGACTTAACCGAGTTTGAGTCTCCATTAAATTGTACTATATATATATATATATATATATATATATATATATATATATATATAAAAGTTAAAATGTTCCTTTTTTATTCTATACTTTTTTATAGAATTTAGATCAATTTGCTAATCTATGTGTTCCTTAGCTTTTATTGAATGAGTAATTAATTTTAATGAATTGTTAACAAGTCTTGGTTTAATCTATTCCGACAGATTAGGGAATCGTGTTAATTGTACGTTCATATTTACATTTTTTGAAGACGTTTCACAATTTTTTTCACCCGCTCATATCGAATAAGAATATTTCTTCTTTTTTTTTTAAAAAAAGACCTATTTGAACTATACCAGATTACAGAGGAAATTGGAGTATTGGCAATGAAGTGGTATACAACTGTTCCGTGATTTCTCGAGCTGCTGTTTCTTTTTCATATTTAATTAAGTTTCATACTCAAGACACCCCTATTTTGTTAAGTCTTATCTCTCTACGGTGTAAACATATCTGAAGCCCCATCCGCTGGGTAGATGAGTTTGATGTGCTGTCTCAACAGTCACACCCGAACTAGTAGACATGAATTTAGAAATTAAGTTCATTTTTTTTTATGGCGATCGAAATGAAAGCTAGAATATTAGCCCCAACACATACATTCTCAAGTATGTGGTAACAGTCGTCCATTTGATGTCTAATACTAACTTCTATCCGACAAGACTACAATATGCCGTCTGTATCCTCGGCAGAGGAGTAAGACGTGTTCAAAAAGTAAGTGTCTTGGTATAACATTAAACTTCATCTGGAGATAAGACCCCAAGTTTTGAGCCCTATGACTATAGATTATCTCTTCATTGATATTACTTGCACGTCCACGCTAAATCGAAAAGGTAGAATCTTTTATGATCCCACCTATAGGTCAAATACATAGGCTTAAGAGTTATTGATATTTGATTTGTTCGTTTCTTTGTTTGATTGACGGATTGGGATTTATGGCATATCAACTTTTGTAGGATATCTAATGATAACTCCATTTTTATTCAAATAAACAGTTCTATTTCAAACAATTCAGTTTAGAATAAGTTAACAGTTTAATTGTCAGAAACATTTCTATTTCAAGCTATTCAGATTTGGTCAAACAGTTCTATTTCAAACATTTCAACTTAGCGTAAGTACAGTTTTACTGCTAAAAACTGTTCTATTACAAACAATTCAGTTTAGCTTAAGTACAGTTTCAATGCTAAAAACTGTTCAATTTCAACCAATTCAGTTTAGCATAAATACACAGTTTAGTTCTATCTGACCCATAGATAGGAGCCTATCAGGTTCTACCAGCCCTGGCCAGAGTGGACCTCGGAGTGATGGCAATGAAGGCGTACTCCGCATTCTCCAATGCTCCAACATCACTGGAACCTCACCATCGGATTGTTTAGAGTCATATCCATGACACTCGTTGAGGGAGTCTTACTCCTCTGCAGAGAAGCAGTCGGTGTATTCTACCATCCCAGCCGACTGAACCATATTTGTATTTGAGAGGGATAGTCGATACCATATAGTTCTGAGTAAATTATTTCCATTAGTACTAGCTACTTGAAGCTATAATTGTTTACCAAGGATTATAATCAGTTGTTTGAAACCATATAGCTGTGTATAAGCAAATGATTTATATTTAATCGAAATACTCACTCGAGTCCAAAAAATTGCTTATAAATCTCTAGTATTAGATAATAATACATAAAATATTATAAATGCGTGCAGATTATTTATATTTGATAGAAATATTTAATATCAAATTACTCTGAGCTTAAAATACATTAGAAACAACAATACAAACAATGTAAATATAATCAATGTAATCGCTTTCTTGACCTCAAGACATGAAATAACCCCATACGCCCTGAAATGCCGCTTAAATCATTCAAACACTGAATCAATTAATCAATAATTCAGTCTGTGACAACTTTAATTCTCTCTCTCTCTCTCTCTCTCTCTCTCTCTCTCTCTCTCTCTCTCTCTCTCTCTCTGTATCTTATGGTACAGACCGGCATCATGTGGTGAGATCACAGCTCGGGAGATTGTGATGTATCCTTTTATGGACAGTACTCCACGTTCCACTTTGACCCAGAGTGGTAGTACCATTTCGACTTGTTTGTTTTGATTTTATGTCATATCAAAATTTGTAGGCTATTTAATGTCAAATCCATTTTATTAAAATAAACAGTTCCATTTCAAGTAAATCAATTTAGCATGAGTACAGAGATTGATTGTCAAAAATATTTCTATTTCCAGCTATTCTGTTTAGTCAATCAATTCTAATTAAAAGAATACAGTTTAATATATGTATAGTATTTATTTAAACACAATTAAATGTCAAAACAGTTCTATTTCAAACAATTCAGTTACGCGTAAGTAACATTTCAATGTCAAAAACAGTTCCATTTCAAACTTTTCAGTTTAGAATACAAAACAGTTCCATTTCAAACAATTCAGTTTAGCATAAGTACGTAGTTCATTTGACAAAACAGTTATATTTCAAGCAATTCAGTTTAGCTTAAGTATGCTGTTTAGTTCTATTTGACCCAAAGACTGTAACCTGTCTGGTGCTACCACTCCGGGATAGAGTGGACCTTGGAGCGATGGCAATGAAGGTGTACTCTGCATTTCCCAAAGCTCCATTATCAGATTGTTTAGTGTCATATAGAGGACATTCGTTGGGAGTGGGGTTATACCCTCATCAGAGGTGCATTCGGTGTATTCTACAACCATAGGTGACTGGTCAAGTACCTGTTAGTCTCATCTTTGAGTCAAATAGATAGTTTAAAAAGATTCCAATTCAATGACAGTGTGTAAATAAAAAGAACTATTAATAAACAACTACACAGTAAAAATAAATAACCGTGGAATGTATGTGATTTACAGACATACAGGCTTTAGATAAACCAAAACGCATTGACTAACAATTAAAATCAGTCTCAATTTTTTCACATGACTCAGTGTGTGTGTAAAACCAACGGAATATTGTTTTGAAGTTATGATGTCTTTCACTGGGAACGGGTATATAAAAAAAAAGTACTCAATTTTTCAATGTCAAAGAACAACGACAATCAGTTGGTCACAGTTAATTCAATTAGATTTTGTTTATGTTAAGAGAGATAATCAATTCATTTGATTCTGCGCTTATCAGAATGTTCAACCGAGTCAGTTTAAACGGAAAGAAACTGAAAAATATACACAGCAAAGATTGTTTCACTGGTTTTTCAATCTGATTTGGAAGTCTGCCAAGGAAAAATATATTAATATATAATTTCTCATACGTACACTTTCTTAGAACAACATAAACTACGTAGACTGGATGCAAAATTCCCGAGCAATTTTTGACAAAATATATTAATATAAATTTCGATAAACATATTGATTTTTATCTGAAATAATTTCAATGATCTTATAGCATTTAAAATGAATTCTGAACGTCTCCGGAGATGAAGTTTCCCGCTTTGCTTTGATATGTATTCACATTTTATTCGATATCATGAACTATCTTCGATATAGCTGGGATGTACATTGTTTTGAATTCTAGAAATACGATTATTTGTCAAGTCAAAAAGTTTTCTTCTCCAAAATTCTAGCTTCAAAATGCTTATTGGTTTATTGAAAAGGCACTACATTTGTCTGATTATATATCATATGTAAACGTTCCTCTAACATTGAAGAAGATATGCAACTAATAAAGTTTGTATCAGTTTAATACATTGTGTCCAATATTCATTTCGTGTGTATTTACTCAATTCCTCCACCGTGGGCAGGATGACAACAAGGCCAATAAGTGTAGTATTGCTGGTATCAAATCAAGGTTTTCCTTTTCCTAGACTGTTTAGCTTACCAAGACAAATGAACCCAGTAAACTATTTACAATTGTTCTTGGGAGAACAGAAAGATAAGGATGTTTCCAAGAGCTTTAATGCAAAATGAAACGCAAAAACGTTCGTCTCGAGCCATCGGTAACATTTGCAATTATGGTGCACCTCCTGTATTTCTATAGGATAAACGTACTTCTATTTGGATTCATAATTCATCGAATATTATTTGCATCTTCTATATGAATAGTCGGTGAGCAAACTATTAGTCATCGATCGAGCTTTTGTAATTCAAACAATTTAAATATCAAAACAAAATCGACGATATCTGTTGTTATTTTTATGAAAAACTTATGAATTATTGTAAATATTGATAACAATAGCCACTACGTTGCTTAGTACTTTTCATATTCCTTAATAATTTCTTGGGGAAGTCAAACATGTTGCAATGTTATGGTAACATGAAGCACTATTCAATGGCTCCGAATACTTTTGCTGAGCTCGTGAAGGCAAAGAACTACACTGGATAGTTAGATGTGAGCTTGACTTATAATCTCCAAGTACTAATTACCAGATTTGTCCCGATGGCTTGTAGCACGGTCTCAGAAGCTACGATTAGTGGCCTATCGAATTTCGACAGATCGTTGAAGATTTTGCGACGCAAGGGAAATTTCTTAAACCATATGGCTACTTTATTCTAATTAACTGCACATTCATTTTTACGCAACAAATGCTTTTGATTGGTTCAGCAGTATAATAGCCCAGATTAAACTCGTAATGAACAATTCCCCGAATTAGACTACATTCCTCCGTTTTGCTTTCAAATCCCACACGAAGTGAAGACATACACGAAGTGAAGACATACTTAACTTGTCAGTGGACCAATAACTAAGATCCAACAAACCACAGTTGGTACCTACCGGGATTCGAACTGCTTGTCTCACGATATATAACGTCTTTAAAAAAGCACATCGAAAAATTTCAGAAAACATTTGATTCACCCTATGTTTAGTTTTTCTTCTATTTTTTGACCCATTTGAGACACAAATCAGGCAATGTAATGTCTCTAATTATATGCTTTTTAGTTGACTAAAAACCCAACGTAATATTTTTTACGCTATAGATTGTATTGATTGATATGTTTAATGACATTGTTATGTGATTTGGATTTAATGTCTTTTGTGTTTGTATGTATATTATCCTAATAGATAAAAGCACTTTTCACGAGCCGTTCATATTTTTTCTATCCTCATATATCCCTGGTAAGAGTAAAGTTTGAAAACAAAGACAAAGATCGAATCAAATTGACATTATTTGCTATAGCAAAATGCATATACATTATTTTACTAACGAATAGTGGAACAAACAGCATCAGAAAAACACCTAAACCAATATAAGATGAATGTATTTACGAATATCAGAAATATCAATAAAATATATAATAATAATAATAATAATAATAATAATAAAAAGTTATTTCACATCCTAGTAAAAATTTACATAACCTATAAACAACACACACACACACATACTCACGCACACGCACACGCACACACGTGTGTGTGTGTGTGTGTTTGTGTGTGTGTGTGTGTGTGTAGAATATATATTGCAATGCATGTGTTCATATAAATATATACATACATATATCCACACACACATTTATATATATACATATATATAGAGAGAGAGAGCGAGAGAGTAATATACGTCATCAATAGATATATATACGCACCAACTTATATATATATATATATATATATATATATATATATACGTTAAAAAAAGTGAGTCTCACCCATGTTTAAGGCTGTCACAGACTTACCACCTTTGTGTTGAAGTGACCTATACATGGATCTGAGTTAGTTTTTCTAGTAAGAAGTGACAGCGTGTTGCCATAACGAAAATATTTAGTTACGTCTCTTCTTTCTGTCGTGCTTAGAACTTCTTGAACTACTTATATGTATATTGTTTGTGCCTTGTATCTTGTTACATTAAAAAAGCTACAAATCATAACAATTTCATGATGGCTGTACAAATAAATTCAAACTGTTTTATTATATGATGTTCTCATGGATATACATGTCTGAGCAAGGTTTGCAGCTTCAAGATCTCATTGAGCCATAACCGTCATCAGAGTCAGTAGATTCTATAAGAAAGGGATTGAAGGCAAACATACCATCGTCAAATGAGTTAGTTTTTAAGCCGAACACTGAATTATAATAATTTCATTTAACATCTGTTGTATAGCCGTAATACCAATATAAGCAGAGACATAATCAAACTTAATATACGAACTTCAATGAACGAACGAACGCACTTCTTTATAAAAATATATATCTCTCATTCTTTATTCTCGAAAGGTTGATGTTTCTTGCGGGTGAGAGATGAGTCGGAGACAGGGACAGACTGCTATATTGACCCAAGTTTTTCTTTCCCCATAGCAGCACTTTTTCCTCATCTTGCTGGGGTTGCTCAACCGTGGGTCACTGAGGGTCCAAGGCCCTCTGTCTGCCACTGGCTCTCACCTCGGAATCTTGTCACAACTGACTCGAGCCACCCGGGACCCTGGTTATGTTATTCTCTAACATCCAACTGCTTCCACTTTTCTTCCTCTTATTTCCACAGGTGCTTCTCTTGATTGACTGTTCGGTCGATGGTCAATATATAACACATTGCCGCTACAAAAAATATGTAACTTAATATATTTCTGCTGAGTATTATGATGATCTCTCTCTCTCTCTATATATATATATATATATATCTGTGTATATATATATATATATATATATATATATATATATATATATATATATATATATATATATAACCACACATACAATATCAAGCCAACTAAAGTAGAAAAGAAAGTAAAAATAGGAATAGAAGAAGTTTGTATTTGGTTTACTTAAGAGGAAATCAATTCCTTTTGTAGAAGCGTTAGCAAAAGAAATTAGTCAATTAGATAAATAATTATTTAGAATCTTTTAGTAAGAAGGCTACAGTGTTCGGTTTTTTCCTTTCAAATTTATTATCTGTCACTAATAAGTCGTGTAAGTAACATTATTAAACCAATGTTGAGAAAAGTGAAAACCAGTGTATATAATAGAAAGTAAAGTAACTTACAGCAGTCAGTAAAAGCCCTGCTAACTACTGTTTAAAAATATTACTATCCGTTAATGTAAGCGTTTAATTTAATACTAACCAGTCCCAAATATTGCCTGCTCTATTTTCACCAACACCATGCTCTTAAATCTAAAATCTTTACTCAATTTTTTAAAATGTGAATATGGATAGATTTTAACAATCTTGAATTACGAAAAATACAACTTCTGGAAATATTTTCAAAAAAATTGCATGTTGATTTTGTTTGCTTTATACATAGTGCATTTACAGTAGGATATAAAGATGTTAAACAAAAGAGGCTGGAAAATAATAAACATTTGTTTTAATAAGATGGAAACTCTACTCCTGTTGTTTCACAAATTTGAACCACTCTAGAACAACCATAAGCATATTTTGAGGTTTTTTGAGAATGAATATATCCAACCACCCTCTCTGTCTGTCTCTGTCTCTGTCTCTCAAGCATAATATGACACAAGGCTAAATTCTCAGCAGAGTTTATGTTTGCATTCATTCTTCTTTTCTCTTTGATAGTTTGCCGTAACATGTTCAGTTAGCCTGGTATGCCCAATTATCTATCCATAGTGGGAGGAAAAATACTTGATTTCGTCCCTTTTTCTCAATGATACTGACGCTATTTAAAATGCAAACGATAACCGTTACACCGCAAGCAGCTCATTTTGTAAAGAAAAAACTACCAGGAATGCTGCAAAAGTGGCCGTTGAGAATCAACGTCGCCGCAAGATAATTTATCCTCGGGGGTCCCATGTAATGTATTGGATTGTAATATGACTGTAAGGGCAGTCCGGTGAATTTCCAAATATACCGGAACCCGTTAGTTTCTACCCCGATTTGACTGGTGCCTTCAAAAAAAGAACCTCGGCGTATCAAATTGGTTACATCATAGTGTAATATTTATCTCCATATTTAATGGACACAACGAACCAAGTTAAAATCAGGGACGAAACTCTTTGTATTTTACATAGTGCTAATACTTTTGGGACCTCTATGTGTGCAACTCTTTCCCACCACACATGGTTAAATACTAGGGTAGACTTGGCTGTTTAATCTTGGCATTGCAATCAGTAGAGGAGAAGAAAAATTCTGAAATCAAATCTGTTAAACTCTGCTAAAAAATGACCATGTGTCTGGGGAAACTCATGCAGTGAATGGATGAATACATTATAATGACCTCAAAAGAAAAAAAAGAATGTTTTGTTCTCTGGCTATAATTTCAGTTCGGTATGTCTCAACGGGACACAATGATATTCGCACGATCCACGTAAGGAGTATAAAGTGTTTTTTGATAATCAGTCAAAGTAAAGATTGTAACAGTGTAAGGAAACAGCGGTGACAAAAAGAAAACGTGACCATCAAAGAAAAACTAAATCTAATTTAAATATTGATTATTCGGACAGTCTTTCTATTTTCATTATTTATCATAACTTTGCCGTTATCTATAAGATTTATTTACTATCGAGGAATATCCTATTTACCAACCCCTCCACTCGGGCAGGATATGACACAAGGTCAATTTTTAAGCGGAGTTTAACAGGTTTGAATTCAGAGTTTTCCTTCTCCTAGACTAGTTGCCTCACCAAGGCTGAAGAACCTAGTCTGTCCTACTATTTACCCATAGCTGGAAGGAGAATAACTGGATTCATACTTTTCCCAAGGGTATTAGTGCTATGTGAAATGCAATCAGTCTCGTCCAAGATTTGAACTCGTGTCGCCGTGTTCATTTCCTAAGACGATAACCATTACACTACGGGCACCTCCTGAAGTACCTCGAGGAATATACACGTTCAAGAACGCTGTAAATATTTATTAATAGGTTTAGCAATGAGAAAGCGTGCTTAAAACTTTGGTCAAAACATTAAAATGATAGTAGTTATAACAAAGAAATAGAGTCCAGTACAGAGGAATGGAATTGTTTGGTTTCTTGTTTAATGGCTTATCAACTTTTGTAGATTATTTAATGCCAGAGCCATTCTCCTAGAATAATGGTAGTGGTACAATTTAACCAATAGCTGGGAGGATAAGGGGGTTCATACCTTTTACAACTGTATTTTCCCGAAAGTGAACGTAATAGCGCGACTGGAGTACGAACTCGCTTACAACGATTTTGCAGTCCATCGCTTTAAATGCCTTTAAAAACATAATAATTTACACGTCAAAACAACAAAAGAATAGTGGTATTCCCTATGAAGAACTAATAAAATTGATTCCTCCCCGTTGCCTGCAACATATTCTTCAAGAAATAGAAAAAAAAAGGTGAAATAAGAAAAGTGTGCAGTAGGAAAATAGAAGAAAACATAAAATTCGATAAATCGTAGAATTAAAAAAAAAGATGCAAAAATCTGTGACAAAGACAGAACTCTTCTTAGTTTGGAAAACAAAGACATTTTAATCGAGATATCGAATCAGTATGAAGCAAAAGAATATCTACCAAACTACAGAAATGGTATGAAAAAATTAAAAGGAAAAACGATGAGTACTTTTCACTCTCGCTAGTTTTTCCAAACTGCAAAAATGATTCTTTTTCACAGAATATGAATCTGAAAATTAGTGAATTTAAAGAATTTACGATGATTTATGTGAGAAGAAAAAAAATTAAAAAAGGCATATTCTGTTATTTCCTTTTTGATATAGAAGAGAAATCTTGATTCGATTCAGTAAAAGGAGATGAAACTTAACATCAAGTGTAGAGATAATCACTCACTAGAAGTTAAATTAATGCCGTAGATTCGATCATGCATTCAGACCCAGCCCACTTTTTTTTATTCTTTTGTATTAACAGATCAACTTTTGAACCCTAATGTCGACCTTATAAAAGATTATTATTATTATTATTAATATTATTATTATTATTATTAGTCTGAATGATCTAATGAGGGGAAAAACTAAAACTTGCATTTAATTTATATATATATATATATATCCGTCATCGACCTCATCATTCTTATATAATGTAGATAGCACGGAGTTCCTTGACCCTATCTCGAATTCCATCGATCCTGGCAGGTCTTCTAAGCAGCATTTCGAATCTGTGAAGAGCTGATTTAAAAAAACATTTGCTACTTGGACAGCACTGGCAGGTCCATGTCCAAGAGTCCATGAAATATTATTTATTAGTTCATTCTAGCTTTCCCAGTAGTGCATCCCATGTTTTGTTTGTCTTGAATGATTTGTAAGATGGTAGGTAGTTAACTCACGGCTGCTGCTTTGTGGGTCTTTGCTTACAGGATTTGTGTGCGTCCATGTTGTACATCAATAAACTAACATAGACACAGCAACAGCTTGAAAGAAATTATGTTTTATTGTTATCGGGTAGTTCAGGCTTCGATAAGATCGAAGTCTGTCAATTGCAGTCTACGCTTTCATTAGGGGACGTTAATATCCCTTTCAGTAGATGCAAAGTTGCAGCCGATGTATGTGAACTGCACTGTTAATTTTTGTGGCTTGCTACTTAGAATAGACATAATCTATTTTAGCCGAAATCTCAAGAACTCTGTTTTATTTGCATTCATGTAATGGATAATGCTTCCTGTTGCTTGCTCTAGGCAATCCAGTCGGGATTCTACTTGGGCTGAAGTATTTCCAAGAAGCGGTAGGTCGTTTGCGTTGTCTGTACGATGTCGTCTTCTTCTTACCATCGTTTTAAAATCTGAAAACGTTTTCTTTGATTAGATCTGTTGACGTTCAATGTACGTAGTCAAGGCAGAGTATAAGGAAATATGGTGCTAATGTATCTTTTTGCAAGAATCATGTGAATATATCGAAAAACTCGGTGTCTCCATCAGATTAGTCAAAAACCGCTTTCATGCTTTTGTAAAGCATAATTATAGGGGCAACAGTTTCTTTGGGAATACTATATCCTAGTAGTGTTTGCCCCGTTGAATATGGAATCAAACCCTTAGGAGAAATCTACGAACCGTAGTGTTGTTTCCAGATTCGTTGCTCGTACTCCTTTGATGATTCAATGGAATGTCAGATTGTGTGAGGCAGCGAATCGATTTCTTCGAAAGTCGTCTCTTTTTTCTAAGAATTTTCTCCGTTTCGGGTTGGGTACGATTGAAATGCAGGGCATTATGAACTTAAGCATCTGCATGGGTCTGAGTTATGCCCCATGTTGTTGTCACTGATTACAAGATGGATTTTCATGAGGAAGGAAATAATGAAACTTTCGTCCATTTCTCTATTATGTTACCTTTAAAGACTGCGTTGCATAGTCGTAGAAGAAAGCGGTCGATATTTCTTGTCTTCTAAACTTCTGTGAGTATTCCTTCAAGTCCTGCAGTTTTTCTGTGCTTTTCTTGTTTTTTTTTACTTCTCAGTATTGTATAATTTCTCTTCTTCGTATACTGTCTTAGTATAATGTCTAGTTGGCCATTTATGATTATTTACATTGGTTTGTCAGTTATTTTAGAAGGGTTTCTGGCTAAATTCTTCAAATGTTCTTGGGATTTGAGTTTTTTTCTAAGCGGATAGCTTTTATTTTTATATCGATGTACACTTCTTTTTCTTTATCTTATTTATTATATTTTATATTATGCTTTATTTATTTCATTTTTATTTGATTTGTTTTTTTATTTTATTTTATTTACTTTTTCATTTCTTATTTTTCTATTGGTGAGGTCTTTCTTTCGCTCACTTCATTTACTGTCTACCATGATATTACTGATTGTCTAATTTTAATTTCTAATTTTATTGATTTGGCCTCAAATGTAATATGATTGCTCTTGTTGGTACGTGGTGTTTAGGTTCTTTGGTTCTTTCCTAAATTCCTGCGCCTTGGTATATTTTGGTTTATTTCACTGAGTAAAGAAATTATATATATATATATATATATATATATATATATATATATATATATATATATATGAAGGGGAGCGATCGAAAGAAGGACACAGATAAAAAATTGTCAAATAAACCCAAAGCAAGAATAGCGTAGTTGGCATGTGGTCATCAGAAAAATTTGTTTGTGAAATGTTCCGTCCATGGTATTCGATTTGAGAAGAATATTAATTTGTACATTAGGAACGCTGATTAATGTCCAGATTATATATATATATTATATATATATATATATATATATATATATATATATATATATATATATATATATATATATATATACTGACGCACTTAGGTAAGCAGCACACTCCAAAATGCACGCACACTGACATACGCTCAGACACTTACACACGTGTCTTTGATGATCGCATCAACGAGACGAGTACCAGGTACATTTAAGACAAAATCACTATCATCCTTATATATATATATATATATATATATATATATATATATATAACCAATACTGGGAGCTATTTATGAATAAATATTGAAAATACATTGAATTACAACGACTAGAAAATCCGGTAAACCCCAGTGCGTTACATGCGGAACTATTGAACTTCTGTTTGACCTTGTTAAGGCTCATCAGCAGCATATACTATGATCTCCCCCTGGAGATCGAACTAGAAACCACAGAATGCGATGTGGCCCAGTAACTTAGTGGTAGAGTTTTGGCTTTCCCACTTGGCGGAATTTTTAGTGTTGGTAATTCAATTTACTATATTATTCCTCTACTTAAAAAGAAAATGTACATCAATTAAAAATACATTATTTATGGACAAACACAACATTATGCGTAAGCACACATATATATTCGTTTGGGTAAACATTAAAACTGGCTTTTTGATATAAAATGTATACTCACGAATGTTGAGCAATTATAATAATATTTCAATATATTTTATAAAGTTCAAGCTTTTCTCACTACTTTGAATTTCACGGATAACTGATCTGTGTATTTGTTAAAATCAGATTTTTAAGAGGTGTACGAACCTTTAATGATACTTTACGTATATATATATATATATATATATATATATATATATATATATATATATATGCGTAAAGTATATTAAAATGTTCGTACACATCTTACAAATTTGATTTTCAGCAAGTACACACACACACACACACACATATATATATATATATATATATAGTGGGGGGTGAGAGAGTGAGAGAGAGACTGTGTGTGTGAATTAAATGATAAATAAAAATGAAGAAAGACATATGCATCATTAATGAAACTGAAGATAACGAACAATGCAACCAGTAGAAAAACCTTTGTCGCCTCAATGTATAATTTGGCTACTGATATTACTCGATGACAACTCTCCTCCTACTGAATGATACATAGTTAACAAGACGAATTTCTGGTAATGCACGTGAATCATGACTTGGGCACAAGTGTTGACCGCAGTGTTGTCGCCGTACCAATCGATAATAATGTATCAGGTCGTGTAAATAACTGCGCGAATCTCGGCTGGGTGCTGATGTATAGAAGAGGTGATCAGTCAGTTTGACAATGCCACTGACATTTCATTTACAGAATCTCTACAAGAAAGTCTATTGCGTGACAACTAATTGACCATGTGCAGAAAACGCGTTGAATTGTGGGAATGACTGAGTTGGGAGAGGGTAGGCAATTGAAGAAAGAAAACGAAACGCGACAAAGAGAGGATGAACTCACTTCATAATTTACCTCTTTTAATTCGGAGATTATTGCATGGTGCAAGCATGCTTTTATGAGTAAATCTTAATAGAAGATTTGTAAAGCCATTAAGTTATGCGCGGATAAGTGACTCCCTTCAATTTGAACTTTTAAATATATAGTGATGATTCCATTTTTCTATTATATTTAGAAAATCAAAGTACAGAGAGTCCAGCAGAGTGATTTACCTGATTAAAAATTCCCCAGCGCCGGTGCAAGAATCGAGAGATTATATGTATGTATAAAACCAGACCTTCACCACGAACAAGAAGCGACAAAAATCATTTTCTTTAGTAAAGTTTTTTTAATTTTTTTATTTAGAGTTTTTTCTTCTTGACTGACTCCCCAACCAAGTCTAAGGAAATTAATCTGCCCTGCTATTGACCCATAGCCTAAGACAGATCAGATGAATTAGTGCCTTACCCAAGGGCATTAGCACGACGTGAAAGACAAACAACCTCATTAACCTTTTGAACTCCGACCACTGATCTCATTCCCTATACCTCTACATATATATATATATATATATATATATATATATACGCTCCCCCATGGGGGTTGAGCACTCTGGCGAAGGAATTGTCGGCCGCCCCTAGCGTAATGCAAAGCTCTTCGTAAGAATTGAGCACTCTGGTAGCCGATAGGGTATTAAAAAAAATGTAAACAAAGGCTGCTGCTGCTGCCACACTGAAGAGTTCTGATAGAACGAAACAGTCTGTCTGTGGATTACAATATATACGCTCCCCCATGGGGGTTGAGCACTCTGACGAAGGAATTGTCGGCCGCCCCTAGCGTAAGAATTGAGCACTCTGGTAGCCGATAGGGTATTAAAAAATGTAAACAAAGGCTGCTGCTGCTGTTGCTAAAAATAAAATACCTTAAAATTCCCTTAGCCAACGTAGTCCGCTTGTAGCCGTGTGGTCTGAAACCTTAATCTATCGTAAAGTTGGACGGGTTTCGATCCCAGCTTCGAGCGTCCTGTGGGTCTAGCCACACTGAAGAGTTCTGATAGAACGAAACAGTCTGTCTGTGGATGACAATATATATATATATAATTGATTAAGCGTAGCATTGATGGAATTGTTACGCTATAAACGTAAATCTATGTAAACCTGGCGTTTCATATGCATAAATGAAGTTGAAGAGTCAATATAATAAATGCTCGTAGGGCAGGATTTGCTCTCTAATCGAAATGAAATCATGAATTTTCCTCTGGTTAACAAAGTGAAGGAGCCATGATTTTGATTGAGTTATAAAATTTGACAGCTTAATATTCTAATATTCCTGAATAGAAATTGATCAAAGTGCAACGTAAAAAGAATTGCATGATATGGAGGTATCTATTTAAACAGAAGCAGTCGTGGCTTTTGTCTTTATAGATTATGTTATGCTGTAAAATAGTAAACATCGTACGTTTACAACGGAAACATTGATAAAAACAATGATTTCTCTAACTACGTACTGACATAGTTGTTCACTCAATCAACATTTCATGTGCATTTCTGAATGCTCAAGTATTTAAATATTGGCCAATGACAACGGCTGAATTAGAAGATTTTCTTCGTCATAGAATATCAGCTCTCACGAAGGCAATGAGCGTTAAAGAACATGTAAATGAGACGATGGGAATGTATAGATTGTGTGAGCTTTACAATCTAATCTTTAAAACAATCTGATGAACATAATAAAATAGAACAATTGCTATTATTTTGCCTTATATAAAATTAAATTTTGAATATGTTATATGATACCCTTTTTCGGCATAATAAAGTATATATATAAATATATACATATATATATATATATATATATATATATATATATAGAGAGAGAGAGAGAGAGATTCAGGTCAATCAGAAAATTTCATATCATTTGTGATGTACAGTGCTTAAGAAAAATTTGAATAATTTTCTTATCTAATAACTTAATCAATTCGCTTGAAGGGATCTCAAATTTTCACAGCATATGTTAAATCCATCCTAAACCTCATTGAATGTTTAAACCCCTCTTTATTTTTTAGTTAATAGCATTTTTCTACCTGGACAAAAATACATTAGATACTAAACCTGGAATTTCGAGTGGTTTCTACACATGATGTTTAAATTCAAGATTTTTTTTGAACGAGAATTGGTAAGTTCATGACAATATGAAATATTAATGGAGCTTAAAACTTATGCAGAGCATGATACATTTTTATTTATTTAGGAATAGTGTTGTATACTCATATGCATATGCATGCAGACAAAATCATAACGACACAATAAAGACGACGACATTTTTTTTTAGAAAAATATACTTCTCACTTTATTTGAAAGGTTTGTGTGTGAGAGGGAGTTGGAGACCGAACAGAACTACGACATATTGACCGCCACTCTTATGGCCATCAACGTTTCTTTTCCGTTCTCCAGGGTTGCTCAACCGGAGGCCCAGGGGCCCAGTTCTCAGCTGGGTGCTCTTTTCTCAATAGCATCATTTCTCCAACTCTTCTGATCCCCAAACTCAATCGGGGGTCCCAAGGGCCCCTTCTTCCGGGTGCTGTTTTCTCTACAGCATCAATTTCCAACCCTACGATCTCAAAACTAACTGACTTCCTGTCTTCACCGAGTTATATAATAGTTCAACGTCCACTCCACCGTCTTTGGAATGGCATGTTTGATCGTCATCTAACGGAAATAACTGTCATGCAGTTCACAGAGAGTACCGAGGGATTTTAACCCTATCTCATATTGTTAGCCAAGCTTGCCCACGCCAATGGAATATGCACTTCCGCGTCTTTGGAGCGGCATTTTTGGCCGGGTCGAAGGTCAATATACTACAATAGTACATCTTCCTTTTATAAAAATATAAAACAGACTTATTAATTTTGAGATAAATTCAAAAGTCAATTTAAAATTTTAGTAAGGGACTGGTACGTTCGGTGCATTGAGCCTTTTTAAACCATGGTATCTGTTTCCCACCTATTAGGGTTAAAAGCTCAAATCTTTGGATAAATTAATCAGAACTTTGATTTTTCTTTTGCTTAATATGAAAAGAAACTCTCCCCTTGAAGCCTTGGGCTGCGACCTTTGATTAACCAAGGTCCTATATTAGGTTCTGATTGGATGACCATAAATGTAGAAGGTATAATCTTCCTATAGACGTAGATCAGTTGATTTACAAGTTATGAAAAAATACAAAATGATCTGTGATTGCTTAGTCACTCGGGAATGTTTGTTCCCTGCAGAATACTCAAAAAATAGATGTTTTAGGGTTATAAGAGAGAAGATATCCAATGTCCATACCGAATTCAGGAGAACAGGAAAAGAAATCTTTTCAAGAACTAAAGCCTCCCTAGCAGCAGCATCACTCTCTGAAAGATTCTGTCACAGGTAAAAAGACTTCAACAGCCAGATAGCTCATTTGTCTGTCTCCTAAATCCAACAAAAAGCGACATAATTGACTCTCACACACACACACGCACGCACGCGCGCACACACACACACACACACACACACATATATATATATATATATATATATATATATATATATATATATAATCAATTTTAAATTGACATTTGAATTTATCCCAAAATTAATAAGTCTGTTTTATATTATATAATATATAGATCTATATAATATATAGATATTACAGATCTATTTCGCTTATTTAAGCACGTCAGATAGAATCCATTTGAATTCCATCTGATTATTTTGGATAAGCGAAATATATCTATAATGGAAATGGAATACTATTTCTAAATTTCTTGTTTTTAAAGATATGAGGGTGTACAAGGACACTTGTCCGTTATATCACAAATCTTCAGTGTGGCTAGACACGTTGGATGTTTCACGCTTGCATTGAAACCCACCCAACTTTATGTCAGCTCGTGAATTATAAGGAATTTGAACAAACTCTCCGCCCGAGCAGGGTGTGACAAAAGGTAAATTTTTAAGCTTAGTTTAACTGATTTTCTCTGTTTCTCTCCTTGTAAACTGATTGTGTAACCAATACGAAATAACAATAGTCTCTCCTACTATTTACCATAGCTGGAGAGAGAATAATTGGATTCATACGTTTCCCAAGTGTAGCAGTACTATGTGAAATGCCATCAGATTCGTCTATGTAACCGAAACCATTTCCTTCCTAGATAACCATTAAAGCACAGGAACATATATATATATATATATATATATATATATATATATGTATATATATATATATGTATATGTGTGTGTGTGTGTGTGTGTGTGTGTGTGGAGTCCATTTCAGACAAAAATGATAATATTTGGGAGTTTACTCACTTGTGGCCCAATGATAGTTTAGGCACGTGATTGTAACATTAGTTCCGTAAACACTGCATGCGTTTTCGGGTAGTTGGTTTATCAACTCCCTTTTTGCTTATGATGTGTTTGAAAGATCTGCTGATGGAGGATGACACATTCTATCCCTAATTTCTGAAGGTAACGGTGGTTAGTAGGAACAAGACAAGAAAGACTCTTCCCTAAAAATGAACAATTATTTATTGAAATGCAACGGTGTAACAATATTTTAAATTTTACTAATCAGATGGAATTCAAATGGATTCTATCTGACGTGCTCAAATAAGCGAAATAGATCTATAATGGAAATGGAATACTATTTCTTGTTTTAAAACAAAAATATATTTTTTTTGTTCTGCAAGTATATTTTGTATTTTATAGTTTTGCATTATGCACTTTTTCTTTGGATATTCACAGTCATTATATACCTTATTATATATATATATATATATATATATATATATATATATATATATATATATACATTTGTATATATTAATTAAGCCGTGGATTTATCAGAGGCTCAAGTACTATGGTAACGATGAAGGATCAATACATTTTTTTCCTTATCGGAAATCGCTCATTTTTGCCACCCTTTCGGTGGGGCCTACAATATTTCAAAACTATCCTTTTAGAGTCGGAAAAATTGAAAAAAAGCGAAATCGTGTATGATACTGAAACTGCATACATTGATTGAGTTACCGTTCTAGAGCCCGTTAATAAATTGGAATCAAATATTCGTTACTCTTTCTCCTTATTCTTTAAACGTCCACATTTCAATGAAGGATGAATTGCTAATGGCCCCATATATTACTGCATTTTACAATTACTTTCAACAAAAGTATTTGTAAAGTACGACAACAGATATTCATTTCCTCTGCAACAATAATCCCTTCTGTAACAAAGTATTAAATATTTGTCCACTTAAAATCACTGTAATCTACATTAGAATACTGGCTATTAGTCCTTGATATTACAATTAAATATGAACTATTTTTCAACTCTAAATTCTTGGGAAGTTGCATTTCCGTACTGTATATCAATAGTTATTATAACTGGTAAACAGACTTTGATATTAAATAACCAATGATTGCGCAAAACATATTTCCACTCCAAATATCATTATGCTAATTATAATATATATCTCGATTAAACTTTCTTTAGAAAGGCACTTGACCAAAAGTCTTAAATACTATACAAGAATATATCTTACCATCTATATAAATTATTGTCGGCTGTCCTACCGTTACAGACATGACTTCACCAAAATACATGTATGTTTACCAATTTTACTAATGTTATTCTGAATATGTGCCAGATGAATCTATTTTTAGTTACAGCCTAAAGGCCTGGGATATGTCAGCAACCGAGTTTCCTTTCTCATATTTCTTCAGTTTAGAAAATGTTTGAACAAATTCCAGACAGGTCCAAGCCTGAAGCTATATCAGAGCAATATAGAATTAATAGTGCAATTATTTTCTGTTTCTTTCAAACGAATCAAATTCATTTATTTCATGTATAAACTTATACGAGTAACTTACTACTATTTTAATCAATTGTGGAATGTGTTTGGGAGTACATGGGCAATACATAGATTAAGTAATAGATTATAGTAAAAACAGAGGAAAGAAAATAAACATTTGATATCATGTGATAGAAATACTTTTATCGATTTAAGAAAAAAATGATATGGTTTTATAAATTAACATATTTTCTTATACATTAATATATTTCTTAAGAAAATAATAAATTTGTATTAGTCCTTATATGTTATATTGGTATGTAGTATTAGTTGGTATATTTATCACCCTGTCAAAGAGGTTTAAAATGTGCAGGTTGTATCCCTGGTTGAGGAGAAAGGTACACGCCCAAAAGAGGTGTCCTGGTCGTGATACAAAACTGCATCTAATTGTGCAAATCCAAATCTGGAGATATCTGCAGTTTGGAGTACCAATTCATTGTCATTACTTCTAGGTCCACTCTGACCATAATTGGTCGTTCGCATGTATGATTCTAATAAATAACTTTAAAGGCTATTTGTTTTTGATCAGAATCTATGAAAAATAAGAAAAAAAACTCTTACGAAAGAACCAAACAAAAAGTACAAATAATATAGACATACACTGAACACGATTTTCAAAACTCTAGGTATAAAATAGCCCAAGATTAGTGGACATTTCCTTAATATCAATTAATCCCTTAAACTTGTTTTAAAGTAGAGATTAAACGTATTATTAATGCTATATCAATATTAATGTAAGTATAATGTTTACTCTTTTACACTCCCAATTGTTCCGTATGTTTTATGTTGTTATTTCTATGTATTTGTTTCCAATTACGTGTGACAAGAGTCAGAAACTTCTTTTTTCAAAGCAAATTTATTATTTGTTTAACCCCTACTGAGATGTGTCACTTTCGAAATACTCATCTCCCTTGTTGATAAACAGCTGCAAGCAATTATTTTCTGACTTTTCAGGAGGCCTGTGTAAATTGTACTGGTTGATAGTGATCGTGTATCGTTAGATATATTCTTTCATCTATTTCATAATAAGAAATCAGTGACCTTTTAAAGTGGATTTCAGCTTTCAGAACGAAATAAGTCTCTAGGTACTACATCTGAAGAGTGGGGCAACCTACGTGCCCCATATGTCGGTCTAAAGCACGAGAATTGTTTCATAAGAAACTTAGAAACGACAGTTCCCCAGTGGCAATAATGCTTGATATTGAAGCCCAATTAAAATTCGTGTTTCTATGGCTCATTTCGAAACTAGCATTCTATACAATTACATGAACATATATATATATATATATATATATATATATATATATATATATATATATATTCAAGCTTAATCAAAATATAAGTTTTCCTATCAATGTAAGTGATCAAAAATTAATTTAAAGAAAAATAAAACTAATATTTTACTTAACAAAAGGTAGTTAAACCGAAAGAGCCTGGATTACGCAGAAAGCATATTCTATAGTTAAGAAATCTACAATAAAAATTGAATATCCTTACTGACAGTTACCTGCATTCGGATGTGAGACTTCACTTCTAGATCTCTGAAGAGTGTGGAGTACTCCTTCATGGTGATCACTCGCACTTTAAGTCTTTCAGAGTGTGGAGGTATATTGAATCTATATAAATGTATGTAAACAAATGTTATTATTTTACACCCTTTAGAATTAACGTATGATTTTCTACTCTTCTCAATATTCTGGCTGTTCTTAATAGTACTATCGTTTGGATGGTCTTCACTCCTGCACCTATTTTCAAGTCCTCCAGTCCCTTTGTCAATCGTTTGGTGACTGTACTGAACGCACCAATTACAATTGTTATGACTGGCACTTTCGTCTTCCGTATTTTTTTTTAAGCAAGGACTAGCTACGTCTCTTTCTTTTCGCTTCCTTTCAGTTTTACCCTATCATCATCCGGAACGGTGAAGTCTATATTTTGGCAGGTTCTCTTTTATAATATTATTTACTCATTGAGAGTTTTTCCTATCAGTGTCAGCTGATGGTTTTTCCCTGGAGTTTGAGTGACAGTAGGTCACTTCAAATCTCCAGGAATCTTCACATTATTCTGGCTGTTCTCCATAATGCTGCATTTTTGATGGTCTCCACTCGTCCTCCAACTTCCATGTCCTCAAGTCTCTTTAATAATTCTTTAGTTAGTGTACCAAAAGCACTAATTACAATTGGTAGAATTGTCACCTTCATGTTCCATAGTTTGTTCAATTCTCTAGCAAAGTCGAGGTATTTATCCTTCTTTTCACATTCTTTCAGTTTTATTCTGTGGTCAGCCTGAACAACTAAGTCCACACTTTTGCAAGTTCTCTTTTTTTGTTGTTCCGGGTGAGTTTTTTTTCACTATAGTATTATTTAGAGGCCTTTCAGTAGGGAGTCTAAGAGAAAGAAAGTGTCCTCCGATTTTCAGGTCTTGGCATTCTAGCTAATCTTGACAATGCTATAATCTCTAAGGTCTTAATTTTTCCGCTGATTTGCTGTCTTCCTCTCGAGTCTTTTTTGACTGAACCAAAAGCACAAATACAAATGGTATCACCGACACTCTCATGTTCTACAGATTTTTTCATTCTTGGCACGGCTTATGTGTATGTTTATCTCTTCACTTTCAGTTATTTTCATTCTCTGATCCGTCAAAATGTCATCATACACGACAAGGCAATTTTTCTCACTTTTTTGCGGGGTTAATTAACACTAGATCTGTCTTCTAGTCTGGATTGTGTGATCCGTTTGAATCGCAAAATTTCAGAGAGATGTATGAGTCTCATTGTCTTGCATAGTTACTGATTTATGCATATATCATTTGGTAGTATCGTCAAAATTTAGTTTCTTAGTCAATTTCCAGTAGATCTACTTACCCACTTAATCATGAATCATCTAATACAGCTTTTGTACTAGCCTCCTGCATTCGTTTACCATGTCACCAACTGTTTTGTCTCTTTTTCCACAGAGCCTATATTTGCTATTCTTATGTGTCATATCGATTTTCACTTAAACCTAATTGATCCTCATGGTGTGGTTTTCTCCTGCATTCAGTATAGTTTCAGTTTCTCTCTTTAGATTTCCCTTTTCCTTGACATTTTCATTGCCCTTCTTGTGTGCAATAATGTTTGTTTGTCTCTTGAAATATTCATAAAGTTGTTTTACGTTCCAATTCTGTTTCCCTGTTTTTGTTGCTTTCCTCTTTGTACTTATATTAACGCCACTGTTATTGAGTCCTGAAATTAAACTTTTTTAAAAAATACTTTTAATGTGGTTCTCTTATTGATGAATTAACGCAATCCTCAATGCAGGGAAATCCTCTTCTGCTTTATTTTCCCAATTCATACAGTTTGTTTATGTCATTTCTTGGATGAAACGCCTTGTGCATAACCATTAATTTTCTTGTCTTTTAGTTCATTTGTCTGTGCTCCTCCCTAGTCCCTTTAGATGATGTCCCCATGTAATTTACAAGGGAGACTGCCCAGGTGTTTATCCCTCTGATGAGATTTCGGCTACAAAGCATGCTTTTGCGAAGCTTAGTTGCCCATCTGAAGTATTTTTTAAAATTATTTTTTCATTTCTCCGCTTGTTTGTGGGTTCCCCTTCCAATATATATTTCAAGTACTTGTAATTTTCCTTTTCTTCAAGCGTTTTTATACTTCCCTGACTTGGTGATTCTTTTCCTTCCGCTATTTCTCTTTTCCCACTTTTTAGTATGGCACATTTTCCAATGATAAATCCCATTCTGATATCCTGGCTCAATATTCTTATTGTTTGTATCAAAGTATTCAATTATTTATTATTTTTGCGAATATCTCCATAGCATACACATATGTAAAGCAATTAATCTTTTCTTGTGATTTGAGGAATGTCATTGCTATAATGAATAGTATTGGTGGAAGCGAGTCTCCCAAGAATATGACTTCTACTAGAGTTTGTTCTCGGGCTCTCAGTTCTCTCCTTCTGTATTCCATGGTTTTGGCGTGGTGCTTATTATTTTTCCGAATATACCACATTTTTGCGACACTTTATCATCCCAGTTTGCAGGACTAGATCATTGATGTTCTTGTAGACAATCTATGTCATGACAACGTTCTCCCGTCTTGCTATGGCTTCTATAAGGATGTTCCGATCTATATATAGTAGACCATTTGTCCCTCTAGTTCCTCTGCAACTTCTATCTTATTCACCCTGAAAGTTTCCGCGGAATATGAACGAGTAAAACATTTTTTTCTTTATTTTTGTTGTCAAGATATTCCACATGATAAGTGAACTTCTTATCAGTCTAAATCCGCTAGTCTCTTTTGTGGGGTAATTCTGAAATATTGTAGTTTTCTCCTTTGTCAGTCGTCCAGGTACGCGTACTTGTAAGCATTTATTAGCTGCAAGGCCAAGATGCCACGGATGTAACAATTTTTTTAGAACCAGAATCCATGTCTTAAATCGTGGCCTGGGGTTTTCCAATTAGTATTTTCTAGAGTGTTGCCCTTAGCAAGTACAAGTGTATGTTCGCCTCGGGGCTTTCTTTAAGTTCTAATTCTTTTCCCGTTTCTTATCCATATAGTACTTCTGATGGTCTCTTTGTTTCTATATATTACTACGGAATTGTTTTCTTCTTTTGCATCCCTTTGTTAATTTGCCTATGTGCCTTCCCCATCGACTTCTTCGTAGAATTTTATTTCTTTTTTTTGGATGGTCCAGTTTTGTTTTTATTGCTTGGTTTTGTCCCACCATTTTTTGAGTCTCCCTACTGTCGACGATATTTTTTATCTATTTCTTCTAGATGTGTCGTTAGGTTTACCTTTGGTTGTTTTTTTTGGGGGGGGATATTTTAATTTAGTTGAGTTCCTGCTCTTTTTATCTTTCTTAGGAGTTGCACTTGTTGTTGATACACCTTTTTTTCCCAATTCCCAGTCCGATTTGGTATTTTGTTCGCATTCTTTTAAGGTATGCCTATTTGATCACCTACTGCTTTTGCTCCTGCATTGATTAACTCGTTCAGTTCAGTGATGTTGTCTATTGGGATATCTTTCAATTATTTATTTTCTTTTTGGTTCTCTACCTTGAATGTTTTCCAGTTTTGATTCCTGAAGGATTGTAATATAGTTTTCTGTTCATTCATAATATCTTAATTAATTTTATATTTTCCTTGTCTTCTTGTGCCAAGTTGAATACCGTGATCTTTGGATCTGTTATCGTTTTGCTTTAAACATTTAATTTTCCGACACATTTACGGGTATTCTCTTTGAGTATATTGTTCATTATTCCCTTGTTTTCATTATTATTAAATTGAAAAAGTTTCTTGAAAACTTATATGTGTGTATAAATTATTAGTATTGAGTATGAAAACTTGTAACCATATAGGTGTGCGCAAATTATTTCTTCTTGATAGTGATTATTGATAATACAGCACTGTATTCAAAGAAATTATCATTTTTGACAAATAGAAAAATGGAAAATTGAACAAATATTTTCAATACAACATTGAAAAATATAAATAGGTATATTTTGTTTGAGACATTTATTAATGGATCAAATTTCAGCATGAATTAACTCACAAGTGATAGATATGGTGTTAAATGATCATATCTTTGAATACAGTGCTGTATTATCAATAATCACTATCAGGAAGAAATAATTTGCGCTCACCTATATGGTTACAAGTTTTCATACTAAAAAAAAAACAAAAAACGGAGGTGCCCGGGGTGTAATGGTTATCGTCGTAAGAAATGGACACGACGACACGAGTTCAAATCCTGGACGAGATTGATTGCATTTCACGTAGGATTAATACCCTTGGTAAAGGTATGAACCCAAATTTTCTCCCTCCAGCTATGTGTAAATAGTAGGACAGATTGAGTTTTTTAGCCTTGGTGACGCAACTTGTCTAGGAAAAGGAATACTCTGAATTCAAACCTGTTAAACTTCGCTTAAAAAAATTGACCTTGTGTCATATCCTGCCCGAGCGGAGAGGTTGGTAAATATGATAGATATAGTGTTAAATAAAACGAAACGAAACAAAACCAAGAATAATTGAAATGATGTATGTTCATGAATAAAGAAATTGTTGAACCAAAAGAACCTGATTAAAAAAATTAATTTTACAGAATATTTTCGAATCCTCTAATTTCTTCTGCTGTAAAGATATTCATAAAATTAAAGCTAATTATATCGATGGCCATCAGTCCTCAATAAGAAACCTTCATCATAAGTACCCGTGACTGCAAATTCATATACTTTTATGTCCCTTTCATTTTTATTTAGATATGATTGTGGTTAATTTTTGAGATATGTAATTTTATGTTGGATTTTATTTTTGTTTTCACAGTATGGAAATTTAATTGCTCTTGCTTTGATAACATTTTCTTTAAATTAATTAATTTTCGTGTCACATAAAAGAGAAAAATAAATTATATCCATTAAAATGTTTAATTTCTGATTTCCTTTAATTGATCTCTGAGAGATTAAGAATAATTAAGTTTTTAAGCATGCTGTTCTGTTTAAAATTCATTCTGTGTATATCGGGTTACAAGCAATGATAATATTCAGAATTTTCAGTAACTAGATGAGCAGTACGTCGATGATAAATTTCTTGATACAGAGCTGCTTCATAAACAAACGTAAATCTCTAGCGTACTCAAATCTAATAAATCAAATGCTTCTAAAGATTTCAAGTCTGAAAGTTAGTTACACTTAGTTTTTCATCTTTCTTTCTTTTTTTTTTCTTTTTGTCTTGGCGTGTTTTGTGATTCATCTAACTAAGCTTTTATTCAAAGTACAGTGTTTTGGAATAATTGATATAATTTCGTAATCGAACGACTTGACAAATTCTTTATTCAGTTGCTTTCAATTTTTAACTGCATATGTGGAACCAATTAGGAATTCTATATTTTATGTTTAAAACGATTTTCTTTCCTATGGCATCTCTATAGCGGAAAAGAAAAATTAAACCTAGAATTTTAATTAGTTCCTACGTAAGCCTTTGAAATTTAAGGCCATTTAAAGAAGAATTGATCAAGTTATTAGATTCAAAAGTGATAGCAATTAATAAAAACTCAGTATAACTAAAAAAAATTGCAAGAGTTTTAATACAAGTCGATAAATCCAAATCTTACTGAAATATTCTTTTTTAGAACCGTCGGCTCGAGTGATAGAAAACACTGACTGCATTTCTGCAGAGAGGTAAGATCCCTACATCGTGTGTCATGAAAAAACATTAAACAATCTGATGGTGTGGCTCCAGTCTTGGAGCTTTGGAGAATGTAGAATACTCTTTCATTGCCATTGGTCTCAGGGAACACTCTGACCCGGAGTCCTATCTTTGAGTAAATTAGAACTGTTTGACATTTACACTGTGGGCAAATAAATGACATGCTTAACTGAATTGTTAGAAATAGAACTATTTGATCATTTAACTGTGTGTAAACAAATATGTCATGTTTAATTGAATTGTTTTTGATATATGGTAATGCTTGGAACATTTTGGCTGTACCGAAAGGAATGACCTTACGCTCAATAAAATATTATCAACAACATCATATATATATATATATATATATATATATATATATATATATATATATATAATGGGGGATTTGGCATTAAATAACTTAAAATGGTTGATATACCATAAAACCGAACCAAACGAAACCAACCCAAAATTATTTTATTATATTCCACCGAGAGCACACATCAAAAGCCTTTGGTCTATACATGAACACATATAGAATAGAATTCATGTTTCAATCAAAATGGTACTATTTTCTCCTTAATAAATGCCAAGTCTCTGAAATTTATAGATCATTTCGCATACGTTGGTGGCAATATCTCAACTACTGAATGTGATTTTGAATTATGAATAGGTAAAACCAGGACAGCTATTGAACAGTTATCAACCATGTGTACATCTGACATTATAAAATAAAACAGGGTTTCTTTATAGCTGTAGCCATATCAGTACTACCATATGACAATACCACAAGGACTTAACGAAAGACCCCAAAAAATAGAAGGGATCAATACAATGATGCTGCGTGCTATTTGAACCAAATTGAAAGTTGCTATTAAAAAAACCGCAGATATACAGCCACTTACATTCTTTCAGGCAAACCATCCCAGTAATTTGTTCATAACACGCAAGGTGAATAAGGGCGTACTCTCAAGCGACTTTCTTCTACTCATGAATTCACCAGTATAAGTTGATCAGCATGAATATGCGCGCACTGTGAGCCGTTTGGAGGACTTTGGACGGATGGTTGGTGAGAGAGAGAGAGAGAGAGAGAGAGAGAGAGAGAGAGTAGGTAATCCGAGTAGTTGGGATGAATTGTGAAGGAAGACGACGAGGAGGAGCATCTATTGCTCTATTCAGGATTTCAGAATTCGACATTTCGACATTTTGATAGAACATTGCTGCATTTTTTAAAATTTAGATTATGTGGAAAACTCAAAGTAAATAAACAGATCCATTTTTTTTGGAGTAGATTTTAAAAACAATATAGGTTTATAGTTTTATAGTTCCTATATGCTGATTTTTTTAACCTTTTATTTTGAATTTAATTATATCATTTGCATGTAAGACATATCTTTATTTATTACATTATTTTGTCATTCCGATTTTCATTTCTAATTATATCTAAACTGTAAATCAAGTAGCTACATAATGAAATTGAAAACTAGACTAATAATTGGGATATTCACATTAAACTAGTCTATACCTACAATTGAATTACCGTGTTTATCGTCATAAACACGATATTTCTAACAAAATACCTGTTTGCATCCAAATGCATAAGTACATTAGATAAAAATTTATGAAGACACTTTATTAAGTTGTCATTTTTCGGAAATATATTTGATCAATTTGTGAAAGGTTTTTTCATACTGATTTAGTACTAGTGAGGCGAGATCACGATGCATTACACTCCCCTAAATCCTTTATAATAAGTCGTAAATGTAAGAAAACTAAAATAATACTGGAATATGAAATATGGAAATGTAGGTATTTACGTAACCCCAATGCAGGGCAGGCTTTAAGAAGGGCAAAAACCAATTGGGAACATATATGTTGCAATGTGTTGCGTGTACTTGACGAATCGAGAATAGATTAAACTCTAACGCAGAATCCCCTAAGGCTCGAGGCTTAATTGGAAACAAATGATCCACTTGTCTTAAGGTTGGTCTTTCACTTCTGCGAAGCGCAGGATGCGACACAAAGTCAATTTTTCAATGGAGTATTGCTAGTGTGATTTCGGAGTGTCGCTTCTCTTGACCGATTACAGTAACAAGTCTAAAGAGAACATTCTGCCCGACTATTTACTTATAATATGTGATTTCAGATCTTTGATTCTCTCGACTGATTAAAATAAAAATTCAATAGGGAACATTCTGCCCGACTATTTACTTACAATATGTGATTTCAGAGCTTTGATTCTCTCGACTGATTATAGTAACAATTCAATAGGGAACATTCTGCCCGACTATTTACTTATACTAGGACATTTCAGAGCTTTGATTCTCTCGATTGATTTTAGTAACAAGTCTAAAGAGAATATTCTGCCCTACAATATACTTATGCTATATATTTAAGCGTTTTTTTTTCTTTCTCTCGACCAATTACAGTAACAAATTAAAGCGAATATTCTGCCCAACTATTTACCTATGCTATGTGATTTTAGAACTTTGATTCTCTCGACTGATCACAGTAGAAAGTCTAAGGTTACATTCTGCCATTCTATTTACATATGATTTATATTTTCAAAGTTTCGCTTCTCTCTACGAATTACGGTTATAAGACTAAAGAGAACATTCAGCCCGACTATTTACTTATGCTATATGTTTTAACAGTTTTTCTTCTCTTGAACTATTATAATAAAAAGTCTACCGAGAACAATCTACCCAACTACGTACCCAGGCTTGGGGAAAATGATGGATCAAAGACTTTCCCATGAGTATTAGCGTGAAGTCAAAAGCCAACGGTATCGTCCAGGATTTAAACGTGGGTTAACGTTCCTCGTTGCTGCCACTAAAACCGTTATGCCATGCATCTTCATAACACGTTATACACTGTTAAGTTATAGATGTGCAAACAATACATCCTTCAAAATCTACTTAACATCTATGAATCTTCATAGATAATTCTTTTCTGAATTGGTGGGGTGATTGGGTTAATGGATTACCAACATTTTGGGGGTAACTTAATATCTGAAACCGTCTTCTTTTTAAGCTGTTGAAAGATTTCTGGTGACAAATATTTATTATTACAGTAATGATGAGTATTACATTAAATTCGAATATTCTTAGAATTCTTAATTAGAATAGTTATACGGTTTAAGTATACTAAAAATCATACAAATGAGACGGACAAGACGTACTGGATATTGCTGCAGAAGCAGGGACGAAGTCATTAAGTTTTCCTGTGGGCCCCAACACATGAATACACCAGTGTTTGCCGACCTACAAAGATGTACATTCATCAGCTCTGTGTGGGCACGAAATCCATCTTGAGAAACTACCAAGTGCGATGTACGATTGTGGTTGATGGTTAGAGAGAGAGAGAGAGAGAGAGAGAGAGAGAGAGAGAGAGAGAGAGAGAGAGAGAGAAAGGGGAAGAGAGGTAAGACTTAAAAGAATGTGTGTATTAAGCTCTACTTGATTTTGATCATATTGATAAGGTGTACACTGTTATATGGTATATTTTAGACTAATTATATGCATCTACATGGTTCATAATATTCATATCCAATATTAATATTTTTATACAATTATATACTGCCAAGAAAATAATCACATTAATTCTTAGTAAATAAAAACTTCGATTTACCGTATTCATCCAAATAATTTGCATATAACTTTATAGTTACCAGTATTCTGATCTAATATTTATTCTGATATAACATATTCATCCCTTAATAAATTACTAACGGGGTCTACAGTTCTTGGTTAGAAAGGATACGTGATTAAAAGCATCGAAGTGGTTACTTCATACTCTCCAGTGATCTAGAATCAAGACATCAGATACTTTTTAACTTCGTACGTAGGATAAAGCATTGTTTTGAGGAGTCAGTCAGGATGCCAGCCTCTGCAAATGAGATATGCTGGATTGAAAATTAGGTAGATAAGAAAATACGCCCAAAAGAAGAATGTATATTTTGTAGTGTGAATTAAATTTTGACTTGATGATCCAAATTTGAGTGATTCGAGCTCAAACCATTCACGACAGCACTGAATAAGTAAATGGTAAACATTGAATACTTTACTCATCTGTTACCCAGTGTTTAACTTGTCTTGTTATAAATTTTAAACATTGGCCGTTGTCTTCCTATAGAAAAGAATGTCACCTTTTCTTTTTCAAAGCAGAAATTAACTGACGCCTCAAATCTTTTCGATATTTATTAACATTTCGTATATAACTTCATTCTTTTCGTAATTGCTTCTTAGTTATTACGATTAATTGAATAATTGTTTGACGGGATGATCCTATTTACCCAACCCCTCCGCTCGGGCAGGATATGACACAAGGTCAATTTTTAAGCGGAGTTTAACAGGTTTGAATTCAGAGTTTTCCTTCTCCTAGACTAGTTACCTCACCAAGGCTGAAGAACCTAATCTGTCCTACTATTTACCCATAGCTGGAGGGAGAATAATTGGATTCATATCTTTCCCAAGGGTATTAGTGGTATGTGAAATGTAATCAGTCAGGTCCAGGATTTGAACTCGTGTTGCCGTGTCCATATCCTGCGACGATAACCATTACACCACGGGCACCTCCCGTGTTTCACGGGATGATTGACCCTCACGAGATGTCAACCAGTCAAGTCTATTTTATAGCTAAATGTTAGGAAATAGCGTTGTACATTCAAATTTGCATCTTTTTTGTAAAGTTGTTCTTAGGCTTTTTTCTGCACATTGTCTCATCCAATACGAATAATTTTAAACCGAAATATTTTACCCATTGATAGTACCTTATCAGGTACTACAACACATGCTCTGAATAGACCTGGGAGTTATAGCAATTAAGGGGCAATCGACAATCCCCTAGATCTCCGTGGACCAGTCAACTGGGGATGTAGACTACATATCTACAGGGGGTAAGACTTCCCTAAGGAATGTTCTGCATGTAATGCAAAACAATCTGTTGTTTGGACTCAGGTAATGCAGGAGCTTTTAAGAATGTTGAGAACCTCTTCAATACCATCGCTTCCAGGTCCTTTCTGGCCCAGAATGGTCGAAGTTAAAAGGAAACTATCTATGGGTCAAATAAAACTGTTTGACATTTAAGCAATGTACTTTGACATTTAAACAAAGTGCAAAAAATGCCTATACTAAAGTAAATTGCTTGAAATAGAACTGCTTAATCATTTAATTGTGTAAATAAATGATTGATGTCTAATTGAATTGTTAGTGATATATTATGATACTAGGAACCATTTAACTTTGATTTATGCTAAACTGAATCGTTTGAAAAATAACTGTTTGATCATGTAACTGTGTGTATACAAACGACTGATGTTTAATTGAATTGTTGGGGATACATAGCAATACTTCAAAACTCTTAATTGTGTTTAAACTCATAATTAATAGTAAATAGAATTGTTCGTAAGAGATAGAAATAAATGAAACCATTTAAATCTGAGACAAAAAATGAGTTCAATCTCGTTTAAAAATGTTATCGACAAAATGTTCTGAGAAATCATATATTTAATATGCATGAAAAGGATGTGACAGTAAATGACCTAAAATAGTTGATATGTCATTAAACAAAAAAACAAAAAACAAAGCGGATCTCCAAAAGTTGTTCCTTTCAGACCGATGCAATTTATTGTTATACCAATAGTACATATTTTTCAAGTCAGCGTATTCGAAACTTCGTCGACAGGGTTGTTGTAATTGCAAGTAAGCAATAAAATATATTGAGTCTAAGATTCTTAACTTTTAAAGTATATATTACTATAAGTTGGTTCATTGAGTGTGTTTCACAATAGTTTAAACAAAGCAGTGACACCCCCGTCGAATTTAGTTTCGTTCTCTTTTCAAATTTTGACTGAGAAATAGTTAACATTCTAATATATTGAAACAAGTATTAGAAAAGCATGCTGTGGACAATGCTGCAGAAGATTCTTGTGAGAAGGAAAATTACAAAACTCTGCCTTTCGAGATGTTTCAAACAAGATGCTGAATGAAATTCATTTTCAACACATTCAAAATCAGGAGTCATATTTCAAGAATTAAGAAGATTCAATTGAACACCCATGAGGAATGTGCCCGCGTTTTCAATAATTTTGCGTGCCACATTTCACAGTGCATTCAATAGAACGGCAGATATTTGGAACACGTACTGTCAAGCTATTCTTAACATTTTCCGTTCCTTTTTGAGTCTAAATGTTTACAGACACTAAAATAGTATTATTTAACCTGCCAAAAAATGTAATTTTCGTTACTCTAACATTTGTAGTCCTTGACCTTTCTCCAATCATTTTGTTTCAGAAATAGTGAAATACCATGTAGAGTAGATATTTTTAAAGTATTATACACTTTCTTGCTTCCTTAGGAATTTAACGAATTTCTTTTATCCTTCAACCAAAAGCCTATACATGATTTTGAACTTCTTCACAAAAGAAACACACTTTTTTTTCTTACAATTATGAAGTCTAACACGAAATGCCGCCAAGCGAATACTAATATTATGTTAAATTTAAGCCAATAAAAAACAGAAATTCAAATAGAAAAAAAATTGCCCAGTAAAACAGGAAGTATACACAGAAGAAAATAAACGGTGTGAAGACGAGACATATTTAAATATCGATTGAAGACGAATAAGAAAAAAAAGGAAAGATCGGTTGTTTAAAAGACTTTCTACACTCCGGAAGTAGCAAGTGCATAGTGCTCTAAAAATATTTCTCTTTCTGAGCATTTGAATAGTAAGATCATCGCGAGAACGGAAGGCGGGCAATGACAAACAATCATTCAGCGTCTTTCGTGTCACGACATCAATAATATGACCTATTCAGAAAATTAAGCAAAAATCAATGTGACTCACAATGAACAAAGTGACAGAAATAGATTAAAAATTGATTCTAGGCGCCAATCACCATTTCAATTGCAGTTGTTCTCGATAAATTGAACACAGACTGATTGGAGGGTGTGTAATTAAAGGTATTTACGTGCAACAGTTTTAATATAGTGGCTGTATACATAAGAATCTATTGCTATATGGTGAGTTGATTATGTATTACAAGGTAACATTTTATGTCTAAATCATTATATTACATCGATTAAATTTTCTGGAGATTCATTTACCAACGATATGCTTGATAAATTTAATATATATAAGTTGTATATCATAATTTTCTGAAAAGCAAAAGAAATAAAAATAACCGAAACTATCTAAATAAAACGGACAATATTTCATGAGTTCTGTTTGAGAAGTAAGGATGAACATAACAAGATCGTTGTGAACTGACAAATTCACATCGACATACAAGCGTTCGTCTTGCAGAAAAAAGTATATTCATCAGCACTGTGCGCACTCTGTTTGCTACCGAGAAGATCTAAAAACAGAGCTGGCAGTGGGTGATGGGGAAAGCTGGCAAGACAGAGTCAAAGAAAGATGCGCTAATTCCAAGCCTTATATATATATATATATATAGAGAGAGAGACAGACAGACAGACAGACAGACAGTCCAGTAATACATTTCAAGGGTTTGTAGGAGCTCCTCGGTGATCTGCCTTCATTGCCGATCTCGGGTCATTAAACATCATATGGGCTCCGGCAGTAACACCGACTTGGGTCAGGACGTACCATGCCGGCTCCTTAATCTGTGCTACATGTGGATTCTTTCTCTTTTAATATATATTTACACATATACATATATTTTATATGTACTATGTACATGTATTTACATATAAACACACACACACACACACACACACACACACATATATATATATATTTATATATATACATATATATATAATTTATATATGAATACATATAATTGATATATGTATGATGTATATATGTATAATATATATATATATATATATATATATATATATATATATATATATATATGAATTAAACAGTCTGTCTGTGGATGACAATATATACACATATATATATATTTGCAGGTAAGTTACCCGGTTTTTGAGAAAGCAATGAATCTTTTGGGGATCCCAGAAGAGATTAGAAAGCTTATATCAGGATACTATAAATGTATATATATTGGAGGTGCCCGTGGTGTAATGGTTATCGTCGCAGGATATGGACACGGCGACTCGAGTTCAAATCCAGGACCTGACTAATCGCATTTCACATAGCACTAATACCCTTGGGGCCTCCAGCTATGGGTAAATAGTAGGGCAGACTAGGTTCTTCAGCCTTGGTGAGGCAATAGTCTAGGAGAAGGAAAACTCTGAATTCAAACGTGTTAAACTCCGCTTAAAAATTGACCTTGTGCCATATCCTGCCCGAGCGGAGGGGTTGGGTAAATATGATAAATGTACATATATGAGATTTTCTAATGCTACATATTCCACAAATTGGCAAAAATTAAACATTTGCTTTGGTAATGGAGATGTTATTACGCTGTACTAAAACAACCAATTGAAAGAAAACTGCCCCATCTATGAAGGCTTTTATGGATCACCTGACTCTGATTTTAGAGTGGAAATCACTGATGGAAAAACTACTGAAACGCCTACATGAGCTTTTCAATTGCGGCAGTAATGAAGATAAAACCTTCTAAAAGCCGTAATCTATCCATAATCAAAGGAAAATGCCAAGAAATTAAATTTACTGTCGATACTAAAGTAATCCCCACAATACGCGAAAAAAGTATATAATGTCTCGGTCGCTGCTATTCCCTTCCACTTCCTTATCGTCACCGGTGGAAAAATATTGTAAAGCAATTGAAAGATGGATTACTCTCCAATAATAAATGTGACCTCATTGCAAAAGATAAACTGTGGTGTGTTTATTTTGGTTTCATCCCAAGATTAGCATGGCCCATGCAAATATATGTGGTATCGCATTTAAGAATTGAAAAACTGGAGAGCTTAATCAGTAAGTTCATAAAGAAATGGTTGTGAGTTCCGAAATCTTTAACAAACGTCGCGCAATACAATTCATCAACGAAACTGAAGCTACCAACAAAGTGACTTGTTGATGAATCTAAATTAGTAAAGCACGACTCTTGAGATGCTGCGTTATTCTGTGAACCCACTTGTGAAAATTGCACAACCTGCCATATTAACAGGTCGAAATTGGAACGCAAAATATGCACTGGAGACGGCAGTATCTTCCCTCAAAATAAAAGAAGTAATCGGATCTGCAGCAACTGAGAGAGCCGGATTTTGTCTTCACCGAAAACGGTGGTGGTCCAAAGTGTCCACAAAGAATAAACGAAGAATAGTTTCGAAAGAGATTCATCATTTTAAGGAAAGCAAACGTTTCGCCATAGCTGTGGCGCTACCCAAACAAGGTGCATGGACAAGGTGGGAAAACACCAAGAACAGGGCCATCACATGGAGCGTTATCAAGGAAATGGAGCGTAAACAATTAGGTTTCCTCTTTAAGGCAGTTTATGATATATTACCTACATCAATAAATTTAAAACTCTGGCGGTTATGTACATCTAACCTTTGCAAAGCATGTGGAAAGACTGCTAATCTAAAACACGTTCTAACCTGATGTCAGTATACCTTAAGAAGTTACACATGGAGACATAATGAAATCTTAAGGATTATTGATGAGATTTCAAAAATGTGTTGTGAAACCTCCAATAAAATTTCATGTATACAAGTATACAATTTGTTAAAGAAGGTAACGTTTCGAAAACTCCACATAGAAATAGGCTCAAACCAACATTGCTTAATGGTTGCTCGGACTGGCGCGTTATTGCTAACGTAGATTGGCAACTCGCTTTTCCAACGGAAATAGCATCAACTCACCAGCGTCTAGATCTCTTCATTTAGTCATTTAATTCAAAGAAAGATATCATTGCTGAATTAACGATCCCTTTACGGGCCAACATCGACTGGGGGAACCAGCGGAAATTGGAAAAGTACAAAGACCTACGTGAACAGTGTATTAAGAATGGTTGGTCAGCAGACATATTTCCTCATGAGATAGGATGTCGAGGTTTTAATTCGAACTCAACCTCTACATTTTTAACCAAAGTCGAACTTTCACCAGCAAAAAAGGGGAATGTATTAAAAAGATCCGAGACAAGCCTGTAACTGCATCTGAACAGATATGACATTCGTACAGATCAAACACCACCCAATATAGCCTGGTAGTATTGTGAGATACTCCTGGTAATGATGCTTCAGCCCCGAAACCATGCCTGAACCAAGGGTCAGTACCTGAGGGAGACTTTATTAGAAGCAAAACTGTTTTTTTTTTGTGGCAGGTCTTGTAATTAATTTTAATTTTTTCGTATAAACCAATATATGCATGTGTATGATATATATATATATATATATATATATATATATATATATATGTGTGTGTGTGTGTGTGTGTGTGTGTGTAAATATACATATAATATATATATATATATATATGTAAATACATATGTAAGTATACATATATATATAAATAATCAAATATACATATATAAATATATATATATATATATATATATATATATATATATATATATATATATATACAGGGATCACTAGATAAGTTTCCAGTCTTTTTTTCGTATGGGCACTTTTATTGATAGTACACACAAAACATTAGTCCCCTTTGAAGTAATCTCCTCCGGTTGCAATGCACTTCTAGTACCGTTCCAACAATTTCTGGAAGGCCCTGTGGAAGTCCTCTTGTGTGAGCGTGTCAATGACTTTCGTCACAGCCTCTTTCATCTCTTAAATTTTCTTACAACAACAGCCTCTGAGCTTAGGGAATAACCACAAGTCACATGTAGCAAGGTCTGGACGTTTGGGAGGGTGAGGACCTGTCTTGATGCCCATCTTAGTAAAATAGTCTGTGACAAGGATGGAGTTGTGGACTGGTGCATTGTCCTGTTATAAATGCCGCTGACAGGATTTGAAGAGTGCTGGCCTCTTCCGACGGAATCTCTACTGAACTCCATTAAAACCTCTACATTGTAACCCTAACCCTAACCCTAAACCTTTGGCCAATCAATTCTGGTGTATTTACATCCTTAATCCTCCCACACCTCTCATCATCCCTCACAGAGTCCCTGCCTTCCATGAATCTCTTATGCCACTCAAAAGCTGATGCTCGATTCATGCAAGATTGTCCAAAAGCAGTCTGAAGCATTCCATACTTTTCTGAGTCAGTTTTACCAAGTTTAAAATAGAATTTTAGTGAATATTATTATTCTAAAGTGTTCTCACGTCCAGACTGCATTTTTGAAATGCACCAGCTTCAACAATCAGGCTTTAGTAAGGTGTATTCCAATTCCTGCAGTAGCTGTTCATTTGAATCTGAAACCATGAAAATTGGTTGGTCATCTCATGATATGTACAACAATAACATACTGAATTGTCAATACTCTATGACACTTTTATATGACTGTACAAAATGTCTGGAAACATATTGAAGGCATCCAGTATATTTATATACATATACGTACATATATAAATATGAATATATTTATATGTGAGTGTATATATATATATATATATATATATGCACATGTTTCAACACACACACACACACACACACACGCACAAACATATATATATATATATATATATATACGTGTGTGTTGGTTGGTTGGTTGGTTGGATTTATTGCATATAAAACTTTGTAGGTTTTTCAATGACAAATTCATTTTTATACAAATAATCAGCTATATTTCAAACAATACTTTTTAGCATGAGTACGCAGTTTAATAATCAAAAGCATTTTTATTAACATTTGTTCAGTTAAGTAAAAAAGTTCTAATTCAAACAATTCAGATTAAAATAAGTATATTTTTCTCCATACATTGTAAACTGTCAAATCATTTCTATTATTTAGCGTACGTAGGCATTTTCGTTCTATTTGAGCCAAAGATGTAAATTAAGTTGTACTCCACATTCCCCAAAACTCCAGTATTACTGTTACGAGGTTCCTTCAATAAACTTCCACACTTTTTTGTACAGGCATATAAAATTGTCGAAGACACTTGAAAAATTCAGTATGTTATTGCTATGCACCTTATGAGATGACTGACCAGTTTTTATGATTTTAGGTTCAAATGAACAGCTACATTAGGAACTGGAATCATCATCATCATCATCATATCGTGCTGGCAGCATGGATATCCCTGACCCTCTCTCGCCACTCCTCCCTATCGTTCATCGCCCTAGGTAGGTCTTCAGGACAACAACCCGTATCCTCACATAGCTGCTGAATGTACTTTCGAGCTGGTCGTCCTGCTTTTGCGCGGCCATGTGTGGGGATCCATAAGAGTACATCTCTTATGAGTTCATCTCTGCTTCTCCAGCGGTGTCCTACATGTCTGGTTCGTCTAACTTGAATAGTTTTCGTGATAGGGGGCAGGTGGCCGTACAGTTGGTGTCTTGTGGGGTGTTGCTGCCAGGACTTGTTCAGGATTGCACGCAGCATTCTTGTGTAATTGCCATCTAGTTTCTTCTCGAGCCGTTTTGTTAGCGTCCATGTAGTGCATCCATATAGCAGTATCGATGTGAC
>OY757904.1:52225215-52300215 GCA_963585895.1 Sepioteuthis lessoniana
GGGACGTTAATATCCCTTTCAGTAGATGCAAAGTTGCAGCCGATGTATGTGAACTGCACTGTTAATTTTTGTGGCTTGCTACTTAGAATAGACATAATCTATTTTAGCCGAAATCTCAAGAACTCTGTTTTATTTGCATTCATGTAATGGATAATGCTTCCTGTTGCTTGCTCTAGGCAATCCAGTCGGGATTCTACTTGGGCTGAAGTATTTCCAAGAAGCGGTAGGTCGTTTGCGTTGTCTGTACGATGTCGTCTTCTTCTTACCATCGTTTTAAAATCTGAAAACGTTTTCTTTGATTAGATCTGTTGACGTTCAATGTACGTAGTCAAGGCAGAGTATAAGGAAATATGGTGCTAATGTATCTTTTTGCAAGAATCATGTGAATATATCGAAAAACTCGGTGTCTCCATCAGATTAGTCAAAAACCGCTTTCATGCTTTTGTAAAGCATAATTATAGGGGCAACAGTTTCTTTGAGAATACTATATCCTAGTAGTGTTTGCCCCGTTGAATATGGAATCAAACCCTTTGGAGAAATCTACGAACCGTAGTGTTGTTTCCAGATTCGTTGCTCGTACTCCTTTGATGATTCAATGGAATGTCAGAATGTGTGAGGCAGCGAATCGATTTCTTCGAAAGTCGTCTCTTTTTTCTAAGAATTTTCTCGGTTTCGTGTTGGGTACGATTGAAATGCAGGGCATTATGAACTTAAGCATCTGCATGGGTCAGAGTTATGCCCCATGTTGTTGTCATTGATTACAAGATGGATTTTCATGAGGAAGGAAATAATGAAACTTTCGTCCATTTCTCTATTATGTTACCTTTAAAGACTGCGTTGCATAGTCGTAGAAGAAAGCAGTCGATATTTCTTGTCTTCTAAACTTCTGTGAGTATTCCTTCAAGTCCTGCAGTTTTTCTGTGCTTTTCTTGTTTTTTTTTACTTCTCAGTATTGTATAATTTCTCTTCTTCGTATACTGTCTTAGTATAATGTCTAGTTGGCCATTTATGATTATTTACATTGGTTTGTCAGTTATTTTAGAAGGGTTTCTGGCTAAATTCTTCAAATGTTCTTGGGATTTGAGTTTTTTTCTAAGCGGATAGCTTTTATTTTTATATCGATGTACACTTCTTTTTCTTTATCTTATTTATTATATTTTATATTATGCTTTATTTATTTCATTTTTATTTGATTTGTTTTTTTATTTTATTTTATTTACTTTTTCATTTCCTATTTTTCTATTGGTGAGGTCTTTCTTTCGCTCACTTCATTTACTGTCTACCATGATATTACTGATTGTCTAATTTTAATTTCTAATTTTATTGATTTGGCCTCAAATGTAATATGATTGCTCTTGTTGGTACGTGGTGTTTAGGTTCTTTGGTTCTTTCCTAAATTCCTGCGCCTTGGTATATTTTGGTTTATTTCACTGAGTAAAGAAATTATATATATATATATACATATATATATATATATATATATATATATATATATATATATATAATGAAGGGGAGCGATCGAAAGAAGGACACAGATAAAAAATTGTCAAATAAACCCAAAGCAAGAATAGCGTAGTTGGCATGTGGTCATCAGAAAAATTTGTATATGAAATGTTCCGTCCATGGTATTCGATTTGAGAAGAATATTAATTTGTACATTAAGAACGCTGATTAATGTCCAGATTATATATATATATATATATACTGACGCACTTAGGTAAGCAGCACACTCCAAAATGCACGCACACTGACATACGCTCAGACACTTACACACGTGTCTTTGATGATCGCATCAACGAGACGAGTACCAGGTACATTTAAGACAAAATCACTATCATCCTTATATATATATATATATATATATATATATATATATATATATATATATATATATATATATATAACCAATACTGGGAGCTATTTATGAATAAATATTGAAAATACATTGAATTACAACGACTAGAAAATCCGGTAAACCCCTGTGCGTTACATACGGAACTATTGAACTTCTGTTTGACCTTGTTAAGGCTCATCAGCAGCATATACTATGATCTCCCCCTGGAGATCGAACTAGAAACCACAGAATGCGATGTGGCCCAGTAACTTAGTGGTAGAGTTTTGGCTTTCCCTGTTGGCGGAATTTTTGGTGTTGGTAATTCAATTTACTATATTATTCCTCTACTTAAAAAGAAAATGTACATCAATTAAAAATACATTATTTATGAACAAACACAACATTATGCGTAAGCACACATATATATTCGTTTGGGTAAACATTAAAACTGGCTTTTTGATATAAAATGTATACTCACGAATGTTGAGCAATTATAATAATATTTCAATATATTTTATAAAGTTCAAGCTTTTCTCACTACTTTGAATTTCACGGATAACTGATCTGTGTATTTGTTAAAATCAGATTTTTAAGAGGTGTACGAACCTTTAATGATACTTTACGTATATATATATATATATATATATATATATAGAGAGAGAGAGAGAGAATACTTAGTCCAGTTAAACCGGAGTTAGGAGTAATTCCATCAGGACAAGAAAATATTCGTGAAAAAACATTTTTTTTATAAAAATTGTTTTAAAATAAATGTACTACATTGCCAACCGTAAATTTAAATTTAAAACGGAAGTGGGCTCAATGAAGAGATAACTCTTCACCCCTCTTCTATCCCCTCTCACTTTTCTATCCCCTCCCACTCTCATGTGTCTACTCCAGTTTTTTTATCTAATTGATCTGATGAAGTCCTGTTAATTTTTTTTCGTGTTTTTGAAAATTTCAAAAATGCGTAACAGGATTGAAATAAATTTATAATCCTTTGTGATTGGTTTCGTTGTTTTTTTCTTAATGAAATATATATATATATATATATATGCGTAAAGTATATTAAAATGTTCGTACACTTCTTACAAATTTGATTTTCAGCAAGTACACACACATATATATATATATATATATATATATATATATATATATATATATATATATATATATATATATATATATAGTGGGGGGTGAGAGAGTGAGAGAGAGACTGTGTGTGTGAATTAAATGATAAATAAAAATGAAGAAAGACATATGCATCATTAATGAAACTGAAGATAACGAACAATGCAACCAGTAGAAAAACCTTTGTCGCCTCAATGTATAATTTGGCTACTGATATTACTTGATGACAACTCTCCTCCTACTGAATGATACATAGTTAACAAGACGAATTTCTGGTAATGCACGTGAATCATGACTTGGGCACAAGTGTTGACCGCAGTGTTGTCGCCGTACCAATCGATAATAATGTATCAGGTCGTGTAAATAACTGCGCGAATCTCGGCTGGGTGCTGATGTATAGAAGAGGTGATCAGTCAGTTTGACAATGCCACTGACATTTCATTTACAGAATCTCTACAAGAAAGTCTATTGCGTGACAACTAATTGACCATGTGCAGAAAACGCGTTGAATTGTGGGAATGACTGTGTTGGGAGAGGGTAGGCAATTGAAGAAAGAAAACGAAACGCGACAAAGAGAGGATGAACTCACTTCATAATTTACCTCTTTTAATTCGGAGATTATTGCATGGTGCAAGCATGCTTTTATGAGTAAATCTTAATAGAAGATTTGTAAAGCCATTAAGTTATGCGCGGATAAGTGACTCCCTTCAATTTGACCTTTTAAATATATAGTGATGATTCCATTTTTCTATTATATTTAGAAAATCAAAGTACAGAGAGTCCAGCAGAGTGATTTACCTGATTAAAAATTCCCCAGCGCCGGTGCAAGAATCGAGAGATTATATGTATGTATAAAACCAGACCTTCACCACGAACAAGAAGCGACAAAAATCATTTTCTTTAGTAAAGTTTTTTTAATTTTTTTATTTAGAGTTTTTTCTTCTTGACTGACTCCCCAACCGAGTCTAAGGAAATTAATCTGCCCTGCTATTGACCCATAGCCTAAGACAGATCAGATGAATTAGTGCCTTACCCAAGGGCATTAGCACGACGTGAAAGACAAACAACCTCATTAACATTTTGAACTCCGACCACTGATCTCATTCCCTATACTTCTACATATATATATATATATATATATATATATATATATATACGCTCCCCCATGGGGGTTGAGCACTCTGGCGAAGGAATTGTCGGCCGCCCCTAGCGTAATGCAAAGCTCTTCGTAAGAATTGAGCACTCTGGTAGCCGATAGGGTATTAAAAAAAATGTAAACAAAGGCTGCTGCTGCTGCTGCCACACTGAAGAGTTCTGATAGAACGAAACAGTCTGTCTGTGGATTACAATATATACGCTCCCCCATGGGGGTTGAGCACTCTGACGAAGGAATTGTCGGCCGCCCCTAGCGTAAGAATTGAGCACTCTGGTAGCCGATAGAGTATTAAAAAAATGTAAACAAAGGCTGCTGCTGCTGTTGCTAAAAATAAAATACCTTAAAATTCCCTTAGCCATCGTAGTCCGCTTGTAGCCGTGTGGTCTGAAACCTTAATCTATCGTAAAGTTGGACGGGTTTCAATCCCAGCTTCGAGCGTCCTGTGGGTCTAGCCACACTGAAGAGTTCTGATAGAACGAAACAGTCTGTCTGTGGATGACAATATATACGCTCCCCCATGGGGGTTGAGCACTCTGGCGTAAGAATTGAGCACTCTGGTAGCCGATAGGGTATTAAAAAAAATGTAAACAAGGCTGCAGCTGCTGTTGCTAAAAATAAAATACCTTAAAATTCCCTTAGCCAACGTAGTCCGCTTGTAGCCGTGTGGTCTGAAACCTTAATCTATCGTAAAGTTGGACGAGCGTCCTGTGGGTCTAGCCACACTGAAGAGTTCTGATAGAACGAAACAGTCTGTCTGTGGATGACAATATATATATATATAATTGATTAAGCGTAGCATTGATGGAATTGTTACGCTATAAATGTAAATCTATGTAAACCTGGCGTTTCATATGCATAAATGAAGTTGAAGAGTCAATATAATGAATGCTCATAGGGCAGGATTTGCTCTCTAATCGAAATGAAATCATGAATTTTCCTCTGGTTAACAAAGTGAAGGAGCCATGATTTTGATTGAGTTATAAAATTTGACAGCTTAATATTCTAATATTCCTAGCTGAATAGAGATTGATCAAAGTGCAACGTAAAAAGAATTGCATGATATGGAGGTATCTATTTAAACAGAAGCAGTCGTGGCTTTTGTCTTTATAGATTATGTTATGCTGTAAAATAGTAAACATCGTACGTTTACAACTGAAACATTGATAAAAACAATGATTTCTCTAACTACGTACTGACATAGTTGTTCACTCAATCAACATTTCATGTGCATTTCTGAATGCTCAAGTATTTAAATATTGGCCAATGACAACGGCTGAATTAGAAGATTTTCTTCGTCATAGAATATCAGCTCTCACGGAGGCAATGAGCGTTAAAGAACATGTAAATGAGACTATGGGAATGTATAGATTGTGTGAGCTTTACAATGTAATCTTTAAAACAATCTGATGAACATAATAAAATAGAACAATTGATATTATTTTGCCTTATATAAAATTAAATTTTGAATATGTTATATGATACCCTTTTTCGGCATAATAAAGTATATATATAAATATATACACACACACATATATATATATATATATATAGAGAGAGAGAGAGAGAGATTCAGGTCAATCAGAAAATTTCATATCATTTGTGATGTACAGTGCTTAAGAAAAATTTGAATAATTTTCTTATCTAATAACTTAATCAATTCGCTTAAAGGGATCTCAAATTTTCACAGCATATGTTAAATCCATCCTAAACCTCATTGAATGTTTAAACCCCTCTTTATTTTTTAGTTAATGGCATTTTTCTACCTGGACAAAAATACATTAGATACTAAACCTGGAATTTCGAGTGGTTTCTACACATGATGTTTAAATTCAAGATTTTTTTGAACGAGAATTGGTAAGTTCATGACAATATGAAATATTAATGGGAGCTTAAAACTTATGCAGAGCATGATACATTTTTATTTATTTAGGAATAGTGTTGTATACTCATATGCATATGCATGCAGACAAAATCATAACGACACAATAAAGACGACGACACTTTTTTTTAGAAAAATATACTTCTCACTTTATTTGAAAGGTTTGTGTGTGAGAGGGAGTTGGAGACCGAACAGAACTACGACATATTGACCGCCACTCTTATGGCCATCAACGTTTCTTTTCCGTTCTCCAGGGTTGCTCAACCGGAGGCCCAGGGGCCCAGTTCTCTGCTGGGTGCTCTTTTCTCAATAGCATCATTTCTCCAACTCTTCTGATCCCCAAACTCAATCGGGGGTCCCGAGGGCCCCTTCTTCCGGGTGCTGTTTTCTCTACAGCATCAATTTCCAACCCTACGATCTCAAAACTAACTGACTTCCTGTCTTCACCGAGTTATATAATAGTTCAACGTCCACTCCACCGTCTTTGGAATGGCATGTTTGATCGTCATCTAGCGGAAATAACTGTCATGCAGTTCACAGAGAGTACGGAGGGATTTTAACCCTATCTCATATTGTTAGCCAAGCTTGCCCACGCCAATGGAATATGCACTTCCGCGTCTTTGGAGCGGCATTTTTGGCCGGGTCGAAGGTCAATATACAACAATAGTACATCTTCCTTTTATAAAAATATAAAACAGACTTATTAATTTTGAGATAAATTCAAAAGTCAATTTAAAATTTTAGTAAGGGACTAGTACGTTCGGTGCATTGAGCCTTTTTAAACCATGGTATCTGTTTCCCACCTATTAGGGTTAAAAGCTTAAATCTTTGGATAAATTAATCAGAACTTTGATTTTTCTTTTGCTTAATATAAAAGAAACTCTCCCCTTGAAGCCTTGGGCTGCGACCTTTGATTAACCAATGTCCTATATTAGGTTCTGATTGGATGACCATAAATGTAGAAGGTATAATCTTCCTATAGACGTAGATCAGTTGATTTACAAGTTATGAAAAAATACAAAATGATCTGTGATTGCTTAGTCACTCGGGAATGTTTGTTCCCTGCAGAATACTCAAAAAATAGATGTTTTAGGGTTATAAGAGAGAAGATATCCAATGTCCATACCGAATTCAGGAGAACAGGAAAAGAAATCTTTTCAAGAACTAAAGCCTCCCTAGCAGCAGCATCACTCTCTGAAAGATTCTGTCACAGGTAAAAAGACTTCAACAGCCAGATAGCTCATTTGTCTGTCTCCTAAATCCAACAAAAAGCGACATAATTGACTCACACACACACACACGCACGCGCGCGCGCACACACACACACACACACACAAACACACACACACATATATATATATATATATAATCAATTTTAAATTGACATTTGAATTTATCCCAAAATTAATAAGTCTGTTTTATATTATATAATATATAGATCTATATAATATATAGATATTACAGATCTATTTCGCTTATTTAAGCACGTCAGATAGAATCCATTTGAATTCCATCTGATTATTTTGGATAAGCGAAATATATCTATAATGGAAATGGAATACTATTTCTAAATTTCTTGTTTTTAAAGATATGAGGGTGTACAAGTACACTAGTCCGTTATATCACAACTCTTCAGTGTGGCTAGACACGTTGGATGTTTCACGCTTGCATTGAAACCCACCCAACTTTATGTCAGCTCGTGAGTTATAAGGAATTTGAACAAACTCTCCGCCCGAGCAGGGTGTGACAAAAGGTAAATTTTTAAGCTTAGTTTAACTGATTTTCTCTGTTTCTCTCCTTGTAAACTGATTGTGTAACCAATACGAAATAACAATAGTCTCTCCTACTATTTACCATAGCTGGAGAGAGAATAATTGGATTCATACGTTTCCCAAGTGTAGCAGTACTATGTGAAATGCCATCAGATTCGTCTATGTAACCGAAACCATTTCCTTCCTAGATAACCATTAAAGCACAGGAACATATATATATATATATATATATATATATATGTGTGTGTGTGTGTGTGTGTGTGTGTGTGTGTGGAGTCCATTTCAGACAAAAATGATAATATTTGGGAGTTTACTCACTTGTGGCCCTATGATAGTTTAGGCACGTGATTGTAACATTAGTTCCGTAAACACTGCATGCGTTTTCGGGTAGTTGGTTTATCAACTCCCTTTTTGCTTATGATGTGTTTGAAAGATCTGCTGATGGAGGATGACACATTCTATCCCTAATTTCTTAAGTAAGGGTGGTTAGTAGGAACAAGACAAGAAAGACTCTTCCCTAAAAATGAACAATTATTTATTGAAATGCAACGGTGTAACAATATTTTAAATTTTACTAATCAGATGGAATTCAAATGGATTCTATCTGACGTGCTCAAATAAGCGAAATAGATCTATAATGGAAATGGAATACTATTTCTTGTTTTAAACCAAAAATATATTTTTTTTGTTCTACGAGTATATTTTGTATTTTATAGTTGTGCATTATGCACTTTTTCTTTGGATATTCACAGTCATTATATACCTTATTATATATATATATATATATATATATATATATATATATATATATATACATTTGTATATATTAATTAAGCCGTGGATTTATCAGAGGCTCAAGTACTATGGTAACGATGAAGGATCAATACAATTTTTTCCTTATCGGAAATTGCTCATTTTTGCCACCCTTTCGGTGGGGCCTACAATATTTCAAAACTATCCTTTTAGAGGCGGAAAAATTGAAAAAAAGCGAAATCGTGTATGATACTGAAACTGCATACATTGATTGAGTTACCGTTCTAGAGCCCGTTAATAAATTGGAATCAAATATTCGTTACTCTTTCTCCTTATTCTTTAAACGTCCACATTTCAATGAAGGATGAATTGTTAATGGCCCCATATATTACTGCATTTTACAATTACTTTCAACAAAAAGTATTTGTAAAGTACGACAACAGATATTCATTTCCTCTACAACAATAATCCCTTCTGTAACAAAGTATTAAATATTTGTCCACTTAAAATCACTGTAATCTACATTAGAATACTGGCTATTAGTCCTTGATATTACAATTAAATATGAACTATTTTTCAACTCTAAATTCTTGGGAAGTTGCATGTCCGTACTGTATATCAATAGTTATTATAACTGGTAAACATACTTTGATATTAAATAACCAATGATTGCGCAAAACATATTTCCACTCCAAATATCATTATGCTAATTATAAGTATATATCTCGATTAAACTTTCTTTAGAAAGGCACTTGACCAAAAGTCTTAAATACTATACAAGAATATATCTTACCATCTATATAAATTATTGTCTGCTGTCCTAGCGTTACAGACATGACTTCACCAAAATACATGTATGTTTACCAATTTTACTAATGTTATTCTGAATATGTGCCAGATGAATCTATTTTTAGATACAGCCTAAAGGCCTGGGATATGTCAGCAACCGAGTTTCCTTTCTCATATTTCTTCAGTTTAGAAAATGTTTGAACAAATTCCAGACAGGTCCAAGCCTGAAGCTATATCAGAGCAATATAGAATTAATAGTGCAATTATTTTCTGTTTCTTTCAAACGAATCAAATTCATTTATTTCATGTATAAACTTATACGAGTAACTTACTACTATTTTAATCAGTTGTGGAATGTGTTTGGGAGTACATGGGCAATACATAGATTAAGTAATAGATTATAGTAAAAACAGAGGAAAGAAAATAAACATTTGATATCATGTGATAGAAATACTTTTATCGATTTAAGAAAAAAATGATATGGTTTTATAAATTAACATATTTTCTTATACATTAATATATTTCTTAAGAAAATAATAGATTTGTATTAGTCCTTATATGTTATATTGGTATGTAGTATTAGTTGGTATATTTATCACCCAGTCAAAGAGGTTTAAAATGTGCAGGTTGTATCCCTGGTTGAGGAGAAAGGTACACGCCCAAAAGAGGTGTCCTGGTCGTGATACAAAACTGCATCTAATTGTGCAAATCCAAATCTGGAGATATCTGCAGTTTGGAGTACCAATTCATTGTCATTACTTCTAGGTCCACTCTGACCATAATTGGTCGTTCGCATGTATGATTCTAATAAATAACTTTAAAGGCTATTTGTTTTTGATCAGAATCTATGAAAAATAAGAAAAAAAACTCTTACGAAAGAACCAAACAAAAAGTACAAATAATATAGACATACACTGAACACGATTTTCAAAACTCTAGGTATAAAATAGCCCAAGATTAGTGGACATTTCCTTAATATCAATTAATCCCTTAAACTTGTTTTAAAGTAGAGATTAAACGTATTATTAATGCTATATCAATATTAATGTAAGTATAATGTTTACTCTTTTACACTCCCAATTGTTCCGTATGTTTTATGTTGTTATTTCTATGTATTTGTTTCCAATTACGTGTGACAAGAGTCAGAAACTTCTTTTTTCAAAGCAAATTTATTATTTGTTTAACCCCTACTGAGATGTGTCACTTTCGAAATACTCATCTCCCTTGTTGATAAACAGCTGCAAGCAATTATTTTCTGACTTTTCAGGAGGCCTGTGTAAATTGTACTGGTTGATAGTGATCGTGTATCGTTAGATATATTCTTTCATCTATTTCATAATAAGAAATCAGTGACCTTTTAAAGTGGATTTCAGCTTTCAGAACGAAATAAGTCTCTAGGTACTACATCTGAAGAGTGGGGCAACCTACGTGCCCCATATGTCGGTCTAAAGCACGAGAATTGTTTCATAAGAAACTTAGAGACGACAGTTCCCCAGTGGCAATAATGCTTGATATTGAAGCCCAATTAAAATTCGTGTTTCTATGGCTCATTTCGAAACTAGCATTCTATACAATTACATAAACACACACACACACATATATATATATATATATATATATTCAAGCTTAATCAAAATATAAGTTTTCCTATCAATGTAAGTGATCAAAAATTAATTTAAAGAAAAATAAAACTAATATTTTACTTAACAAAAGGTAGTTAAACCGAAAGAGCCTGGATTACGCAGAAAGCATATTCTATAGTTAAGAAATCTACAATAAAAATTGAATATCCTTACTGACAGTTACCTGCATTCGGATGTGAGACTTCACTTCTAGATCTCTGAAGAGTGTGGAGTACTCCTTCATGGTGATCACTCGCACTTTAAGTCTTTCAGAGTGTGGAGGTATATTGAATCTATATAAATGTATGTAAACAAATGTTATTATTTTACACCCTTTAGAATTAACGTATGATTTTCTACTCTTCTCAATATTCTGGCTGATCTTAATAGTACTATCGTTTGGATGGTCTCCACTCCTGCACCTATTTCCAAGTCCTCCAGTCCCTTTGTTAATCGTTTGGTGACTGTACTGAACGCACCAATTACAATTGTTATGACTGGCACTTTCGTCTTCCGTATTTTTTTTTAAGCAAGGACTAGCTACGTCTCTTTCTTTTCGCTTCCTTTCAGTTTTACCCTATCATCATCCGGAACGGTGAAGTCTATATTTTGGCAGGTTCTCTTTTATAATATTATTTACTCATTGAGAGTTTTTCCTATCAGTGTCAGCTGATGGTTTTTCCCTGGAGTTTGAGTGACAGTAGGTCACTTCAAATCTCCAGGAATCTTCACATTATTCTGGCTGTTCTCAATAATGCTGCATTTTTGATGGTCTCCACTCGTCCTCCAACTTCCATGTCCTCAAGTCTCTTTAATAATTCTTTAGTTAGTGTACCAAAAGCACTAATTACAATTGGTAGAATTGTCACCTTCATGTTCCATAGTTTGTTCAATTCTCTAGGAAAGTCGAGGTATTTATCCTTCTTTTCACATTCTTTCAGTTTTATTCTGTGGTCAGCCTGAACAACTAAGTCCACACTTTTGCAAGTTCTCTTTTTTTGTTGATTCCGGGTGAGTTTTTTTTCACTATAGTATTATTTAGAGGCCTTTCAGTAGGGAGTCTAAGAGAAAGAAAGTGTCCTCCGATTTTCAGGTCTTAGCATTCTAGCTAATCTTGACAATGCTATAATCTCTAAGGTCTTAATTTTTCCGCTGATTTGCTGTCTTCCTCTCGAGTCTTTTTTGACTGAACCAAAAGCACAAATACAAATGGTATCACCGACACTCTCATGTTCTACAGATTTTTTCATTCTTGGCACGGCTTATGTGTATGTTTATCTCTTCACTTTCAGTTATTTTCATTCTCTGATCCGTCAAAATGTCATCATACACGACAAGGCAATTTTTCTCACTTTTTTTGCGGGGTTAATTAACACTAGATCTGTCTTCTAGTCTGGATTGTGTGATCCGTTTGAATCGCAAAATTTCAGAGAGATGTATGAGTCTCATTGTCTTGCATAGTTACTGATTTATGCATATATCATTTGGTAGTATCGTCAAAATTTAGTTTCTTAGTCAATTTCCAGTAGATCTACTTACCCACTTAATCATGAATCATCTTATACAGCTTTTGTACTAGCCTCCTGCATTCGTTTACCATGTCACCAACTCTTTTGTCTCTTTTTCCACAGAGCCTATATTTGCTATTCTTATGTGTCATATCGATTTTCACTTAAACCTAATTGATCCTCATGGTGTGGTTTTCTCCTGCATTCAGTATAGTTTCAGTTTCTCTCTTTAGATTTCCCTTTTCCTTGACATTTTCATTGCTCTTCTTGTGTGCAATAATGTTTGTTTGTCTCTTGAAATATTCATAAAGTTGTTTTACGTTCCAATTCTGTTTCCCTGTTTTTGTTGCTTTCCTCTTTGTACTTATATTAACGCCACTGTTATTGAGTCCTGAAATTAAACTTTTTAAAAAAATATTTTTAATGTGGTTCTCTTATTGATGAATGAACGCAATCCTCAATGCAGGGAAATCCTCTTCTGCTTTATTTTCCCAATTCATACAGTTTGTTTATGTCATTTCTTGGATGAAACGCCTTGTGCATAACCATTAATTTTCTTGTCTTTTAGTTCATTTGTCTGTGCTCCTCCCTAGTCCCTTTAGATGATGTCCCCATGTAATTTACAAGGGAGACTGCCCAGGTGTTTATCCCTCTGATGAGATTTCTGCTACAAAGCATGCTTTTGCGAAGCTTAGTTGCCCATCTGAAGTATTTTTTTAAATTATTTTTTCATTTCTCCGCTTGTTTGTGGGTTCCCCTTCCAATATATATTTCAAGTACTTGTAATTTTCCTTTTCTTCAAGCGTTTTTATACTTCCCTGACTTGGTGATTCTTTTCCTTCCGCTATTTCTCTTTTCCCACTTTTTAGTATGGCACATTTTCCAATGATAAATCCCATTCTGATATCCTGGCTCAATATTCTTATTGTTTGTATCAAAGTATTCAATTCTTTATTATTTTTGCGAATATCTCCATAGCATACACATATGTAAAGCAATTAATCTTTTCTTGTGATTTGAGGAATGTCATTGCTATAATGAATAGTATTGGTGGAAGCGAGTCTCCCAAGAATATGACTTCTACTAGAGTTTGTTCTCGGGCTCTCAGTTCTCTCCTTCTGTATTCCATGGTTTTGGCGTGGTGCTTATTATTTTTCCGAATATACCACATTTTTGCGACACTTTATCATCCCAGTTTGCATGACTAGATCATTGATGTTCTTGTAGACAATCTATGTCATGACAACGTTCTCCCGTCTTGCTATGGCTTCTATAAGGATGTTCCGATCTATATATAGTAGACCATTTGTCCCTCTAGTTCCTCTGCAACTTCTATCTTATTCACCCTGAAAGTTTCCGCGGAATATGAACGAGTAAAACATTTTTTTCTTTATTTTTGTTGTCAAGATATTCCACATGATAAGTGAACTTCTTATCAGTCTAAATCCGCTAGTCTCTTTTGTGGGGTAATTCTGAAATATTGTAGTTTTCTCCTTTGTCAGTCGTCCAGGTACGCGTACTTGTAAGCATTTATTAGCTGCAAGGCCAAGATGCCATGGATGTAACAATTTTTTTAGAACCAGAATCCATGTCTTAAATCGTGGCCTGGGGTTTTCCAATTAGTATTTTCTAGAGTGTTGCCCTTAGCAAGTACAAGTGTATGTTCGCCTCGGGGCTTTCTTCAAGTTCTAATTCTTTTCCCGTTTCTTATCCATATAGTACTTCTGATGGTCTCTTTGTTTCTATATATTACTACGGAATTGTTTTCTTCTTTTGCATCCCTTTGTTAATTTGCCTATGTGCCTTCCCCATCGACTTGTTCGTAGAATTTTATTTCTTTTTTTTTGGATGGTCCAGTTTTGTTTTTATTGCTTGGTTTTGTCCCACCATTTTTTGAGTCTCCCTACTGTCGACGATATTTTTTATCTATTTCTTCTAGATGTGTCGTTAGGTTTACCTTTGGTTGTTTTTTTTGGGGGGGGATATTTTAATTTCGTTGAGTTCCTGCTCTTTTTATCTTTCTTAGGAGTTGCACTTGTTGTTGATACACCTTTTTTTCCCAATTCCCAGTCCGATTTGGTATTTTGTTCGCATTCTTTTAAGGTATGCCTATTTGATCACCTACTGCTTTTGCTCCTGCATTGATTAACTCGTTCAGTTCAGTGATGTTGTCTATTGGGATATCTTTCAATTATTTATTTTCTTTTTGGTTCTCTACCTTGAATGTTTTCCAGTTTTGATTCCTGAAGGATTGTAATATAGTTTTCTGTTCATTCATAATATCTTAATTAATTTTATATTTTCCTTGTCTTCTTGTGCCAAGTTGAATACCGTGATCTTTGGATCTGTTATCGTTTTGCTTTAAACATTTAATTTTCCCACACATTTACGGGTATTCTCTTTGAGTATATTGTTCACTATTCCCTTGTTTTCATTATTATTAAATTGAAAAAGTTTCTTGAAAACTTATATGTGTGTATAAATTATTAGTATTGAGTATGAAAACTTGTAACCATATAGGTGTGCGCAAATTATTTCTTCTTGATAGTGATTATTGATAATACAGCACTGTATTCAAAGAAATTATCATTTTTGACAAATAGAAAAATGGAAAATTGAACAAATATTTTCAATACAACATTGAAAAATATAAATAGGTATATTTTGTTTGAGACATTTATTAATGGATCAAATTTCAGCATGAATTAACTCACAAGTGATAGATATGGTGTTAAATGATCATATCTTTGAATACAGTGCTGTATTATCAATAATCACAATCAGGAAGAAATAATTTGCGCTCACTTATATGGTTACAAGTTTTCATACTAAAAAAAAAAACAAAAAACGGAGGTGCCCGGAGTGTAATGGTTATCGTCGTAAGAAATAGACACGACGACACGAGTTCAAATCCTGGACGAGATTGATTGCATTTCACGTAGGATTAATACCCTTGGTAAAGGTATGAACCCAAATTTTCTCCCTCCAGCTATGGGTAAATAGTAGGACAGATTGAGTTTTTTAGCCTTGGTGACGCAACTTGTCTAGGAAAAGGAATACTCTGAATTCAAACCTGTTAAACTTCGCTTAAAAAAATTGACCTTGTGTCATATCCTGCCCGAGCGGAGAGGTTGGTAAATATGATAGATATAGTGTTAAATAAAACGAAACGAAACAAAACCAAGAATAATTGAAATGATATATGTTCATGAATAAAGAAATTGTTGAACCAAAAGAACCTGATTAAAAAAATTAATTTTACAGAATATTTTCGAATCCTCTAATTTCTTCTGCTGTAAAGATATTCATAAAATTAAAGCTAATTATATCGATGGCCATCAGTCCTCAATAAGAAACCTTCATCATAAGTACCCGTGACTGCAAATTCATATACTTTTATGTCCCTTTCATTTTTATTTAGATATGATTGTGGTTAATTTTTGAGATATGTAATTTTATGTTGGATTTTATTTTTGTTTTCACAGTATGGAAATTTAATTGCTCTTGCTTTGATAACATTTTCTTTAAATTAATTAATTTTCGTGTCACATAAAAGAGAAAAATAAATTATATCCATTAAAATGTTTAATTTCTGATTTCCTTTAATTGATCTCTGAGAGATTAAGAATAATTAAGTTTTTAAGCATGCTGTTCTGTTTAAAATTCATTCTGTATATATCGGGTTACAAGCAATGATAATATTCAGAATTTTCAGTAACTAGATGAGCAGTACGTCGATGATAAATTTCTTGATACAGAGCTGCTTCATAAACAAACGTAAATCTCTAGCGTACTCAAATCTAATAAATCAAATGCTTCTAAAGATTTCAAGTCTGAAAGTTAGTTACACTTAGTTTTTCATCTTTCTTTCTTTTTTTTTCTTTTTTTCTTGGCGTGTTTTGTGATTCATCTAACTAAGCTTTTATTCAAAGTACAGTGTTTTGGAATAATTGATATAATTTCGTAATCGAACGACTTGACAAATTCTTTATTCAGTTGCTTTCAATTTTTAACTGCATATGTGGAACCAATTAGGAATTCTATATTTTATGTTTAAAACGATTTTCTTTCCTATGGCATCTCTATAGCGGAAAAGAAAAAAAATCGTGAAAAATTAAACCTAGAATTTTAATTAGTTCCTACGTAAGCCTTTGAAATTTAAGGCCATTTAAAGAAGAATGGATCAAGTTATTAGATTCAAAAGTGATAGCAATTAATAAAAACTCAGTATAACTAAAAAAAATTGCAAGAGTTTTAATACAAGTCAATAAATCCAAATCTTACTGAAATATTCTTTTTTAGAACAGTCGGCTCGAGTGATAGAAAACACTGACTGCATTTCTGCAGAGAGGTAAGATCCCTACATCGTGTGTCATGAAAAAACATTAAACAATCTGATGGTGTGGCTCCAGTCTTGGAGCTTTGGAGAATGTAGAATACTCTTTCATTGCCATTGGTCTCAGGGAACACTCTGACCCGGAGTGCAAACACCTGATAGAGTCCTATCTTTGAGTAAATTAGAACTGTTTGACATTTACACTGTGGGCAAATAAATGACATGCTTAACTGAATTGTTAGAAATAGAACTATTTGATCATTTAACTGTGTGTAAACAAATATGTTATGTTTAATTGAATTGTTTTTGATATATGGTAATGCTTGTAACATTTTGGCTGTACCGAAAGGAATGACCTTACGCTCAATAAAATATTATCAACAACATCATATATATATATATATATATATATATATATATATATATATATATATATATATATATATATATATATATATATATAATGGGGGATTTGGCATTAAATAACTTAAAATGGTTGATATACCATAAAACCGAACCAAACGAAACCAACCCAAAATTATTTTATTATATTCCACCGAGAGCACACATCAAAAGCCTTTGGTCTATACATGAACACATATAGAATAGAATTCATGTTTCAATCAAAATGGTACTATTTTCTCCTTAATAAATGCCAAGTCTCTGAAATTTATAGATCATTTCGCATACGTTGGTGGCAATATCTCAACTACTGAATGTGATTTTGAATTATGAATAGGTAAAACCAGGACAGCTATTGAACAGTTATCAACCATGTGTACATCTGACATTATAAAATAAAACAGGGTTTCTTTATAGCTGTAGCCATATCAGTACTACCATATGACAATACCACAAGGACTTAACGAAAGACCCCAAAAAATAGAAGGGATCAATACAATGATGCTGCGTGCTATTTGAACCAAATCTGAAAGTTGCTCATTAAAAAACCGCAGTTATACAGCTACTTACATTCTTTCGGGCAAACCATCCCAGTAATTTGTTCATAACACGCAAGGTGAATAAGGGCGTACTCTCAAGCGACTTTCTTCTACTCATGAATTCACCAGTATAAGTTGATCAGCATGAATATGCGCGCACTGTGAGCCGATTGGAGGACTTTGGACGGATGGTTGGTGAGAGAGAGAGAGAGAGAGAGAGAGAGAGAGAGAGAGAGAGAGAGAGAGTAGGTAATCCGAGTAGTTGGGATGAATTGTGAAGGAAGACGACGAGGAGGAGCATCTATTGCTCTATTCAGGATTTCAGAATTCAACATTTCGACATTTTGATAGAAAATTGCTGCATTTTTTAAAATTTAGATTATGTGGAAAACTCAAAGTAAATAAACAGATCCATTTTTTTTTGGAGTAGATTTTAAAAACAATATAGGTTTATAGTTTTATAGTTCCTATATGCTGATTTTTTTAACCTTTTATTTTGAATTTAATTATATCATTTGCATGTAAGACATATCTTTATTTATTACATTATTTTGTCATTCCGATTTTCATTTCTAAATATATCTAAACTGTAAATCAAGTAGCTACACAAGGAAATTGAAAACTAGACTAATAATTGGGATATTCACATTAAAATATTCCATACCTACAATTGAATTACCGTGTTTATCGTCATAAACACGATATTTCTAACAAAATACCTGTTTGCATCCAAACGCATAAGTACATAAGATAAAAATTTATGAAGACACTTTATTAAGATCACGATGCATTACACTCCCCTAAATCCTTTATAATAAGTCGTAAATGTAAGAAAACTAAAATAATACTGGAATATGAAATATGGAAATGTAGGTATTTACGTAACCCCAATGCAGGGCAGGCTTTAAGAAGGGCAAAAACCAATTGGGAACATATATGTTGCAATGTGCTGCGTGTACTTGACGAATCGAGAATAGATTAAACTCTAACGCAGAATCCCCTAAGGCTCGAGGCTTAATTGGAAACAAATGATCCACTTGTCTTAAGGTTGGTCTTTCACTTCTGCAAAGCGCAAGATGCGACACAAAGTCAATTTTTCAATGGAGTATTGCTAGTGTGATTTCGGAGTGTCGCTTCTCTTGACCGATTACAGTAACAAGTCTAAAGAGAACATTCTGCCCGACTATTTACTTATAATATGTGATTTCAGATCTTTGATTCTCTCGACTGATTAAAATAAAAATTCAATAGGGAACATTCTGCCCGACTATTTACTTACAATATGTGATTTCAGAGCTTTGATTCTCTCGACTGATTATAGTAACAATTCAATAGGGAATATTCTGCCCGACTATTTACTTATACTAGGACATTTCAGAGCTTTGATTCTCTCGATTGATTTTAGTAACAAGTCTAAAGAGAATATTCTGCCCTACAATATACTTATGCTATATATTTAAGCGTTTTTTTTTCTTTCTCTCGACCAATTACAGTAACAAATTAAAGCGAATATTCTGCCCTACTATTTACCTATGCTATGTGATTTTAGAACTTTGATTCTCTGGACTGATCACAGTAGAAAGTCTAAGGTTACATTCTGCCCTTCTATTTACCTATGATTTATATTTTCAAAGTTTCGCTTCTCTCTACGAATTACGGTTATAAGACTAAAGAGAACATTCAGCCCGACTATTTACTTATGCTATATGTTTTAACAGTTTTTCTTCTCTTGAACTATTATAATAAAAAGTCTACCGAGAACAATCTACCCAACTACGTACCCAGGCTTGGGGAAAATGATGGATCAAAGACTTTCCCATGAGTATTAGCGTGAAGTCAAAAGCCAACGGTATCGTCCAGGATTTAAACGTGGGTCAACGTTCCTCGTTGCTGCCACTAAAACCGTTATGCCATGCATCTTCATAACACGTTATACACTGTTAAGTTATAGATGTGCAAACAATACATCCTTCAAAATCTACTTAACATCTATGAATCTTCATAGATAATTCTTTTCTGAATTGGTGGGGTGATTGGGTTAATGGATTACCAACATTTTGGGGGTAACTTAATATCAGAAACCGTCTTCTTTTTAAGCTATTGAAAGATTTCTGGTGACAAATATTTATTATTACAGTAATGATGAGTATTACATTAAATTCGAATATTCTTAGAATTCTTAATTAGAATAGTTATACGGTTTAAGTATACTAAAAATCATACAAATGAGACGGACAAGACGTACTGGATATTGCTGCAGAAGCAGGGACGAAGTCATTAAGTTTTCCTGTGGGCCCCAACACATGAATACACCAGTGTTTGCCGACCTACAAAGATGTACATTCATCAGCTCTGTGTGGGCACGAAATCCATCTTGAGAAACTACCAAGTGCGATGTACGATTATGGTTGATGGTTAGAGAGAGAGAGAGAGAGAGAGAGAGAGAGAGAGAGAGAGAGAGAGAGAGAGAGAGAAAGGGGAAGAGAGGTAAGACTTAAAAGAATGTGTGTATTAAGCTCTACTTGATTTTGATCATATTGATAAGGTGTACACTGTTATATGGTATATTTTAGACTAATTATATGCATCTACATGGTTCATAATATTCCTATCCAATATTAATATTTTTATACAATAATATACTGCCAAGAAAATAATCACATTAATTCTTTGTAAATAAAAACTTCGATTTACCGTATTCATCCAAATAATTTGCATATAACTTTATAGTTACCAGTATTCTGATCTAAGATTTATTCTGATAAAACATATTTATCCCTAAATAAATTACTAACGGGATCTACAGTTCTTGGTTAGAAAGGATACGTGATTAAAAGCATCGAAGTGGTTACTTCATACTCTCCAGTGATCTAGAATCAAGACATCAGATACTTTTTAACTTCGTACGTAGGATAAAGCATTGTTTTGAGGAGTCAGTCAGGGTGCCAGCCTCTGCAAATGAGATATGCTGGATTGAAAATTAGGTAGATAAGAAAATACGCCCCAAAGAAGAATGTATATTTTGTAGTGTGAATTAAATTTTGACTTGATGATCCAAATTTGAGTGATTCGAGCTCAAACCATTCACGACAGCACTGAATAAGTAAATGGTAAACATTGAATACTTTACTCATCTGTTACCCAGTGTTTAACTTGTCTTGTTATAAATTTTAAACATTGGCCGTTGTCTTCCTATAGAAAAGAATGTCACCTTTTCTTTTTCAAAGCAGAAATTAACTGACGCCTCAAATCTTTTCGATATTTATTAACATTTCGTATATAACTTCATTCTTTTCGTAATTGCTTCTTAGTTATTACGATTAATTGAATAAATGTTTGACGGGATGATCCTATTTACCCAACCCCTCCGCTCGGGCAGGATATGACACAAGGTCAATTTTTAAGCGGAGTTTAACAGGTTTGAATTCAGAGTTTTCCTTCTCCTAGACTAGTTACCTCACCAAGGCTGAAGAACCTAATCTGTCCTACTATTTACCCATAGCTGGAGGGAGAAAATTTGGGTTCATACCTTTCCCAAGGGTATTAGTGGTATGTGAAATGTAATCAGTCAGGTCCAGGATTTGAACTCGTGTCGCCGTGTCCATATCCTGCGACGATAACCATTACACCACGGGCACCTCCCATGTTTGACGGGATGATTGACCCTCACGAGATGTCAACCAGTCAAGTCTATTTTATAGCTAAAGGTTAGGAAATAGCGTTGTACATTCATATTTGCATCTTTTTTGTAAAGTTGTTCTTAGGCTTTTTTCTGCACATTGTCTCATCCAATACGAATAATTTTAAACCGAAATATTTTACCCATTGATAGTACCTTATCAGGTACTACAACACATACTCTGAATAGACCTGGGAGTTATAGCAATTAAGGGGCAATCGACAATCCCCTAGATCTCCGTGGACCAGTCAACTGGGGATGTAGACTACATATCTACAGGGGGTAAGACTTCCCTAAGGAATGTTCTGCATGTAATGCAGAACAATCTGTTGTTTGGACTCAGGTAATGCAGGAGCTTTTAAGAATGTTGAGAACCTCTTCAATACCATCGCTTCCAGGTCCTTTCTGGCCCAGAATGGTCGAAGTTAAAAGGAAACTATCTATGGGTCAAATAAAACTGTTTGACATTTAAGCAATGTACTTTGACATTTAAACAAAGTGCAAAAAATGCCTATACTAAAGTAAATTGCTTGAAATAGAACTGCTTAATCATTTAACTGTGTAAATAAATGATTGATGTCTAATTGAATTGTTAGTGATATATTATGATACTAGGAACCATTTAACTTTGATTTATGCTAAACTGAATCGTTTGAAAAATAACTGTTTGATCATGTAACTGTGTGTATACAAACGACTGATGTTTAATTGAATTGTTGGGGATACATAGCAATACTTCAAAACTCTTAATTGTGTTTAAACTCATAATTAATAGTAAATAGAATTGTTCGTAAGAGATAGAAATAAATGAAACCATTTAAATCTGAGACAAAAAATGAGTTCAATCTCGTTTAAAAATGTTATCGACAAAATGTTCTGAGAAATCATATATTTAATATGCATGAAAAGGATGTGACAGTAAATGACCGAAAATAGTTGATATGTCATTAAACAAAAAAACAAAAAACAAAGCAGATCTCCAAAAGTTGTTCCTTTCAGACCGATGCAATTTATTGTTATACCAATAGTACATATTTTTCAAGTCAGCGTATTCGAAACTTCGTCGACAGGGTTGTTGTAATTGCAAGTAAGCAATAAAATATATTGAGTCTAAGATTCTTAACTTTTAAAGTATATATTACTATAAGTTGGTTCATTGAGTGTGTTTCACAATAGTTTAAACAAAGCAGTGACACCCCCGTCGAATTTAGTTTCGTTCTCTTTTCAAATTTTGACTGAGAAATAGTTAACATTCTAATATATTGAAACAAGTATTAGAAAAGCATGCTGTGGACAATGCTGCAGAAGATTCTTGTGAGAAGGAAAATTACAAAACTCTGCCTTTCGAGATGTTTCAAACAAGATGCTGAATGAAATTCATTTTCAACACATTCAAAATCAGGAGTCATATTTCAAGAATTAAGAAGATTCAATTGAACACCCATGAGGAATGTGCCCGCGTTTTCAATAATTTTGCGTGCCACATTTCACAGTGCATTCAATAGAACGGCAGATATTTGGAACACGTACTGTCAAGCTATTCTTAACATTTTCCGTTCCTTTTTGAGTCTAAATGTTTACAGACACTAAAATAGTATTATTTAACCTGCCAAAAAATGTAATTTTCGTTACTCTAACATTTGTAGTCCTTGACCTTTCTCCAATCATTTTGTTTCAGAAATAGTGAAATACCATGTAGAGTAGATATTTTTAAAGTATTATACACTTTCTTGCTTCCTTAGGAATTTAACGAATTTCTTTTATCCTTCAACCAAAAGCCTATACATGATTTTGAACTTCTTCACAAAAGAAACACACTTTTTTTTCTTACAATTATGAAGTCTAACACGAAATGCCGCCAAGCGAATACTAATATTATGTTAAATTTAAGCCAATAAAAAACAGAAATTCAAATAGAAAAAAAATTGCCCAGTAAAACAGGAAGTATACACAGAAGAAAATAAACGGTGTGAAGACGAGACATATTTAAATATCGATTGAAGACGAATAAGAAAAAAAAGGAAAGATCGGTTGTTTAAAAGACTTTCTACACTCCGGAAGTAGCAAGTGCATAGTGCTCTAAAAATATTTCTCTTTCTGAGCATTTGAATAGTAAGATCATCGCGAGAACGGAAGGCGGGCAATGACAAACAATCATTCAGCGTCTTTCGTGTCACGACATCAATAATATGACCTATTCAGAAAATTAAGCAAAAATCAATGTGACTCACAATGAACAAAGTGACAGAAATAGATTAAAAATTGATTCTAGGCGCCAATCACCATTTCAATTGCAGTTGTTCTCGATAAATTGAACACAGACTGATTGGAGGGTGTGTAATTAAAGGTATTTACGTGCAACAGTTTTAATATAGTGGCTGTATACATAAGAATCTATTGCTATATGGTGAGTTGATTATGTATTACAAGGTAACATTTTATGTCTAAATCATTATATTACATCGATTAAATTTTCTGGAGATTCATTTACCAACGATATGCTTGATAAATTTAATATATATAAGTTGTATATCATAATTTTCTGAAAAGCAAAAGAAATAAAAATAACCGAAACTATCTAAATAAAACGGACAATATTTCATGAGTTCTGTTTGAGAAGTAAGGATGAACATAACAAGATCGTTGTGAACTGACAAATTCACATCGACATACAAGCGTTCGTCTTGCAGAAAAAAGTATATTCATCAGCACTGTGCGCACTCTGTTTGCTACCGAGAAGATCTAAAAACAGAGCTGGCAGTGGGTGATGGGGAAAGCTGGCAAGACAGAGTCAAAGAAAGATGCGCTAATTCCAAGCCTTATATATATATATATATATAGAGAGAGAGACAGACAGACAGACAGACAGACAGTCCAGTAATACATTTCAAGGGTTTGTAGGAGCTCCTCGGTGATCTGCCTTCATTGCCGATCTCGGGTCATTAAACATCATATGGGCTCCGGCAGTAACACCGACTTGGGTCAGGACGTACCATGCCGGCTCCTTAATCTGTGCTACATGTGGATTCTTTCTCTTTTAATATATATTTACACATATACATATATTTTATATGTACTATGTACATGTATTTACATATAAACACACACACACACACACACACACACACACATATATATATTTATATATATATACATATATATATAATTTATATATGAATACATATAATTGATATATGTATGATGTATATATGTATAATAATATATATATATATATATATATATATATATATATATATATATATGAATTAAACAGTCTGTCTGTGGATGACAATATATACACATATATATATATTTGCAGGTAAGTTACCCGGTTTTTGAGAAAGCAATGAATCTTTTGGGGATCCCAGAAGAGATTAGAAAGCTTATATCAGGATACTATAAATGTATATATATTGGAGGTGCCCGTGGTGTAATGGTTATCGTCGCAGGATATGGACACGGCGACTCGAGTTCAAATCCAGGACCTGACTAATCGCATTTCACATAGCACTAATACCCTTGGGGCCTCCAGCTATGGGTAAATAGTAGGGCAGACTAGGTTCTTCAGCCTTGGTGAGGCAATAGTCTAGGAGAAGGAAAACTCTGAATTCAAACGTGTTAAACTCCGCTTAAAAATTGACCTTGTGCCATATCCTGCCCGAGCGGAGGGGTTGGGTAAATATGATAAATGTACATATATGAGATTTTCTAATGCTACATATTCCACAAATTGGCAAAAATTAAACATTTGCTTTGATAATGGAGATGTTATTACGCTGTACTAAAACAACCAATTGAAAGAAAACTGCCCCATCTATGAAGGCTTTTATGGATCACCTTACTCTGATTTTTGAGTGGAAATCACTGATGGAAAAACTACTGAAACGCCTACATGAGCTTTTCAATTGTGGCAGTAATGAAGATAAAACCTTCTAAAAGCCGTAATCTATCCATAATCAAAGGAAAATGCCAAGAAATTAAATTTACTGTCGATACTAAAGTAATCCCCACAATACGCGAAAAAAGTATATAATGTCTCGGTCGCTGCTATTCCCTTCCACTTCCTTATCGTCACCGGTGGAAAAATATTGTAAAGCAATTGAAAGATGGATTACTCTCCAATAATAAATGTGACCTCATTGCAAAAGATAAACTGTGGTGTGTTTATTTTGGTTTCATCCCAAGATTAGCATGGCCCATGCAAATATATGTGGTATCGCATTTGAGAATTGAAAAACTGGAGAGCTTAATCAGTAAGTTCATAAAGAAATGGTTGTGAGTTCCGAAATCTTTAACAAACGTCGCGCAATACAATTCATCAACGAAACTGAAGCTACCAACAAAGTGACTTGTTGATGAATCTAAATTAGTAAAGCACGACTCTTGAGATGCTGCGTAATTCTGTGAACCCACTTGTGAAAATTGCACAACCTGCCATATTAACAGGTCGAAATTGGAACGCAAAATATTCACTGGAGACGGCAGTATCTTCCCTCAAAATAAAAGAAGTAATCGGATCTGCAGCAACTGAGAGAGCCGGATTTGGTCTTCACCGAAAACGGTGGTGGTCCAAAGTGTCCACAAAGAATAAACGAAGAATAGTTTCGAAAGAGATTCATCATTTTAAGGAAAGCAAACGTTTCGCCATAGCTGTGGCGCTACCCAAACAAGGTGCATGGACAAGGTGGGAAAACACCAAGAACAGGGCCATCACATGGAGCGTTATCAAGGAAATGGAGCGTAAACAATTAGGTTTCCTCTTTAAGGCAGTTTATGATATATTATCTACATCAATAAATTTAAAACTCTGGCGGTTAAGTACATCTAACCTTTGCAAAGCATGTGGAAAGACTGCTAATCTAAAACACGTTCTAACCTGATGTCAGTATACCTTAAGAAGTTACACATGGAGACATAATGAAATCTTAAGGATTATTGATGAGATTTCAAAAATGTGTTGTGAAACCTCCAATAAAATTTCATGTATACAAGTATACAATTTGTTAAAGAAGGAAACGTTTCGAAAACTCCACATAAAAATAGGCTCAAACCAACATTGCTTAATGGTTGCTCGGACTGGCGCGTTATTGCTAACGTAGATTGGCAACTCGCTTTTCCAACGGAAATAGCATCAACTCACCAGCGTCTAGATCTCTTCATTTAGTCATTTAATTCAAAGAAAGATATCATTGCTGAATTAACGATCCCTTTACGGGCCAACATCGACTGGGGGAACCAGCGGAAATTGGAAAAGTACAAAGACCTACGTGAACAGTGTATTAAGAATGGTTGGTCAGCAGGCATATTTCCTCATGAGATAGGATGTCGAGGTTTTAATTCGAACTCAACCTCTACATTTTTAACCAAAGTCGAACTTTCACCAGCAAAAAAGGGGAATGTATTAAAAAGATCCGAGACAAGCCTGTAACTGCATCTGAACAGATATGACATTCGTACAGATCAAACACCACCCAATATAGCCTGGTAGTATTGTGAAATACTCCTGGTAATGATGCTTCAGCCCCGAAACCATGCCTGAACCAAGGGTCAGTACCTGAGGGAGACTTTATTAGAAGCAAAACTGTTTTTTTTTTGTGGCAGGTCTTGTAATTAATTTTAATTTTTTCGTATAAACCAATATATGTATGTGTATGATATATATATATATATATGTGTGTGTGTGTGTGTGTAAATATACATATAATATATATATATATATATATATGTAAATACATATGTAAGTATACATATATATATAAATAATCAAATATATATATATAAATATATATATATATATATATATATATATATATACAGGGATCATTAGATAAGTTTCCAGTCTTTTTTCGTATGGGCACTTTTATTGATAGTACACACAAAACATTAGTCCCCTTTGAAGTAATCTCCTCCGGTTGCAATGCACTTCTAGTACCGTTCAACAATTTCTGGAAGGCCCTGTGGAAGTCCTCTTGTGTGAGCGAGTCAATGACTTTCGTCACAGCCTCTTTCATCTCTTAAATTTTCTTACAAAAACAGCCTCTGAGCTTAGGGAATAACCACAAGTCACATGTAGCAAGGTCTGGACGTTAGGGAGGGTGAGGACCTGTCTTGATGCCCATCTTAGTAAAATAGTCTGTGACAAGGATGGAGTTGTGGACTGGTGCATTGTCCTGTTATAAATGCCGCTGACAGGATTTGAAGAGTGCTGGCCTCTTCCGACGGAATCTCTACTGAACTCCATTAAAACCTCTACATTGTAACCCTAACCCTAACCCTAAACCTTTGGCCAATCAATTCTGGTGTATTTACATCCTTAATCCTCCCACACCTCTCATCATCCCTCACAGAATCCCTGCCTTCCATGAATCTCTTATGCCACTCAAAAGCTGATGCTCGATTCATGCAAGATTGTCGAAAAGCAGTCTGAAGCATTCCATACTTTTCTGAGTCAGTTTTACCAAGTTTAAAATAGAATTTTAGTGAATATTATTATTCTAAAGTGTTCTCACGTCCAGACTGCATTTTTGAAATGCACCAGCTTCAACAATCAGGCTTTAGTAAGGTGTATTCCAATTCTTGCAGTAGCTGTTCATTTGAATCTGAAACCATGAAAATTGGTTGGTCATCTCATGATATGTATAACAATAACATACTGAATTGTCAATACTCTATGACACTTTTATATGACTGTACAAAATGTCTGGAAACATATTGAAGGCATCCAGTATATTTATATACATATACGTACATATATAAATATGAATATATTTATATGTGAGTGTATATATATATATATATATATATATATATATATATATATATATATGCACATGTTTCAACACACACACACACACACACACACACACATATATATATATATATATATATATATAATATATATATACGTGTGTGTTGGTTGGTTGGTTGGTTGGATTTATTGCATATAAAACTTTGTAGGTTTTTCAATGACAAATCCATTTTTATACAAATAATCAGCTATATTTCAAACAATACTTTTTAGCATGAGTACGCAGTTTAATAATCAAAAGCATTTTTATTAACATTTGTTCAGTTAAGTAAAAAAGTTCTAATTCAAACAATTCAGATTAAAATAAGTATATTTTTCTCCATACATTGTAAACTGTCAAATCATTTCTATTATTTAGCGTACGTAGGCATTTTCGTTCTATTTGAGCCAAAGATGTAAATTAAGTTGTACTCCACATTCCCCAAAACTCCAGTATTACTGTTACGAGGTTCCTTCAATAAACTTCCACACTTTTTTGTACAGGCATATAAAATTGTCGAAGACACTTGAAAAATTCAGTATGTTATTGCTATGCACCTTATGAGATGACTGACCAGTTTTTATGATTTTAGGTTCAAATGAACAGCTACATTAGGAACTGGAATCATCATCATCATCATCATATCGTGCTGGCAGCACGGATATCCCTGACCCTCTCTCGCCACTCCTCCCTATCGTTCATCGCCCTAGGTAGGTCTTCAGGACAACAACCCGTATCCTCACATAGCTGCTGAATGTACTTTCGAGCTGGTCGTCCTGCTTTTGCGCGGCCATGTGTGGGGATCCATAAGAGTACATCTCTTATGAGTTCATCTCTGCTTCTCCAGCAGTGTCCTGCATGTCTGGTTCGTCTAACTTGAATAGTTTTCGTGATAGGGGGCAGGTGGCCGTACAGTTGGTGTCTTGTGGGGTGTTGCTGCCAGGACTTGTTCAGGATTGCACGCAGCATTCTTGTGTAATTGCCATCTAGTTTCTTCTCCAGCCGTTTTGTTAGCGTCCATGTAGTGCATCCATATAGCAGTATCGATGTGACCGCTGCCTGGAAGAACCGATAAAATGAAACGCAGGAACTGGAATACACCCTACTAAAGCCTGATTGTCACAGCTGGTGCTTTTCAAAATTGCAATCGGGACGTGAGAACACTTTAGAAGAACGATATGCAATAAAATTATGTTTTTAACTTGAAAAGAATTCCGCAGAAACTTATGGAATGCTTCAGACTGCTTTTGAACCATCTTGGAGGAATCGAGCATCAGTTTTTGAGTGGCATAAGTGATTCAAGGAGGGCAGGGAGTCTGTAAGGGATGATGAGAGCTGTGGTAGGAGTAAGGAATTTAGAACACCAGAGTTGATTGGCCAAATAAAGAATTTTATGGACAAGGTCCGCCGTGTGTCTTTCGAGACAATAAGTGCAGAGTTTGATGTCAGTGTAGGAACCCTACAAACAATTATTTGCAAGGAACTGAAGATGCGGAAGATTTGCGAGAATTTGGTTCCAAGCGTCCTTAGAGAAGATCAGAAAGAAAGACGTCTTCATGACAGCAGGGAGATGGTTGAGCTGATCAATTCAGATCCCGTAGTTCTTGATGGTCTGGTGACCTGCTATGAAAACTGAATCTTCTACTATGACCCAGAGGCCAAGAGACAGAGTTCCCTGTGAAAGGATGCTGGCTCTCACAGACCCCAGAAGGCCAGACAGAGAAACTCCACCGACAAACTTTTGATGATCCCTTTTTTGACAGCACTGGCATGGTCTACATGCACTGGATTCCCACTGGAGAGACGGCCAATAAGGAATACTATGTTAAAGTTTTAAGGGAGTTCAGCAAGAGATCTCGTCGGAAGAGGCCAGCACTATTCAAATCGGGTAGATGTCATTTCTACGAGGACAATACACCAGTCCACAAATCCATTCTTCTCACTGGCTATTTGACTAAGATGGGCATCAAGACAGGTCCTCAGCCTCCCTATCGTCCAGACCTTACTCCCTATGACTTTTAGCTATTCTCTAAGCCGAGGGAAAAACTCTGAGGCAGTCGTTATGACACAATTGAGGCTGTGACAAAGGTCATTGACACACTTACATAAGTGGACTTCCATGGGGCCTTCAAGTTGTTGGAACGGTATAACAACTCCATTGCAGCTGGAGGAAACTATTTCGAAGTGGACGAGAGTTTCATGTGAGTATTATCAATAAGAGTGCCCATACGAAAAAAGTCTGGAAAAATTATTTAATGAACCTTGTTCCTCACCAGTAGATTGTTCAGTCTCCTATTCAGGGGACTGTTTGTTTGTTGGGTGGCTCTGGCCTCTGCTAAGATGCAGTTGGTGTGTACTACAATTATTGATTTCTTTTTTCGTATGGGCACTTTTATTGATTTCTTTTTGTCCAATAATATTTTTTCAATTTTACCCCGGGCGGTGATTCGAGATATTTCATCTCTTGTTCCTGGCGTTTTTTTTTTCTTTTTTTCGGGTAACCGTGAATGCTGGTAGATATTAGATTATATATATATATATATATATATATATATATATATATATATATATATATATGTATATATATATATATATATATATATATAGTTGACCATAGACGAGGATCACCCGAAGGATCCCTGGTCAATAGCTAGGAATAGGGAAGGGTACAACTCCTATCCTTGGATTGCTCCGCTTTATCCTTGACACGCACCTTAAAATGCTGAGTGTTAAGCAAGGCGATATTAAGTACCATATTTAAGTCTTTGGTGTGACTCGACCAGGCATTGAACATCGGTCTCCTGATCCATTAAAAATATAGGTATCTATATATGTATATACATATATCTATCCATATATATATGTGTGTGCGTGTGTGTAAATACCTATATATATATATATGTATATATATATATATATTTGTGTGTGTGTGTGTGTGTGTGAGTGTGTGTTAATAATTATATGTATACCCGTGTAAATACTTATATATATATATATATGTATGTGTGTGTGTGTGTGTGTGTGTGTGTGTGTAAATGTATGTTAGTATCAAACCCGGCACAGCTTTTTTGGTGGGGTGGTTCCACTGTGCACCGTGTACAGCCCTTGAAGTAGACTTGAGTTTCATGTGTGTACTATCAATAAAAGTGCCCATACGAAAAAAGTCTGGAAATTATTGAAGGTTCCTCGTATATATATATATATATATATATATATATATATATATATATATGTGTGGGGGGGATGTGTGTGTGTGTGTGTGTGTGTGTGTGTGTGTGTGTGTGTGTGTGTGTGTGTGTGTGTGTGTTAGGATAACGTTAGTAGAGAGTTAATGGCTCTTGAATATGGTCATTTTCTCGCATAGAACAATATCCTTTTTTTAATTGGACTAAAACAAAACTGACAACTACTTTTTCCTTTAAATGGCTGCATGTCAGAGAATAGTTTAAAAAATTCATGCAAATTACAGGTGAAGTAGAAAGGAAAGCTGGAAAGTCATAACGATGCAGCTTGAAAAATAAATAATCTGCATGTATAATGGTCATATTTTTACCATCATTAAATTCTTGAGGCAGTAACGATAAGGTGGCACAAAATGTTTTTAAAATTAGCAATTTGATAAAAACACTATTATTCCGACGCCGTCATTAATAAAACCAGGTAGAGTAAATACTTCTGTATAACCCTCAATCCCGAAAGATACTCACTCCTAATTTTTAGGTTACAAAATTTTGGAAAAAAATACCGGGTGAATAATGTGCATTTGCATTTTAGATTTTGTATCAGATATATTTAAATGTTTGTTCAACTTTTATCGGGTTTGTACCAATTATAAGTAAGACTTTATATATCTTACGTAATATTTTGTAACAAATGTTTCACGGTAGGGTAAAAATGGACGTGTGCAAACGAAAATGTTAAATTTTGTCGGGGAAAGTAAATTACCGTAGTCAATCTCTGCTACGGGTACGATTAGATTTCTTTGAAAATATACTGGTCTATATATAAGGTTTTTTGTTTTTGATGTCATTATTATTTGGTACTTTTGAGAGTTTTTTCACACCAGTGTTAGCTCATGGTTTTTCACTTGAGAAGCCCCTACATTTTCCAGGACTCTTCTCAGTATTCTGACCGATGCTAATAATGCTTTAGTTTGGGTTGTCTCCAGTAGTCTACTAATTTTCAAGTTTTCTACTCCCTGCACCAATCCATTACTAACTGTACCAAGATTACCAATTAGAATTGGTATCACTGTTACTTTCATGCTCCAATGTTGTTGTTTTTTTCCGTTTTTTCGCATGGTCGAGGTATGTATAAGTTTTTTCGTTCTTTTTTATTTTTACATTGTGATCAACCGGAACCATTAAGTCGACTATTTCGCAGGGTATTATTATTATTATTATTATTATTATTATTATTATTATTATTATTATTATTTCTCATTAGAGTTTTTCACATAAGCGTAAGCTGATGGTATTTCACTGGAGATTGAGTGACAGCAAGTCTCCTCAAGTTTCCAGGGTATTCTGACCGTTTTCAATAATGCTGTTGTTTGGATGGTCTCCACTCGGTCGCCAACTTGCAAATCTTCAAGGCCCTTTAATAATCCTTTAGTTACCGTGCCAAAAGCATCAACCACAATTGGTATAATTGTCACCTTCCTGTTCCATAGTTTTTTTTCAATTCTCTTGCAAGATCAAGTTACTTATCTCTTTTTTCAAATTCTTTTAGTTTTATTCTGTGGTCTGCCGAAACAGCAAAGTCGACAATTTTGCAGATTTTCTTTTTTTTTGTTGTTGTTGATTATTATAAGATCTGGTCTTCGGGCTGCGATTAGGTGATCCGTTTGTATATCTAAGTCCGAGTTTGTGAGTGGCATTTTCTAGGACAGGTTCTGGGTTGTGCATATACCATTTGTAGGCATGATCAAATTAAGATTTCTTGCACATTTTCCAGTGGATCACCTTGCCCACCCAGTCATGTCTATCCTTCTGTGCTAATTTGCTGCATTCGCTTATTATGAGATTGATGGTTTCCTCTCTGTCACCGCATAGTCTGCACTTGTTATTTTGTTGTGTCTCATCTATCCTCGCTTTGATATGATTGGTTCTCATGGCGCTGTTTTGTGCTGTCATTAGGATAGATTCTGTTTCTCTCTTACAGTTTTCTTTTCTTAGCCATGTCCAGGTTTTGTCGTGCGGGATGTTGGTTAATAGTCGTTTAAAGCGCCCATGGAGTTGTTTTTCCTCCCATTTTTTTTCTTAGTTTTTGTTCTTCTATTATTATTATTATTATTATTATTATTATTATTATTATTCAGTATTGAGTGATGAGCACAAATTTGGCAGATATTCTCTCCCGCTCGATACCTAGACCAGATTTTTCATATGGAAGTACAGTGACTAATGAACATTTATGTCCTACACAAATAAAAGCAATCTTTGGTGTGTCCCAGGTGTGTGATGAATCCCCGTTAAGCGGTGAATACTATTAATGTAAAAGTAACGGCGGAGTTGTTAAGAAGTTGGCCAGCAGATGTCCATTTGGGAAACCATTATGCGTGCATAAATACTATAACTGAATTAGTTAAATCCACTTGACGCATAAAATATTATTGGAATAAATTAGACTAGGTCATATTAAAGTCATACCAAAATACTCGGATATATTGCTGCCATAAAAGTGAGCAGTTATTACAACAATTTTACTCACACTTACAGATGCTTGTAGACAATTTATTGATGAGCCTTTCTTGTAGTATGGTTTAAATTCTGTTGAATTTTAATCTATTCATATCAATAAGAAGAAGAAGATTGAGAGTGGCCCGTAACAAAAGGATTACAACATGAAAAACTGAATTGTTGCTGTACCATCTGTGACTTTGAAAATGGCACAGTCGGTGAATATATAAAGTATTTCACTCTACTTTGGAAAATTGCATGTATTCTGAATTTTATTTTGGGTTTTCTTTAAAAATTCTGTATCGTTTGTCTTTGAATTCATAAGTTAGCTAATGTAAATTCACTATTTTTACAAAATCGTCTGAATCTGCAAATAACATACAACGACAAATAAGATTGCAACTGAGAAAATGCACTATTATCATACTCAAGTGGATAATATTATCAGTTCCAAGATCCAAATAGTTTCCGTTAAGAAATAGACAAAATCAAGATACATGAATACTCGCTAATTGCTAGGGTTTTAGTTATATCTGTTAAGTCGGAAAAAAATGTAGCGTCTCTGTGAACTTTAACTAAATTAAAACTTAGAAAAGTCCTAATTTTTTTTCTCTCTCTCTTTTTTTTTCTTTTTTTGAGACCACTTCAGAGTTCTCTCATTGAAAGAGAACCCGGTCACATCTGAGTCAGAAGCGCAAATAATAACCAACTTGTATAGTCACACTATACTACACATGAAAAACATGACTAACCAAAACGTAATTAAACGTGGGACCCAGACAACAGGTCTGGGTGTCTTAAATCAGAGACTTCAACGCAGAACCCGCACGAGAGAAGACAACAAACTGGCTCATCAGAGCTATTATAGGAGCAACCTAAGGGGATACAATAAAGAATGATAGCAGTCTCGGAAAAATGTGCTAAAATTAAGACAACAAGCAAAAGACTCGCTGACTAAACTAGAATGGTAATGTAAAGAAACGTTGTTTTTCTTACCTTGAAATATAAGAAATACAACAAATAGAGTAACGGTTCAACAAGACCCCAATAAAGAATCGAGCTGGTATATACCGAAAATCAAGAACAGACTACTAAAATTGAACCGCAAAGTAATTGTAATCGAATCATCACACAGCCAAACACAAAGAGAAAATAATGAATGAAGAAACTATAAAGGGATTGATGTCTGAAAAGAAAACATTACAATCTTTCAGGAATCAAGACTAAAAAACGGAAAAAAAAACGAATTATTGACATATATCTCAACGAACAACATTAGGGAATTGAATAAGCTAATCTATGCTGGAGTAAATTAGTCTGTGAAAAAGTCGGGATTCCCCTAAAGAACTCGAATAAAAATTCCAAATCTGGATTGGAAATCAAACTGGATATACAAATAAGAAAGCTTCGACAAAAAGAGAAAATGCTAAGAGAGGAGAAAACGCGAGAATACGTTGGAACTAAAAAAATCATAGTGTTATAGTACTTGCTTAACACTCAGCAATATAAGTGATGAGGACCAGTGAAAGGTCTGGAAGAAAGACACGAACTCTAGATTACGTGAAACAAGTATATTGAACGAAAAAATAAATAAGTATGGGTAAAAGGGTGCTGAACGTCAGTCTGACTGCCAAAGTGTTAGGCAGGAGGTATTTAACTTTATTCTCTTATTTGTACAATAAGGAAGGCACAAGGCCTTGATGTTTTTTGGGGGAGGGTGGAGGGAGCGGTCAAGCTGTTTCTATATATACTAACGGAATCTAGCTTGCCACATTCGCCGACCCATTCAACAGTACAATATATAGATAATCACCCATCATCATGCATGCTGCAAGCACCAAAATACCACATTTGCTCTGTGAAAAGACCTACTTAAAACCCCGAATATAATGTATGATTTTATTACAATTGATGATATATTTACAAAAAATGTTATAGGATGGAGATGGGAGAAAAATCTCGAAATACGAAAACCAAGAAAAAATTCCCCGTTCGGTAGCCCTCCCATCCCCTTGTCTACCAAATGGACCAGTACTGTTTTCTGGTGCCCGAATAGTACTGAAAACAAGCCGGACCTACCCTAAGTGAGAGAGGGCTCCGACTTATCCGGGATGGGGTCCGAAAGGACCTTTACCTTAGATTCTATAGGCAGGAAGAGGCGAGAAGGATGACTCCAACGTTGCCCCCTTTCTTACGACCAGGCTCGCTGCATTCACCCACCTTTTGTCAAACGTTATGCGATCTAAGCGTTTTCTATCGCATCTAATTTTGACCCTAAGCTGATGCCTAAAATACAAAACCAGATCACTATGAGAAAGGTTTGCATCGTCATACAATCCCTTCTTTCGCGTCTTCCAAATAACCAATATAGCTACAGCTAGCATCGCGAGAAATAAAACATGCTTCTCACCCTGAAACCGAGGTAAAACGTTGTCTACGACGTAATCAACGTCGAGCAGCACGAGCTGCTCGGGCTCGATGCGAGCCATCCATTCCCCGACGTGATCCCAGAACAGGCGAACACACTCGCAATAGTAGAACGCGTGCTCAGCGGTTTATTCCAAACCACTGTTGCAGCGAACACAATCAGGCATGTCTACCATACCCGCTCTGAAGTCCAAGCCGAGAAGGGGGCAATGCGTTCCGTGCAAGCCACCAGGTGAGCGAGAACTCAGAGTGGTTCAAGAAGCTCGATCTTGCCGCCTAATTTCAGTGGGAGCTGATCTTCTCCGCTGCCCAGCCGTGCCGCTCGCAAAGAGGGTCTGAAGCGGAATCAATTACTTGCTCCCGATATAGCTCTTTCCAAGGCCGTGAAGAGTCACTGAACCCAGGAATGTTACGTAGGGCCGTTCGGCACTCAGAAACAAACGGTGTTTCACCCATCGGCTTACGTCGACCTTCAGGCTTTTGGTCTGACTTGAAGCGAGGAAAAATCCGACTCGCCTTACGTCTCCACACTGCGCCCCACATCAAGGATCGCCCCAAGTATGCAAGTCTTTCAGCAAACCAATCGCTCTCCAGATCAAACATACCCAGATCCCCGTTACGCGTACGTTGGATGCAGACCTGTTTACAGACCATCGGCCTTTGGCCTCCCCAGAGTAATCAGGTGAGAGATCGTTGATGTTCCAGCTGATGTGCCTTAGGCAGAGGAAGTAAAGCCAATCGGTAAAGGATTAAGTGAATTCGTACCCAACGCACGCATCCACCTTGCCCTTTAAGGACAACATCCTTGAAAGCTTGATTCTTACCTGAGCATTCACCTTAGCTTGTACTTCCAATCAATTTTGCGCCAGTTGGAGGTCGGACCCGTACCATACCCCGAGGATGCGGATGGGTCCGTCACTCCAGAGGAAGGGCCCTGTAAGGGTATCGCTACCCCCCCCCAGCATCGAGCCGCAAACCTTCGCTTTTGTCAAAGTATACCTTGGCTCCTACAATCCGTTCGTATTCGCCAACCGCCATATTCACAGCCTCTATATACTGGCGGCGGGATACAAAGACTGTGCTATCATCAGCGAACGCGAACACCCTCACCATAAGACAGCCAGGAAAAGAGACACCGCGTTGGGCCAGATTTGCCCCCTCATCCCTAAGCTTACAGGGCGAGGACATCCATAGAGTACCTTAACTTTAGGGACCTATAAAAAGACGAGTGAACATAAATGGGGACCCTGACCGTACATTGGTGTGACAATTTTTTTCAGCGAGGCGAGTCCCAATTCCGCCAGCCTTATGTCCATCCGACTGGTTCCATCAAGGAAGCGCCACAGCTCCCTGGTACGGTTGCCAGCCAAACGAACGAAGGTGGTCACCATGGGCGCACCCCTAAATAAATACGGGTTTGTTATGTCTTTATCGTTTATTGTTTTGAGTTTATTGTATGAGATGCTTCAAACTTTTTTTCAGGTGGTGATCCTGTTTTTCGCTTCTGTAGTTGGTTTTATTGTAGCTGGTGATTTTTTGTGAGATTTTTTTCCCATTGGTCACCTGCGTCCACCCCTATTCTCAATTGGGATGGTCCCCAGTTTGCGTGTCGTTTATTGTGATTGATTCTGTCAGGTTTGTGGTCATTGTTGTTGTGATTGATGTTGTCGCCGAGGGGGTCGCTTTTTGGGGACAAGATCGAGAGAAGTAGCCTGGCTGTTTACAAAACCAGCACAACAGTCTCCTACCCTCAACGACCACCATCATTGCTTGGTCTCTGCATTTGATCAAATGTGGGATGGCATGAAACTCACACCTATCTAAGTTCTTAATGAGTTCGTAGTCACCGTATACCGTCCTGTTGGGAGATTTAATTTGTGTGATTTGTTCCACGCCGCCCAATATTCTCAAATAGACAGCGAGGACGTCCCCACTTAGTTGCATTACGGTGACCTTTATTTTCCTTCGTCCTCGATATTCCGGTTGAAGCTGGAAGAAACGTGTGTTGATGTTACTATCGGTTAGTTTCTTAGCTGCTTCTTCTGGTGGAAGCAGAACATCCCAGGTTGCGAAGCTTTTGCGACAGAAATACCAACCTGGGATGTTTGCAGTCTTTAATAATTCCCCCTAACTTTTTTTTTTTTTTTTTTTTTTTTTTTTTTGCCCGCCAGCCTCCTGGTCCGTAAGTCCATGATTACGAACGACAGGGTCTTTGGTTCTGTGGCCTCCACAAGTTCGGGAATAGGTAAAATTTCACCGTCTTTAGAGAACTCTGCGTTCATATTCACCATGTCTCTTTTGTAGTCACATGCTGATTTTTTGTTGGCACATTGTGATGACCATGAGACTGGTGTTGCAAGCGGTTTCTGTGTGGATGGAATTATACAGGCCGATAGATCGGATGATAATTCCTCCGGCTTAGGGGAGGGTCTATTTTCGAAAATATCTATTTGTGAAATATTTGGCTCTTCCATAGTTGCTCTGGAGAAACTAGGCGGATTAAAAGCAAATGTTTTTGTTAAAAAAGCGATTAATAAAAGGAGTGGATTGAGTGAAAAATGAATATTCGATTTTTTTCCATAAAGTAATAACAATAACAGATGAAGGAAAGTATTTGTTTGCCTCCACCTACTTAGCAAACAATTAATAGTCATCATAAGAAAAACAAGGAGAGTAATGATCCCAACAATAACAATGGTAACAACAATAAAAATCATAACAATAAACACTTACTGGTCACTCGTAGTAACAGTATTCCAAACAAAAATGCTGGAGGGAACTTAACCCCGAGATGAATATTCTCCCGTCATTCATAGTAATTGGAAGAGTTCATTTTAGTCCGTAACGTGGGTACCATAACATATAGCAACACGATTAGAACAAACAATATAACCCGAGGAGATAAAATCAGAAAGTAGTGGCGAAAGAAGGAAGACAAAAAAGATACTAAAATAGGAATAAACAATACAAATAAAACAGGAAATTCCAAAACAACAGAAGAAGATTGTCCCAGTTGGGAGAAAAAGATGCAAAGACCTACCGACAACCAAATACGAGGGAGGCAAAACAATTTTGGAGCTAAATATAGGAACGCAGAAATCGTAATAGAAAAGCCAAATTGATAAATGACATGGAAAACGGCCTTGCAAGGATTGAAAGAACGCCCAAAGGCAAAAATACAACGCACAAAAAATACCAAAATGGAAAACTCCGGGCCATGATGGTATACATGGACTCCTGTTTTAAAAATTAACATCCATCTATGACAGATTGGCTATAGATATTAATAGATGCTTACAAGAAGTTGAGATATCAGCATGGATGACCAAGGAAAAGATTCTCTAATGCAGAAACCCTCTCCATAAAGGAACTGCCCAAAACAATGATAGACCTCTAACGTGCCTACCTATGATGTGGAAAATACTAACGGCTCAAATAAACGAGATATACTAGTCGTTGATAAGCCGAACACTGCTCCCTGAGGAACGGAAGGGACGCCTAAAGGAGACCAAAGGAGTATGCAGCAAGAATATATTGATCAACACATCCTTAAGAAGAGAAAAATGAGACGCAAAAATCTAACCATGGCATGGATTGATTACAGAAAGGCGTACAATACAGTCCTGCAAACCTAGATAATAGACAGTCTCAAACAGTACAAGACATCCGACGAAATCATAAATTTTTTCAAGAAAACCAGGAAAACTGGATAATAGAACAGACAGGAGGTAAAATCTTACCTGAGGTAAAAATGTACACTGGTATCTTCAAAGCAAATGTGCTATCACCAGTACTGTTTGTGATTGCAATGGTTGCACTCACTCACATACTAAAGAAATGCATAATTGGAGACAAATTTACAAAATCGCAGGAGAAGATCAATCACCTAATTAACATCAATTAGAAATCCTAATATTGTCAGGAAGAATAGAAAGTCAGGATATAGGGATGGAATTTAGTATAGAAAAAATGCACCATGCGAATACTGAGAAGCGGAAAAAGACACATGACGGAAGGAATAGAAATACTAATTCTAGTAAACTTCAGGATGCGCGGAGAAAAGGAAACTTACAAATTCTTGGGAATGTTGGAAGCAGACACTATCGAACAAATTGAGATGACAGAAAAAATTAAGTTACTCAGGATAACGAAAAAACTACTTGAAATCAAACTGTATAGCAGAAATGTCTTGAAAAGGTTAAACGCTTCTCCTGACCCACCTCTGACATGCCTGGTCTATTCTCCTGGTCTAAGTGGACGAGATAGAAAATTATTCAATTGAGCCAATGCATAAGGCTTTCCATCCCAGAAATGAAATAGCCAGACTGTATGTTTCAAGAAAAAAAAAGGAGAAAGAGGATTCGCCAGCAATGAATATAGCGTAGATGCATTGATAGAAAGACTCAAAGAGTACATTACGAAATGCTTAGGAAGACTGATTACTGCGACCAGAAACATCACAAGCATAAACAGGCCCAAATAACCAAAAAACAAAGATGGGAAGAAAAACAACTTTAAGGACATTTCAAGCAACAAACAAGCGAGATCTCACTCGAAAAAAACTTGTACCAGGCTAAGAAAGAGATGCCTTAAGAGAAAATATGATTCTTTTTAATAGCTGTGCAGAATACGCCTTAAGTACTAGGGATATCAAAGCAAAAATAGATTAAGCTCAACAAAATAGTAGATGTAGACTATTTGGGGAAAGAGACGAAACGACCAATTATATAAAAAGCGAATGCAGTATCTTAGAGCAAAAAGAGTATTAGACTAGATATGACTAGGCGGGGAAGGTTATACATTGTGAATTGTGCAAGAAGTTTGAATTTGACCGTACGAACAAATGGTATATGCACAACCGAGAAACCGTCCTGGAAAATTAGACGCCCAAACTTCTCTGGGATTTTGAAATACAAACTGAACATTTGATTTCGGCCAGACGACCAGACACAGTGATTGTCAACAAGAAAAGAGTACCTCCTGAATAGTGGACATTGATGTTCCGGCTGACCACAGAGTAAAACATAAAGAAAAAATAAAGAAAAATAGTATCTGCCCCGTATAAGAGAAAAAACAACTCTGGAACATGAAAGTGACGGTGTAGTCACCGAAGCATTGATAAAGGGTCTGGAAAACATGGAAATATGAGGACGAGTGGAGACTATCCAAACGACAGCTTTATCAATATTAGCTAGCATATTGAGAAGTATTCTAGAGACTTCAGGAGATTTGCTGTCACTCAAACTCTACCGAATCTCTATTCTTCCTGGGGTCTAAGTATTTGTTGCACGTCCCATAGACCGGATGACTGTAGCACAAGGCCATTATTTTAGGTTGGTCCGGATGCAGGGCCGTTGTACAGACACGCTCGTCGGCTCCAAAAATTCCTTAGGCCCAGTAGGCATTCCCATAAATGTGGTGCCTCAGGTGCCGGGCAATAAACCTATCCCCTTCAAGTAGGGTTAGAACCGGGGGGAAAGCCCCCTGAGGCTTGAGGAGAGCTAGTCCTAGCATATGTGACATGAATGCCAGCTTCTCAAAACCCATGTCAAACGGCCATGGCTAACTACAACCGAAGCAAGGACACACCCGACATGATCTGTGTACCAAACAACTCGGCCAATAGAAATGCTTCCCGACCCGATGAGCAATTTCTCTTTTCCTTTTTTCAAGTTCTTTAGTTTTCTACATGGTTCACATTATGATTTATGTCAATGTCATTTTATGTCCCATAAAATTTTTAGTATTATCACAAATCTAATTTATAAATCTTTTAAGTTCTTATTCATTAGATTAAGTTTCTACTGTAATGTTTAATTTCCAGCAGTTTTATTTTTCTGATGTATTCCCAAGGCTTATGATAGAATTGACCCGGGGGTCAAAATCTGCGAAAATGGTGATTGACTTGTTCTAGATCATTGGTGAATAAATCCTAGAAATTTCCAACCAAAGGATAAGTTCTGATTGATCATCTGAAATATGACACATAACAGAAAAGAGAAAAGGGATTAGTTTTGTGTTTAAGTTATTTCAGGACTCGAAGCTAAGCAGTTTCATAACCGAGGCTTCATCTCCTCTAAAGCATAAAGCCTTCGGGAAGTGACAGGTTAATGGCTGCATTAAACGTTTTCTGCTCCCAAAAAGACATCACTCACGAACTAAGTGCCATTTTGGTTTCTGTCAAAAATGTGTGCCACATCAATGTACATATGTTTTGCTGTTTCCTTATTTATTTTTGTTTTTTGCGAATATGTTAATCTTTATCCTTCTGCAAATTCTGACAAACTATACTATATTGTTATCAGCGCTCTTGCAAACAGCAATTGTGGAAAATGTATTGGCCGACTCTAAATCACTATTGATCCTGTTGATCGGCTGTATGACCGTCAACAAGTCAATCATGTGAATCCTCTTCACAGGTGGGAAAGATGGCTGGATATTGAGACACTGGAACTTTTGAAAAAGATGAGTAAGTTAGTTACCGGGTAAGCGACAAGTCAAGACAAAATTTTCGTGGGTGAATGATCCCTAACATTTGAGCAGGAGATGCTAGGATTCGTGAAAGAATGAATTTTTCTTGACTGACTTTAAAATACTACCTCACGTCATCCTGTATTTGACACAATTCCAGATGGGTGTTGTAACATTGGCTGTAAATTTGGTGAGATTTTCTCACACCACATTTTTGATTTTGGTTTCTGATATTAAAAAAAAAATCTTCATCGCATTGTTACCTGAAACTTGTGATCTTGCTTAGTGAAATCAAACATTTACAACATTCTATTACCTGCATCCACTTAATGGGTTATTCTGGGTAGGATATTAAAGTGCATCTGGTCGTAGAGGTCTGGAGAGTGGAGATTAACGCATTAGTGTCATTACTCATCTGGACACTCTGATCCATAGAGTTAATATTCCGTTAATGTTTACAAATTATTTGTTTAAATGAGAATACGGGATATCATATAACTGTCTGCTAAAAAATAAAAAAAAAAAATAAAACAACCAACAAAATGTAAATATACGCGTATTATGTACAGAATTTCGTAAAATCTTGGCATAAAATAATCTTTTGTCGTTAGAATTTATCAGCTAGCTAACTGATCAACTCTTAGTGGATAATTTTAAGATCAGTTATACTCACAAATGCACGCCGACTTGTGTGACTATGAAGCATTTGCATAACTCATATCGGTGACGTTATTTATTATCATAGCATTGGAAAACCCCGAGACTTAAACATTGATAACTGGCAGACGACCCTTACTAGAACCAATTCTTGGGCTCTATTACCAGTAGTTGGGCTCTATGCCAGATTAAACAGAGTTTAGTAGACATGTATCTGCAGCAGCCTTTATTTACTTTATGCCTTCTCACACAATATCACACCAATATGAATACATTGATTTCTCATGCATTGGTGAACTGAAGTGTGAAAATACTCTCTCTTGTGTACGAAATATTGTTTATAAAGCTATATCTCCATTGATTTGTCAGATCTTATCGCATTATATACCTTGTATATGTACTTGGAAATAAGGTTTATGCCAGATATAAGATTAGAATTACTCTCTTAAACCGTTTGTAATCGTTCCTTTATGTAACTATGATGCAGTTATATATTCATCCATCAGAGAAAATATACGTTACCTGTTAAAAAGAACGAAAGAAGAAAATTGATAATAGTGAAAATTATCAAATGGACCATAGAAAGGACGAAAAATTGTCAGGATTTTTTTCGATTTACGAGCAGGTATTTTTTGCAACTGTTTCAGGGATTAAGTTACATTTTGTGCAAAGTATCTCCGAGATTTCTGACCATCTTTAACGAGACGGTTTTTCACCAATTCAACCTTATGCCATTTCCATTCGGCCAACATGATTCTATTAGGAAGAAAAAAGATGAAGAATTCTTCGAGCGATAAAAATCACATTTCAAATCAATACAAAAATAACACACACACACACACACACACACACACACACACACACACACACACACACACACACACACACACACACGCACGCACGCACACAAATCAAACACCCATGGCATCGGAAAATGTTTCAAACACAAAAAAGACAAAGGAAACTTGATTTCCACACTTTTCAAAAGACGTTTCTTTCGATTTTTTTCTTATTCGACATATTTTTCCTCTTTATATTGAATTTCTGTTTGTTTTTCTCTTAATTGGGTTAGACAGTTCGTTAGAACTCGGCAATGACTCTTTTTTTTATTTACGTATTTATTGGCTTGTTAGTATTGTTTATAGTCGAGTCTGTTTTCTATGCTTTTTCTCTTCGTTAAGGAATTCGGTTTTATTTGTGTGTTCAATATTTTAAATCGGCTAAATCCGATACCATTTTTTGCAGGAGAAAATTACAATATTTTATTTTACTGTTATATAAGCACATTTATATTATTCAATCCATGATTTTTATAAATATACACGTGAGCATTTACAAGATTCTTTGTTCAATGAAAGGAAAATGCAAAATAAAAACTTCCAATAAGTTTTACATAATTTTGCTTTGTTCTCCAAGGATAGTGATCGGAGTGTAAAATGATGTAATGATTATAACAATAACCAACACAGAATTACATTAAAGGTGAAACAGTTGTCAACTAAATCAATTAGTCATTTCTGGCAATATTCTTATAATGAGGCAAATTATATATTACAATAATTTGAGGAATGTTGATTTAGAAAATGACTGATAACTTTAATATTCTGTTTTGTGGGCTTTAAATTTGTATTATTATCGTCACAGTAAAATATACAATTCAAATCAGTCAAAGCATCGTAATTGTCTAAATTAAATCTTTTGTGGAAACATATTGAACTTTTATAGAATTATAACATAATCTGAATCCCATGTGGCGTTTACAACTTACACACGAACTGTTTGGCATAGAAATAAACAAAGATTCGTTAAACTGAGATTGTTTTTTTTATTTTGTGTCGTTCATTCGCCAAAATATTATCGTAACATCTCCACATTAAATGATTAATGTTGTTTAATTCTGATCGATAAGAAACTTTCAGTTATTTCAGTAGAATTTTACACACACAAATATATGCACGTGCACATATCTATATATGAGTTTATGTGTGTGTGTGTGTGTGTGTGTGTGTGTGTGCGTGTGTGTGTGTGTGTGCTTCATAATAAAAATAAATATTAATATTTTAAGACTTATAATGAATTTAAGCTAATGTGGCGAAATATTAAAAGATTAATTCCATAAGTGAATAGAGCAAAATTACACACAGGAAATGCTATTCAAGGCAAGAATGGGAGAAAAACGTTATACAGTGGGAATTGTTCAAAATGTTATAAACAGAACATACTGACAAAAAAACATACACAAAATAAAACCTGCCCAGTAAAAATGAGACCAATAAATTCTCAAATACGTTGAAATATAAACGGATAATTCAGTTCCACTATTAGACCAGACAATTATATCAATTAAGAATGAAAGAACTTAATGTTTTGTGGATTTTGCGGTCACTGGGGACCACGGAGTAAATACAAAAGAAAACGAAAAGTTGAACGAATGCACGGATCTTACCAGAGAGATGAAAAATCAATAGAACATGAAGGTAATTCTCATAAATGATTTGGGCACTCTTGGCATAATCATGGAAAAGAAATTGTTTGAACAGGAGAGTAAATGAATTATCAAAACCACCCAGACTACAGCATCATCAAAATTATTTAGAATAAATACTAAGAAGTGCAAAGCTTAGAAAATATGCAGTCACTTAGACTTCAGAGGAAAAAATGTCAAACCATGTAGGAAAAACTCGCAAGAAATATTATAATAATATTAATAATAGAAACCTATTGATTTAAAAAAAATTAATTAATTCAAGTGGAGAAAATAAGTCAAACATTTTTGGCCGCCATTGAAATTCTTGTTCTTTTAGAAATAGCGATGCTCCTTAAAAATGCATTTCATTTTTCAAGTTTATCAATTATTAACTTATATTATCATATATAGCTGATTGTGATTGGAAGGAATAGTATAATGCTTTATATTTCCAAGAGTTTGTGTAACATACTCATACGCAGATGCATAACGACGACACAATAACGACGAGCGGACACAGTTCTTTAGAAAAATATACCTCTCACTTTATTCGAAAGGGTTGTGTGTGAGAGGTGAGTTGGAGACTGAACAGAACTGGAACATATTTACCCCCGAACTCTTCTAGCTATAAGAGCATTTTTTTTCACGCTCTCCTGGGCTGCTCAACTGGGGGTCTGGAGGCCAAGCCTCTGCTGGGACATGGTTCTCATTTCAGCACCTTCTCTCCAACTGACCCTAACATCCTGTCGCCGGGGTTATATAATAATTTGACGTCCACCTACTTCTTGTGAGCGTCACATTTCACACTCAATTCAACCCGTCGACAGTCAAGGGTATCCCCTGATATCTTCGACCGGATGCACCTGTTATTTATACAGGTGCATTTCTTATTTTGACAGCCCGGCCGGGTCAGAGGTCAATATGTAACATTGGCAGAATTTTGAAATATCCATTTTAAAATGTTGTGTTGCGAAACATTCATTGCTTCAGATATCTCTCTATACTTGTTTTATTTTTAATCATTGATAAAAAAAACTTAACTTAGATGTCTTTATTTATCTTGATTTGAACTATATATTTTGATTTAACAGTACTTACTGTATATAAATGTTTATTAAAGTGCGCCATCAATCCAAAAGTTGACAACGTTCTGCTCTTGCCTTTCTAATGTGACCATTTGTTCATAAACTTCCTCTTTTTTGCGTATTTCATCTCATTCATTTTCACTGTTTTCTCCTTTATTTACATTCGATCTATTTCCAAATTTCACATAATGCCACAAAGTTCACTCTTTTTATCTATACATCTCTTTCTTTATTTTTACAAATATAACTCACATGAACTGATGACATTCTCTTTTACTACATTCAATCATGAAGCCTTCCTTTTATCCGTTTATTACTGACACGCATGAGATCCAGATGTCATGATGCTTTGAAAACAGACCTGCATACTCTTAAAGAGACTCCACCAAATTTTAACGATGAATCCATTAAACCTGCTATTTATGCCAAGCACCGTTAACTTTTATATTTTAAGGTATGATGTCCATACATAAATATTCATTGATAAATTTATATCCCCAATAAAATTTATTTTACAGGCTTATCTCTGTCCGTATGGTTAGAATTATATTTTCTTCTATTTCTTTTTCTTTTATCTCATTACTTGTAACTTTCAATTTGGTAAAAGTCATAGTTTTCTCAAAATTATGTTCAAATCAGAAATGTTCCTAAAGAAATACTGACTGTGACTGTACAAGCGCATGTCAAACAAAGATTATATATTACATTATAGGTTATATTCCTGGAAATTAGTAATAATTGAAATTTTACTTTGCATTTCTTTTAATGTCATCCTCTTTAAATCTCTTTTTGTTTGTGAAGAACATTCTTGATTTTGGATTCCCTTTATTGTTTCATATTGCCACTGAAACTTTTCTAAACATATCAGCGTCTTTTTTGTCCACTTGTAATTGTTCCTTATCTATCGGAGAAGAGCCAAGTCACTTTAAATGCAGAACGAATTCCTAATGAATAAATATCAAACCAAAAGTAAACTAGACGTCTGCTGAGTTCAATCAGATAACTAAGTTATTTTAGTTTGGTTAATCATTATCTGTCTCCATCAGAAAGTCACCCAGGTCTTTTTTTTTTTCTTTCCTACAGTCTTTTTTGATAAAATGATATCTGGACTTCAATCTTTTATAATTATTTTTAAAAGAATATCCAGAAACACTTCAGAATAACTATTGGCTGAACACCTATGACCGAACAGGCATCCCTGTTTAGTATAAATAAACATATCTATAGAATTGATCTAATTTGCGCATTCTTTGGAAAAACATATTTTATAAGTAGTGTAGTGATTTTACACTTGCCTGGATGGAATACATGAGGCAGTCGTGGAACCAAGACCCGGGGAATTTTATGTTTCCTCGACACCACGTTTTTTGTTAAACCCATTTGCATAAGATTATGTTTGGAGGGAGCATAAAAAGAAACATTTTTCTCCCCTCAACGAATGAACTGGACACTCAATGAAACTCGAACTCGTTTTTGCAGGTTTGCTAGTCAAGCTTACTAACCATTACATTAACTCGAAAAAAATAGACACATTTTGGCTAGTCGACTTGACAGACACGTGTCTATTTTATTCGAGTTAACGTAATGGTTAGCAAGCTTGACTAACAAACCTGCAAAAACGAGTTTGAGTTTCATTGAGTGACCCATTCATTCGGCCTTGTGCCACATCTAAGCAAACAGCTTTGTAAATTCCTTCTCGAGTTAATGTGTTGACATTACAAGGTCAGAAATACGTTGTTTGTTAGCAAGGATGCAGAAGGGAATTCGTTACAGCATACCACCATACTATCTCTAATCAGCCCGGAGAATAAATCAAACAGTAGTGAAATATATTGGCGCGTATTTTCAAACTGCAACTTCGAGAAACCATGTAAAATATATTAAATTCTTTACACTCTTTTCACAATATGTTTTCTTGTTGTGCTGTAAAGTTTTAATAGGAAAGCACACACTATAGATCAAACAATTAATTTGAGCCCTAGTGCGATAAATTAATGTTGAGATATTGTCATTCAACACGGAATGAAAATTAGAATTATAGAGAAACATAGCAATGGGATACTCAATTATATTTCATTTCACGGAAAAATAAGCTTTTAATTGAATCAGACAACGTCAAATTTCACGTAGGTATATATTAAACTAAAGTTGACATTGTATATAGTTACCCTACCTTTCTACCACAAGTGGAATAAGACACAAGTCAAGTGTTAAGCGGATTACAACTTGTTTTGAATACAGGTTTTTCTTCAGGCTAGAAAGGTGGCTAAAGAACCTAGTCTGATCTAGAATCTATCCATATCTTGGAGAAAAGTTTTATCGATGCCTTTATCAAAGGCATTCCTGCAAAGCGATAGAGAAACAGCTTTGTAAATCGAACTACCATGACCAGAAAATCCAGCAAACACTTATTCGATATATACGGAACAACTGGACAGTTGTTTCGACCTTATTAGGTCTCATCAGCAGTGTGTACCGTGATCTTCTGCACTTCTCTAGGGACCACAGAATGCAGAGTCGAAACTCTACCATTGAGCCATCGGTCCACGTCACTCACAAGCAATCCCAAATTAATTAGTCATAGAATTTGAAAGGCCAATTAATCTGGTCATGGTAATTCAATTTACAATATAATTCTTCTACTTTAAAAAGAAAGAAGAAAACAGCTCCATCTAGGGTTGAGCATGGGTCACAATTTCTATTTCCTATTAGACAATCGTTACTCCAATTGCACCATTTTAATCAATCTTAACCTTACTGAGCGACGGGCAGTGAAAACTTAACGTATAACACTATCGAATGCTCCGAATAAACTTCGGTAAATCAATATCTCTCGGATCCACCGGACTTCAAAATAGTTCTAAAATATTAAGCGAATATTCTCATAAGAAAAGTCTCTTTTCTTTTTTTCCCCCGCGTTACCAAGCATTTATGTCAAATGGGATTGTCGCATTTAGGCCAGTCGAAAATTGAAAAAATTAATAGATTTGTTACGAGGTAAGTATTCTGCCACGTACATAAACCAACGAAGAAAATATTCTTAGGATTTTAAAACCTGGAAACTAATGAAAAAGAGAATGATGTTGCTATAGAAAAAAAAGAATAAATATATATATATATGTGTGTGTGTGTGTGTGTGTGTGTGTGTGTTATGGAAATAACTATATTGCAAGAGACAATGAATAAATCGTTAATAGAGATTCAGTGTTTATGACTGATGCAGGCATTGACTTGTAATTAATACAAACTTGAACAACTGTGACAGAAAATTTTAACAATTTTCAGTATAATATGAATAGAAAAATAACGTTAAACTGACTTTAGGGACTGATGAAAGCATCTTGCTTGTTACGAATTTCATCTCTCTCTCTCTCTCTCTTATACACACACACACACACACACACACACACATGAAATACTTTTTAATTTAGCAATTCACCCTATATAGAAGAGTGAAATATTTTGATTTTAAAAATAATCTGAGTATAGTGTGGATTAACTGGTTTCACATCGGTGCTACATCCTTTGGTCAAATTGTTCAAAAATTGCCTTCTCGGCAGTAAAAATCTACAATTTAAAAATTTCACTTCAGCGAGGCTCGTTACTGGATGTTGACGTTAAGTAACCCTCTCTCAGTGGACGTACATTATGTTCATGTTTATATGAAAACGTTTATTCGCACATACATGCTTGTCAATAAAATATTGCAAGCCATTGTATATTTTAAATAATCAAATCATTTTGATAACAGCATAGCTATACTGACATCGATTTTTTCATCACTTTTCTTCTGCTTGTGAATTGTAAATTAATTGTCTTTCATACAATCTGTCAGTTTAAAAACGAAGAACGAAGAACGCTTAGATACAGAACTGCAAGCATGTGAGGGCTACTCATGTGTATTTTAGATTTGTTTAGGTTACTTTTCCAACTCATAGATTATATAGAAATACATGAAAATTATGACTATTTCATTCAATCAAACGTGGTCATGTACTTTCCTCTCGAATTTCTATATTATACTTGTAGCTGATAAAGATCTATACTGAAATACGAAAGAAAATGTATTAGAAAATGTAGGTTCAGCCAATCTATTTTGACCTAGACTGATGTCCTTGATCTGTAAACATTGTAATGTTTTCGCTTGTCTACAAATCTCCGCGTTGGTCCAGACGTTTATTTCCATTTGATTATGTTGACCCCCCAAAAAGTGGTTTGTTTTATTATTAGGCCCTTGAGAATGCAACTCAGATTAATCAATAAATTTAGTATTGTTAGAAAGTGGAAAATTGTTACCTCCCTCCATCTGTGATCTCATTAAAACATTTTAAGAGACGTCAAATATTTTTCATAGAGGTTGCGTTTTGTATTGTGTTGTATGGTAATAAATTCGAAATATATTCTGATGACAGAATTACTGTCGAACGTTTATGTATGCTTTTTTTTTTTTTTATTTTGACGCTGTTAATGAATCAGTGTTCACGCATTTTTTATTCGTTTATAAAATTTTATGAATGCAATTATTTTCTTGGTTTGATCGCGTTTAATTTATTGATGGCTGTATAAACAACATGAATACATTTATTGCATATATAATGATCACAAGCCAACGTATATATGAACATTTTTGCTAACAACCTTTATATATATATATATATATATATATATATATATATATATATATATATATATATATATATATATGAAATAATTAAGATCTTACTTTTTTTTTATCTAGTTTCATGAATATAAGTTTTCAAATCTTCTATTAAATAGAAGACAATCATCGGAAATATATTTTTTCGAAGAAATTAAAGATATAATGAATTATATATAACAATGATTCCCGGCTTAATTGAATCATTGCACAATATATATATATATATATATATATATATATATATATATATATATATGCGTGTGTGGGTGTGTATATATATATATATATATATATATATATATATATATATATATATATATGGGGGTGTTTGTTTGTGTGCAATATCTTGAACAAAATATTTTGCAATATTCAGCTACATAATAGTTTTTAGAGTATATATCACATTCATAAATATCTAAAGCCGTGGAAATTATTAATCATGGTTAGTAGCATCGTGGTAATTACTGTACTCACACTGTATATTTTTCACTTCTTTTTTATTTGAAACCCACATATTTAAACACCCATTGTGATCTAATTTAGAAACCTACGATTTATGCGTTTGAACTGTGGGCATATCACCATGAAAGAAATCAAAAACATTTGCTTTGTCAAAAGTAAAGACGTAGATAATCACATTACAATAACTGAATGGTTAAAGGAGTTTCGATCGGGTTGCAAGAATCTCGACAATCAGGCAGATTCAATTACACCTGAAACTGAGGATTCCTGCGCTCCGTTACAAGTTGTATCATTCGAGTAGTGTCATCTGAGCACGTCATCTCACTGTCCAGTGTGTTTGGTCCCATTCACAACACTGGAAATAGCATGCAGAGCTGCAGAATTTATCTTGCATTACTAAAAGATGACATGATAGATAGATAGATTCATAGGTAGATAGAATTTAATGTTTGATGCACGACTATATTTTATGTATGTAAACATCACTCATTTTCTCGAGAGAAAACCGGGCATTCTAAACATCGCATGAATAACTGAGACCCTATTTTTTTTACGTTTCTCATTAGAATTGTGTGAATATAGATAAGTAGGAAATCTATTTGAAATTATCAAAAGACCAAATGAATGGGGCAAAATAGATAGAGAGCATTGTATTCATGCTTCACATTTTTGCAAATCGACATTTTCAATACAAATTTATTGAAGTGACATCAGCTGAATATAGATTTCTAAGTAAGCTACACGATAAAACTCAAGATTTTGACGTTTAGAAACAAGGTCTGCTTATATAGGAACCATAAACTAAGTGGGCACCAGACTTTAAAGAAGGATTGTAATTTTAATTCGATTATTATTTTTGGTAGATTACATAATGACCTGACCAGGTTTGCAACAAAGAACAAAATAACGTATATTGTTTGATTTGATTTGATAACAAATAAAACTTCTTGAATTGTTGAAAGCTAAAGCCACCCTTGTAGAAGAACAGCAATGGAATTATCAAACCCAAAGGATAAGGAATTCATATGTTTTTTTCCATGGTATAAATTCAACTGTTTTTCGTGACTATAGTCTAGAACTTTCATTATTATGCCCCGTATATTATTCATTTGAATTAATCTCCTAGTATAATTTTCTATTCTAGTTTTAATTTCACCTTAAGGATGTCAGTGGATCTCTTTGATATTTTGTACTCCTGTGTGGTAATCTCATCGTGCATAATTTAGTGGTAACAAAATGGCAATTTTTAAAAACTTTATTATAAAGCATTCAGTTTTATTTATTTATTTTTTTTACCTCACCAATATTGTTGAATAAATTTCTTTTTCTTTGACAATCAAGGAAATAATACAGATCTTTAACGAAGTCCGTTTTCTGTATTATCCCACGGGAAACACATGTTCATTTATTTTACAATGTGTTCGAAAAAATCGTAAATAAATTACATTTTACCCATCGTACTAGCGATTAAAATCCGCATAAACTTCAAAAACACTTCGAAAATCAACATGCATGGATTTTGTAGGGTAAGCCTAATGTATCTAGTTTAGAAAAGAACCTCGATGTAATATAATTACAAAAAATTAGCAAATTGCAGATTATAATGTATTTCTCGTGCCTTTTATTCTCATTTGCATACGTCTCTTTCAAATTTGCGTCACACAGATGTTATTTCTGTTCTGCAGAGATCAACATTCATAATTTCCCATATTAGGCAACCCCTGTCACCTATTGAAAATAAGCATGCCCATTTTGGAATGCATTTCTCAGATATTTAATAATCTCCGAGTAACAAATTTAGAGAAGCGATATGAAATATGTAGAAACTGTATACAGTGCTAACTAAAGCGCTGAAACGTAGGAAGCATTAAATTAGACTTTATCCATCATCATGATCATTATCATCACGTCGCGATGAGAGGAAAGTCTTCCCTGATATTTTCTTGCCATCCCTCCCTATCAGCCATCGCTCCTGGTCGGTCTTCTAGACAGCATTCAGGGCCCGCATAGTGCTAATCCATTGAAGTCTTTGCTAATCGGCCAACGCAGACGTATCTATATATAGGAGACCATTGAGAAACGTTTATTACGAGTTACTTTTCTCTCTCTAACAGTATCTCACATGTCTTATTGGTCTTTAATGGTGATTTGGGAGATGGGAGATAAGTGATCATATATTTGTTGTTTTGTCTGATTCTACTTAGTGGATTTGTTCAGAAATAGCACTTGGCACTCTTTTGTAGCTTTCATCTAGTTTTTTTCTTTTATTATGCACTTCATTATCGTATAAGTAGAGAATCCATACAATTATATTGATACACCTAAAACTTGAAAGAAATTCCTTTTTATTTTATCAAAGATCAGATTACCATTTGATTGATAACCAGTCAATAGAAGCCCATGCCTTTCCTAAACATATGTTGACATTTTTTTAGTATATGAGTTATTACTATCGAGGTAAGTAAACTGGTCTACTTACGCCAAATTCGTTTAAATTGTAGAATGACTGATAAGTAAAAGCTAGTCCCCACGATTCTTTGAAATAGCTTTAATAATCTTTGGATCTGCTTATTTTTTTCAGGGAATTCTAAAATAATATTTGATCTGTTTTCAATACATTGTTAAAAAAAGTTTTCAAATTTTATTATTAAGAAAATTCATTGATATTCCTTTATTGAAAAATGCCCAAATTGTTTTATTGTAAAAGAAAATTATTTAAAAATTCAGATGGAAAACAAGTTTATTTTCTCCGAAAATAGCTAATCAAATAAACGCATGACGCTGACTCCTGCTGCTAATTTGAAGGCGGCATTTCTTAAAAAATAAAGCGGAAAAGTTAGAAATGCATATCTTGAAGATTATCTATTATTGCTTTCTTATTGGAATCGTTGATATAAAACATTGGATTAGTTAAAAAATACCTCCAGACTAATCAACTGTAAATTTTCCACTCCAATTTGATTTAACTACCTAATTTTCTTCCCAGATTGATCAGCTGAAGATCTTTGAAATTTGTTAAAAATAAATGTTGTTTTTTTTTTAATTTCACTTGGTTCTTTTCATATCAAAAGATAGGACATTTTTTTTTAAATAAAGAAAAAAACTTTCGTAGTAAAGTAGAACAAGAAATATACGTGATTTAATATGTTTGCATTTCGGAGGATTTTACTTAAAGTGTAAATTTTAAGTCCCAAAACTGTATAAATATCAACTTCTTCAGAGATTTCAATATATTTTCCATAAAATTACTATTTTAGAATTATTATGTGAAAAAACATTTTACATCAAATGACAATTTTTTGAGATTTTCAAACTAAACTTTTTCAGAAAAATCTAATCTTGCGCTTACTTTTCATATTAGCGTTACAAACTAATAATCTTAAGTTTGCAATATAAAAATGTAAAATTATTAAATTGTTAAATTTTCCATTATTACGTTTTAAAGTTTTCTCTGATGGTTTTTCAAATGCTTCTAAAATAATCATTTAGGATCAACTATAGAATCCCCATTCCAACTCAACTGTAGAATCCCCAAGAGACGTTTGGGAGGAAAAAATTGTTCAGTTCATTCGAAATATCTTTTTGGATTTGGAGAAACCCCCAAAAATCAGAGATTTGTTTCCCCAAAAAATAAAGGAATATGAAAAAAAAGATAGGTCAGAGCAGTAATTATTTATGATTGACTTTTACTGTTTATTTGTTAAAATTTGTTTTAAAACACGAACATTTGTTAAATAACTGGTTTAAAAGATGGAAATAAATGAATTATTATTAGATTTTTCTGATCTTATTAATTTAGTTTCATAACCATCATTCATAACACGATAAGGTTTAAAAATTATACGCCTGCAAAATGATGAGAAGGTTGTTACATTGCCTAAAGATTTATTATCAGTCAGTTTTCTGGAGAAAAAGTTAATATTTAATTCAAGTATCAGAGGTGAAATTTTTTTATAAAATTTAAAATATTCCTTTTTTTCTTTATTGCGACCATTAGGATGGATTAAATCTTAAATCATTATATTGAATATAAGAATGAAATAAAAAGGTATGAAAAATATATAAGAAAAAGGATCGTTGATATTAAAAAGTGAATTTTAAAAAAGATTAAAACAATCACTGGCTGTTTAATATAAACTCCTGTAATTATTTGCTTCTATTTTTAAACAAGAAATCCAGGAAGCTTAATTTTGAAAAATGCCTGAACGTGAAAATTAGTCTGACAACTAAATGAATGGGAGATGTTGGAAATGACCTTTAGTAAAAGTAAAAACCCCTGGTAATGAATTTTAAGAACAAACAAAAGAAAGACAGATTTTAACACGGTTACTTGATGCCGTGAAGTTTCTGATAAAAGAGAACCTGCATCTTATGTGTCATCGATGAGATTTATATAGTTACTATAAAGGTGAGTTTATAGATCTTGTTGGAATTATGGGCAAGTATGAGACTATACTTGGAAAACATGTTAACTGAATTTGGAGAATATAATCATGGTTACTTTCCTCGAATAAATCCGCCTACTTAAAAAGAATCTGAACATTTCAACAGGTATACGCCAGACATATACAGGAGCTCTCAATTGGTTTCGGAAAATAGGGAGTTGTAATATAAAGAGAACAAAATAAGTGTTTTTTTTATACATTTTTGTAAGTTATTTGTTCTTGATTCATTCAATAAACAATGTAAAATTTTCATAAGGTGTTGTTAATTGGAAGCATGGTTCACTGTTTTACCGTTTGAAAAAAATCAACAAAGATTAGTCTCTACATGTCTACGAAGACTATAAACATCGAAAAACTTTGCTGACCAGTGACCTTGAAAAAATTTCTCAGCTAAAGATTCAGAATACTTGAACACCTTGGAATATCTTATGGACTCTAGCTGGTAGTGTTAAACCCATGTTTTGCTTATATTGAACTATTTCTTTATGAAACATGCTTCTCCGTACGTCAAATATGTAAGTATACTTTTCAAGTTTAACACTTCTATGCCGCAAGAATTTGGATAACATACAGTTCCTAAAGCCAGAAGTATTCTGAGTCGCATTCATATTAGTAGTGCAGATAGTCGGTGATCACAAATTAACGAAATATAAATACGATCGACATAAACACCTGAAAAGGAATTTACATTATGTAATTTGTCTGCTTAAAATCAACAACACGATAGAATTTATTCTAAAATGTTTTAAAAATCAATGATATTGATCTGTCTGGATTCAATTTTACAGTGACACTATCCCTAATAATGAACACTATAAAAGAAATGTTTTTGTATATATTATTTATAATGATATTGCATATCTATCTATCTATCTATCTATCTATCTATCTATCTGTCTCTGTTTTATATATATATATATATATATATATATATATATATATATATATATATATATATATATATTGAAAAACAAAATGGTCTAAAAGTGATTATTTTTACGAAAGAAAGTCAATTTTCGATTACTTTCTTATGCAATTTTCTCCCTACATACACACACACACACACACACACACACACACACATATATATATATATATAAAGAGAGAGAGAGAGAGAGAGAGATTACGGAAGGAACGTCAACAGACACTTACTATGCCAAAAAAATTCATTTTGGCAATTGGTTAGACTCATCAGGTTTTACGGTGAAACCAAGAAATTTATATATATATATATATATATATAGATATATAAATATGATTTGATATACAACAGCTCACCACCTCAAACAGGTGCAACAACATAGTCAAACCTGTTGGTCTCAATATGCGTTACTGTGGTTCCTTATCTTCCTAAATGATTTGTATCACAGTTTTTGTAGGTTATTTTTCATTACTGTAGTCATTCATCGATGAATTTGGCTTGACTCCACTCTGTTTAGCTGACCGTTCCGTAGTTTCTCTGTCTGGTTTTACTTCTCTTTTTTCTTCACAATATCCTTCCCCAGTAATAAGCCTCGAGTTCTCTTTCTATTTTCGACTTTCCATATCATGCTATGTAAGCATTTTTTCGTTATTTCTATCTCTTTCGGGGATGATAAGCGTTCCTGATTTCCGCTGGCTGCATTTTCTCCCATTACGATTATCTCACAAGGGTTTTATCGGTATTTTTAAAGAACATAAACATATATATATTTATATATATATATATATATATATATATATATATATGTGTGTGTGTGTGTGTGTGTGTGTGTGTGTGTGTGTGTGTGTGTGTGTATCCCTAGTTCTATTTATAAATATATACATAGATATATGTTTGTCTGAATTTATATTTTTGTACATTTAAATATGAGTATTTATACTGGCCCATTTGTATAATTGTTAGCGTGTTTGCCAGTAGCCCCAAAGAGCGGGTTTCAATCTTAAGTTGAGTTTTACTGAAGACTCAAAAAGATTATTTTTCCTTTTGGCTTAACATTCAGCATTTTAAGGTACGGAAAAAGAGAAAGTGGGGCAGTTGAGAGAAAGCAGTAGCGTTCTCTACAACACCTCGGTTTAGTAGGAACTAAAAAGAAAACCTTCGAATCATCTTCGAGTACGATCAGCCAACTTATATATATATATATATATATATATACTGCATTTCTTCATTGATACATATTTCATTGAACGTAATAGACATTTTTTGTCTATATATATTTTTGTTAATCCTTTCGATTTGCCGTATTATCTTATGTATATTCGGCGGGAATTAGTTGATAAACCTTCCATAAGTAGTTATTTCCTAATCCTCATAGTAGGTTTGGAACCAGCGGAAACGGATGTTCCTACTGCCGACACCAGAAAGTAAGTTAACTGCTAGACACGAAGAAGTAAAGGTAAAAGTTGAATACAAACCACGAAAATGTAAAGGCACCACAAAAATTACTGCCTCCATTTTAGAGTGATCTCCAAGATTGGATATCACCCTAGACGTGAACGCATACAGCAAAAACTGCCAAAAAAAAACAAACAAAAAAAAAACACGTTAGAACACGAAAATAAAATCCAAGATATGTTTCTGCTCTCACTTTCTCCTCATGACATGTTTTTCTCTTTGTCCAGCTAACTTGAGTGACTCAGCATTCATACTCCCTTTCTTTCTCCAAGTGGCTACTTAAAAAGTGTAGTAGCGAATACAAATTTGTGTTTGTGAACAATTAGTTACCTGTGTTCGTCAACTTTTCCCACAGAAGGTTACAACAGCATCCGACTACTACTTAAGATGTAGTGATACAGTCATTAACACGTTCGAGCACGTGGTGGTCGAACAGTAAACTACAACATATTTAGTACCGTTATAGTATAATATATTTATTTTCATATATAGATCTTAACACACACAAACACACACAATCACACATACACACGCGCACATATATATATATATATATATATATATATATATATATATATATATATATATATATATATATAAGTATTATTTGGTCCAGTTAAACCGGAGTTGGGAGTAATTCCATCAGGACAAGAAAAATATTCAAGAGTGAACATTTAAATTTTCCTGGTAAAGAGCTCAATGTAACAGATATTACAGAGCAATAATTTCATTTAGAAAAAACAACAAACCGGTTACATTAGGATTATTAATTTATTTCCTATATATATATATATATATATATATATATGCAGCAAATCAACCGATTTTTTTTTTACTAAATAATGAGTTGAGTATGGTGCAAATATATGCTCGACTAAATGTAATTTTTATCTGAATTTTGATAGCATTTGATCAATCACCGTCCACAAGATTGTTAGAAAATGTCCTTGAGTATTCGCAGGTGACAGTATTCGACTTGCCGCGATAAATCTGAAGGATCAATCATAAAACAATTTGTTCCCTCAGTGACTGGTGAAAATAGAATATTAACCAATAATTATTATACATAGATTATCAACTGTTTTTCATCTAATTTGGAATCTTCATTATTTTTATAAATTGTGAGGAAATGTGTATCTCTTCAGTAAGTACGGATTTATTTACACTAAAACGTTTTGCTAATTTCTTATAAGTGAATATCAACATTATTTTCCTTAAAGGATGCATCTAATTTCAACTTTAAAAAAGTCTTTACATTGAAGGAATTTGTTATTGCTTCACATTGATCTTTTAGTACTGCTATTACAGCCCCAGCTTGCTGATAAAAACATTCCAGTTGCTGCCGCATAAATATATTTTCTCACAGCACTGTGACACTCCAACATACAGATTTTTACTCACACAAAATATGTCCACTTAGATTTAAGCTAAGAAAAACTGCTATATTTCGTGCACGAAACTTCTCTTTCTCCTTTTGAAAAAATTACGCTTTTATTGTTGCTATCTTTTCTTACAAGAATAGTCTTTGCTGCTTATGTTTTTCAACACACATTTCCCTAAATTTAAAGATATAAAAATAGATATTATTTCATAGATCAGTATTTCATTTAGTCATTTCATTTCTACCTTTTTAGGCTTCAAACCTTTGTGACCATCGACTTAAGAACACAGAAACGTTCGTACGACGGATATACATTAAGGAGTCACGCTAAATAATTTATAATCCCTGACTTAGGGACATAAGTATAGACTCATTCACTGATATAATTATTAGTGAGCTAAATGCGTTGACATAAAAAATTAAACATAGATAATTTAAGTGATCACATAAATTATTGATAACCTGACTTAAGAACCCCAGCAAATAATCTCACTGTTAGTAGGAATATTTCCAAAGAAGGGATTATTAGTAACTCACTATATACAAAAATTAATAATTTAACAAATTATTAATCATTTAGCTCATATCAAAAGAATGCGATTCGATTAATTATTAATAACATTTGGACGTGTGAACAAAAATACGTCGTCACACTAATTATTGACGAGTCCTTTCTCTGAACACTTCAACAAATAATTCTAAAAATATACAAAGACAATCTTCAGCAAATTATCAAACTACGACACTCGGGCACATCTCTAAATAATATCAAAGGTTCCTCGTCAAAATCTTCTATAAATGAATTGTCACACTAATTATTACTGACACGAGAGTGAACATCTAAAGTACTCAGTTTTCATCCAAATAATCATGTTAATTATTAGTATTTATTTGCAATTCTTAAAAACATTCATCTGAGTGCAAGTAAAACTATGACTGTTAGGAACAATAATTTAAAGCATTATAGTGTCTGCAAACAAATGAACTCTAGTATATTTAAAAGTAGTGTTCCCTACTAACTATTCATTTACAAATTATATATCGAATATTTTTCTTTAAACGGGATTTGGTATGAAATAAGCTAAGAGTTTTGATATGAAATAAATCTGAAACAAGCAAGCTAACGACTAACCCACAGCAAAGAATAATTACAAATTCAATATGATCTGCATTCTATTTTCAGAAAAAAGATGGTAGAATAACCGTTTAAAAATAAACGATGAGAGAATATCATGCTGTCTAAATACATTTGTTATGATGAATATATCGAAAGACCTGAAGTTAAATTCTCGACTTGATAGGGAGCTCATGCTTGTTATGAGAAATCCTGACTATATAAATTGTGCGTGAAAGAAAATTCATTATTATTATATTTACCTAACGCAAATAACCTTTTGAATAAAATAAATTCGTGTTGGTGTAAAAATAACACCAAGAGAAATACGAACTTATCGGGTAAGTTATCACAAGATTAAATCAAGTTACATAATACATTTCATCTGCATTTGAAAAGTAGTATAATTCAGAACCGCTGAGACTAAAGTCGTAGTTGAATGGACCACACATGACGATAACGTGAAATTTACAATCGGAGTTTAGTTTTATCTATTATTATATATAATCATTGTGATATATGCTGGACAATTTCTTTATTTTGGCTAATTTTGTGTCAGAGATTTGCTTACATTACAGCCTTTTAAGATTTTTTTCTGAGTGTGTCATACATTATATATATATATATATATATATATATATATATATATATGTTGGTGTGTGTGTGTGTGTGTGTGTTTTTGTGTGTGTGCGTGTGCACGTGCACGTGCAAGCGCATATATGTATATATATATATATATATATATAAAGACTTTTCTGTAATAATGGTAAATAATACTTTTTTCTGCACGATTTGTTACATGCATAAAATACCTCATTTGCTGTCAGTTAAATCATACAGAGTTAATTGTAAATCATAGATTAAGCGTAGAATAATTAGTTCTTTTACTGAAATTCTGTGAATTACTTTGTCTAAGGCTGTGTACTTATTCATCATATCACCTGTGTGTATATATATATATATATATATATATATATATATATATATATATTCCAACACATAAACGCGCGCATGCACGTGAGTGCGTGTGTGCGTGCGTGTGTGTGTGTGTGTGTGTGTGTGTGTGAGACTATTGATAGGGACGATGATTAAATAAGTTTTCCCGTGTCTTCTGTCGAAGGCCGCTTATATTTTTGTCTATTGTCATTCACTAGTGTCGTATGTTACCATATTTGATAAGGTTCTTCTATCTGTTTGACTATATTGTATATCGATTTTTTCTGGGTTCATCAGTAGTTGTAAGAAAGATACCAAAAGTAGTGTCAGTGAGACTGATTGTCTGATATTTATAAGTTTTTGATATTGAGTTTGCGCTAATACCAATATGTTTGCAACTAAGGTTCGTTCTCAACGAGAGCTTTTGATTGAAAACAGCTTAATTATAACAATATAAAACAAATATCGCTACTGATATTAATCAGCAGTCTCTTTAATAGGTGAAGGGGAAATGAGAATTGGAAGATTATGTAGTGCCAATCTCAAAATAGGTGCGTGTAGCGTAATTGTTATAATTGTAGGAAGAGGACTCGGTTATCCGATTCTAAATAGTGACCAAGGCTGTTTGCATTTCCCATGCTGTTTATACCTTTATGTCAGGTATGAATTCAGCATTTCTCCCTCCAGTTTTAACTAAAAATTATGAGAAAGTGTTCTTTTTTAAATGACAACCAGTTTATGAGAAAGAAAACCCTGAATACAAACCAATAGTTTACCAAGAGAATGATGGTGTCTGACAAGTTATTCCTGCTTCAAACACACAACATGAGTAAAAACTCCATGACATAACCAGTTTGCTTCACCAATTACAGAGAGTACCAAACTTCGATGTTGGTAGAACCTGAATGGAAAAACGACAGACCATAGAAAATAGATGAATGCATACATAAATATTTGAGGAGATCATTTCATTAAGGTTTGCATCTAGTTTTATAGAAATACAAATGCTGTGAATAAATATATGTAGGAAGAAATACATATGAAGTTAACGTATTTCTGTATTTTAATAGCACAATGCCTGGGATTCTAGAAACATTATAAAGTGGTAATCTTGAATTGCAGAATGACTTACAAATAAACAGAGAAAAATCGTCCCTTAAAGCAGATTCACAGCTATTTATACGATGTGTAAAAACATCTTTCTTAGCTAGAGAAACTCAAATATATTATTTAAATTAAACATCTCTGCTTTGATTAGGCAAAGATACCAGTCATAACGAAGAATGCCATTAAAACTATTTCCGCTTTTTAGAGTCTACAGGAGTCATATTATCTGAGTGCTGCTTCTATTAAATAAGCTCGATGATATAAGACTATGACAGGGGTCCAAATTACCCACTCAACAGTATTCCTATGATTTCAGTTCATGTTCAAATTATAACTTCCTAGCGCTTCGGTTATGACTCCGGTGGCAAAGTACTGTGCATATAAATGTCTGCATTACATATTAGATTATATGACGTCTGCCTGTATGAAGATGGAATCTGTTCTTATGAAATGAACTTATATTCTGTAGGCGAGCGATAAATGTCTTGTGCAATTTAATATATCGCCTGAGAACGTGGCTCTCTTTTATCATATAAAGACCTAGAAAGAATGGAGAAATGATACGCTGTCGATATTTGCTACAGGCTGCAAAATACATCAAGTGATCGAAGTAAAGTATTGATTTCTGGCCTCTCAATTAGCTTCAACTAATTGAAAGTGAGTCGTATTGAATAGGAGCAACTGTTATGATTGTTCGAATATTCTTCCTAAATGTAACATAGCGGGTTTTATTTTTTCTTATTTTTTCTAAATTTATTAAACAAACATTCAACTATTTCATTATTGATTCAAATGATATAAATGGGATCTAGAAAACAAAACAAAATTAGAGAATTTCCATTGTTTACCGAATTTCATAACAAAACGGCTGGAAAAGAAACTAGATGGCAATTACACAAGAATGCTGCGTGCAACCCTGAACAAGTCCTGGCAGCAACACCCCACAAGACACCAACTGTACGGCCACCTGCCCCCTATCACGAAAACTATTCAAGTTAGACGAACCAGACATGCAGGACACTGCTGGAGAAGCAGAGATGAACTCATAAGAGATGTACTCTTATGGATCCCCACACATGGCCGCGCAAAAGCAGGGCGACCAGCTCGAACGTACATTCAGCAGCTATGTGAGGATACAGGATGTTGTCCTGAAGACCTACCTAGGTCGATGAACGATAGTGGGGAGTGGCGAGAGAGGGTCAGGGATATCCGTGCTACCAGCACGAGATGATGATGATGATGATGATGATATATATATATATATATATATATATATATATATATTTAGAGTGTCTCTTCAATATTTCCAGGTCCGCTTTGTGTGGAGAAGTGGCATCATTTTGGATCGAATCTATGAGTTCACTAGATATGTTATAGTATTATTCATTTTCTGAAAAACGTTCGCTAGAATAGCCTTGAAGAACCCCCCCCCCCCCACAAAATCAATAAATCAGAAATTATTTAACCTCTAGTCATAAATCAGCCTTAAACAGGTTGAGGTATCGTTAAAATCACTTGCTCAATCTATCATTAGAGAAGTGTAGAGATGATTAAACTTCTATCAAATTTTCATATTCACTTTTATCTAATGTTTATTTCTTTGTTGTCATTAAATATCAAGATTTGGGAGTTATTTAATATCAAAGCAATACTTGTAGAAGAAAAGCAGTGATGCTGTTTAACTCGCTGCAGAGAGGATAAGCTAGTTCATATTTTCCGAATGTTAATTGGTCCAAAAGTGAATGTAACACCACAAATGGAGCTTTAAACTCGCTTAATCGAAGCTACAATCCAGCACATTAGGTATTTCGCCACGCCGACTCGCCATTAATTTACTTAACATCGTATAATTATTTTTATGCCCATCCAGGACGTATTTTATCTTAGAAATTCTTTGCTATATTGAATTGTCTGATCAATAAAATTTGATTTTCCTGAAAATACACTAATGTACAATATACATTACAAATAGGAATTATCAAAACTGACTTGTAGTCATTCCGAGATAAACTCGTCGCCGTAGTATTTGCAATTGTTCGCTTAATGTTACAAATATTCTTGTGAAAACTTTTTGACAGAGAAGTATATATATATATATATATATATATATATATATATCATATAGCGCTGCCAACACTGACCTCCCTTAACCTTTCTCACCACCCGTTTCTATCGTCCATTGCTCCCGGAAGCTGTTCAAAGCAACATATTGTATCAGCACAGAGCTGTTGTGTGTATAGGTTCGAGCTGGTCTTTATTCCTTTGCTCGTCCATATGAAGGGATCTACAGAAGTGTTCTGCATGTCTAGTTCGTCAAACTTTGATTAGTTTCCGTGATGGGTGGTAGGTGGCAGTATATCTGCTCTTTTGCGGAGTGTTACCTTCCGGACTTGTTCAGTATTGGTTGCAGCATTCTTGTGTAGTTGCAGTCAAGTTTTCTCCATCCGTTTAGTTATGTAATGCATCCATACGGCAGTATCGACACGACAACTACTGGGAAAAAATGCGTTTTATTTTATCGCTCAGGTATTACTTCTATATGATCGATAGTTCATCGAAATCTGTCCATGCCTTTGCTAGTCGCGTGTTGATGTGTGTTTCGGTTGAGGAAACACTGCTTCCTTGGTAGGTAAACTTGTCCACTAGTTTCAGAGAACAACCATTTAGTATGGAGATGCCGCCTCTTTGATTAAAGTACATGTATTCCGTCTGCATTGACATGGAGGTCTATGCCAGCAACTGCTCGTTCCAGACTATGTAGCTGTGTTTCAGTTTGGAGGGTGTATTTGTCATCAGCGAAGTCCACGTCCGTAATTGGTTGTGCGGGGTATTTTCAGCTTCTTTTTTTTTTTTGCCTGCTTGACATCGTTTTCCTTCATTATATCAGTTGGCGTTCATAGCACGTAGACTAGGCAGATGATAAAGAGGTATGGGGCTAATGTGTCTCCTTGCAGCACACATGCTAAAATGTCAACGTAGTCTGTATCTCTATCCGGAGAGCGGACTTTTACTTTCGTTTTTTTTTTATATAGCATCATTAGGGCTGCGACGGTTTCTTTGGGTAGGCTGCAGGCGAGTAGTAGTTGCTCCATCTTTCCTGTGTGTGTGGAATCAAAAGCCTTTAGAATTCGACACAGAGTCAGAATCTGTGATTACCATCATATATATATATATATATATATATATATATATATATATATATATATATATATATAATCAACCACTGATAGAAAGCTTTGTTGAATCTCAACACTTCAGTATAGCTTGAGCCGATTGGCTTTACGCCAGTGTGATTTCTTACCTCAGAGTCATCGTCATTCTTTGGTTAGCTAAGGAAATGTTTACGTATATCTTTCTACATTCATGTTTTTTTTACCGGGAGTGCCCAATTCATGAAAAGAGCTTTATCATTTTAGCATATGTGGTAGCCGGCAAATTCCCCCAAAATGTGCTCCCGCATGTGTTGGGGAGCATATATATTATCATCCACGGACGGATTCTGTGCGGCTTTAAAAAGAATAAATAACCATTACCTCATTATGAAAAAATAAATAGTAAAAGTTAATGTTGTCCTCGACTGAATAAACCCATTTTATTATCTATGAAATATTTAAACCCCCTTTTTCACATGTTCCTCTAATCAGGTTCATATAAAGCGATGATTTCAAAGGATTCATATATATATATATATATATATATATATATATATATACAATCCATTTGCAATTATCAGGATGCAATATAAGGTGAATTCTAAACTGAGTTTAATAGGTTTGCATTCAGATTCTTCCTGTTCCTTAACCGGTTGCCTTATCAAAGTTATAGATCCCAGCCTGTCCTACTATTTACCCATAGCTTGATGGAGAATAATTAGATTCATAACTTTCCATAAACTATTAGTGCAATAGGAAATACAGACAACCTAATCCAGTATTTGTATTTGGGCCACTGTGTCAGTTTCCGACAAAGGTCACCATTACACTACGAGCGCTTCCATAAGTAATTCATATATCTGTGTCTTTTTTGTTGGCACTCATATTATCCTGCTCTCTGTGGTGTGTGTGTGTGTGTGTGTGTGTGTGTGTGTGTGTGTGTGTGTGTGTGTGTGTGTGTGTGTGTGTGTGTGTGTCTGCATAAATATGTTATCATCATTAATTCATGGTGTTAGCACGAAGTCTCTAGACACTGTCTCCCCATTCGTCCCTATCGTCCATTATTCTTGGCAGGTTGTCGAGCCTGCATCAAGTGTCTATACTGAACCAATATGTGTGTTGAGGTGATATTATCAAAAATTTGTAGGATTTTCAAGTTTAATCCATCATTTATGTTCCTCAGAAAACGTCGATAATTTACTCACCAATAAATAATCTACGAGAATCATTAAATAAGTTTCCAGACTTTTTTCGTATGGGCATTTTTATTGATAGTACACACATGAAACTCTAGTCCCCATCGAAGTAATCCTTCGCGGCTGCAATGTACTTATTGTACCGTTCCAACACCTGCTGAAAGGCTCCATGGAAGTCCTCATGTGTGACCATGTCAAAGATCTTCGTCACAGCCTCTTTCATCCCCTCAATTGTCTCATAACGACATCCACTGAGCTTAGGGAATAACCAAAAGTCACCGGGAGCATGGTCAGAACTATAGGGAGGGTAAAGAACTGTCGTGATGCCCATCTTAGTCAAATAGTCTGTAACAACGATGGAGTAGTCTGAAACATTCCATACGTTTCTGTGGCATTTTTCCAAGTCTAAAACAGAATTTTATTGCATATATTTCTTCTTCACGTCCAGTTTGCTTTTTTGAAATTCACCAGCTCTGACAATCAGGCTTTAGTAGAGCGTATTCCAATTCCTGCTGTAGCTGTTCATTTGAATGTTGAAATCATTCCATAAGATGTATAGCAATAACATACTGAATTTTCAAGAGTCTATGACAATTTTAAATGCCTGTACAAAAAAAGTCTGGAAACTCATTGAATTATCTACGTATTTTGGTTTTATACAATTTTTCTATCAGTGGAAATGCCATTTTGCATCACACACAAATACACACACACACACACACACACACACACACATATATATATAGTATTATTCGGCCCATTTAAACCAGAGTTGGGAGTAATTCCTTCAGGACAAGAAAATCATTCAAGAGCTGAACATTTAAATTTTCCTTGTAGAGACCTCAATGTAAATTTTACAGAGCAATACTTTCTTTAAAGAAAAAACCGAAGACAGGTTATTTTAGGATAAAAATTTATTTCCATCCTGTTTTTCGTTTCTGGAGTGAACCAAAAACACGAAGAAAAATATAACAGGACTTCTTAAGATCTAATGGATGAATAAACAGAATAGACACTGGGGGGAGGGGAAGAAGAGAGTTGAAGAGTTACCTCCTCATTTTATTGAGTTTTGGTTTTTTTATTTACTTATTTATTCTATTTTCAAAATTCTTCCGTCAGTTATAATTACGGCAATTTAACTTTTTTATTTATTTTCTTTTATTTATTTTCTTTTCTTGTTATATTTTTCTTCGTGTTGTTAGTTCACACCAGAAACGAAAAACAGGATGGAAATAAATTTATAATCCTAAAAAAAACGGTCTTTGTTTTTTCTTTAAAGAATATATATATATATATATATATATATATATATATATATATATATATATATATAACTGGGCAAAAAGATTTAGGCAGGTATATATTTTTAACATTTATATATTTTGAGGTTCATCAATGAATATATTGTAATACATACATTTAGAATCATCTACAAACAGAAATTATTTAATATATTAATAATAACAATTTAAAAGTTAGCATAATTAAGAATTAATTATAGTCATATTTTCATCATATGATAAAGGCTTGCTCTAAGACGTTTACATTATATAAAGGTGTTGATTTTATGCTGTATTTTTTAAATGATTTTTTCATCAATATAAGGTTTTAGAATGTTTACAATTAATGAAATGTGACGCGAAAGATTTACTTTTATCCCAAAACGGGACTTTATTTTCGCACATGTGAAGACGGTGCAGGTTGGCACTTGATCCCTTGTAGAATAAGTCCTCGTTCAGAGTTTTTTCCTCAGGCATATAAGAACTGGCATATAATGTGGGGGATTAATTTATGGCCAGACTGACAACCGCTGGCAAGGGGTTCCAAATTTCACACTATACACACACCCACCAGGTTGCTTGTCTTCCTCCCCTAGAACAATAGAAGATATGGACCCCTAGGTTTAGACGTAATAATATTAATTATATTAGTCGGCAATTCCGGTTTCCCGTGTGATATTTTAAAGGAATTAATAGGACAATTTTAAGCAAGATAACATAAGGCGAATAGAAACTGGAAAAGAAACATGAAAATAACAAATTCGTAGCAGACGCTGCAAATAACAACTTCAGGCACGTGGGAACATTAAAATATATCAATCTTTTACTACACAAAGATATACGCCTTCAACGTGTCAAATATATCATCAATGAATAGTCCATGAACATAACTGTCTTTCTTCTTTTCTTTTGTTTCGTTTTTCTTAAAATTGTGTGTGTGAGAGAGAGAGAGAGAGAGAGAGAGAGAGAGAGAGAGAGGGTATATAAAATTGGGTATAAGGAGAAACGGTCTCAAAGTTTACTTATCTTTTTTTTCGACGCGGTTCCTGTGGAGAATGTTTCCTCTTTTACGGGCTAATAGACTTTATGCTATTTTTAATACTGGCTTGAAGAACTGGCTCCTTCGTGTCCGAGATATTTTTTCGTCTTCTTTTACCCGGAGTACTTGGCTTTTGGTTCCGTCCGCCACGAACCCTGTCCAACAACTAACTTTTTCTTTTCCTTTTTTCACTGACGGGAAGAAGGTGCCACTTCCGTTTTTAGTGTCCCAGCCAATCATTTGGCTTATACCTTCTTCCTTCCCGTGTCAGGCGACCCGAGGGAGGTCACCGAGTACAAACATCTGTTCTTAACGGTCATTCTTTGACGGCTTGCTACTGTTAATTCGAACACGAGGATAGTAGTAATTTTATTTCTATCGTCTCAGTGAGATACCACGTGACACAAACATTAAATATTTATAAAAACAAGAACTGTTTTAACTTTTTAAAATAAAATCTCTCGATTCTTCATTTTCTAAATACAAATTGTATATTTCCAACCATAAATCATTAATATGCCATGAGAATTAAATGAAAAATGGCATAACATTATATTCTCAGACTAAAATTATCAAAAAATTGTATGTTTCTAGGTGTTCAGTACAAGAAGAAATTAAAAAAGGTTAAAATTGGGAATATCAAGAACAGAAAGACGAATTGGAAGTTAATAAGATAAGCTAAAATTGATAATAAATATGTAAATACAACATCTTTAAGAAAAAGAACTAAATATAGTCAGGAATGAGTTTTGTTCAAACATACGGCTTCCTAGTTTACTCTTCAACCATGAGAAAAGCTCTAATGAAAGAAGACCTTCATTGTCGAGTGGCAAGAAGGGAACCTTATCTAAGAGAAATAAACTAAAATAACTTGAATTTGACTAAAAATACAAGAATGGAAGAATGTATTATGAAGTGATCAATCAAAATTTGACATTTTCAGTTCAAAAATAAGACAGTGTGTAAAAGGAGGTTTTGCAGAGCTGGTGAAAGATGAGAGATATAAGCCTACATTTAAAAATGGAGGAGGTTTTATTGTGGCTTGGGGATGTTTACCAGAAAATGCTGTGGGTGATTTGGTCATAATTGATGAAATAATGAATGCAGAATAATATTGACAAATTCCGATCCACCATGCATTCGCCTCTGGTAAACGTCTAATTGGCAATGGTTTCATTTGCTACTAAGATAACAGTGTCCAAGCAGACTGTAATATTGGTAAAAAGTTATTTAAAGCGGAAGAAAACAATCAGATCTTCGACTTATGCATTGGCTTTCTCAGTGTCTAGACTTGAATATCATCGAGTATTTGTGTGATTCTTCGGACCAAGGAATGCTGAAAGAAAAGTAAGCAGAAATCACAAGGGCATCTGTTTAATGTTCTCTAAGATGCCTGGAATTATAAACCTATAGATTATATTACCAAATTACAACTTGGTATCCCGAAAAGAATAAATACTGTTCTAGCTGCTAAAGGTTGATATACGGAATATTAATGATTTTTCAGTTATTTAATGTGCTAAAATAAAATTCATATTAATTATCTTTAGTCTTTTTTCATTTCCTTCAATAGTATATGAAATTTTTGTGAGGATATAAAACCTATCTAAATCTTTTGCACAGTATATATATATATATATATACACACATATATATATATATATATATATATATATATATATATATATCTTCATGACAACATCAATGACAATGTACATGGAAAATTGAAAATATATTCTCTAAGGCCACATAGATTTCGAACTATTACTAAACACACTTTATCTACAGTGACGGAATCGTAAACGTAAAAAAGCAAATCAAAATTTAATTCTAAATCCATGTTTGTTATCATTAATAAAATATGCCTAAAACACCTTCTATTGCCTGAATACTAATGTGCACATGGGCACGCTATGAAGACACACACACACACACACACACACACACACACACACACACACACACACACACACATATGTGAATATATATATATATATATATATATATATGTGTGTGTGTGTGTGTGTGTGTGTGTGTGTGTGTGTGTGTTTTATACGTGCATGTGTGTACTCACATTTCTGTCTATGCATATGTGTATCTGTAATTAACTTACACCACATACCCAACAGAAACTATACATTGAGGATTAGAAATATTCGTTGAATTTTTGGACAATATGGCGGGCAGATTTTAAGACCCTATTTGCCCTGTCCATTACGTAATGATAACATTTAGATGATTTGTTATCTAATAATGTTTTATACCTCCGTCACCAATCGAAATAATTCTATTCCAACAAAAGGTTAACTGTAGTACAGAATCGTGAACTGTCACTTTTTTTTATATATCTATGACATTTACCTAATTAACGTCAGAGGTCAACCATTTGACAAGTGATTTTTTATACATAAACATCTTGACTGTCTGTATGATATTTTTTTACCAGTTGTACTTTTCGAATGTAATAGATCTCTCCTTACTCAATTTATATCGGATTAAATGTATCGATAAGACTATCCATCTATCTTATTATTTACGTGAATATATACGTGATAAAATGTTATTTTCACATATTTATACACGCATATAACATCAACCTATATACTTACCTAATCACCCTTACAAAAACATCAGGTTTAATGTTAAATATTAAACTACGAGATTAGAATGAGGAATTGTATGTCCAAACAGCATAAATGCCTGTAACAATAGTGAACGCTAATGGTCTATTAAATTTAGAAAAGAGTTGAAATTAAGACATCCGATTGTACGCACATTAAGTATCAAAATTAATTTCGTCGTACCATCTCAGGTGAATTACGAAACACACAAACGAACTGAACATGACAAAATACATCTTTACATACTAGTATAAAGACAAGAATGGATTTTACTTCATTTATTTTACATTTAAAATGTAGCCATTATAGATGTGGTTTCAGTCGAGGATATTAAATTCTTAATAAAATGAATGAGTTAAACACCGACCACATATCTGCAGATGGGTAAGACTGCTCCAACGAGTGTCTTAGATATGACACTAAACAATCTGATCGTGAGGCACCAGTCGTACTGGAGCTGTGGGGAATGGGGAGTATTCCTTTATTGTCATCGCTCCTAGGTCCACACTGGCCGGAGTTGTAACACGTAATAGGGTTTTATCTTTGGGTCAAATAGTTTTGACATTCAACTGTGTGTTAATAAATTACTGATGTTGAATTGAACTGTTGGTGATTCGTAGCAATACTTGCAGCCATTTAACGTTTTTAAATGAATAGCTTCAACAAGAACTATGTTTTGATATTTAAACTGTTTACTGATGCTAAACTGCATTGTATCAAATAGAACTGTTCATATGTAAACAAATGGATTTTAATATGGATGACCCATAATGTTTGGTATGCCGTAAAACCTAACAAAATAAGTTCAAACGAAAAAGCATTTCTGTGTATTTCATGTCAAAAATAGTTAAAAGTATGAAAATAATGGGCGTATTTAATAATAATATAAAATACATGTGGATCTGGCATCAAAGGCTTTTGTGGATAGTGGATGAAGTTATGTGGGTAATTTATTAAATTTAAATGGTTAGAGAAACGTAGAAATAAATGAATATCAAATCCCTCTGAACATATGATCACAAGGAACTTATTTTTGACACATTATTTCATATGATTATGTCTAACTGTGAAAATAAAACCTTGCCATTGGCTTAATGAGTACACTGTTCACCAATGGTGCGATAAGCCAGGGTTCAATCCCAGGTCGAGTTATACCAAAGACTCAAAAAATCGTACTTGATGCCGCCTTCTTAACAGTTATAAGATAAGGATGAAGTGTAAAGTGGAGCAATCCAGGGAATGAAGCTGCACTCTCGCCTACCTCTCAGTGTAGTAACTATTGTAAGGGAACCTTCGGGTCACCCTCGACTAATGTGGCCAACTTTACTTATTTACTTATGCTATAGCAAGTTATTTTAAGTTAAGTTAAATTAAAACATATGGATAGTTAATAAGAGATTATGACAACAACAATACCGACATTGTTCACTTGCAACAAAAGGTTTGTCTCTGTAGAGTTGGGGCTAAAGTGCTTGGCCGCAAACTGATAGAAATCGAGATCGAAAGTAAGTTACCTATTACATTAACTTTTGGACTAAATCTCTTCGAAAATTTAGGAACTTTCTTATCCCTCAAAAGTTCGTTTAATAACCCAGATAAGTATTTCTACACGGATTGCTTTGACATTAAATAGCACACAAAGTTTGATATGATATTAAAGAGAAAGTGAAGGAACAAAATCTATAAATCTGTCTATCATGAGTTATTTGTAATGAGTAGTATTGATAAATCATTCTTTTTTATATTAAATAATATCTTTGTGGGATTAGATAACACTCGTGATACGATGACTGTTATTTACAAATGCCTATGCAACAAAAGAGCTTTTGTTGCATAGGCGAGAGAAAATCAATGAAATCTCTAAAAACTTCGAAATGAAACGGTTTGCAACACAAAAACCTACACACAAACACACGCACACACAAAAATATATGAATATCTAAAAAGATAAATGCTAATGAGAAAAGTTAAAAAAGATTGTCGACACTATATATATATATATATATATATATATATATATATATATATATATATATATATACGTTGTTCTGTACGAGTGTGTTTTCATCCAGATGACTTATTTTTTAATTTTATTTTCAGAGATTTCAGGAAACGTTAAAGAAACTTGGGAACCGATATACTCAGTGTTTTGAGCCGAGGGATACTTATTTGGAATTGCTGGTATGTTTTGTAGCCTGAGGTCTTTTCCGACTCAGTCCGGCCAAAATTTCAAGCAACGTTCATATATATATATATA
>OY757904.1:52302715-52655742 GCA_963585895.1 Sepioteuthis lessoniana
AAGTGTTAAGTATTCCTGAATTGTTACGCGCCTGCAGTCAGTTAGACAAACACTTGAAGAACGTTGAGGACATATCGGCCAAAACGTTGTGGAAATAACAATGAAGATGAAGACAATAGTCCGAAAACCCTAAATGATAAGATATTTTTATGTATGTATATATGTATGCGTGCGTGTGTATTGTAAGGAAGAATATTTGCATTCTATGTATGTTTGTGTGTATTGTAAGGGAGGATATTTGTCATGTAAATATGTGCTTGTGTATTTATTGTAAAGTAAAGTTGGCGACCTTAGTCGAGGGTGACCCGAAGGATGCTTTCCCCTTCCCTGGATTGCTCCAATTTACCCTGGATGCTTACCTTATAATACTGACTGTGAAGCAAGGCAGCATCAAGTACCATTTTTTGAGTCTTTAATATGACTCAACCTGGGATTGAAACCTGGTCTCCCGGACCAGTGGCGAACACTTGATGTATTAAGCCAATGGCCTGGTTGTGTTTATTGTATGAGATGGTATTAGTTATGTATGTATGTGTGTATTTATTGTAAGGGTGGATATTTTCCCTACAAAAAAGTTGGTCCAGTTCAATGAAAGGTATAAATAATAACTAGACGAGGTCAACAGTAGTAACTAAGCCGCCTCACCAGCTAGTCTGGTTACAATCTATCTAGGCCGCCTGACATGGGTACCGAGAAAGCCTGGAACTCATAACACATGATTAAGACCGAAAATCATCGGGCTTCAGGGGGCTATACCTCCAAACTCTTACCTGCTTGGGGAGAGAATTGTGCATCACCTGGTGCCTGAGGTGCCTCTTTTTAGGGGAATGCCAACATGGTTTAATGAATTTTTGTAGCAGACGGCTGTGTCTGCTATGTATTGGTTGGTTATCAACTAGATATTAACAAGTCTCGCTTACAATCTAGTCTTGCAACATTCACTCAAGGCCGTCTGACGCGGCTACTGAGGAAACAGTTGTGGCTAAGACTGATATACCTTGGACCTCAGTTGGTTATTCACACAGACTCTCACCTGCTACGAAAGGGCTTGGTTAATCTGCCTCCTGATGCGCCTTTTTTTAGAGGAATGCTGACAGGGTCCAAGATATTTTGGGTGCTGCAACATTTAAAAAAAACCTTTGAACTGCAGTTTTTTACTTGTTGGAAACTGACTAGATATGAACTAGTCTCGCTTGCAGGGTATTCATTACTGTTGTTGAAGAACTGCGCTTTTGATTCTATTTATTATATTCCATTATACCAAAATCTTATAAACGTACTTGTTGATCTTTTCCGGATTCCATGATGTCATTTATAAACCTAGTCATAAAGGTGCGTGCGTCTGTGTGTGTGTATGTATGTGTGTGTGTGAACATTTTCAAATATAGTTAGAGCAAATTTTTTCATACTTACAAAAATACATCGGTGAACAGGGAAATATCCCTGGAATCGAATGACAATAACACCTCCTACAATTTGCATACTGCTCCTCTCAGAATCACTTGGATTCAATCACATATCATTCTTAAATACTTCTAAGCAGAATTGTGTATGTTTTTTTTTTGGTTTTTTTACTTGAAAATACTAATTTTCATGTGCTATAAAAATAAATAAACTTTCAGACTTCTAATACTTCTATTGGATTGAAAGAAAGAAAATGAAAATTCAATATTAATGAATAGAAACAGGAGATGATTAAGTTTCAGAAAGCATGCTGAAGCGTTGACGGACTAACTGTCAATTGCACAATACTATGAATAGAAAACAGACTCTAGCTTTTGTCTGTCTGCCTCGGACTTTTTTTTCAGGTGCATCACCTGCTATTCTTCATCGAAATCAATATCTCATTTTTTGTTCAAATATCCCTCCGTGTATTATTGCTAATTAATACGTGATTCAATGCAGAAACTCTTCTAGAAATAAAATTATTCAAACTAACTGAAAAACTATCTAACAGTTGGTATTCGAAGACAATAACAACGATCTATGTTTTGGTGATGTTAATAATCGTCATTGTGCAGTTAATATTTACGTGAACAGGCATCAACGTATACCAATAATGACACAACGTACAGTGCTATTAACACGCTATAATTTCAGATTATTATATTTAAGATTCGATAGTTTTTGAATCATAAAATATGCACGAAGTTAATATTGTAATTTAGGGAATATCTACATTTGTACAAATCAAATAAATTTGTTACCGAAAACAAAGTAAAGAGTTTCTTTATATTGATTCAAGAGATCAAAATATCTGTTGGTAAAACACAAAATACTCTGACTATATCACAGGCTGAGGGGTAAATTACACCATCAAATAGGTATGTTATGGGTATGGTAGTAAGCAGCATCTATTCGTGAGGGTCCAGTTCTGGATCTCTGGATAGTGTAGTGACTACATTTATTCCCATGTTCATTCTGATCCAGTGTGGAAATAATTGTTTGTGTCGAATATATAACACAAATACATGCTTGGATTATTTTTTTGTATGATATAGGAATACATATCGGATAAGCCTTTACCAAAAAATGCAAATATAAACCTAGATAGTACGCAATTCTCGATACACTTGACCAATTATTCCCAAAGTGGGGTTCATACTTCACCGAAGGGGAATGATAGTATTTTAATGGGATATTATTTAATGGGATAGTATTTTAATGGGAATGATAGTATTTTAGTGGAGCTTGCTTAGATAGCAAGATTATGGTCTTTTAATCTTACTTCACCTGGATTACCGTAATTTTTGAATATGTAAGAATTGAATATTAAAGGGGGAGTGCATCAGAACTCTTGAAAAGCATGGCTTAAAATCAATTGGGAAATATTGCACAAGACAAAAAAATAATCCCAGATAGATTAAAATAAATCAATCAATTAATCAATGAAAAATAAGTTTTGGAAGTAATTTTCTAATTACGTTTACATGAAGAAATGTTGATAAAACATCATGACTCAAATTTAACTTCAATGCGTAAAATGTAATGCATATCTTTATCGAACAGAAAAACTAAATTCTCATGTGTGTGAATGTGATAAATTTAATACTATTTATATAGCTGGGTATGTTTATATGTAAAGGATGCTTAGAATCAGTGATAGACTTATACATATGTAAATTAGGATAATATATTGCTAGGAATGATATAAACAAAGTCAACGGGGATGGTGACAGCTTATTTCCTATGCAAGTAGTCAAATGATCACATACATTGATTATGTCTACGCTATCCTACTTTGAATATTTGTCTGTTTTTTGTGTATGTGTGTATATATTTGTGAAAATGTGCATTCGTTCGTCAGTTAATGCGTGTGTGTTTATGTGCGAGAGTGTGTGTTGGTATTTGTTTGTCTCCCAAGCCAGACAAAGTTCAAATGCGCAACCGGTTCCAGAAATGGCTTAAACCCCGTCAGCATTCCCCTAAAAAGGATCTCCTCCATCAGCAGATGATAACTCTTACACTGCTGAAGCTGATGAAGGCCTGGAAATACACTCCCCTGAGGCCCAGAGAGTTGTCGATTTCAGCCACCCGACACGAACGCTAAGTTTCCCCAGCATGCCTGTTGGGCGGCATTGACCGACGCGACGAAGACACGCGATCAAGTCCACACGAATCGATCTAGGCAACAAGTATTTCGGTGGGATCTTATTCGAAAGTCTCGTACTTGTGTGTGTGTGTGTGTGTGTGTGTGTGTGTGTGTGTGTGTGTGTGTGTGTGTGTGTGTATTTAAGAGTGTGTACGTTCATTTGTGTCTGTGTATGCGTGTGTGCATGAGAGAGTGTGATACAGAGATGAGACAGAGACATACACTGAGAGAGAGAGAGAGAGAAAGAGGTGGGGTGATCTTGAGTGTGTGTGTGTGTGTGTGTGTGTGTGTGTGTGTGTGTGTGTGTGTGTGTGTGTTCAAGCGTATGTGTGTATGTTTGTATTAAGAATGATTTCCGGCGTGGCCCATTAATAAAGGACTTCATCAATGGTATCCATGGTCTATGAAATTATCGATAAAATTAAACTTCATAAATGTGATTTCTCTAGTGTCAAATAACTTTTAAAAGTTCGTAGTTGTTCATAATTTAATTGATAAAATAAAGCATGTAATGAATAATGGGGTTACAATTATTTTCCCCTTTGAATATTGGCGTGAAAATGTCTTTATAAATTTCAGTGAATAATTTCAATATTCGGTTTGTAGGTATCTGTATTTTTCAGATGTTTTATTTTGGAAATAATTCAACATTAAGTTAAGAGATAAATACACATTGAAACTTAAGTTTAATTCTTTTTCATTTCATTTAATAACTTATTAGGAAGAAGGTTTTTAAATAATCCATTTCAATCTGAAAGAAACTAACTTTCTAATTTGAAAAAAAAAAAGGTTTTAAATGAGTGGAAAATAAATAGAACAAATCCGTAGATTAAAAAATAAAGTATCCCATGATTTTTTTTGAGCCAATATTAACCAACACGACTTCGAATTATATAATTTCATACTATACAAAGTCAGTTTCGTTTTCGAAAGAACTTGCATTGCAAACTGATATCTAATTTTTCAATGAAATCATTTTTCGCCTTTTTTTTGCATGATTTGTAAGGATGCAGTGAAATATTTCATATCTTATATATATTTGTAAAAATCAAACAAGCTAAATAGCAGTAAAAAATATTTTGAGTTAGGCGAATTTTTTTTTTTTAAATTAAAACGAAAAAAAAAAGAAGCAAGCAAAAAGCACTCTTAATATTTCAGAAAAATATTTCAGACTGCGCCATCAAAATCATTCGCAATATTCCCAATCGTAAACTTTTCCCTATTTATACGTTTTTAATGACCATGTTTTTATATCCTGATTGTCAAGAGGATGTCAGGTCAGTCGTCATTCCAAACGAGATGTTATTAGTTTATGCTTTTTAATGTGTGTAAACGTACGTGCGTGCGTTTAAAGATATCAGGCGTAGCCCACTACCAGAGAAACAAAATTTCAACACACACACACACACACACATATATATATATATATATATATATATATATATATATATATATATATATATATATACTCTGTGAAAGTATATTTATTATATACGTCATTCTTTCTATTTTTAGCGTTATCCTTCATCATATGCCATCAATTGAATTATTATTATTCACTCCTTTAGAGTTTTTCACAGCATTATTAGCTCATGCATTTCCACTGGTGACATCAAGTCTCCCCAAATCTCCAGTATTTTGACCGATCTCCACAATGCTATAGTTTTGATAGTCTTCATCTATCCCGTTATTTCCAAGTCCTCCAGTCCTTGTGCCAATCCTTTGGTGAGTGTACCAAGAACACGAATTACACTTGGTATAATCGTCATTTTCATGTTAATTTTTTTTTTCAATTACCAAGCAAGGTCGATGTAATTATCATCCTGTTCGTAGTGGTTCAATTCTACTATGTGGTCTGCTGGGACAGCAAAGTCAATAAACTTACAATTTCTCTCTTTTTGGTTGATTATTATATGGTCCAGTCGTCTGGCCGAGTTTAGTTTATATATCAAAATCCCAGAGTAGATTGTTTGTATCATTCTCCAGGACAGATTCTGTGTTGTACATATACCATTTTTTCGTATGGTCAAACCTCAATTTCTGGCAAAATTTCCAGTGAATCACCTCGCCCACTCAGTCGTGCCTAGTCTTACTCGCTTTCTGTGGTAATTTACTGTATTCGCTTATTATGTGATTGATGGTCAGGCCTCTATCACTACATAAACTACATCTGCCGTTTTGTTGCGTCTTATATATTTTCGCTTTGATATGATTCGTCCTTATGGTGTTTTTTTGTGCTACAATCAGAAGAGATTCAATTTTTCTTCTTAGATTTCTTTTCTTAGTCACGTCCACGTTTTTGCGTGTGAAATATCACTTGTTAGTCATTAAAACGTCCATTGAGTTGTTTTCTTCTCACTCCTTTTTTCTGGTAATTGTCGTTCTGTTGGTCCTCGTGTAGTTCGTATTGTTTCTGGTGGTTGCAGTCTGACTTCCTCTGCGCTTTTGTATTTTGTCTTCGAGTGGCTGTATTCATGTGTCAACGAAGTCTTCAATGTTGGCTAGACATATTTCTACTTCTCTTCTCGTATTATTATTATTATTATTATTATTATTTACTCAATTGGAGTTTTTCATTTCAGTTTTAGCTGCTGGGTTTTTACTGGAGTTTGGGTAACAGCAAGTCTCCTCAAGTCTCCAGGAATATTCTCAGTATTCTGGCCATTCTTAATTATGCTATAGTTTAGATAGTCTCTACTCTTCCAAGTCCTCCAGTCCCTTTAATAAGCCTTTTGTTACTGTATCAAAAGTACTAATCACGATTGGTATAATTGTCACCTTCATGATACCTAGTGTTTTCAATTCCAGAGTAAGGTCTATGTACTTATCCTTCTTTTCACTTTCTTTGAGTTTTATTCTGTGGTCAGTCGGGACAGCAAAGTCCACACTCCTGCAAGTTCTCTTTCTTTTTTTTGTTGATTATTTTTAGGTGTGGTTTTCTAGCCGATATTAAGTGATCCATCTGTATGTCAAAGTCCGTAGGAGTTTATGTGTGTCATTCAATTGGACAGATACTGGTTTGTGCATATGCCATTTATTCATATGGTCAAATTTAAATTTCTTGCACATTTCCCGGTGAATCATCTTGTCCGCCCTGTCATTTCTAGTCTTATGTGCTAATTAGTCGTATTCGCTTAATGGTTTCGTCTCTATCACCACATAATCCACATTTGCAATTTTCTTGCGTCTATTTTCGCTTTGATATAACTGGTTCTTATGGCATTGTTTTGTGCTGTTTTTCTCCTAAAGTTTCCTTTTCTTAGCCACGTCGAGGTTTTCTCGTGTTAGACGTTGTTTGTTAGTCGTTTAAAATGCCCATAGTTTTGTTTATCTTCCCATTTTTTGTTTCTAAGTTATTTTCATTCTGTTTTCTATCGTATTGTCAGTATCGTTTCTGCTAGCTGTAATCAGCCCTCCTTCGTGCTTTTCTATGTAGTCCTTGAGTCGTTGTATTGATGCGCCAACGTTGTCTTCAATGCTGGGAAGTCCTCTCCCTCCATCCTTTCTTGATACATATAGTCAGTCAACATCGTCTCTGGGATGTAATGTTTTATATATGGTCATTAGTTTTCTTGGCCTTTAGTCAATTTGGTAGAGATCTTCTATGTTCCACTTCAGAAAGAATCCCGAGTATCTCACGAGGGGGCAGTCCAAGTATTTCTTCCTTTGATAAGGTTTCTGCTTATTGGTTTTGTCTCAAGTATCTTTCTAGTTCTCTTAATATATACTTTCTTAATTTTTTCTTTCATCTCAACTGTTTGATAGTGCCAGCTTCCAAGATGCTCAAGAATTTCTAGGTTTCCTTTTCTCCGAACCTTCTAATCTTCTCTTGATTTGGTAGTTCCATTCCGTCAATCAAATGTCTTTTGCCACTTTTCATTGCTTGTATTACACATTTTTCTATGTCCTGACTGTATATTCTAACTGCGTGTATTAGATTTGCTAGTTCTTTTTTCATTTTTTGCAAAAAGTTTGATGTCATCCATGTAAATTAGGTAATTGATCTTTTCTTGCGATCTACTCCTGAGTGTGGATTTTCTGAGTATGCGGTAAAGTGGCATCATGGAAATTATGAATAGAAACGGTTATAGTTCATCTCCTTGAAAAATATCTCTTTGATCTTTGCTTCAGCTAAGCTTCTTCCTCCTGTTGTCAATTCCACTCTTTAGGTTTTCATGATTTTCTCGATAAAGTTTATGAATTCATGTAAAAATTTTGTACATTTTGTGCTTCTATTTTCCGAAATTGTTTGTTCATTTCGGTTAGTCTTTCTTTGTTTGTTAGTAATTAATGTGTCTCGTACGGTATTACTATCTTTTCATTATTAATTTTCTTGTGTATTTCTAGTATTTCAAGGTAAGAAAATCAACTGTTCTTTATTATTTTCCTGACTGGGTCGGGAAGTCTTTGACTTGTCTGAAAACTAACAAACTCTTGCCCAATCTCTATCATTTTTCTTATATCCATTTTATGTAACGTTGCTCATAAAATAGCAGTGTACTGCAAGTTGGTTGTCTTCCCTATCCATGTTTTGTATTTAGCTCTCTAGTTGGTGTGGTTCCTTAAATCGTCATTTATGTCCCTGAAAAAAGAACAGTCAATATTCGCAGGATGACGATCAGATCTCCCATTTTGGCTCTCAGGAGACCACCTGCCGATCATGACACCCAAGCCTGTTGCCTGGGTCCCACGTTGTGACATATTTTGATTAAGCATTTTAATTATGGTAGGTATACTGTGGACATACCAGACCAAGAATTTGTTTATTATCTGCGCACCTGACATAAATGTGACTGAGAAGAGTCACAGTGACTCTTCATGAATTGGGGTCACAAACAAAAAAGAACTAAGTCCATTATCCTGCAATGTTATGCCTACCAGAACTAGCTTCAAGTGTTCCTGCATAACTTTTATAGTTTTGAGACTTTATTTCCGTTAAATCTGGCCATATCTGAATAAATACTGAGCTTCTTATGTTTTCCCATTTGTATTGAGAACGGTAACTGTTCTTAATGATTTGAGGCTACATCAGGTACATATTTTCATAGATTGAGAGTAGTCATAGATGAGCCATATAGAATTAAGCGCTGTAAATTTAAACAAAACTATTTTGTGATTTCGAAATAGTTTACCCTGAACATAATTTTAAAAGTCGTCATTTAAAATACAAGTGTTCTCCAAAATATTTACGAGTAACGAAAAATCATTTTTTTTTTTAAATTAAAGACAGATTTTACTGACCCAATATTTTTCGAAAAACCACACAGAAATGATTCGTTCGGCTATCCTGGTTCAGTTCCTGCTTTCTTGTTATTTCTATTTATATATCTATAAATATATTTTAGGTATAGAGGTCACGTGGCATAATCAGAATGTTCGCTTCTAAGGCTTTTTCTTTTTGGGTTTTTTTTTTGGGGGGGTGTATATTTGTTATTTATCTTATTTTATTTTTATTTCCTTCCACTCTCCATAGATTCTCACACACCCACCCCTTAATACTAGTCACATGTAAGACATATAGAATTTAGCGCGGTAAATTTAAATAAATCTATTTCATGGTTTTGAAATAGTTTACCTGAAAATATTATTTGCTTATATTTACGTAATTAATATCATATATGTTTGTGAGAGCACGCATGTGTGTGTGTGTGTGTGTGTGTGCGTGTGCATGTTGGTAGATATAACTTGTTTGCATAATATATTTTTGCATATGTATTTATATTAGATATATACTTAAGTCTCCAATATTTTTCAACAAAATATCTTATTCATATCGACGCAGATCATCTTCATTGAATTATAAAATAACTTTCCTTGACATGCTATGTTCTTGTGCAACCTTTCATTTTCGTTGTCTATTCTAGCACAAAAACAACTATAGTCGTTTCAATTTGATGAAATCTTCGAGGAATTGTTCGATATATTGCATTTCTTGGTTGTATTGACCCAAAGTGTCGCGTTGCATGAAATTAAACACATGATTTTCTGAAGATGACAGCCCTTGATAGTATGTAGCACGTGGAATTACTTTCGATCCAAGTTTCATGATTATTTTGGACAAAGCTTATCAGGCAGAAAGAGATGCAGGTGGCCGAAAGGATCAAGCCAAGGATAATTTAATTGACAAAGCGTATTCAAATCCTGGGTAGAGTACGGCTTTATCCAATTCATTGGTCATGATCTCGACTGAACGCAAAAAAACATTTTTAAGCATATTGAGGCCGAATTTTATTTCAAAATGTTCTTCTCCTTGACTAATTGCTTCAACAATGTCAAAGAACTTAGTCTATCCAATTAATTACCCATAAGTGAGAGGAAAAACAAGATAGTTTCATGCCTTTTCAAAGAGCATTACCGTGAAGTGGAAAGTGAACAGTCCTCCAATGACTTTGACCCCTGAATAATTTCCATTTCTACGTCAAAAGCGCGTCTCCCTATTCACGGTTATGTTACATTAGAGATGGATCACGTTATTTTTGTGAGAGAAATCACCTTAGGCGTGCATAAGGTCAAGTATTGTTCATTATTACCAGTTCGAGGTAACATGGTACAGCCTATTACATGTTACTTGGCGACGTGATAAGAACAGCAAAAATCTGTGAGAGATGTCAAATAGGATAAGGACTCAGTACATAATACTGGGGATCTACTGTTTCCTTGCAAAACGTCCATTCATGTTGGCTAAGTAGCAAATTTTGTCAAATACATTTGACAAAATACGTCGGATTTTTTGTGCTTCAATGAAATAAGCCACTTACACCATCCCTGAATAAGGATTTCGAATTTGAGCACAAATTTTCTCTTTTATTTTCTAAAATATGAAAATGGTTTATTTCTGTTGTTATCAATGTGCTCACAATCCTATTGACCCCATTCTTCCCTTCCCTTCAGGATTAAAAAAAAAGCCAATTCTTAAACTGGGTGCAGTCCAGCTGAATAAATAGTTTTCCATCTTCTAAGCTGGTTACAATCCCAAGTGTAAAGCGTCCAGAATATTTTAATGTTTTCCCATAGCTACGATAAGAAGATATAAATTCCTACCTATGCCAAGATTATTTGCGCAAATTAAAGTGGAAACAGCCTTGTCAATTATTTGAACTCAGGTTGCCGATCTGCTCATGTAGATGTAACCCTTTATATCCTTTCAAAATGTTGCTGTTTATTAACAAATAAAATGCAGATAGATATTTTATTTTTCATCAAAAATCAGATTAAAAATTCAATGAAAAATATTTTCCCATTTCTTTCAATGAACATATTTAATCAATCCAATCAAAGAGCTCAATTTCACCTGTTTGAGACCCCCTAGCGTAGTGGTTAATGCACTGGACTCCAGCATCGTTGTAAACGAGCTTGAACTCCAGAAATACCATTACGTTTACTTACGGATAATACCTTTTACAATGAACTCTACTTATATCTTTTCCAGCTATTAGTTATTCAATAGATCAAATCTTCTGCCAGAATAACTTTGGTATTAAAAAATATACACATGTTGGCATGTTATTAAACAAAGTAACAAATACAAACAATCAACTTCCTTGGTATTGATGATATGGTTTGTGGAGTATAGGCAAAGTGTTTTCCAATGTTGTATCTTACATGATTCCGCAAATGCTACGAACAGCGTTCACGTTCGTATGATATGATATTTATTTGATTTCGTTTGGTTCATTCTTAACAGCATATCAAATATTTGAGTTATTTCATGCGAGCAGATGATTAATTTGTATGTGTTGGACTATAATCATTACTATTCATACACTGTTTATAGAGGTGTTTTGAAATAGATAGGATATTGTCTATTATAATCTATTTGTTCACAGTTATAACATCATGTATTTAATACAGATAATTTGGGAACATTGGATAGTTTAGAGTATTTATACCTCATGTTGATAATTTATACACAATTATACCGTTCTTGGGAGACCTGGTTTCAATTCCAGGTTGCGTCATACTAAATACTTTAAAAATGGTACTTGATACCCCCTTGCTTAATACTCAGCGATATAAGGTACGTATCAAAGGTAAAGTGGAGCAATCCAGGGAAAGGAGTTGAATCCTCCCCTACATCTCGGTGTTAAAGCTATTGAAAACCCTTTTCAATAGCTTCAACACCGAGATGAAGCCTTCTGGTCATCCTCGAGTACAGTCGCTAACTTTACTTTTACTAAGCCGTTTAAAATAAGTATTTTTTATGAAATAATAAATATTTTTTGAGCAATTGTATGGTTTCAGTGAAATGATTTTTGTCATTATTAAACAAGTATAGCTACAATTTATCATTCTTAATATATATATTTGCATAGAGTTACATCATAGTAAGTTTTTTTCCAAAACAAATAACTCTCAATCATATCTACTTGATCCAGAAAGGATATCTTTACAGTTACAACTAATGTTGGCTAGAGTGTATCTTGGAATAATAACAATGAAAGGATACGTCACGCTGCTCAGAACTCCAGAAATGAAGTCTCACGATCAGATAAAGTTTTTGTCATATGATACAAATAAAAGACATTGATAAATATTTAAATTACTAATTATTCTACCAATCTAGGAAAGAAACAGTACAAATTAAGGGGATTAACTGATAAATATTTAAATCACTAATTATTCTACAAATCTATTTCCTGGATTATTATTAAAATGTGATATCAGAATATTAAAATGCGCACGGTGCCATAAGAAATTTAAGTACAACTGTAACCATTCTTTCAAGAACGTTATCGGTTATATCAGGAATTAAGTAAAAGTTGGTGACCTTAGTCGAGAATGACCTAAAGACTCGCTTTTCAATAGCTACTACACCGAGGTGTAGGGGAGGGCAGTACTCTATTCCCACAATTGCTCCACTTTACCCTTGAACCTTACCTTATAATGCTGAGTGTTAAACAAGACGGCATCAAATACAATTGTTGAGTCTTTAGTATAGCTCGACCTGGGATTGAACCTGGGACACCCAGACCATTGGGGAATACTCTACACAGGCCAATGGTCATAAACTGTGAGACCAGGTAAATCAGCAGAATGTATGGCAAATGTACATTCTTTACAATTCCTACTTTTTCCATGTGTTGTGACAGTGACAAAATCCTGGTAAAATTACGTGGTTGAGAGACATAGTACAGAGTTAACAAACATGTTACCTTTCCTTATATATATATATATATATATATATATATATATATATATATATATATATATATATATATATATATATGAATTAAAAACAAGAAATGTATATATACATAAAAAATGTATAATATTTTTACTTGGATCAAGGTTTAGTAGCTATAATTTCATTTAAGATGTATCTGTTTTTGCCAATTGTTCACTCCACGGCTCTCCCAACTGTGCTGTCTACAGAGTACTGTTTAGTTAGAAAATAATTTTTTACATAGTAAGCAGCACGCCCCAACGTATTTTCATTGATGAGATGCCCATTCCGGGAAATGCCAACGTTGTGAATAATATTCGGTTACCGCTGTGGTAACTAATACTCACTTCGTATTGCGTAAGCCACGCTCTTTGTTTCTACATTCTAAATACTTTAGAAGAATAATAAACTTGGATTTTGACCATTTTTAATAATTTATTTATTATATAACTAACACTTTGCTCTAAAGATACTCTCCATGTTATAAAGGCCAAGTAGACATTAAATAGTTGCACCTAATAAACTAAATATGTTCTTAATATTATCTGCTTACAAACGATGCGTGTCATTAAATACAGTTGCCTGAGTTGTCTTATATGTATTTACTTAATCCTCCTTTCATGGGCAGGATATGACACAAAATTTATCTTTAAGCGGTATACTGTTGGTGTGAGTAGTAAATGGAGTCAGTGAGCCCAGTTCAAATCCTGTACCAAACTGCTTGCGTTTCACTTCATGCTAACACCTTTGTGAAAGGAATGAATCCTTCTGTTCTCCTTAATGATGTATGGAGAATTAGTGGAGTAGATTGGTTTTTTTTAGACTTGGACAATCAGTTTATGAGAAGAAAGAATAGCTTTACTTCACTTAAAAATTACCATTTGTCACGTTCTCCTTGAGGCAAAGGAGTCGTTGGATTCATGACTTTCGCAAACAGTAGACCAAAATGAGTCAAATATCCTTTCTTCATAATTTGAAGTCAAGACACCGATTCTATGTTCTGAGACGATAACCATTTTTTAATCCGACCTCCTACACGTATTACATGTTAAACACAAGCTCAAATAGTATTGGTACTCTTCTAAAAAAACAACTGCAGCAACAAGAAAAATACTAATTTTAAAGCAACAATAAGAAATATATTTACATATGCTGATATGGATCCGTTAACACATGAAATCTATTCACGACTATGTATTACTAAATCCTGCAATTAGAATCAGAGGAAACATTTACTTAAACGAAATTATCTGACGTGAGAATGTTTAAACAGCAGAAACTAATTCTCTTTCACTATCGCAAGGCTCAGTCGCGTTAGCAAAGCATATTAGAAGAAAATAAAATCATGAGACAGAAAAATATTATCTCATCTTCCATATTCCCAAAATCTATTGTCTACGGAGAGAATTTTGTTTTGAATAATAGAAACCATTCTCAGTGCAAGGACTTTTAGAATTAAAGAAGATCTGAATCTCAGTATCATAGATTTTTTTTCTCATCCAAGCCCTATCATTTTATAAAGCGGTAAAAAAGAATTCTACATACCAGTTTAATTAATTTTAATTGCTTGTCTACCCATCTAGGATTGTTTTTTTTTACCAATTATGCAAATTATGTTTATTGTACAATTAGATTTGAATTTTTGCTTGTTTTCGTAAGATTTCTTTTAGCATTTTAGTTTAATTTTCATCAAGTTTTATAATGTCAACGATTTCCATCTACTACAGTAAATGTGCACTCAGCTGAATGGTTTCATGTATTCCTATCTTATACTATGTTATGGTGATAAACCCCATGAGGTCATTACATGAACCCTCTCCGATACTATAAATAGTGACTGACTCGATAAACGAAGTCAAGCAAGTCTACTCAGTTACATGTAACCGTTATTGTCCTTATTTCCGTAAATATATACTAGTGTAAACCTTAATATCTTTGTGTTATTCATTTTTAGCCCTTCAAGGTCACAATAATGACAAAGAGGAAACTTAAGTACTTATGAGGAAATTATACCTCAAAGAAGGCTTCACCAAACAGCGTTAAGAAAGACCACCGCAACAACAGAAATAGGATTTTTCTACAAATGATATCCGTTTTTTGGAGCAGGAAAACATCTCTGACCATTCTTCAAACACGAGGATAAAAAGTCGACTTTATTCCTTACTTTTGCCCTCCAAGATGACATAGAAAAACACATTTAAATAAGTCGAACAAGCTTATTTTTTGCCAATGTTTAATGTCTAATCAAAACATTTACCTACGACCACGTACTAAAGAAAGCAAACAAGCCTTTCATGTATTAAAAAGACAAAAATGTAAGAAATTAAAGCACTACGTTGGACTTGTCGCGACCAGGCAACGGAAATTCGTGGAAATGTTTCTTTATACCCTACAAGAACAGAAAAAAGTGTTCGAGCAATATAATAGGGGTCAAAATAATAAAAATGAAAATGCATTTTCTCAAAAGGCTATTTGGAGCGCTTCGATAATTTCACTAGCGGCCCGAAAAAGGAAATTCGATTTGCTTCGTACTTTAGAAGATACAGAGACCTGTACAACACAGACTGCACAAATTTGGCCGATTTCAAGAATGTTGGTTTCCTACTAAAAAAGTTTAGTATAGTTTAACATACCGAATACGTCAATTATATATTATCCACAAATACCAGCGATTTGACATTCACTGAAGCAGAACAATAGATATCTTAAATATACAACCCAAAAACGTATCTCTTCCGTAAAAGATGGATATCCATCTTACAAGGAATTACGATGAGGATTACACAGCCTTCTTTTGCGTAGTAAACAAACACTGGGATGATTTTAAATTATCGGAATTCAGCGCTAACAAATTCAAATGGTTAATCTTCGTACGGGGTTTAGTATCCAAAAAGAACGCAAGGGTTCTAGATAAACTCGAGAATGAATCTAATTTAACGCTGCAAAAGTCATCGAAGACTGCCAACGTTTTGTAACTGTTAGCCAAGACTCGAAATACATCGAAGAAAGCGGCGTATCTTATAAAACAAAAAAACAAAACCACCACCAACTAAAACGGGTAAGCTAAAGAGAAAACAAAATATTTTGTCCCCTAAACAGGGCTTTGTTGCAGGCAGTTGTATTGGTATGAAAACTGCTCATAGAGACTTAAAAGGTGTCTGACTTGTGAGGGATTCGAGCACAAAAGCACACACAGCAAAACTAAAAAGAAAACTAATTTTGTAAAAATAGCTAAGGATTATGAATCAGAAGGCCGAAACATTAGGAAATTCGTACTTGTTCAAATATTAAGTAAACGTAGAAAGGTACAATTCGATTCGGGTTCAGATGTTTCGATGATAAATTTGCATACATGGAGGAAATTGAGTAAACCAACAATGATGAAAGTTAACAAAATCGCGCGAAGTGTGACTAGGGAAAATCTAAAAATTGTGGAAGAATTAATTACAAACGCCACAGTCAAAGAAAATAACTTGAAATTAAAAATGCTCGTGACGAGAAACACAAACAATCTTTTCGGTACTGACTGGATGGAACAATTCCAAATATGGGATATGATTCTTTCTGCCAAAAATTATAAAAATTAACTACCGAAGTGGACAAGTTAAAAGAAAAATTAAAAGTGACATTCCCTGAAATCTTCTCCGGTGTACTTAGCAGATGTAAGATGTCCGCTAAGTTTGGTTTGAAACCAAATATCCCATCAGTTTTTAAAAAGGAAATAAATGTGCCATTCGCGTCATTAAATCAGGTCGACGAGGAATCAAATCGACTCGAACAAATAGGAGTACTATCAAATGTGGTGTACAGTGAGTGGGCTTCACCTACGAAGAAAAGTAAAGAGATCCATGTTAATGCAGATATTTCCACAGGATTGAGCAATGCATTAAAAGATTACCACTACCCTATCCCAAGTCCAGAAAAGAAATTTGCAAAACTCTGCAGGGAAATTTATTTTTCAAAAATAGATTTGAGTGATGCCTATCTCCGTATACATGTGGACGAGAGTGCTCGAAGCAGCTATGTATAAATATGATAGTTTTTTTTTTTCAAATGTGAACGATTACAATTCAGGGTCAAGGTTGCACCAGCCATCTTCCAACAAGTCCTAGACACCATGCTTAGTGGACTGAAATTTGCGATAATGTATCTAGATGACATTCACACGCATAGTTAAAGCACCAGTCGACGCAAAGCACATGAGTACGATCTAGTGCGAAAAATAAAACATGCTGGCGCTTGAAAACGTGTCTTTACTTCAAAGTGTTCTAGGGTTAGCAAATTACTACAATGTGTGTGTGCCTAACTTGCACAGTTTCCGAGCTCCTCATAATGAATTACAAAAAAACAAAAAACGATTGGATCAGGACAAGTGAATGCTTGGAAGTATTCGAAAAAATAAAAGAAGTCCTTACATTAGATTTATTCATTATACATTATAATCCAGACCTCGAAATCATTGTGACCAGTGATACTAGTCTGTATGGTATTGGAGCCTGCATATTACACAAAATAGAAAATGGATCACTAAAACCAATCGCCAACGCATCATGCACGTTGTTATATAAAGAAAAAAAGACTTTCAGATCGAGAAAGAAATCACTGGAAACTATTTTTGTTGTTACCAAATTCCATAGATACATCCATGGAAGACAGATCACAAACCACAACTTACGATCTATGGTTCAAAAAACGGACACTCTCATTCTACAAGCAGGTTGCTAAAATGTAGCACTATTCTCCTTAATTATAATATTGAAATAGAGTTTCCCTCATCTTCAAAAATTAGTCACGCCGATGGATTGTCGAGTCTTACTCCAACACATACCGAACCACTTGAAGACACAGTGATCGGCTCCCTACGGACAGAAGTAGAAGTAAAAGATACATTATACAACACTGTTAGAAAGCATTCTGTAACACTTGGTGAGATTAAAGAAAAGGGATTCGATGATGACTTTAGGAAAGAAATAAAAAATAAAATAAAATATAAAAACGACACATTTCGGACGCTTACTCAACCTGTAATGAAGTAGTTATGTACAGTGATCGAGTTGTTATATTTACAGCATTGCCGAAAAGAATACTAAAAGAATTTCATGTCAGCTATCCCGGAATGTCGCGGATGAAAATATTCACGAGAAGCTTTGTTTTATGGACAAATATTGACAGAAACATCAAGAAAATAGTAAAAGCCTGGAAATGCGGCAAAGGCAGCTCCCATAAAACTCAGTCCCTGGCCAAAAAGCGAACGACCATGGTCTCAGGATCCACATCGATTTTGCTGGTCCACTGAATGGTTTCTACGTCTTGACTCTAGTAGAAATCTTATCAAAATGACCGGAAATTTTTCTGTGCCAAAAGGCAACCGCGGGGGTAGTAACCAGTTTCTTACACGATTCATTCTCCAAGTTTGGTGTCATAGAATGCATTTTCTCAGATAATGGAAGTCAATTCATGTCCAGGAAAATCAAATAATTCTGTCAAACATTTTCTGTGGAACATGTCACAAACGCTCCGTATCATGCAAGCAGTAATGGTCAGGCGGAACGTTTTGTCGATACCAATAAGAGAGTTAATTGAAAAGCCAGAGATACTCCTACCGATAAAATCATACAGTAATTTCTTCAGGTTTATAGAGTGAATCGTAATAAGAATATTCCATCTGCCATGATACAAGCGGAGGTAATATTTGCAAGGAAGATCAAGTGAGTGTTTAACGAACTCTTACCATACCAATCAAAACCTGGACATTCAAAGTGACTGGAAAACGATTCAAAATCGGTGAAAAATTTTTCCGTGTGTTTCAAAGCAGCAAGTCCTACTGAGAGACAGTTACAGTCGACAAAGAGATTGGAAATATATATATATACATAATCAAGGGACCCTGGTTCACCCATAAAAGGCACCTAAACCAAATAAAGAAACGGTATTCCGCCGAGAACAACCCTCGAGAGGAAGAACTAATCGATGTCATGTTCAAGACGTTCGAAGTTCCGATACCATAAATGGCACCAGAACTGAAAAGATCCTCAAGAAAACGAGAAATTACAGATTTAATTGAGATCAGCACCAAACAGAAAAAAAAAATTAACTCCGTGCTGAGCGAGGCCAAAAGTGTGATATGCTGATATACCTCATGAGTCACTACATTGACCCTCCCAGAAACTATAAATAGAGAATGACTCGATAAACGAGTGAGTGAATCTAGTCAGTTACTGGTGACCGTTACTGTATTTCGCAACATATACCCTGCTTACAGCAGGATATATCTTTTTGCTTTATTCATTTTTAGCCCTTCAATGTTACAACTTAGTACTAAGTCCTATCGACTGAGGCGTAGAATACAGCGAAAGAAACTCTGCAGAGGAGTAAATCCTATTAACCCGTGACCTACCTGATTGTGATGTCCCAGTTTTTGAGCTTTCGGAAATGCAAATTGCATTTTCGTTCTCAGGCCCCCAGGTCCACTCTGGTCTGGAGTGATAAAACTTTATAGGGTGAAATAGAATTGTTTCATATTTCAAATGCGTGCAAACAAATGCCTTATGCTGAATTAAATTGCTAGAAATAGAAGTGCTTGATGATTAGAATATGTGTAAACAAATGATTGATGTGTAATTTAATTGATAGGAATCATCATCATCATCATCATCATCTCGCGCTGGTAGCACGGATATCCCTGACCCTCTCTCGCCACTCCTCCCTATCGTTCATCGCCCTAGGTAGGTCTTCAGGAGAACATCCTGTATCCTCACATAGCTGCTGAATGTAGGTTCGAGCTGGTCGTCCTGCTTTTGCGCGGCCATGTGTGGGGATCCATACGAGTACATCTCTTATGAGTTCATCTCTGCTTCTCCAGCAGTGTCCTGCATGTCTGGTTCGTCTAACTTGAATAGTTTTCGTGGTTGGGGGCAGGTGGCCGTACAGTTGGTGTCTTGTGGGGTGTTGCAGCCAGGACTTGTTCAAGATTGCACGCAGCATTCTTGTGTAACTGCCATCTAGCTTCTTCTGCTGAATTTTACAAAATGTTATGATAGGAATACATAGCTATACCTGGAAACATTTAACTATGTGCAAACCAATGTATAGTTTTCACCAAAATAATTTGTGTTAAATAGCAATATGCTTAACTATTTCACTGCGTGAAAACAAATGATTTGTGAGTAAATAGAATAATACGTGTTCGATAGAAATACTAGAAAACATTAAACTGTGTGCAAACCCCCTCCAAAAAAAAAATCAGATTTCTAACAAAAAAACTATCTACAAAATGTGTTCACAAATTATATATTTAATATATAACTATAAAGAGGATTTGGCATTAAATAACCTACAATGGCTGATATGCCATAAAACCTAAGCAAACCAAACTAATTCTCATGATGATACAATTTCAAGTAATTATTTCTATTCGATAGTAGTCAATTGATTACATACAGGTATCTAGTAACAAGTAACTCCCTAAAATTCTTAGTAAAAACTTATAATTTCAAATAAATATTCTTTGAATAATTTTCCGTTTTATGGCAGTGAGTATTTTCATGTAATATTACTAATCTTTACAATAATCTAGTTGAATCATAGATGATACACTGATACAAGTAGCACTACGATTCGGATTGGAGCTGGGAATAATGCCAATATAAGGTATTGAACACTACCAAGCCCCTCAGATTTGGAACCTCAGCATTAGATTCAATTTAGTTACTGTAATTTATATAACCACTGGTCAAAACAACAATATATTATTGAAATTTTACTCATGTTTTACTGGATGTATAAGCGTAACCATCATAGAGTAAAAGCAGAATATTATAGTGAGTTTCTTATTTGTGCAAAACTCTTAAAACTTCGAACTTTGTGAATTAAACAAATATTTGTCAACTTGTAAGGAGAACGATTATATTGTAGAATCAACAGCAGAGTAAAATGAGCTGTTTTAACCGAAAAAGAAAATATTTATTTAATACAATAAAACCAGTGGAGTTTGTAATTTACAATAAGATCTTTGCCTCAGAATACTGACCACTGTGTCTGCGACCCTAGGAACACGCTTACTGTATTCTCTTTCATTATTACCAAGTACACTCTGATTCGCAATCATAACGTCCCTTTCTTTCTCACCAATCTGTCAAATAGATATGTACAATATATATATATATATATATATATATATATATATATATATATATATATATATATGAAAATACAATGAGCACGATTTCTTTGCCCCATGGCATGAGATATACCTAAACACGTTGCCATGCCGTAAAAATCATCAAATCGGATTATTGATTTTTCAGATTTTTTTTCTAATGTGATTATTCTTTGGACTGAATACTAATAAGACTATTTTCCAACGTTTTCCAACTGTGTCGTTCTTAGATGAAAAAAAATTACAGAGTGTGAATCGGCGCGATAGTTTAAAAACTAAAACATCTATATATACAAGAAGACAACCTCGAAGGAATTAATAATATGGCTTTAAAAAAAAACATCCATTCTTCGCAATTATATATACAAGGTCACGGGGATATTTTTACTTGTGACGTGGAAAACGTCCGACAAAATTTACTGATAGTAATCATAATTTTTGGTGTGAAATTTAATTATGTCACGCCATTAGTGGTTTGTTATGTCGAACAAATTAAAAGTGAACATTCAGATAATCTAATGATCTCGTCAAAAATTATTGTCGAACTGGCGAAACTTATCAGGAAATCATTTAATGTATGTATTCCTTTGCTTCAGGTAAGAATTTGAAAATAGACGTCTCGGTTGAAAATCTCAGTGGTTACTGCATTGGGAAAAATGCACAGAGGACAACTTTCAAAAAATATCGGCATTCTATTTTTAGTAATGGCTGACTGATGTATTGATATAACATCGATAAACTAGCATTAATATATTGAAATTTCGTACGATAACCAAGTATAGAATTGACAAGATATCTTGCCTAATTGAGAGGCGATGAGACTTGTCAAGTTACCTCTCTTAGCTGAGAGGCAATGAAATTTTTCGGACACACAATCAGCAGACGGACTTTACTAGATCAATTATTTTGATCTCTGATAAATTTCTTCAAATAAACTATTTTTAGTATTACAAGTGATTCAAAGTTTTCTCTGACCAAGTTTATCCCATTCACAAAAAAAATGTCTGGTACACATTTCATTTCTTTACACTGACCAATGATAATGACCTTGAAACAGATATTACAAATATAGAAACATATATATGACCAATGAACCGCAAGTGTGAGGATGCAGTGTATGTGCAATCAAGAAAAAAATCAAGTTTCTTAAAGTTTCTTGTCTTTACCTCTGCTCCATAAGCACATTTATATCCCCTCTTTTGATAGTTTTGATGCATCAAACTTCCAGAATAAATGTTTTCGGCATCAATACAACAATTTCGGTAAATTGATTTCATAATCTTGTGAATTTTACTTGATACACACGATGTTATTACCAAGAATCTATCACTGATTGTTACTTTATATCAAAGATGCACGTCTTTTCATGACCATCGTACGCTGTCACTAAATACTGTCGCACTGAAGTGAAGATATGCACGTTTAAAAATTAATTGATACATTGAAGAATATATTTGTAAGATTATTTTCTTCTCAGCTGTCATCGGTTCCAAAATGGTACGATATATTAATAAACAAGTAAAGTCCCATATTTGTAAATATCCAAAAATATGCCTTAAAAAGCTTAAGAATTAAGCACCAAAAATAGAAGAAGTATTAGTTCAAATCGAATGAAGTCAGTTAGTGTTGGAGGACTACAGGTAGATTTAGATGAAATTACTGAAAGCTGTTGTAATCCAAGCTCTCCACTATTGCCGGGCACTCACTTTCAAAAAACATAAAATCAACGTACTTTTTTTCTCACTTGAAATGAAACGGATAAATGACTCGACAATGCATAGAAAATAACAGGTAAGACCATTTCTTTTTATTCTACTCATAAACATTCTGGCTTCATAAAAAAACATTGATTGTTTAATCCTTTAACTGGTTCATCCTTTATCCTTAAAATATTTAATTGTTTGATTTAAGGGTATATTTGGGTCGAAACCATGTCGAGTAAATGTTATCTAACAAACCATTTCATGAATTCCATCAGGTATTTAATGACTAAGGGAATAAAATATCTAAAATGCAAGCAAATTTACAAAAATAAAGCAGAGGTTATTACATATCAAAATAATTTTACAACACCTGGGTTACAAAAATAAGATATACTCCTCAGATATTATTAATATGAAACAAGAAAATGATAATTAGAGAACTATTTCACTCTATTTCACGGGTCTAATTTTGTAATTATTCAGAGAACAAGAAAACGAATGACAATGCACGAGGCATTAGATCCCAGAGACGACATTGACAGACTATTAGTTTCAAGAAAAGAGGGAGGAAGAGGACTTGCCAGCATTGAATAAATCGTTGACGCATCGATACAAAGACTCGAAGACTATATAGAAAAACACAATGGAGGACTCATTACAGCGATCAGAAATGATGCAGATAACACGATGGACAACAGAATAACAATAACTAGGAAACAAAAATAGGAATGAAAGCAACTCTATGGACGTTTTAAACGACTCATAAATAACATCTCACACGACAAAACATGGACCTGGCTAAGAAAAGGGAACTTTAAGAGAGAAACAGAATCTATCCTAATAGCAGCACAGAACAACGCCATAAGAACCAATCAAATCAAAGCGAGAACAGATAAGACGCAGCAAAATAGCAAATGTAGGGTAAGCAGTGACAGAGATGAAACCATCAATCACATAATAAGCGAATGCAGCAAATTAGCATTGAAGGAGTATAATACTAGACACAGCTGGGTCAGCAAGATGATTCACTGGAAAATGTGCAAGAAATCTAAATTTGACCATACAAACAAATGGTATATGCACAACCCAGCATTTCCCTTAGACAATAACACACATAAACTTCTATGGGACTTTGACATACACACGGATCACCTAATCTCGGCCAAAAGACCAGACCGAATAATAATCAACAAAAAGAAGAGAACTTGCAAAATTGTCCACTTCGCTATTCTTGCTGACAAGAGAAAAAAAAAACTGAAAAAAAGTGAAAAGAAGGAAAGTACCTAGACCTTGCCTGGGAATTAAAACAAACTATGGAACATGGGATGATTATACCAATCGTGTTTGGTGCATTCGGTACCGTAACTAAAGGAATATTAAAGGGACTGGAGGGCTTGTAATTTAGAGGACGAGTGGAGATCATTCAAACTACAGCATTGTTGGGAACGGCCAGAATATTGAGAAGAGTCCTGGAGGCTTGAGGGGACTTGCTATCACTCAGCCTTCAGTAAAAAAAAAAAATCAGCTAACGCTGATGTGAAAAACTCTCATGAGTAAATAATAATAATAAAAAAAATAATAATATATCCCTTTCATTTTACTGACCGCGTTATCAATAGAATAAATACAGTGTTTACTGTAAGGCTTGTAAGATACAGACACATGAAACTTACAATAATATTTTCCGTCTTGTTTTTCATCTTTTTTTTTTTTTCTATGGCTGGGTAACGTTGCTTTCCCCGGGAAAAAATCTAACTTATCTGTTTGGAGAAAAGTCCACAAACGAATTGTTTTGTATCTTACCTCTAACGTTCTTAGAATAATCATTTCAGAAACTAATTTTCTTCTTTCAGTGCCCTTGGCGGTACTTCTCCGGGTGAACTCGTGTTTTGTTACCAATATATACATAAATCAAATGTCTATTGTGAATTTGCTATCATTCTATTAAATTCATCGTATCTAATATTTATTGGTGGAGTACACCTTCGTTGCCATTAACCCAATGTCCACTCATTTCTCGAGTGTTATTACCAGTTAGGGTATCATCTATCGGTCAAATATATGTGCTTAAAACTTATTCATAATCGATGAGATCATAAACGAAAAAATGTACAAAAACGCATGACTAGCAACAACGCAACAAAATGTAAATAGTAATGAGCGTGAAATGAACACGATTCCTTAACCTCTAGGCATGAAATAATAGTAAACAATTTGACGTCAGTTTGAAGTTAATCAATTAATCATATTTATTGGATCTAATGTTTGACAAAAGGCATACTCAATTATTATACATGTAGTTAGTACAGTCAATTTATCTAGTTTTCTATAAAAATATATACACCGGAAAGTACATTGTGATATATATTGTACAGTGAAGTAACTAATGATATCTTTTAAAACATAACAAAGAGAAAAAATACTGAGTTTTTGTATTTCTGTCTTTAAAAAAGAGAAGGAAAATCTTGGAGATCACCAAAGAAAATAATGCTTATTCATCAATTTGCACTAATTTTAATATATATTCTAATAAGATTATTTATTGGCAATATTTATATAAGAGACATCCATATAATTTCTACTTCCACTAATTTGAAAGGAAAGCTTAACCGTTATAGGTAAACTAAAAATGTCGGTATTTTCTGTAATATTCATGTAAGTAACACTCAGTTTCCACAGTCACGTGATATGCTACTTGTTATGTTTTGACCTGTTCACCCGGCCAAAAATGCCATTCAAGGTGATCCACCGGAAGGAAGTGACACATTCTAATGGCAGTTATGAGAGGAAATCGCGTGGGCGGAAACTGGCTGATAAAATGGGACGAGGTAAAAAAAAAAATCCCATTATACTCTCATAGACTGACGCACCGGAAGAGAGTGACCTCTGAAGTGCATGACAGTTATTTCCGCTCGATGACGATCACACAGGCCATCCCAAAGGTAGCGGAAGTGACATATCCCGGTCGCTATATATCGGAAGAATTTGCGGAGGCGTAGAGGCGTGTCCATATCACCACGTGGGAGTTTGAAGGTAATATAAGGCCGATGAATTGAACGGAAGACAGGCGGGCGAGAGAAAGGGCAAGCAGTATAGTTGGAGTGGAGGAGACAAGTTGTAGTTGGGAAAGCCAGCACCCAGGACAGTGGATTCCAGGGCTCCGGTTGAGCAGCCATGGAGAACGAGAAGGACACAACGCTGACGGCCATAAATTTGGGGTCAAAATATTTCAGTTATATTCGGTCTCCAGCTCCCTCTCACACGCAAACTTAGGGTAACCCTTTTCGAAACCTTACAAAAAAATTGAGAGGTAAAATATATTATAAAGAAGTCTTCCTGCGTCTTTCTGCGTGCGTCGTTTATTATTGTGTCTGTTTATCATCGCGTCGGTATGTATCCAGTATTTATATATATATATATATATATATGTATATTTCTACATGAATCAGCAGATGACAAGAAGTAAGGTTTGATTTCCCCTCCCCGTCCGTGTTTGAACTAACTGCCCTGCGACTGACCGCTGAGGCAGTTGGAAATAGAGGTCAAGCTATCTGCACTCCATAACCACAGGTTGGTTGGACAGAGAAGGGGTTATAGAGTTCATTATAATAGCCCGAATGAATAGCATGACAGGGGGAGGTGGAGGAAGAAGAAAGAAGCCAAATGATTGGCTAGAAACCTAAAGCCGAAAGTAGTGCCTTTTTGTCAGAGGAAATAGGGAAAAGAATTTCAGTTTTTAGGACGAAGGTCACCGTGAGAGGACGTGCGGACCCGATGCCAAAAAAAAAAAAAAAAAACTCCGGGCAAGCTCACCCGAGAAAGAAATTGAGTTTTGGGACAGCATTCGTTGTGACAAGATTTATTGAAGCTGCCGCTAAAAACTCCGGGAAAAGAAGCGAAATAGAGCTCTTGGACAAGAGATAACAGATGCCTGCAAGCCAAGCTCTACAGAATCCCGCCCGCCCATGAAAGAAAAAAAATCTCAGAAGAAACCTGTCGAAAAAGCTAAGTAAACCTTAAAACCGTTTTCTCCATCCACCCTTCCTATGTATTGCTATTAAGTGCTCTCTCTCTCTCTCTCTCTCTCTCTCTCTCTCTCTCTCTCTCTCTCTCAATATAAAGAAAGAAGCATATAAAGAATTATATGCATTAAGAGGAGAAAAGAAACAAAATGAAAAGATTCATTTCATAAATCGTAAACGTATGAGTGGACTTTGCAACCATTTGGTGGTTCAAGAGTAAAGAAAGAAGAAAGAAAAGAAAAAAGAAGAAAGAAAGACATTTATGTTGGAGACTGTTTGCCGGGAAAATATAGCCGGCCCCCATAAATATTTGTTTGGACCTCGACTATTAAAATTTTTGTTTTATATTTTAAATGTCCCCTCGTTGAAATTCATCTGTTGTGTTATTTACCCAGCGAGTTGCCTTCTTTTGCATGTATACCTTTTTCAGCTTCATTCGCTTCAATTTATTCTCGTTAAATGTCCTATTCGCATTTAAGACTATTACACTGGAAATTGGAACTGCCGACTACAATGAATAATATTTTATCTTAACCTTGAGGTCCATGTCTTCTGTTATCCTAGTGTGTAGGAAGACGAAGTGGCCTGGTGGGTGTATGTAACGTGAAATTTTGAAACCCCTTGCACGCGGTGGTCAGTCTATCCCCAAATTAACCCCCACATTATCTGCCAGTTCGCATGTGCCCGAAAAGGGGATCTTAACTGGGACTTATTTTGCGAGGGATCACATCCCAGACTGCCCCGACGTCACACGAGCGGAAAATAAACTCCCGTCCTGGGATAAATATTTATGCACTGTGACACCACATAATATCTACCACTGGGAATACCATTGGTCAGCAAGGAACAAGAATTCTCCTATTTTCTTCTCTATTCTGTCGACGGTTCTGAAATCTAGGTTTTCCTTTTCATTTAATTTGCCAACCTAGTAGATAATTCTGCCGCACACTATATAAAGTATAGATTAATTTGCACGTTTGCAGATGGATAGAATTCGTGAAGAGTCCATAAATAGTTCAAAAATTAGTAAAATATATCGTTGGATTGGTAATTTTTAATGTGAACAAATCATGTTTTGAAACAGATTAATCTTTTCTTTTCTCATTAAAGATGTAATGGTTTTCTTTGTTACTTTCTTATTATCTTCTCTATATCTAACGATGAAGATGAGTGCAATGAGCAGATATCATTAATCTTTTTATTCTATTTAATCTTATTTTTGAGACAAAATATGCCCCCATTATTATTACCATTTTATTTTATTTTTACTCTTTTGAGTGAGTTTTTTTTTAAATCAGCGGTAAGGGATGGTTTTCCAATAGGGTCTGAGTAACAGCAAGTCTCAACACATCTCCAGGACTTTTCTTAGTATTCTGGTCGCTCACCACAATACTTTACTTTAGATGATCTCCACTCATCCTCTTATTTCCAACTACCTTAGTCCCTGTGACAAACATTTTGTGTCAGAACCGATCATTCATATTACAACTGATATTAACGTCAGTATACCGTTCCATAGTTTTTCAGTTCTCTAGTAAGGTTTTAGGCACTTTATTATTATTATTATTATTATTATTATTATTATTTACGCATTAGTGTTGTTTACATCAGTTTTAGCTGATGGGTTTTCACTGGAGTTTGAGTGACAGCAAGTATCCTCAAGTCTCCAGGACTCTTCTCAGTATTCTGGTCGTTCTCAATAATGTTGTAGTTTGGATGGTCTACACTCGTCTTCCAAGGGCGCCTCGGGTAGCGTAAGGGTTAGCAAGCTAGAATAGCAAACCTACACGGATGAGTTCGAGTCTCATTGGGTGCCCCATTCATATGGCCTTGTGCCACATCTAAGCAAAAAGCCTAGTAAAATACTACTCTCGTCTTCCAAAATCCAAATCCTCCAATCTCTTTAATAATCCTTTAGTTACTGTACAAAAGGACCCATCTCAATCGGTATAATTGTCAACTTCATGTTCCATTGTGTTTTCAATTCCCAAGCATGCTCGAGGTACTTATTGTTTTCCATTTCTTTCAGTTTTATTCTGTGGTCAGTCAGGACAGCAAAGTCCACACTTTTGCCAGTTCACTTTTTTTTTTTTGGTTGATTATTATAAGGTGGGGTCTTCTGGCCGAGATTAGGTGATCCGTGTGAATGTCAACGTCTCAAAGGATTTTATGCATTTTATTATCTAGGACAATGCTGGCTTGTGCATATACCATTTGTTCGTATGATCAAATTTAAATTTCTTTTACATCTCCCTGTGGACCATCTTGACCACCCAGTCGTACCTAGTCTTATACTCCTACTGTGCAAATTTATTGTATTCACTTATGTCATCAATAGTTTCGTCTTTATCACCACATAATCTACATTTGCTATTTTGTTGCGTCTTATCTATTCTTGCTTTGATATTATTGGTTCTAACGGCGTTGTATAGTCCTGATATAAAGAGAGATTCTGTTTCTTAAATTTTCATTATCTTAAACACGTCAAGGTTTTCTCGTGTGAGATGTTTTTATTAGTCGTTTAAAACACCCATAGAGTTTTTTTTCCAAGTTATTGCCATTCTTTTGTCCATCGTTTGGTTAGTATTGTTTCTGATGGCTGTAATGAGTCCTCCATCATGTTTTTGTATTTAGTCTTCGAGTCGTTGTATCGATGCGTCAACGCTGTCTTCACTGCTGGCAATTCATCTCAATCCCTCCTTTATTGATACATATAGTCTGTCAACGTCGTCTCTGGAATTTAAGGCATAACTCATGGTCATTAGTTTTCTTGTTCTTTGGTCCATTTGCTTAAGTTCTTCTTTCGTCCACTTCAAAAGGGGTCCGAATATCTAACGAAAATCTATCTATCTAGCCCAGGTATTTATTCCTTTGATAAGGTTTCTGCGATATAGTTTTGTCTCAAGTAGCTTTCTCGCTCTCCTGAGATATTTTTCTGATTTTTTTTTCTGTCATTTCCGCTTGTTTGATGGTGTGAGCCTTCATGATGCCCAAGTATTTCTGGGTTTCTTTTTCTCCGAGCGTTTAATCTTGTCTTGATTTGGTAGTTCCATTCCGTTAGTCAGACGTCGTTTACAACTTTTCATTACAAATATGGCACGTTTTTCTATGCCAAATCCCATTCCTATATCCGGACTGTATATTCTAATTTGGTGTATTAGAGTTTCTAGTTCTTTTTCATTTTAGCTAGTAGTTTGAAGTCATCCATGTACATTAGGTGATCGATGTTTTCCTGCGATCTACTATGCTTGTATCGAGTTGTGCATTTTCTGAGTATGTAGTTAAGTGGCATCGTGGCAATAATGAATAGTAACAGTGATAGGGCATCTCCTTGAAAAAATATCTCTTTGTAACTTTACTTCAGCTAAGCTTCTTCCTCCTGCTGTCATTTCCACTCTCCAGGTTTTCATGGTTTTCTCGATAAGGTTTATGACTTCATGTGATATTTTGTACATTTTGAGGCAGTTTATTATCTAGATTTGCGGAACATAACATATACCTTTTTGTAATCAATCCAATCCATATCTAGATTTTTCCATCTGGTCTTGGTCTTGATTAAAACGTGCTAATCTACGTAAAATAAAACTGCTGTGACTCTGATCCTTTGCGCATCCTTTTAGCTCCTCAGGGTATAATCCGTGGCTTTTTAGCGAGTAGAGTGTTTTCTTACATCAGTTTTAGCAGATCGTTTTTCACTCGAGTTTGAGTGACAGTAATCTCAGGTCTCCAGGACTATTCTCAATATTCTGGCTATTCTCAATAATGTTGTTTTTTGGATGGTCTCAAATCGTCCTCCAAATTTTATGACTCCATGTGATGTTTTGTACATTTTGAGGCATTTTTTTTTATCCAGCTTTCCGTATAAAGACCTTTGCTTTTTTTGTATCCATCTTAAGAACATTATTTTCCAACGTAGAAAAGATAATGATCACATCAATATTAAGCATATCTTTGCGTTGTATAATCTAATAATATTTTACTGTTTATTATTGATATTGGTTTCTTTCTTTTTATTCTAATCCGTAATAAGTATTTTCGTCCGATTCCTCCTCATGTACCAATTCGCATAACTCTTTATTAATGGGTGTTTTATTATTTCTATATGAATATTCCAATCGAGTTCCAACTTTTTTATTCAATTCCCTCACCTACCTTTTGTGTAACGATATAAATCAATAACACTGCCCATTTTTTTAAAACTATCCAATTGCTCTGCTTTTGCTAATATCCTTAATGTTTTAATCAGAGAATCTATTATGCTTTGGTCATAGCATCTAATTTTCGATAATCCATATATAGTATTACGTAGTTTACTTTTTTTTCCAGATCTTAAATCGATATCGTTTTTATTTATGGATTCAACGATTTCCACTATTTCAATTTATGTCATTTACACATAAGAATAGAAGATCCCAGTCGCCAATTATAAAAAAAGGCTATCATGAAAACCCTGTCTAATTTCTACAGTGTTATGATCCTCAGATGTGGAATGCTTTCTAAAAATCTATATCTGTTCAATGAATCTTCGCCAAAGGCATTTGAATTTTTTTTCTATTTTTAACCGAATTTTGATTTTAATGACATTGCAATCTTTTTCTACATTTTGCTTTTGTTCTCTTATTTCTTAATATATTTCTTTGAAGAATACGGGCTTTTTTAAGAGTACAAGGAACAAGTAGCAGCGTGTTTACTCACATATCCAGAATAATTTTCTGTATAGCTATTCTCAGGTCTGGAAACACACACACACACACACACACACACACACACACACACATATATATCCAGGAAGGCACTTTCTAGTGAAATTTGAAAAACTCTGTAATATTTTTCATTTTCAGGCATATCTTTTTATAATCTTGAAAATATTGCTGATAGAGTATAATTTTCTTTATTTATTGATTGATTTTGAATTAGTCATACTCATGATACTCATGTTCTGCAAAAAAAATGACTTTTGCATTAAATAACACGAAGGTTGATATGCTATTTAACAAAGAAACCAAATAAAACCAATTGATATGACACTGTTTTCTTGCTTTGATCTCGATTGAACAATGTGTTTTAATCTTCTTTTTTCTAACGTATAATCGGGCTTGAACGCATACCGTCTCCTTCTATAACCAAATACAGACTTTTATATTATTCTCAGGGAAGCATTGCCGTTAATCTATTGTGTCTAATTAATATTTCCTTTGAATTAAATTGGATCCTTGAAAAAGTTTTCACTAGCTTCACTGATGACTTTTGATGGATATCAATTTATATAATCTTCCCTGAATATACAATTACTCATGTCCGGATTTCAGCTGATTTTAGAAATGCTGTTGCTTGATAATGTTTACACATTTCGTTGATCTTCAATTCTTCCAAGGCGTCGGTAATCTTTTTATGATTGGTCCAAATATTCAAATAATCATATATGAAAACATTATTATCAGAATATATATATATCCTGTTTTACTCTGACAATGTTTTGTTAGATATTCTACTTATTCTCATTTGACTATGAGTACTATTGGAACAACCTTATCTAGAAGCTTAGATATATTCTTTTTCTTTTATTTAAATACAGTTTTCGACGAGATGTTTTAATAATTGTCTTTTTCTCTGCCAGAAGTGAAAGGAGAGAATTTGAACAAAATGCAATATTTATCTCTTTGTTATCAATGAATTTATTCTATGCTCAGTTTTAATATCAAAGAAACATAAAAATAGGTTTTATTCACTAGACAGATTGCCACTGCGTAAAACAGATATTTAGTATGTTGTTTTGACAACATTCTATTTGTATGATCAGATATCATTCATTTTCCGTATTCCCAGTTGATTAATTTTTCTGACGAGTCATATTTTTTCAATATCCAATATCATTAATGTATATGCAGTCTTTATGTAATTGCTTGGTGGATTTGCTTCCACAGAGTTAGCATTTACTATCCATTACTATGTCCTTCTATGCTTAACTATAAATGGTGCAGAAATTTTCAAACACTTATGTTTAGATTTACATATTCTGACATGATGTTTACATTAACAAATTCGTTACAATCTTATGAGTAATGTAACTATCGCTCCAACGTGAGGTGCACGTGGAGTAATGGTTATCGTCGTAGGAAATGGACACGGCAACACGAGTTCAAAACCTGGACGAGACTGATTGCATTTTCACATAGCACTAATACCCTTAGGAAAGGTATGAATCCAATTATTCTCCCTCCAGCTATGGGTAAATAGTAGGACAAACTAGGTTCTTCAGCCTTGGTGAGGCAACTAGTCTAGGAGAAGGAAAAATCTGAATTCAAACCTGTTAAACTCCGCTTAAAAATATTGACATTGTGTCATATCCTGCCCAAGCGGAGGGGTTGGGAAAAAAAGGAGGTGCCCGTGGTGTAATGGTTATCGTCGTAGGAATTATACACGGCGACACGAGTTCAAAACCTGGACGAGACTGATTGCATTTTCACATAGCACTAATACCCTTGGGAAAGGTATGAATCCAATTATTCTCCCTCCAGCTATGGGTAAATAGTAGGACAGACTAGGTTCTTCAGCCTTGGTGAGGCAACTAGTCTAGGAGAAGGAAAAACTCTGAATTCAAACCTGTTGAACTTCGCTTAAAAATTGACCTTGTGTCATATCCTTCCTGAGCGGAGGGGTTGGTAAATAGGATCGCTCCAACGTGAGTTCAGCCCCTGCAGTTTTCAACTTAAAAACAAAGCTAATAGGATTTTGTTATTTCTCGTTGAATATCATATTATCAAAATAAATATTGTCACACACACACACACACACACACACACACACACGCACACACACACCCGCTCACGTGCGCTCACACAGACACAAATATATATGTATATATATATATATATAGTAGTAGTAGTACTATTCGGTCCAGTTAAACCAGAGTTGGGATTAATTCCTTCAGGACAAGAAAATCATTTAGGAGCTGAACATTTAAATTTTCCTGGTGGAGAACATTGAACTCTCCACCAGGAAAATTTAAATGTTCAGCTCCTGAATGATTTTCTTGTCCTGAAGGAATTACTAACATTGAGCTCTCCACCAGGAAAATTTAAATGTTCAGCTCCTATATATATATATATATATACCAGGACTTTGAAGGCAACACCCCACAAGGCAGCAGCTATATGCCCGGCTACCAACCATCACGAAAACTATCCAAGTTAGACGAACCAGACATGCAGGGCACTGCTGGAGAAGTAAGGACGTACTCATAAGTGACATATAACAGTGGGTCCTTTCATTTGGACAAGCAAAGGAAAAACGACCAAGTAGAACCTATATACAACAGCACTGTGCCGATAGAGGATATAGCCTTGAAACGGGTGGCGAGAGAGGGCCAGTGAGATTCGTGCTGGCAGCCCGACATGATGATGATATATATACCAATCCTCTCGAGCAGGATGAAAAAATTTCAAGCAGAGTTAAACGGGTTTGAATCCACAGATTACGATCTTTAAGACTGGTTGCCATACCAAGTTTAAATATCCCAGTCTGTGTAACTATTTACCCATACATGGAGTATAGATAGTTGAAACCATATCTTTCTCAGGTGTATTAGTGCTATGGGAAAAATAAACAGCATCGACTATGTTGAATCGAATTGCTAAGAATTGAATACTTTGAATATTTAAATGTGTGTAAACAAAATAATGATATTTAATTAGATTGTTAGTGGTACATAATAATAGTTAGTACCATTTACCTTTGGGATAATAAAACAATTAATGTGGAATACTTGAAACCGTTTACCTCAATGCAAAATAGGATCTATGGTATTACAAAGACTATACACGGAATACTTTGACGGAGACCAAATGATAGACCAGAATTTAATAGAATAATTAAGATTAAACACCAATACTTGAAACCAATTCACTCTGTGCAAACAAATAAATAAAAATGAACAGAGATATTTGTATTAGACAGCATTAAATAAAAATCATTTAACTCTGTAGAAACAATAGCAATACAAGGTTTCTAACAAATTAGTTATAACTCATTTAAAAATATAATTTGCGGACAAACTATTCACGTCACTCACAGATTATATATATATATATATATATATATATATATATATATATATATATATAGATATATATATATACTTTAACTGTGTAAAGAAATGAATGATATTGAGTTAACTTCCTTGGTTTATATTGGAATAATTGAAATCATTTAACTGTGTTCAAGTAAATTATAAATATTAAACAGAATGATTCATGCTAGGAATACTTGAAACCATTTAACTGTGCAAAATAAAGAGGTTGGGCTCATTTCAAATGTTATCGACAGAATGTGTTAACAAAACATATGTATATTCAATATATGTATAAAAAGGATTTTGCATTTTAAAATGCTATTTAACCCAATCAGACCAACCTAAACGAAACTATCTTATCTTGGGTATTTTATGGAAGATTTCAATGGCAATTCGAGGTCAAAGACGCAAATACTCCATCATCATCATCATATCGTGCTGGCAGCACGGATATCCCTGACCCTCTCTCGCCACTCCTCCCTATCGTTCATCGCCCTAGGTAGGTCTTCAGGACAACAACCTGTATCCTCACATAGCTGCTGAATGTATGTTCGTGCTGGTCGTCCTGCTTTTGCGCGGCCATGTGTGGGGATCCATAAGAGTACATCTCTTATGAGTTCATCTCTGCTTCTCCAGCAATGTCCTGCATGTCTGGTTCGTCTAACTTGAATAGTTTTCGTGATAGGGGGCAGGTGGCCGTACAGTTGGTGTCTTGTGGGGTGTTGCTGCCAGGACTTGTTCAGGATTTCACGCAGCATTCTTGTGTAATTGCCATCTAGTTTCTTCTCCAGCCGTTTTGTTAGCGTCCATGTAGTGCATCCATATAGCAGTATCGATGTGACCGCTGCCTGGAAGAAACTGCATTTCATTTTATCGGTTAGGTCTGATTTCCATATAATCGATAGCCTATTGATAGCTGTCCATGCTTTCGTTAACCTCGTTTCGATGTCCTTTTCGGTTGATTCGACGCTGCTTCCTAGGTACAAATACTCCATAATTTGGTGCAATATTTGATAAATACCATATACTTTATAACTGATTAAATTCTTCTTTCAAGAGTTCCTTGTTCTTCAATTTTTTTCTCTACATTATAACTAAAGATTATCTTGACAAAAGTAAAATCTTTCTGCAAGCTACTTTTGTTTAGAAATTTTTTGGATCACGAATCTTCATTTGCTTCTTGGTCAGGCTGAGAACTTTCTATCTGGTTCAAATACTATTGTTTCGTCAGCCTTTATCAATAATTTAATTTCTATCATTGAGTTAGTTTTGTTTTATTGCTTTCAACAAAAACAACGTTATTTTGTCTATATTTTGTTTTCTTGACTCAAGAAATATCAGAATATTTCTTTTATTTTCACTTTTTGACTTCTTGATTCCGATTTGTCTTATCCAAAATATTTCCTCTTTTCAGATCTTCTGTAAACGTTTGACTGCCATCACTCTTTCATTATTCTTCTTTTGTCGTCTTCAAGTCTATGCATAGACAATCAGTAAGATTTTCACTACTGAAAAACACTCGCCTTCCGCCTAATCTTTTCAAAGAGAATCTGTCAACATCATTCCTAGGGTGTAGTTTTTCTCTTCATAGTCGATCATGTACTCGTTGTCGGTTTTATCTTATCAAACTTTGAAAAGTTTCACGACACATTTCTCCGAATACACTCCATATCTTTCCTTTTTAGTATCTTTACTCAACGAGTAAAAACACGTGTAAGAAGCAATATATTTCAAGGGAGACGAAAAAAACAAAACAAAACAAAAAAAAACAACATACAAAGCCCGTGAATACTATAGCATTATTTTTATTATTACTAGTTATTTTAGTAATATTCTTAGCGTTCGTCGATTTTTTTTATCTTGCTGAAAAGATGTCTTAAATTCTCCTATGAACATTAAGAGTTATGTGTGTGAGTATAGCAGTCATTATCATGCTATAAATTGAATGTTTATTCTTTTTATTTCACCATTTTTTTTTTGTTTATTTATTTGTTTTTTAATTCTTCTCTGGGTTTAGTAGAAACAGTGACCTCAACTATCGCCCGTAGTTCTTCCTTAAAAATGAAAAAATTACAGATTAAACTGTATTAATTTTTCAACATTAACTATATTAGCAGTATTAATTATATCAAGTAAACTAATTGAAAAATCTATGGTTATTTTTCGTTCTAGAATAGATTTTAATTTGTTTAGCAAGCAATAGTTCAATTGGTTAAACAACATGTTAAATTTTAAGTATTTCGTAATTAAGTTTTTAAGTTTTATCTACGAATCCACTTTCTACGTTCGCTATTTTTTGGACTTTTTCATCCGTGTGAGCGCTTAGCCGATATTGAAACTTTTCCCGCGTTCTCATGAAAATGAAATTGTTTCTTTCGAAAATGTTTGGAATTACAATAATATTTATTTTTGCAATTGCCATTGAAGTGAATTGAATAATAATATTTTCATATTTATATCATGCTTTCTGATACGTGTCTTCAGAGCAGATTTCTCAGGATCCTCTGTGATGAAACGTCATTGTCTATTTTCCTATTCTTATTTCGCGTATATACCTTCCATGAAGTGAAAGTATCTCTGCCCTGTAAAATTTACTTCTTTCAATTTCTCATTTTGGCTATTTTAAGAAGTAATATGAGTATATGATCATAGAACCTTCCAATTTATTCACTTTATTGATCGTATTTGTATTACTGGAACAATTTCCGATTATCTTACCTGTTCTTCTACAATATTTTCAATTATTTTTAGATTGATTGTCTGCTTTACTGAATGTATTTCTACATATGTTCGGTTCGCTTTTTAAAATTTTTCATAGACCAGTAAAATTTATCGTTAAATGTTGGTGATGATGATGAGGATATGAGTCATTGAGTGTTTTTCACACCAGCTACAACTGGTGGTCTTTCATTAACGTCTTAGAGATGGAAAGTCTTCTAATGTTTCCAAGACTCTTTTGAGAACTGTAGCTATTCTCAACAAAGCTCTGCTCTGGAGGGTTTTGATTATTTCTCTAATTTCCAATTTACCCCGTCTTTTTTCCAAACCTTTTTTTGGAAATTTCAAATTTAACCAACTACAATTAGTATCAGCGTTACTGTTATATTCCATATTTAACTTTTTTTTCTGACAACGACCAAGAATTTGATTAAGTTTTAGATTTTTTTTAGTTTTACTCTGTGGTCAACCAGAACGGAAAAATCCTCTACATGGTATTCTTTTTTTTAATAATTAACACTTGGTCTGGTTTTTGGCCGGAATTAGGTGATCCGTTTGTATCTCAAAATATCATTGAATTTTATGCGTTTCGTTCTCTTGGATAGATTCTCGTTTGTGCAAACACTGTTTGTTTATATGGTAAAATTTTAATACCTAGAACAATTTTCACTGGATCACTTCTACCTACTAGTCGTGCATAGATATGTACTTCTTTTTGTTCTAGTTTACGGATTTTGTTTATGATGTGATTAACCGTTTCATTGCTGTCTGCACATCACCAACACTTTCTATTCTCTTACTTATTATCCACTTTCACCTTTGCTGTTCACTTTCGTATTATCAATTTTTGCTTTTGGTCCAAATTGTTAATGAGATTATCTGACTGCTATGAATTTAACCAGTACTCACTCTATTATTGGCTCGGTGATACTTTTAAGGAACTACTTTTTTTCAATTGCTCCTTTCATGTTGTTCATTTATTTAGTTATTTTATCATACTCTTGGAATAATGCATTATTATTTTACTCTTTTGAGAGTTTTTCTCAGCAGCATTAGCTCTGCGTTTCTACAGAAATCTGAGTGACAGCAAGTCTCCTCAAGTCTCCAGGACTCTTCTCAATATTCTGGCCAATCTTAACGCTGTGTTTTGGTCGTTTATTTTTCTTATCCTCTTATTTCTAAGTTGGTCAGTACCTTCTCCAACCATTTAGTGACTGTACCGAGCGCATCATTCCCAATAAGTGTCACTGCTACTTTCATGTTCCACAGTTTTCTAAATTCTCTTGCAATGTCTCCATACTTATCTTTCTTTTTGGTCTCTTTCAAATGTCCCTTGGGGTCAGCCGAAACGGAAAAGTCCACTATTCAGCACGTTCTTTTTTTTGTTGACTATAACTAGGTCAGGCCATCAGGCCAAAATTAGGTGATCTGTTTGTATCTTAAAATCCCAGAGGAGTATGTATGTCTCATTTTCCAGGAAAGTTTCTGGGTTGTGGATATTCCATTTCTTCGTATGGTCAAGTATAAACCTCTTGCACAAATCTCAGTAGATCAACTTCCCAAACCAGTCGTGTCTAGTCTCATACACTTTTTGCGCTAACTTACTGCATTTGCTTATGTGATTGATTGTTTCCTCTTTATGACCGCATAATCTGCTATTTTGTTGTGTCTTGTGTATTTTTGCTTTGACATTGTTAGTCTTTATAGAATTGTTTTCTGCTGCTATCAGAATAGATTTAGTTTCTCTCTTAAGGATTCCGGTTCAAAGCCATGGACAAGTTTTTTTCCGTGTGCAATTTTAATTGTTTGTCAGTTGAAATGTCTATGCAGTTCTTTTCTTCCCATTTGATGTTTTTTCTGATCATTTTTGTTCTAGTGATGCTTCTGTTGTCTGCATTCTTCTTCTTCTTCTTATTATTATTATTATTATTATTATTATTATTATTATTATGTTCCCTCATTAGAGCTTTTCACATCAGCAGTAGCCGATGGTTTTTCACTGAAGTCTGATTGACAGCAAGTCTCATCAAGTCTCCAGGACTCTTCTTAGTATTCTGGCAGTTCTCAACAATGCTGTCGTTTGGATGGTCTCCACTCGTCTGCCAACGTCCAATTCCTCTAGTCCCTTTAGTAATCCCTTAGTTACTGTTCCAAACGCACCAATTACAATTGGTATAATTGTCACCTGCATGTTCCACAGTTTTTTCAGTTCCCTAGCAAGGTCGAGGTATTTATCCTTCTTTTCATATTCTTTCTGTTTTATCCTGTGGTCTGCCGGGACAGCCAAGTCGACTATTTTGCAAGTTCTCTTTTTTTGTTGATTATTATTATTCTGGTCTCCTGGCCGGGATTAGGTGATCCGTTTGTATATTAAAGCCCCATAGGAGTTTATGCGAGTCATTTTCTAGGACACGTGCTGGGTTGTGCATATACCATTTGTTAGTATGTTCGAATTTAAATTTCTTACATATTCCCCAGTGAATCACCTTACCGACCCAATCGTGTCTCGCCTTATATTCCCGCAGTGCTAATTTGCTGCATTCGCTCATTATATGATTGATGGTTTCATCTCTGTCGCCACATAGCCTGCATTTGCTATTTTTTTGCGTCTTATCTATTCTCGCTTTGATATGATTCGTTCTTATGGCTATTAGGAGAGATTCTGTTTCTCTCTTAATGTTTCCTTTCCTTAGCCATGTCCAAGTTTTGTCGTGTGAGATATTGTTTATTAGTCGTTTAAAGCGCCCATAAAGTTGTTTTCCTTTATTATTATTATTATTATTATTATTATTATTATTATTATTATTATTATTGTGGTTGTTGTTGTTGTTGTTTTATCAAATTCCTTTATCCTTTTTATTTATTTCAATATATGGGCAAGCCACTCTGAGCTTTAAACAGTAGGCTATTTTGCATCTGTTAACTTTCATAATGACGATGCTTATGTTGCATTTGTTATTTTTATTATTTAGGTTCTTGCTTTGACTAGGCTGATTTTTTTGATTAAGCTGTTTCCGACCATTCCAGACCACCACCTTGGAGAAATGGAGGTTACAATAAACAAATTGCTTCATAAATCTTATTTATTTTATCCAACCGTGTTCATCTCTTCTTCGTAAATTTAATTTCGCATTTTATTTTTGTACCCAGTAATGATAATAATAAAAGTAATAATTAATGGTAAAATCCGGACAGAAATATTTTCAGCTTAAGTTTGATAAAACCAAAACGACGACACTATTTCTCTATGCTGACCGTAGAGAAATATACAAGATATATATTCACACTGTTGAAAGCTTTATAATTAATAATTTCGTTTGTGTGGTGAAGGTAAAATAATTACGGATTAAGAATGTTTTTTCTAGATTTTAATATGAATGGGAAATGTATGTTAAAGAAAATTATGCGTATGTACAAAGGATATCGAGCAGTTTACAAGTTTATACTTTGGGAATATGTTGGTTGGCATTTTCTCTCAATACAATTTGGGAAATGGAAATCAATAATCAATTAATATTGCTAGAGAGTATATTCATAACTAACTTTTTGAAAAGCACATATGTAAAACATGAAGATGAGGGAACGGTGAAATTATAAATATATTGTTAATACATAAATCGAAGCAGGTTATACTGACATGAACACATCCTCTTTGAGTTTGTGATATATACGCTCATATAGAGTGCTAACAGTCTTAATTTTTTCACAGAATATCGGTGATTTCATGGCCACACTCATCACATAACAATCATCATCATCATCATGTCGCGCCGCCTGCGCGGATATCCCTGACCGTCTCTCGCCATTTCTCCCTATCATTCATCGCCTCCGGCAGGTCTTCAGGATTACAACCCGTGTCCTCACATAGCTGCTGTATGTAAGTTCGTGCTGGTCGTCCCACTCTTGCACATCCATGAGTGGGGGTCCACAGGAGTACATCGCTTATGAGCTCGTCCTTGCTTCTCCAGCAGTGTCCTGCGTGTCTGGTTCGTCGAACTTGTATAGTTTTTGTGATGGGGGGCAAGTGTCCGTATAGTTGGAGTCTCGTGGGGTGTTGTCGCCAGGACTTGTTTAATACTGCTCTCAACATTCTTGTGTAATTTCCGTCCAGCCTCCTCTCCAGCCGCTTCGTAAGCGTCCATGTGGTGCATCCATATAGCAGTATCGACACAACCGCTGCCTGGAAGAAGCTGCGTTTCATTTTATCTGTTAGGTCCGACTTCCATATGATCGAGAGCCTATCGATAGCTGTCCATGCCTTCGTCAGTCGTGTGTCGATGTCCTTCTCGGTTGATGAGACGCTGCTTCCTAGGTAGGTGAATTTGTCGACTAGTTTCAGAAAGGCTCCGTCTAGTGTGGCAATGTTGCCTGTTTGGTTGTAACACATATATTCGGTTTTGTTTGCATTGACATGTAGGCCAATGCCAGCTGCAGCTCGTTCCAGACTATGTAGTAGTGTCTCTGCTTGATTAGGCGTATTCGCTAGTAACGCCAAGTCATCAGCGTAGTCGGCGTCCGTGATTGTTTTTGCGGGGTACCTTTTGCTTCTTCTCTTAGTCAGCTCAAAGCCATTTTCTCTGATTTTGTCGATCGAAGTCCTAAGCACATAGTCTAGACAGATGATAAAGAGGTACGGGGCTAGTGTGTCTCCTTGTAGTACTCCTGCAACAATGTCGAAGTATTCCGTGTCTCCATCTGGTGAACGTACTTTTACTTTGGTGTTTCTGTAGAGAATCATTATCGCTGCTACGGTTTCTTTTGGTAGGCCGTAAGCTAGTAGGATTTGCTCCATCTTCCCTCTGTGTATGGAATCGAAGGCCTTGGTAAAGTCGACAAATAGTAATGTCGCCTGTAAGTTTTTTGCTCGAACGCCTTCCAGGATTCTACGGATGGTCAGTATTTGTGAGGTTGTGGATCTATTTCTCCGGAAGCCATTTTGGTTTTTCCTAAGGATGTTTTCCATTTTGGGTTCTATGCGGTTTCGTAGTAGGGCATTGTAGATTTTGGCTGCTATGGATGTAAGTGTTATCCCTCGGTAGTTCTTGGCTAGTCCGAGGTCGCCTTTTTTAGGGAATGGAAGGATGCATCCCTTCGTCCATCGTTCTATCCTATTTTGACTATAGACTGCGTTGCATTGGCGGAGCAGTATATCGTCGAATTGTCTCGTCTTCCACACTTCTGGGGGGATCTCGTCTAGCCCCGCCGCTTTCCTATTTTTAATTCTTCTGAGAACCGTGTCGAGTTCTTCTTTGGTGAAAGGACCTAGTTTTACGTCTAATTGCTTACTAATAATTCTGGTGATCGGTTCATCCGTTATTTCCGGTGGGTTTCCTAGTAGATTTTTGAAATGCTGTTCCCACAGTTTTATTCTTTCTTGTTGGCTTGCAGCTTTCAATTTTGCTTTGGCTGTGCTCTTCCTTCCACTTACTTCGTTTATTGTTTGCCAGGCTATCCTGGATTGCCTATCTTCCACCGAGTCTCTAATCTTATCTATCTGATTTTGTACGTATTCTGCCTGTTCTTTTAGGTATATTCCTGTTAATTGATGTTGCGCCTTTTCTAGTTCTCGTGTATTTGTATTTGTTGGGTTCTGTTGATAGTTTTTGGAGGCAGTCTTCACAAGTGCACGTTTTTCTCTAGCTGCTAGCGTTTCCCAAGGGACTCTATATTTAGTTCTAGGTTTTGTTGGAATACACTTTTCTGCCGCCTCCAGGTGTGCTTCTACAAAATTTTCATATTCGTCATTTGGGGTGCCTATTTCTACCTTCTCTTGTAGTGCTTCGAATCTGTTTCTTAATTCTAATGCATATTTATCTCTAATATCTCTGTTGTTGAGTAGGGCCCAGTCATAGTGCTTGGTCGTCGCTTTACGTGTGGCGTTTTTTCTTAGGCTTAGTCGTACTTTGGCCGTAACTATTCGATGATCGGAGGACACACCCTCGAAGGAGGAGTATGCCTCGCAGTTCATCGCACTATTCTTCCATTTCCTGTTTATAAGGACGTAGTCTATCTGTGCTTTACTCTTATTCGCGTATGTGTAGGTCCATAATTTCCCCTCCCTTTTTTGAAAGTTTGTATTGAGGCAGGTTAATCTATTTTCTATCATGAAATCTATTAAATGCTGTCCATTCCTGTTAGACGCGTAGTGTAGGCTGTATTTGTTGTGTCTGTTTTTCCCGATTTGTGCATTCATATCTCCGCCAATGACTAGCAGGTTGTGTTTCGGAATGCTACGTACTAGGGAGGATAGATCTTCGTAGAAGGTGGCTATTTCGTTTTCTTCGCTAACATTGGTAGGGCTGTAGCAGGAGATAATTGTTGCTTTGGGGTTGCCATTAAACGTTGCGGCCATCATCCTAGGTTGTATTCTCTCAATGCTGTTCAGTGTTTTTAACGCTCTCGGTCCTAGAAGTATTCCCACCCCTCCTACCGATGCATTGACAGAGTTTTTCCATGCCGATACAGTCACCAGCATCCATCCATTTCCAGTTTCGTGATACTTGATATCTTCGGTGTGCGTGTATCGGTGCTCTTGTATGCAAATTATATCTATCTTATGTTCTACGGCTGATGCAGTTAGCTCTGATAGTTGACCTATTCTATTTAGGGTTCTTACGTTAAATGTCGCTATCTGAATTGTTTGTTTGCATTTTAGTAGTTTTTGTTTGTGTTTGAGCTCTGTAGCTGATTTTTCGAACACCGAGGCCAGGGCTCCAACCTCAGCAGGACGCGCCCCTTTTTTACCCGCGCGAAGAGCGATGCGGTTTATGGATCTGGTTTGAGTACTAGTCATGGTTATCTTTCGATGGCTGTTTTTGTTCTCATCTATAGAAGCCACTCTTATAGATGAGCAGCAGTAGTTCCCCGATCGAACTGGCAATCTTGAGCGTTAAGCCGCAAGACTCACACATACAGCATGCTGCTTCCCATGTGTACGCGGTAGTAATTAAAAAAAAAAAAATTCTTTTTTTTTTTAATCTTAAGTTTTAACTTAGTTAAAGTCCAGGACTGCTGGATGTTAAAAATTCAAAGAAATTTTGTGGTATATTTCATGGTTATCTAGTGGTGGACAGACAGAGAGAGAGAGAGAAAGAGAGACACACAGAGAGAGAGAGAGAGAGAGAGAGAGAAAGAAAGAGAGAGGAGGAGTCAACTCTTTTATGGCTTTCGTCTTTAGCACGTGTTAGACTACATTTGAGGTGTTTTGGATTTTTTTTTTCCTTTCTTTTCAGGGGGGGGCAATTTGGGGGGTTTTCTTTAGCAAATTTAGAAATTCGCCTTCCAAAAGTAAAGTTTTCCTGAAATTTAAGTCGCATAAGTCTTCATTCTTCATTTAAACAACACAATACAGCTGAGATTTAAGACATTACTATTTTAAATCAAATGTGCATTTTTAAATGAATAGTTTAGTAGAATAAATTTACTGACCTCTGTGAAAAAACTTCTGGAAACGGAATCACTTCCAAACGTATGCATACTATTTCAACAAATGAAGGATTAAATTATTACTAATTTTAGTATTTATATTAAAGGTTCCACTCCTATATCATGGTCAACTGGTGGTGGACAGAGAGAGAGAAAGAAAGAGAGAGGAGGAGTCAACTCTTTTATGGCTTTCGTCTTTAGCACGTGTTAGACTACATTTGAGGTGTTTTGGATTTTTTTTTTCCTTTCTTTTCAGGGGGGGGCAATTTGGGGGGTTTTCTTTAGCAAATTTAGAAATTCGCCTTCCAAAAGTAAAGTTTTCCTGAAATTTAAGTCGCATAAGTCTTCATTCTTCATTTAAACAACACAATACAGCTGAGATTTAAGACATTACTATTTTAAATCAAATGTGCATTTTTAAATGAATAGTTTAGTAGAATAAATTTACTGACCTCTGTGAAAAAACTTCTGGAAACGGAATCACTTCCAAACGTATGCATACTATTTCAACAAATGAAGGATTAAATTATTACTAATTTTAGTATTTATATTAAAGGTTCCACTCCTATATCATGGTCAACTGGTGGTGGACAGAGAGAGAGAAAGAAAGAGAGAGGAGGAGTCAACTCTTTTATGGCTTTCGTCTTTAGCACGTGTTAGACTACATTTGAGGTGTTTTGGATTTTTTTTTTCCTTTCTTTTCAGGGGGGGGCAATTTGGGGGGTTTTCTTTAGCAAATTTAGAAATTCGCCTTCCAAAAGTAAAGTTTTCCTGAAATTTAAGTCGCATAAGTCTTCATTCTTCATTTAAACAACACAATACAGCTGAGATTTAAGACATTACTATTTTAAATCAAATGTGCATTTTTAAATGAATAGTTTAGTAGAATAAATTTACTGACCTCTGTGAAAAAACTTCTGGAAACGGAATCACTTCCAAACGTATGCATACTATTTCAACAAATGAAGGATTAAATTATTACTAATTTTAGTATTTATATTAAAGGTTCCACTCCTATATCATGGTCAACTGGTGGTGGACAGAGAGAGAGAAAGAAAGAGAGAGGAGGAGTCAACTCTTTTATGGCTTTCGTCTTTAGCACGTGTTAGACTACATTTGAGGTGTTTTGGATTTTTTTTTTCCTTTCTTTTCAGGGGGGGGGCAATTTGGGGGGTTTTCTTTAGCAAATTTAGAAATTCACATAACAATAATATAGATAATTACTTAATAATAGCTCGGAAGAGATTATATACACTCACTACTGACGAAAGTATTTTTTCCATATTGCTTGGGATAATATTTAAGGATATAACCCAACGTACCTATGTAAATACATTATATTAAAATAATTTCTGAATTTTATGGTTTGATGATACCATGGGAAATAAGTGTTGCATGATTTGCTAAGAGGAACCGCAATATATAGACAATGCTTGATGGATGATCCGACTGCTTGTAGAGACGAGACCAGCAAAAGACTCATATCTAGATATATAGAGATAGAGAGAAAAGAAAAAGAGAGACACAATCTAATATACTTTCATACGTATATATGTCAGAATCTCTTTGATGTCTATTCTGTTCATAAGACCATTTACACACATACACACACACACACACACACACACACATACACACACACACACGCATATATATATATATATATATATATATATATATATATATATATATATATATAGATCGATATATATATATATATATATATATATATAGAGAGAGAGAGAGAGAGGTGTATGCCATCATCAGGGGGCTTGCACTTGCTATGGGATGTCAGATTTGGGAGAAAAAGAGTGTTGTACTTTTCGTATAAGCGTGTCCTATCACTAACCAAATGTACAGAAATCTCCTTTAACCCCAGGTCGACCAAAGAGTTGCAATATATGCAGGCTTAACGATCGGTGGGCTCATAGTCATTATTATGCACGTGGGCTGCACAAGTCATGTCTAACTCTCTTGAAAGAACAGCTTCGTGCCTTTTTCAAGATGATGAGTATCTGGCCAGCTCTCTCTCCGTTGTAGCGCTGCTCACCCCAAGAAACAGGAAAATTCCCAGGAAAGTTTACCCAAAGAAAGGCCTTTTCAACCATTAGCCATCAGTGACATGTGGCTGACGGTTATTCATAACAGCTGGAAGAGAACAAAAGGAAGATACACCAGCACAAAATATAGAATGAATATGGAAACGTGGAATGTTTCGACACTTCTTGGCCGAAAGAAGTCAAACAACTTTGAAAGATTGGTTGGTTGGTTGGTTGGTTGGTTAGTTTTAATGGCATATCTTTGTAGGTTATTTAACGCCAAATTCATTTTTATGTAAATAATCAGTTCTATTTCAAACACTTTAGTGTAGCATGCGTACACGGTTTAATTGTCAAATACATGTCTATTTAAAGCTATTCAGTTTATACAAACAGTTTGAATTCGGCTAATTCACTTTAGTATAAATACATATTTTGTTTACACACAATTAAATGTCAAAACAGTTCTATATTAAATAATTCAATTTTGTGTAAGTACAATTTCAATATCAAAAGCAGTTCCATTTCAAACAATTTAGTTTAGCATAAGTACGCACTTTAAATGTAATAACAGTTTAATTGTCTAAGAAATCCTATTGCAAGCTATTAAGTTTAGTCAACCAGTACTAATTCAAACTATTCAGTTTAGCACAATTGTGCAGTTAATTCTATTTAACCCATAAATAGGACCCTTATCAGTTTCTACCACTCCGAGTCAGAGTGGAGCTGGGAGTGATAGCAATAAAGGGGTACTTCGCATTCCCCAAAGCTGCAGCATTATCGAAACATCACCATCAGATTGTCTAGTGTCATATTAAGGACACTCCTGTAAGGGGGTGTCTTATCCCTATGCAGAGAAGCAGTTAATGAATTTTACAGTCCTATCCGACAGGGCAACTTGAAAAATGGACAGATATATGAGCAAAAGAGTAAACTCGAAACAATGACGATATTACCGCATTGCCAATAACCCGTCTTCGTGAAGATATTCCTTCTACTGGTTAAGTAAATCCAAATGGTTTCAAAAGGATGGGAATATTGGCTTTGCTATTGGGGCCAAATAATCAACAAATAAAAACTCAATGGCGTTTATGAAAGATTGATGCACCTTTAAGTCCCTTTACCATAAAACACATTTATGATTTATTTTTCTATATATGCTCAAACTGTTGATAGCAGCGAGAAATCTGTTATTGACTTCAATCATAATCTTAGCTCAGCCGTAAAATCGATTCAAAACGGTGAGAAAATCATCCCCCGATAACTTCATCTTCAGTTTTGAGCACAATCACGTGATCTATGTAACACAAAAGAATCATGGATTTGGTAAGATGAATAGTAAGACTTCGCTTTTTCAGCTCTGAATTCGAACTCGTTATTTGAACACTGTCAAGGTTACTTGGACACACTCTAAATCCAAACATGAGCATATCCTTGATTATTTTATTACAAGGAAAAGAGACCATCGGGATATTTGCAGAAATCCGATTTTTGGAAATTACACATTTAAAAGGCTGCTGGAGGCGGTCAGCAAAGGATTTACAAAATTTTTGCTCAATTTGCGAATCAAATTGATATGGCTTTCTCTTCTCCAAAGATTCCATTTGGCTTTAGATCTGTCTACATTTATACAGACCTGATTTTCTCCACTTGTTAACGCCCGTGATGTTGTATCAAAATCATGTGAATCTTTACCAGATGTCTGTTTATTTAGCTAATGTTTCTGATGGTATCAATGAGACAGCTCTGTTGATCCTCCTCAGCTAATTTTGCTGTGCACCTCATTTTGTCAACATATTCACACATTACCATTGTTACATGAGAGCTCGTTTCAATTTAAACGGCTCACTTTTGGAATATATTTCCTTCCATTGATAACGGGGATAAACAAGGCGACAATTTTCTGGTATCAGTCTCGTACATATTTCAAGACTGTTACATCGGCGTCTACATTCGATTCTAAACAACAAAAAGAGCTTTTAATATCATACACTTCAACGCAAGGCCAAAGACTTTCGAGATCCATGTTAACAAGCTGCTCTACGACGACCAAACATATCTCGTTTGTATTACCCCAACAGATGTGCTAGTTATTATGGATCTCTTTTCCAGAGCAAGTACAACTTAGGGTTTATCAGTCTCCAACTTCAGGTGAGCCGTATGTCAAACAAACATCTTCAAGTTCACCAGACTGGGTTTGGTTTATTCTTTTGTATACATTGGCAGTAGTCATTCTGGAAACGAGAATCTTGATTCGGAAAAAAAAAACATTAAAAAACAACCAAAAAGAAACAGTGATACTTTCAGGAATTTTGAAAACCTTGCGTCGTCTAACAAAAGAATCCCTATCAAAACCTGACTTAATATCAAGGAAGGGCACGTTTTATGTTCTTTTATACACTTCGGAGACCAGGACATCTTATCGACGACACGTGTAAACATTGGACAGATTCCAAAAAGTTTTTCTTAAAAGGATCCGAACACTAGACACCCTTGTCTCCTGCCAGCCAATGTATACAATATTGGGATTTTCTCATATGCAAGCAAATCACGTGGGCTGGGCACCTTCTAACGATGAAAGACATTAAGCTGATCAAGCAGGTGTGATGTGGAGAGTTTCAACATCGTAAACGTCGAAGCTATAAACCTAAAAATCATTTTAATGATAACCTCGAGGTGCTCGAATCAAATGACGGTAAATCGATCAACTTCGAAGAAATTCATCTGCGGAAGTTGTAAAGCATTTGAAGCACAGTCAATCGAACACTCCAGTATGAAGCGAGCACTTCGGAAACAAGATTTTATAGAGGACATGTTGGAGACTAAACATATTTATAACATAAGAATTACAGTTGTTTAGTCCAAAGTTGGACGTGATAGTCATATGAGATCTCATTACAGTAAACATGCGATAAATCACTTTACAAAATCTTTCTGTAGCAAGCAAAAGGAAACTCGTGTCAACCAACAATGAAATCATGTTCTCTGCAACAAATTGGTTATAAAGTAAAAGAGTCTGCAGTTGGTTTCAGAAGTCATGTAAGGTTGCACGGGGACAATTTCAACTCGAAACGACAGTTAATTCTGTTGTCACGCATACAATAGGGCTGACAAGGATATTCTTTTCCTGGGGAATAAGGCATGCTCACAAATGTACTCTTAGAAAATCAAAAATATTGCCTACTTCAGCAAAGACGTAACAGTCATTACATATCTGCCCGTGTTCGTATTTGTAAGTGCGTTTACATATATGTATATACGTTTGTGAACATATATAAACGTCCATCGGTATGTCTGCAGGATAAAAGCAAGAAAATAATTTATTTTCTGCGATATGTATGTATTTTTCAATTTTCTTGTTCTATTTATTCAAAAAAACCCAAAACTATACACTAGATTACATATCAATCTATCATTCTTGCGCTTCAACTATCTCTCTCATATATATATATATATATATATATATATATATGTAGGTTGCATTCACAAAGGAGAGTTTCTCTGTGAACATTATATATATATATATATATATATATATATATATATGCGTGTGTGCGTGCGTCTCTCTCTCTCTCTCTCTTACTCTCTCTCTCTCTCTCTCTGTTTGATTGTGTGTGTACGTGCGTGTGTATTTTGACATCTGTCCCCAGGAGCAGGCTATGAACCAAGGTACGTTTTTGGCATGGATTAACAGGACTGAAATCAGAATTTTCCTTCTCCCATACCAGTTGCCACATCATTGTTAAAGAGCCCAGTTCCCTTGGTATTTACACCTAGATGGAGGGAAATAATTAGATGCATACGTACTCCATGAGTATCAGTACCATGTCATCATCATGATCATCATGTCGTGCCAACAGCACGGATATCCCTGACTCTCTCTCGCCACTCCTCCATATCCTTTATCGCTTCAGGCAAATCCTCAGGGTTACATCCCGTATCCTCACAGAGCTAGCGTATGTAGTTTCGAGCTGGTCGCGCTGCTTTCCTCGGCCATGTGTGTGGGGGCCATAGGAGATCATCACTTATGAGCTCGTCCCTTCTTCTCCAGCAGTGTCCTGCATGTCTGGTTCGTCTCAGTTTGATAGTTTTCGTAATGGGATGTAGGTGGGCCGTACAACTGGTGCTTTGTTGGGGTGTTGCTTTCAGAACTTGTTCAAAATTGCTTGCAGTACCATGTGAAATGCTAAAAGACTTCTGGAATTTGAAATTGTCTTATACGACGATACCGATTATGCTATGATAACTTACATGAATATGAATATGTGTATATGTTCAATGCGCTCATATATATATATATATATATATATATATATATATATATATATATATATATAAGAGCGCATTGAATATATATATATATATATATATATATATACGTGCAGACACCGCCTATGTGTTTTTGTGTACTATTCAAATTATATTCTGGCCTGGAAATGATAGACTGAGGCTTAATTACTTATGGATGTTCCCACACTCGAGACTATTTGATTTTCCCCAAGAATGACTTATACCATGTTTTCCTTGCAGTATTTCCTGCTGCTCGCAGTAGCCGCCGATTGCGCAAGAATTGATCGCCTTCTTCTCGAATTACTTGTAAATCTCTCGAGGCATTTGTCGTATTATAATATATATATATCACTTTATTTCTTTCTCATATTATCCTCGCCATGTACAAATATATGAATTGGTCGTTCTTAAAGATGTTGAAAAGACAGATAAATAATGAGTCAGTCATGAAATAAATGTACATGACAATGACTAACAAGTTATGAGAGGGTGAAATTTTTCTTAAAATACTCATATAGTACCGTTTTCTTAAAATACTCATATAGTACCGTTTTCTTAAAATACTCATATAGTACCGTTTTCTTAAAATACTCATATAGTACCGTTTTTTCTTAAAATACTCATACAGTACCGTTTTCTTAAAATACTCATATAGTACCGTTACCGGTATTCTTGTTGAATACCGGTAACGGTACTATATGAGCTATGGCAAGGTTCAAAGGATATTCGTACCATTGCCAAGAGTGTCATTCTGGAAGTGAACAGAATAGCTTTTAAGGATCTAGCAGTCTAATTTGTTAATTACTATGACATGTACATTCCTTATATTACCATGGCCGTACGCAGAATAGTTTTTAAACTAGATATTACATCGTTTTTTTTTTATACATTAATGGTATATCAATAGACAAATTAGGTGCTTTTCCTAAAACCAGAGGGTCTATTGTCAAGCATAGCAAGGCATAATCTAGCAGTGGAACTAACTGCAATTTATGCTTAGAAGATGCACTCCAAATTTACCTTTCCTGGCATTGATGCACAGTTAAAAGAAGTGACTGTAGTCTTATGGTTAATGTCAAACAAGTGAGGATAAATGAGGTGGTGAATACGTAGAAAAAATATGTATATGGATACAAATTTTATACTGCACAGATTTTGTGAAATCAGCGCATTACCATATTCTTATATCGTTAAATTTGTCTAGAAAAGAACGTATTAGGCATAAATGTTTTTCTAGGTGGATGTCAGGATAGATAAGGGCATAAAATAAATAAGATAAACACGTATTAAAAGAGAATAAATAAGGTTATACATTACAGTAAAGCAAGTAAATACAATGTCACCAGGGTAGCTCTTGCTACTTACTCTGTGAATGATTTACAGTCAAATGTAATATTTTTATTGGGAGAATCCATTGTCTACCGAAAATAGGGGTGATACAATGTTATAGAAAAAACACGGTGTTACCAATAGTTGAGTGAAAGGCAGTTCATACGTTCCAGTCATGCTATTTCTAAAATGAACGTATTAGAGTCTTTGGATGTCGAGCTAGATTTCGACTATGCCGCATTCCATCACGTTAGCCTCTATGCTATGGTGATTTCACCTCTCGACTCTTGTGTTAATCCTTGATAGCTTAAAAACCTTTTTAATACCAATATCATTATAAGGGTTGGTTTTGTGTGGTATATTTGTTTAAGGGTATATTAACTTTTGTTGGTTATTTTATGTTAAAGAAATTCTTGTTGAATACCGGTAACGGTACTATATGAGCTATAGCAAGGTTCAAAGGATATTCGTACCATTGCCAAGAGTGTCATTCTGGAAGTGAACAGAATAGCTTTTAAGGATCTAGCAGTCTAATTTGTTAATTACTATGACATGTAGATTCCTTATGTTACCATGGCCCTACGCAGAATAGTTTTTAAACTAGATATTATATCGTTTTCTTTTTGATACATTAATGGTATATCAATAGACAAATTAGGTGCTTTTCCTAAAATCAGAGGGTCTATTGTCAAGCATAGCAAGGCATAATCTAGCAGTGGAACTAACTGCAATTTATGCTTAGAAGATGCACTCCAAATTTACCTTTTCCAGGCATTGATGCACAGTTAAAAGAAGTGACTGTAGTCTTATGGTTAATGTCATCTGAAATGGACACAGAGTCACGGGTTCAAATCCTGGACGAGGCTAAGTGAATTTTACATATGACTAATACCCTTGGGGAAAGGTATGAATCCCTCCGTCTATGGGCAAAAAGTTGGGCAAACTATGTTCTTCAGCATTGAGCCGGCAACCACTATAGGAGAAAAAAATTCTGAATCCAAACCTGTTAAACTCCACTTAAAAGTTGAATTTGTGTCATATCCTAGCCATGTGGAGAGGTTGATAAACACATACATTGTTAAATAAAAAAAATTGAATTGCCATCTTCCGATTTATATGAAATAGATATCCAAGATAATATCTATTATAAAAATAAAAGTCTACATTAACTGCGCGGAAAAAAAACAAAAAAACTTTTGTTCATTTGACAAATTTCTAAGAAGCCAGATGGGACTTCGTAAATGTAAATAGAATGAATTTAAATTATGCACAGATTGGTAGATATTCATCAGCGTATGTGTGAGTAAATGTCCGCACAGCTACAAAGTTCCTTAGAATAACGATTAGCGAGCATAGTTCTACTAACAGTCACAATTGTGTTCTTGAAAAGAATAAAGATTTACTCGATAAAAAAAGGTTCAAGGGCAGATGAAGAACATGGGACAATTGTTACAAGCCATTCTTTTAAACTATTGCTGTAGTGTAGTTTCTCTAAGACCGTTGCGATTATGTGGAGTCTCAAAGACGATTGACTTAATGCATAGTTTCTAGCTCAATTATTATAATGACGAGTCTATAATGTCATGGTTACATTACAGAGTCAATAAAATCATTGCTATTATTCTGTCTATAATACTATTGGCATTATGTAGAGTCTTTAATATTATCACTATCATCTCACCGACTACATCTTTGCATAGGGGTAAGTCTCCCCCAACGAGTGCCCTCGATATGATATTAAACCATCTACTAACGAGAATCAAAGTTTGAAGATTTGGGGAATGTGGTGGACCCCATTTTTGCCATTTCTTCCTGGTCAACTCTGACTTAGAGTGGTAACGCCCGTTAGGGTCCTATCTATGGGTCTAATTATATTTGACATTTAAAGTGTTAGCAAAAAAATGATTTATGATAAAAGGAATTGTTAGCTATAGAACAGTTTGATCACTTAACTGTGTGTAAAAAATGCCTAATTGAATTATAGTGATACATTGTAATAGTTGGAAACATTTAACTAAGTACACATGAATAAGAGATGATAGCTAGAATTATTACTGTAAAATTGCGACACTTGAAAGTCTGTCACTGAGTGCCTAAATTGAAAATTTGGTATCACATAGCAATACTTGGTAATATTTGACTGTGCAAAAGAATGAATTCCTTTGAATGGAATAATTAGTATTAAATTACAATAATTGTAAACACTTAACAGTCTGTAAACAAATGATCAATTGTAAATAGGATTACTGTTTTGATTGAAATACTTGTAAAAAATTACCTGAGTGTCAAAAATGATCTTAGCCTAGTTAAAAATGTTATCAGCAAAAAGTTTTTAAAGATCATATAGATGTAATACATATGTATATAAAGATTTGGCATTAAATAAATTACAGTGTATAATATGCCATAAAACCCATCCAAACTAAACCAAACTAAACTATCCTCCATCCACAATGAGTATCCAGTGAATGATATAAAATTAAATTTGATGATGCGGTTCCAGTCCTGGAACCTGAAGGAATGTGGAATCTCTAACACCATTTCTTTAATTCAAATATATAACACCACCATTGATATAGTATTGTGCATGTAAAACTTTTGCAAAAATATAGAGACTTAAAACAAATGCTATTATATAGAGTCTTTAAACGATTGCTATTATAGAGATTATAACGATATCGCTTTATATTAGAGTATCAAACACTATGGCTTTTGTGCAAAACGAAAAATTGTCTCTTACAAATATTGCTATCATGGAGAGTCGTTAAACCATAACTAAAGTATGAAATATCTATCACTATTGTTATAACATCAATGTAAGACAGTCTGTAAGACGACGGTTATAATGTACACTCTTTAAAACGAAAGCATCAATGAAAAATCTATTACACCATTGCTATAATTACAGAGTGCCTAGATCTTGGCTTTTATGACAGCAAAGATTAGGAAACCATTTACATATTTTTGTGTGCGTCTGTGCGTGAATCTGTATGAAGGAATATATATTGGAGTTTCTGTATTTATAAAGAAGATAGGGAGATAAAGAAGAAAACAGATGAACACTACCGACTTCCGTCTTTCGTCAAATCGTCACTAAATAAATACAGAAATATGATCTCTTAATATATATATATATATATATATATATATATATATATATATATATATACATTCAATTAAGAAAAGCATGAATGCTACAATAAGTAATAAACAATTACCAAGATTGAAACTTTATACATAAATTTTAGATTGTAATATTTCAGATGTAACTGAATATTTCATAAATAGTTTAACAATTTATAAGTAATGTGGTTGTGCCAACAGATCAAATATGCTATCTTGTCAAAATCTAGAAATGTTCTGATTTGACGAACAAATGGAGTACATTCCGATATAATTAAAATAACATATTTGGCCTAAACTTTGATTTATGTAAGTGCAGCATGCTCATACTCATTAGACATTGCTCCAACAGTCTTATCTTTTTTCTCTAACTGGAAATTCATTTAAAGATTAAAAGTGCTGATAACGACAAAGTGATCAAGAAGCAATTTCAGGGATATTTCGACAAATGAATAAAACTTTGTAATAAATATCTCTAATATGTAGGACATTGTTAAAAACAAAAGTAACGTTACATCTACTGTACGTTTATCCCTTTGTAAACATAGCTTCAATATCGATAAGATTTTAACATACCATGTCTAAGCAACTATTTTTCATGTAAGCATAATATTTACAATGACTAAGTACCAAACATTTTGTCCTTAGACTAAGTATATTTTGATTGATAAAAAATGTTAACGCAAAGACTATTAAACAAAGTCCGTTTATGCTATCATAATTACGTTTTCCCATACTTTGCTCCCAAATTGTTTTGCGTCCCTTGCATCCTGTTGTTGTAATGTCTTTGTGAATCCTTCCCTTCTCGTTAGTAGAATATTTTTCGTTGCTTTGGAAAGAACTATTTCGTTTCATTGTTTTATCTAGTCTCAGTATCTTTTTAATCTTCCTTCTTTTGCCTCTACCATCTGATTTATTCCTCCAGCTGTATCGTTTATTTTGATTGTACGGCTTTTTTCCTCTATCTTAGTATTTTCGCTTGTTGTCGTAGATTTCTAATCAGTGTTTCCAGTTTGATTTACTATTCAGGTTCTGAGTTTCGGTACGTGTTCTTTCGGAAAACTCCGATTTTAGTACATGCAAACTTCGCTCCTACATAGATTTGTTCGTTTAATTCCATGATGTAGTTCGTCGAGATATGTTTTAATAATTTGGTTTATTTTTCAGTTTTTGTCTGGACTTTTTCCAGCCTTGGTTCTTGAGAGATGGTAATGTCATCATCATCATCATCATATCGTGCTGGCAGCACGGATATCCCTGACCCTCTCTCGCCACTCCTCCCTATCGTTCATCGCCCTAGGTAGGTCTTCAGGACAACAACCTGTATCCTCACATAGCTGCTGAATGTACGTTCGTGCTGGTCGTCCTGCTTTTGCGCGGCCGTGTGTGGGGATCCATAAGAGTACATCTCTTATGAGTTCATCTCTGCTTCTCCAGCAATGTCCTTGTGGTTTTCCTTAAAGACATCATTCTCTCAAATGTTCCTATTAACATTTATATTTTCTTCTTGAATTATTATTCGTTCTGTGTTGTTTAGTGTGTTCTTTCGATTAACATTACTTAGCATACCAATTCGGTTATTGTATTCTTGTTTTTCATTGTTTAGCGTATCGATTATTGTATTAGGCTCTCGTTGACACAATTCCATATTGATTTCCTAGTATATTTCTAATATTTCAAGGTCAGAAAATCAGTCTTTCCTTGCTATCGTCCACGATTAGTCAACAACTCATTAACTTGTTGTTTTAAATCTAGCGAATTCTTACCAGATTTCAAGAATTATTTTTCTGTACCCTCTTTGACTACAACTTTATTGTCTTCCTTGTCTATTTTTCCGCTTGTGTTTCTAATTTGAGTGGTTGTTTAGTTAGTTGTTTGTGTAGCTGAATAATAAACAATCAACATTCGCGAGATGCCGATCATGTACAACCAATTGGCCACCAAGGGAGCACGTGCCCATCATGAAAGTCAAACTTATTCTCTGGGCCCAACGTTCAATTATGTTTTGGTATTGCATTTTTTCCCGGGTAGTATATAGTGGCTATCCCTAGCCAAGGTCTTGTTTATTATCTGTACACTCGTCAAACATATGACCAAGTACCCTGAAAGTAAGAGAACCCGTAAGGGTATCATAAAAATATTAGTATTATCAATGTTTAACTTTTATTAGAGTTTCGCACACTAGAGCTAGCTGGTGGTTTTTCAATAGAGTTTGAATGAGTGCAATGATCCTCAAGTCTCCAGGACTCTTCTCAGTATTCTGACCGATCACAATAATGTTTCAGTCTAGATTGTCTCTACATGTCCTCTAATATATGTGTCTACTAGTCCCTTTTGTTAAACCTTCGGGGATTGTTCTAAGTACACAAATTAAAATTGCTATCACCGTCACCTTCATGTTCCATAGTTATTTTTCTTCGCTTGCAAGGTCTACATATTTATCTTTATTTTTCCTTTCTTTTAATTTTACTCTGTAGACTGCCGGGACGACAGAGACCACTATTCAGCAGGTTCTCGTTTTTTTCTCACTAGGTTTCGTTGTCTGGCCGAGATTAGATGATACATTTGTATCTCAGAATGTACTTTGTGAGTTTCATTCTCCCGAACGGATTTCGAATTGGGAATGTACGACTTCTTCATTTGGTAAAATCAAATTTTTTTCCCTGTTCACTGTTGATCCCTTTACCAACCCAGTTGTGTCTAGTCTTAAACACTTTTGTCACAATTTCTGCTATATAGCTTGGTTTGGAGTAGTTAGTTTTCCTGTTAACCTGAAATACTTTTTCTTAATTTTCTTTTTCATATCCACTTGTTTGGTTGTGTCCGCATCCAAGTATTTATAAGTTTCCTTTTCTCCTAGCGTTTTGGCCCTTTCCTGATTGACAGTTCTATTCCTTCTCTTATTTGCATTTTTCCGTTTCTCATTATTGGTATGGCACATTTTTCTCTGCAAAATTCCTTCCCTCTATCCTGACTGTATATCCTCACTGTCTATATTAAGGTTTCCGAATTTTTCTCATTTTCGAAAAACAGATTGATGCTACCCATATACGTTAATTGGTTAATCGTTTCTTGTGATGTATAAAGCTTATAATCCCCTACCATTTCTTAACTATATTATTGAGTGAATAATCCTTGCGTGTTACTTACACCAGCGTTAGCTGTGAGGCTTTTTATTAGGGTTTGAGTGACATAAATTCCCCTCAAATCTCCAGGACACTCCTCGCTATTCTTGTCGATACGTGGTTTGGACGGTCTCGATTCGTCATCCGATTTTCAACCCTTCCCGCTCACTTTCTAAATCTTTGGTGAACGTTCCAACGGTGCCAATTACAATATAAGTGTCACCCCCAAGTCCTGCAGCATTCTCAATTTTCTGGCAAGGCTCACGTACTTTTTTTTTCTCTTTTCTCTTTCTTGATTTTTCTCTCTGTGGTTCGTCGGAACGACAAAATCCACTATACGGTAATTTCTTTCGAGGAGTAATTGCACCCTTTGTATCTCAAAATCCATGAGAATTCCTCGCATCGAATTCTCCCCAACGGGATTTGGTTTGTGCATTGATCCTTTGGAAGTATGGTCGGATTTTAATTTCTCGTATAATTACTTGTGGGTCACTTTTCCAATGCATTCGAATCTATTCTTGTACTCCCTTTTTGCTATTTTTTTGCCTTCGCTTATAATGTGATTAATGATTTCATCTCTATCACCACACAACCTACAATTGCTAATCTGTAACGTATTATCAATTTGCTTTAGCATAATTGATTCTTACAGCGTTGTTTTGTGCTGCTATTAGGAGAGATTCAGTTTTTCTCTTAATGTTTCCTTTTCGTAGCCCTATTCAAATCCTCTTGAGTGAGTTTTTGCCATTTATCACATTAAACGTTCATTCATTTTTTTTTTCTTCCCATTTCCGTTTCCCTGATTTATATTGTCATTTTGTCTATCCTAATGTTCTCTGTATTCTTACTAGTTATCATTCTATTAATCCTGTCGAGTTTATTGGCAATAGTGTTAGCTGACGATCTTTTACTTGAGTCTAAGGGACAGCTAGTCTCCTGAAGTCTCCAGGACTATTCTCAGAATTCTAACAGTAACTTAACAAATTACCTGGAAGGTCACCGCTCGACCTCCGAATTCCAAATTTTCTGTCAGCCTTTCTAATTTTTTGGGAGTTGTTCCGAGCTCACCAATTAAAGTTGGTTTCCCCGTCACCTCTATTTTCCAAAGCTTTTTTACTTATCTGACAAGGCGTAAATATCTATCACTCATTTCGTTTTCAGTGATTTTCACTCTCTGTTTTGCATCGATAGGTCCTTTTTATGTCAAATTTTCAAAAGCTCTGGTCGTCTGGCCTGGATTAAGGGGTCTCTTTGTATCTCAACATACCAAAGAATTATGTGCGTCTCATTCGCCAGGTAGGATTCTTCTTTTCACACATGCCATCTTATGGTTTGATCAACTTTCTGTTTTTTGCACAATTCAGTGTCACATTGCCCACTCAGTCATCACTTGCATTATACTCATTTTATTATTTACTCCTTTAGAGATGTTCACATCAGTGTAAGCTGATGGTTTTTCACTGGTGTTTGAGTGACAGCAAATCTCCTCAAGTCTCCAGGACTCGTCTCAGGATTCTGGCTGTTCTTAGCAATGCTGTCGTTTGGATAGTCTCTAACCGTCCGCTAACTTCCAAGTCCTCCAGGCCTTTTAATAATCCTTTAGTTATTGTGCCTAACGCACCAATCACAATTGGAACAATCGTTACTTTCATGTTCCACAGCTTTTGCAATTCTCTAGCAAGATCGAGGTACTTATCATTCTTTTCCCTTTCCTTCAGATTTATTCTGTGGTCCGCCGGGACAGTCGACAATTTTGCAATTTCTCTTTTTTTCTTTTTTTTTCTTGTTGATTAATTTTACATTTTTTTTTATTATTGTTATTATAACCAGCCCACCTGGATATAATGAGAGTATTCGCCCATGTTCCAAGAGACCATGGTTTAATAACAGGTCGATTCATGCAAAAGACGCAAGACATTTTACTTGATACCTCCTTTCTTGGCACTCTGCATTATAAGGTATGTATCAATGGAAAAGGGAACAACTTCAAAGAAAGGAGAGCGCTAATTGTAATTGGTATGAAAGATATTTTCATTTTCCATAGTTTTTTCAATCCTCTCTTCTTTCAGTTTTACCCTGTGGAGGAGCCGAACAGCAAAGTCCACTATTCGGCAGGTTCATTTTCTTTTGACTGTCACTAGGCAACAGGTCGATTCATGCAAAAGACGCAAGACATTTTACTTGATACCTCCTTTCTTGGCACTCTGCATTATAAGGTATGTATCAATGGAAAAGGGAACAACTTCAAAGAAAGGAGAGCGCTAATTGTAATTGGTATGAAAGATATTTTCATTTTCCATAGTTTTTTCAATCGTCTCTTCTTTCAGTTTTACCCTGTAGAGGAGCTGAACAGCAAAGTCCACTATTCGGCAGGTTCATTTTCTTTTGACTGTCACTAGGCAACAGGTCGATTCATGCAAAAGACGCAAGACATTTTACTTGATACCTCCTTTCTTGGCACTCTGCATTATAAGGTATGTATCAATGGAAAAGGGAACAACTTCAAAGAAAGGAGAGCGCTAATTGTAATTGGTATGAAAGACATTTACATTTTCCATAGTTTTTTCAGTCCTCTCTTCTTTCAGTTTTACCCTGTGGAGGAGCCGAACAGCAAAGTCCACTATTCGGCAGGTTCATTTTCTTTTGACTGTCACTAGGCCTAATCGTATCTTCGAGATTAGGGGTCTGTTTTTATCTCAAAATCCAAGAAAACCTCATGCATCTCTTTCTCCAGGAGTGCTTCTGGGTTGTGCATACATAATCCCTTCATATGGTTAAATTTTAACGTCTTGCACAATTCCCCGTGGATCACCTTTTCAATTCAGTCGTTTCTAGTCTAATACTGTTTTTACGCTAATTCACGGCATTCGCTTATTATATTATTAATCGTTTCATCCCTGTCGCCACATAATATTCATCTGCTATTTTACAACGTTTTGGCTATTCTTGCTTTAACATAGTGATTATTTATGGCGTTTTTTTTTTTTTTTGTGCTGCTAGCAGAAAATATTCATTTTTTCTCTTAATGTTTCCCTGGAAAACATCCAATTTTCCCCGCGTGATATTTCGCTTGTCACTAGAAATACCTATAGAGTTGTTTTTCGGAACATTTTGTTTTCTGGTTATTTTTATTCAATAGATGGTTGTGTTGTTTGTATTATATCTTCTTCTTCTTCTTCTTCTTCTTCTTCTTCTTCTTCTTCTTCTTCTTCTTCTTCTTCTTCTTATTATTATTATTATTATTATTATTATTATTATTATCCTGGAGAGTTGTTCGCATTAACGCTTGCTGATGGTCCTTCACTGGAGTTTGTGTGAGAGCAAATCTCCTCAAGTTTCCAATACTCTTCTCTGTATTCTGACCAATCTCAATAATGCTGCTATTTGTATAGTCTCTACCCGTCCCGTTATTTCTAAATCCTACTGCCCTTGTAGCAATTCTTTGGTGGCTGTACCAAGATCACCTATTACGATTGGAATAATCGTCACTAGTATGTTCCACAGTTTTTGCAATTCTCTAGCAAGGTCGAGGTATTTGTTCCTCTTTTCGCTTTTCTTCAATTTTACTCTGTGGTCCACAGGGACATTAAATTCCACTATTCTCCACGTTCTCTCTTTCTTTTGTTGATTATTATAAGATCTGGTCATCTGGCCGAGATCAGGATATTCATTTGTATCTTAAAGTCCCAGAGGGGTTTGTATGTTTCATTCTCCAAGACACATACTGGGATGTGCATATACCATTTGTTCGTAGGGTCAAACTTCAATTTCTTGCACAATTCCCACTGGATCACCTTGCCTACCAAGTTGTGCATAGTCTTATGTTCTTTTGTGCTAATTTGCTGTTTTCGCTAATTATGAGATTGATTCGTCTCTATCACCACGTAACCCTTATTTGCAGTTTTGCTGCGTCTTATCAATCCTCGTTTTGATACAGTTGGTCTTAGGGCATTGTTTTGTAATGGTATTTGAAGAGATCCAGTTTCTCTTAAGGTTTCCCTTTCTAAGCCACATCCACGTTTTGTGTGAGATGTCACTTATTAGTCGCTTATAACGTCCATACAGTTGTTTGCTTCCCACTTTTTTTTTCCTGGTTATTTCCGTTCTGCTGATCTTTGTGGCGTCAGTATTGCTCCTGCTATTTGTAATCAGTCTTCCTCAGCGCTTTTCTACGTAGTCTTCGAGTCGTTTTATCGATGCATCAAAGCTGTATTCAATGCAAGTAAGTACTCTTCCTCCCTCTTTTCTTAACACATATAGTTTGTCGACGTCATCTCTGGGATGCAAGGTCTTATGCAGGATTATTAGTTTTCTGGTTCTCTTGTCCATTTTCTGAGTTCTTCTCTGGTCCATTTCAAGAATGATCCAGAGTATCTTGCGAAGTGGACCACCATTTGACAAGGTTTTTGCTATATAGTTTTGTTCTTTTGATATACTCTCTTTAGATTTCCATCCATTTCCACTTGTGTGAAAGTGTCAGCTTTCAATATTCCCTAGTATTTGTAGGTTTCCTTTTCTTCAATTCTTCTGATTATTATTTTATTTGATAGTTTAACTACTACCGTCATGTGTCGTTTGCCGCTTTTTCATTACTAGCATGGTACATTTTACTATGCCGAATTCTATTTCTACGTTTTGATTGTTTATTCTCACAGTCTCCCTTAGGCTTTCCAATTCTTTTTCGTTTTTGTCACACAGGTTGATGTCGTCAATGTACATCAAGTGGTTAATCTTTTCTTCAGATTTACTGAGTTTCTATACAGCTGTGCATTTATATAGGATATGATTCTGAGGCTATTACAAATATTAATATTGATATTGCATCTTCATGGATTATGCTTCTTTGGACCTTTACCTCCGCCAAGTTTTTTCCTCCTGCTGTCAATTCCACTCTCTTGTTTTCATGGTCTTTTCGATAAACTGTGCGGCTTTGTTGAGAATTTTATACATTAGAGACAGTGTAGTGTGCATATTTGATCTATATTAAGTAGTTCTCCTGCGCCTCTGGTTCTCTGGCGACATCCTTTCTGTTCCTCGGTGAAGATTCCCGGCTTATTAATGAATAGTAGATCCCCTTCCGAATTTGTGCCGTATTTTCCACATCGGTAAGCACGTTATGGGTCAATAGTCTTTTGGGGAAGTTCATTGAGGTGGGGTGGTGGATCAGAGTGGTCTTACCTTTGGCCATCCATTCGGGTATATCAGTTTTCTGTATGAATTAGTTCATTTCGGTAGCAAACCAAAATCCATGTATGTCACCTAGAACAAATTTGATATTTTTAGTTTTGACTAGAGTGCGTCGGCGTGTATGTTCACCTTAGGACCTTTTTCTTGCCTTCGCAACTCTATTTCTATGGGGTTTTTTTTATCCATTCGGGTTTTTTAAATGACCTTTCCCTTCATATGTTTTGCTCCAAAATCTTTTTGCTACTGTCGCATCCGATTGATGGTCGGGCTTCGTACATTCTCCCCCTACTTGTTGGGTTAAATTTCTTTCGTCATTTTGGAAAGTCCTGTTTTGTGTGTATTGCTTGATCCTATCTCGGTATCTTTTTAGTTTTCCTTTTTTCTCAAGTTATATTTTTCGTCCTATTTGGCATGCTTTTTCTATTTCGTCCGAATATATTTTAATGTTCCGTTTTTGTATTTTTGCTTGTTGTTAGTGTCTTTTTATCTGTGATTCTATTCTGAGTTCCCACAAGCGTTTTGACTTTCTGTCGGAGGTATTCAGGGGAACCCCAATTTTTTCACAGATCAATTTTGTTCCTGCATACATTAAATTGTTTAACTCCGTGATGTCCTTTGTCGGGGTATTTGTCAATTAGTCGTTCTCTTTCTGGGTTTAGAATTCGGCTGTCCTTCAGTCTTGGTTCTTGAGAGAAGCCAATGTGGTTTTCTTTTCAGCCATGATTCTTCTGATGGTATCTATATTGACTATTTCCTCTTTGGTCAGTATTTGTGTTTGTGTGTCTGTGGTGCTTGGGTCATTGTCAAGTAGTGTTTGGTTTGAATTTTCTGGCTTTACTGTATTTAGTGTCTCGGCTACGGTATTAGAGGTTTGTTGACATGTTTTCCTATATATTTGTTGATAGATTTCGAGTATTTCAAGATCAGAAAATCATCCAATCTTTGTTATAGTCCAAACCTGATCAGCGAGCCTTAGTATTGTTCTCTTAAATCTAGCGAATTCTATCCAAATTTTTATCATTCTTTTTCTATACTTTTTTTTTGTAGGCTTGCATCTAAAATAACAGAATAATGCTTGTTTGTTATCTTCCCTAGTCCTCTTTCTGACGCTGCAGTCTAGTGTTTGAGTGGTCGATTTCTTCCTCGTCTGTTAACCGGAAAGAAGAAACATTTGTGTACCAGGGAGAACAGTCAACATTCGAAGGGGCCTGCTGATATCGTCATGATCCATATTTTTATTCATATGGGAGTTTTTTACATCAGCGTTAGCTGATGGTCTTTCACTGGAGTCTGAAGGACAATAAGTCTCCTCAAGTCTCCAGGACACTTCTCAGTTTCTGGCCTATCTCAGCAATGTTGTAGTTTGGATTGTCTCCACTTGTTCTTTTATTTCCAAGTCCTCTAGCCATTTTACCAACCCTATGGTGACTGGTGACTATACAATAAGCACCATTTAAAATCGGTTAAACTATCACTTTCATGTTCTGCAATTTTTTTAATTCCCTCATCATTATTATTGTTATAGTTTTTTCACATCAGCTAACACTGATGGTCTTCCACTGGAATCTGGGTAACAGCATGTCTCCTCAAGTCTCCAGGACTCTTCTCAGTTTTTTGGCAGTTCTCAGTAATACTGTACTTTGGATGGTCCCCACTCATCCACCAACTTCCAAGTCCTCCAGTCCCTTTAGTAATACTTTAGTTACTGTACCAAAAGCACCAATTACAATTGGCATTTGTCACCTGCATGTTCCACAGTTTTCTCAATTCCCTAGCAAGGTCGAGGTACTTATTATTATTATTATTATAATTCATTTATTTTGTCGCCATCTGCAGTCTTCGTCTGAATTTTTACATGCCTACCTGTAGATATGAGTTCTAATCTTTTATTTATAAGTTGATTTTTTGGATGGAAACAGGAATTACAAATTTTTGAGGTGTGGTTATACGCTGGTTATAATTTTCTTATTTCGTAAAATATTTCGTTCACTTTTATTCTTATTATTTTTTCGGTTCCATATATATATATATATATATATGTGTGTGTGTGTGTGTGTGTGTGTGTGTGCGTACATGAGTGTGGCAATTGACTATACAAGCTTTACACATTCAGTAAATACGGGTGTCTGTCGCATTTATTATTGCTGAAGATTTCTTTAATTTTTTTTATTATTTATATATAAAATCTCCGCGCCCCAGATTCTTGATAACTTTTGTTTTTTTCGTCCTTACAGTCTGAACTATTTGTTTTGCTTTTCTTGCAAATACATTTATATGCCTCAACTTAAGCATATATTTGAGCAGGTGAAATTTCCCTGGAACTCACATGACTAAAATTACATCTTCGAGAAATCTTGATAAACACCGAATAAGAAAGCAACTTTCTGCTGATTCCACCAGAGAAGAAACATAGATGGCTTTCCTAGCTTGACTTGTTTTCATACAGAGCAAAGATATCACCTGAATGAGGGTTAAGAAAATTTGCCAAGAAGACACTGTTGATATATTTAATCTACTTTAAGATATAAAGTGGTTTATATATTCTATCAAAATATTTAAATATATGATATGGTGAATAAATTACTTTTACTCTGAATTATGAATATTTTTTAATAGTAAGTTATTTTATAACGTTGACAAATTTACAATACTTTCGGCAATTATACACTGATTAGAAATAGTTTCTTTTAAGAAAACATTAATTTTTATTTTCTGTAAATACCAAAGGTAGGAAATCTAGACAAATATAGATGTACGTCATGTAACTACTAATACTTTACTATATATTGGGTATCACCCACCTTTTTCCACACAATAAACTAGTCTATCTGCCATATATAGCAGTAGCTATTAATACCAGGGCAGACTAGAAGGTGAAGAGCAGCTTCTTAAAGGAATAGTATTAGAGCGTTGGAGACTGGAGATCGTACTAGATCACCTTACTTGCTACCGTAATAACGGAAGCCAATACTATCGTTGGAATCTATCTTTTTTCTGTATCCACTAATCCTATGTTCTTGTCTAATAATAGTCTCTCTATTGTATATACTTTTTCCTGAGAATATATCTCTATTTCCTCTCATATAGTGGTGTGTCCTTTATTTAATAGTACAAGCGTTCACTAACCAGAACGCAACACTATATTTTAAAGAAGTTGCTGAAAGGATCTCGGGTTTTTTGTACGAAAAAGAAAATAACATACAGCCATATAATCGACATGATAATTCACTTATTCAATCTCGGACACCACGTGGGCTAGAACGGTTAGCATGATGAATTAATTGTTGGTATTTTTTATTGTGTCTCATTCTTTTGCATTGAGCCACATGTAATAGTCGAATACCGAGATAAACAGACAAAGACTCTTATGTATCAAAATATAATCTGGTCCTTTTCTTTTCCTTTTATTACGACAAATACGGAATAGTGGGCTGAGAGAGTCAAGGAACAGCTAAGATATACACACAGAGGGAGATACTAAATCTTTTCAGTGAACTACTTCTTTGTTCTTCTTCCAAAAGACTAGAACGGGACCAACTCAAAACATCTAATCATCTTAGGTTCTTTTTCTTTTGCAACTTAAGGGCTTTCGCAAGTCACCCCTTCTTCTTTCTTCTTGGATCATACCCACTGTCGACTTCACTGAACCCTTTTCTACACATTTCACGATCTAGTTTCTTCACTCTTATCTGCATTATATCGATATATTTCACGAGACACCTCTTCTTTCATATTGGATCATAGCTGGTTTTGATTTTAGTGAGTCTCGTACAGTTCAGACTTTTCAATATCTGTCAACCTTGGGTCGTCTGACACAAAGACAGCGTCCAGATCAATGTGAGGTCTATTGACTCTTCTAATGGATATTTCCTTCTCAGAGCCTGGGTTGAAAATCTACTGTAGTTATATAATTTTATGGACGCCCACTCAATCCTCGTGATCACACGTCATTTTGACATGCCTCCAACGAGGTTTTTGCGTCATTTCCGCCGAGTTTTGTTTATCTTAAGACACGTGGGGATATCCTATTTTGATACTTATGTAAAATATCTAGCCTATCAAAGGTATATTTCTGTCATTCCAACAAAATCAAAGCTTATAAAATAACTATTCCACATATTCATTCTGCAGAGCTGCAATTTCGGTACATAATCTTCTTCATTTTATTTTCTGTCCCTACCAAAAGAGTCAATAAAAAATGACAAATATCACACATATCTCTTTTAGTCAAGGGCCTTTCAGTCCAAAGATATCAATAAGATAATGGTATACTTCCAAGAGAGTTTAGATTTTTAGATGATCGGTAACCGGTGAATAAAAATCACAATAAAATGAAATGAATCCAAGCGCTGGCTGTGTTGATACTACTGTATGGATGTACCGAATGGACGATAACGAAACGTATGAAGATGTGAATCACTAAAGAATAGTATGTGCTGTTTTTGTAAAAATCTCTGAAGTAGTCCCTCGATAAAATAGAAGTTGTAGGATCACTTACCTTTTATCTCATAAAGCATCCACAACTATCAAGAGATGAGGGACAATGTAAGAATTGTAATGACATACTCATGAGCAACGTTCTTCTATGGTCTTCCTCACAAAGACTTTCATATATATATATATATATATATATAATTTAAGAAAATCAACAAAACCGGTCACATAGGATTATAAATTTATTTCCATCCTGTTACGCATTTTTGAAATTTTCAAAAACACGAAAAAAAAATTAACAGGACTTCTTCAGATCTTTTAGATAAAAAAAAAAAAAAAACTAGAATAGACACAGAAAAAAGTGGGAGGGGATAGATGAGGGGTGAACAGTTATCTCCTCATTAAGCTCACTTCCGTTTTTAATTTTAATTTCGGTTAGAAATGTAGTAAATCGTATAGTCAGAGATTTTGAATATAATTTCTGAAATCAAGAATTATTTCACAGAAATTATTCGCTCAACAGAACCTTTCTAAACATATTCCATTCTCTATGACATTTTTCTCGATTAAGTAACCCTCAATAATCTTGGTAGACTATTCAACGGCCTGCAAGAAAATCAATGTGAGTAGCCTGCGTTAGTGAACTTATCTAGCAGACTATTTTTAACGAGTGAGTAGCCATCGTTAGTGAGCTTATCTCGCAGACTATTGTTAACGAGTGGAACTCCCATTGCATGCCCCATAATTTTGATCTTGTGCTAAATTTAAACATCTTATTCGTCTTACTTCATGCACCCATTGCAAAGAAATTAAATTTTCACTCACGCCTAAATAGATTAATTGGATATTGCCTACATTTTTTCTTAGTCTCATTGGATGTCATGATAGGAGAGGTTGAAATCTAAATGTGTTCTGTTTCAAGTTTAAAAATAAACGAAATAATTACAATCAGTGAAGAATACAATAATTCAAGAGATTGCTATTAAAATGCAATAATGAAATGGAAAGAGAGCAACAAATGAAAGCAAATCCCCGTTAAATATTTAAAAAAAATCATTGGGCAGACTGACATAATCAATATTTTACAAGCGTGTATTGTTTTGACAACAATTTAGATCAGGGCTTCTCAAACCACTTTACTTCAAATTCAGATTTAATTTCCCTTCACCCCCAAATAAATTGATCGAGTATCAAATTACAAAACATGACTAATTTCCCAGGGTTTAATTCAATTTTCATGAGAAATGAATCAGTAAAATATAAACGAAACAACGGCTTTAATTCTTGAATTACTTTTAATGGAAAGTGTGGGTGTGCTGCCCACTGGCTTAAAGCTAAATATTACCTTGCAAAGGTTAGCGAGTCTGAGCAACAAATCTCTGTGTTCTCGGTTCAAAGTGCTTCTACGATTGTTGGTTGAAAAGCTCATCGGCTGACCACAATACTCTGGTAGAATGTGATCAAATGTGTTTTTTTTAACATAGCCCTATTATAATTCAAACGTTTCCATCATCAATAGCACAAGGCTTGTATCTCATTGATAAAAAGGCATCTACAGCTGATATGACGTCATCATATAAACTTTTCAACCCACTCTCATATGTTTGCTTAGAAAAAAATGAATTTGGCTCAACCCCTTTTTCACTATATCCAAACTGGGAAAAGCTTATAAAATGGGTTCATTAACTACACAAAGCTTGTGACATTTTGTTCTTTGTTCATTCAATGATATCTATAAAAATTATAAGTTCACCCTTGTTTGACCTTTATGCTTTCATCTCCACCGCCAAAATCCGATGGTTTATAAGGACCATTTTAAAAAGCCCTGTGTGAAACTAAACGAACGCTGCGAAATTTCTACGAGATAAACTTGGTATCATATCACACTTTCAAATGATTAAACAGAGTAACGGGGCTTACTTGCCAGTATCCATCATTTGTATATGTACATGAGTCAGGTTTTATTGTGCTTAATATGACAAACACCGAATTGTAAACTCTGACCGGACATAAGTTAACGTCATCGTCCTTATCAAGTCATACCGATAGCACGAAATTCCCTATCTCTCCCCACTTTCTCTCTTTCTATCTCTCCCTCTCTCTCTCTCTCTATCTCGCTCTCTTTATCTGTCCGTATCGTCCAACGCTCCGACTTTGTCCTCTATATTGTATCCGGTGTCCGCAGAGATTTGATGTAAATCCTTGCTCGTCGAGCAACACAGGGGTATCCACGTATCAGAGTTCATGAGAGAACCTCGTTCATGTGTTAGGCATTACGTCTACAGCAATGTCCAGTATGTTTTGGTCGTCTTACTTGGATTGTCTGTAAGATAGGAAGTAAATAGCTGTTGCGCAGCAGTTTTAAGGAGTGTTTCATCCCGGACTTGCAGAAAGCAGCGCGTTGCATTTTGTCTAGTTCTCATCTATTTTTTCCATACTTTCAGTTAATGTAGTGAATATAAAAAAGAACTAATAAATGAGATCAAGTGACAGCTTTTCCCTAATGGTTAATTCATGTCAAATTTCACTGCAATCAAGTGTCAAGTAATTCTGCAAAGTTATATCCTAATATTATTGTTTAAGAAATGGGGCTTTTCCTGTGTTATCGATATTTCTTCTTCTTCTCCTTCAAGTTAATTTTACAGATCCATTCTTGAGATGAAAGGATTAGTACTTCAATAGTGAGTTCGAGCCTCACAAGGTTCTTTTCTGGGAAATCTAAATTTCATTTTTAGGGTGATCTAATCGTATTGTAATTTCAAGCCAGCAGATCAATAATTACTAAATACTGATTTATATATTAACTGAAGCCGTGTGGCACATTTAATCTTCTCTAACTATTGAGCGACTTGTAAAATGTAATAGTTAGCAATCTACATTTATATATCATTAATATACTTTTTTTTTTCTGGGTCTCTAATATGTACGAATTTTTGCCATTCCAGTAATTGTTTCTTCTGAATAATATAAATTATTACTCAGTTAAAAAAAACAACTTATTTCATCATTTTTATTCTTTCATTAGGATTATTTTAATGTATAAATTTCATAATTCATTCATTTTAATGTTAATTGAAGCAACCCAGGTTTATAATTCTTATTTGTTGGGTATGTTGTGACTTATACTATTATAAGTTAACACAAAGAGTAATTTCTTTTTGGCCATCATATCTGGCTGGTTATCTGCTTGACTTTCAAATTCTCCAATGAAATTAACTATTCTTCTTTTTCATCAAAGTGTCAGATATATGTTTGTATTAACAGGTTTTTTTTTTTAATTTTTTATTTTTTTTTATTAAAGGTCATATCAAACTTGATGCCTTTTCTAATGTCAGAATCATTCTTATTGAGGAAGAACTGTGGTATTATTGCTACACTATAGACACTGGTGTTTACGAATAAAGAGTTAGCTATATATATGTTCATCAGTGTAGACACATCAGTGGATATGAGTGCGTGTATGTGTGTATATATATACGTGCGAGTGAATACATATCTGTGTTTGCGAGTTGAAAGTAGGCATGTATTAAGTGTATAAATGTGTATGTCGTATAGGGCCCAATACATATTTGGGTTGGTATGTAGAACGTGAGAATTACCGTATGTATTATCTGTGAGTGAAAGTATAAATTGTCCGATAAGGGGAGCCTTGACATAAAAGAATTTCAATTTTATTAATACACATTTTAGGCTTCTGGAGACATACAGTCTGGCAGTATTTTTATGTCTAGTCTATGGATATCTGAAAAACCGGAAACAGCAAATGTTCCCCTGTGCATATATACGAGTAAAATCAGTCTGCTGGACAGATAGACTCAGGTAAAGCAAGAAAAGGACTACAAATGAGGCCAGAGAGAGTTTGCTAAGAGGATCTGCAGAAGATAGAAACGACCTCTCAAGCCCGAAAAACCTTGCAGTCGGTTTAGTTTTAAGTTAACGGAATTTTCCCAGTCATTTACGTAGCAAAAGTGAGGACTCCATACGCCCTTATTTTGCAAACACCAACCTTCTCTTTTAATGTGTATTCAAGTTTTTTTGTTTTCACTTCGTGTAGGGCTACACATTTCGATCTGAGAGGACAGCATAACCCGGGTTGAAATTATGCTGGCGATGTTTATGGACCACAGACAGAATTCTCACTATTTAACCCATAGTATGGCTATTGGAGGATTCAAACTATTCTTAATAAAAATTATTTTCAGTTATATCACTTAAGTATCTTTCTCGAGAAATTAGAAATATATTTTTCATTCATACATTGGACCCTAACAAGTACAACTACTTCGAGTTAAAAAGGAACTGGGAGTAATGGCAATAAATGAGTACTCCATTCTTCACAAATCTCCTGAAATTGAGGTTCTCTACAAGATTAACCGAACATTGGCCTAACGGTTAGAGTGTTCGCCAATGGCCCGGGAGACCTCGGTTCAATCCCAGGTCGAGTCATACCAAAGACTTTAAAAATGGAACTTGATACCACCTTGCTTAACACTCAGCATTATAAGGTACGGTTCAAGGGTAAAGTGGAGCAATCCAGGGAATGGAGTAGCGCCCTCCCCTACACCTTGGTGTAGTAGCTATCGAAAAGGGAGCCTTCGGGTCACCCTCGACTATGGTCGCTAACTTTAATTTACTTACAAGATTAATTTCATTGTTATTCTCAGGACACCTGTTTTTTAATTGATGGTTTGTACCATTCTGCAGGAGATACAGTAAGTATTTTTTAATACCACCATTTAGTTCTCTTTGTATGATATCACCTGATGTCCCCACTGTCAATCATCAGCCTTTTCGTCTCGCTGCATTCAATAGGAAACGAATGTAGATGGCCAGCACCCAATGACACCACGGAAGCAATTGCATAACGTCTATGACTTCTAGCAACTACTTTTCTTCTCTCCTAATTCCTACATTCAGATAATAAAATTTTTATTTTCAAATAGTAGTGTTTAGTAGCATTTCCTATTCTGTCGTGCTTTTTTAACATTCACTTCAATATACTTGAATGATATAAACTCCGCTTTCTACAATGTTTCTTTTTATCGTAATATATACATAAAAGGATTTGCATGTTATTCATATTTTGAGTCTTCATATATTTTTCATTGATGAATAAATAATAGTATTATGTGTTATTCATTATATAAATTTACAGCGTTGAAATTTTATTTCCATAAAATATCTATAACTTTATAAACAATTGTGTAACTATATATATATATATTATATATATATATATATATATATATATATATATATATATATATATATATATAGAGAGAGAGAGAGAGAGAGAGGGGGGTTGAACAGTTTGTATTATTTGACCGTTCTGCATCAGCCAATGAAACATTCCACAATCCCCACTCTTCTTTGAAAGCATTTTTCCGTTAGCACAAAATTTCTTAGTTATCTTCTCTTGGATTTACCTGATATCCTCCATTATACGGTAAGCACTTTCTTGCACTTGTTTTCCTTTTGTCATTCCTTTGGCTTTTTTTTTATCACCTGTTCAAATAATGTAGCTACAGTGAACCTGACTAGATTGGAATGATTTTAATGATCAGAATGTAGAGTAATATCATTAATGTTAATCTTTCATTATAAGAACTTGGAAGCGACTGGTCAGACTCAAGATTATCTATATGAAGCAATATCTATGGATGTTTTATCTGTCTTCTGATTCAAATAAATACATGTGCGTTGGTTGCATGATTGGTGTAGGAAGGTATGAGCGATTTCAAGCCAAAATGTTTATGTTCTTTGTCCTTAATGGCCTAAAAAATTCTTCCTCGGAAACGTTATATCATCAGATATGCTAAGAAATGCTTTATATATATATATGAGAGAGAGAGAGAGAGAGAGAGAGAGAGAGAGAGAGAGAGAGAGAGATTGTGTGTGTGTGTGTGAGGCATACTTTTGGCAAAACACCTTTCCTAAATAAGTATATCAATTAAAATCTTGTTTAGATGATCTCAGAGACTGAATTACACACACACACACACACACACACACACGTGTATAAATACATTCTTGTATCATTGTAAAGAAGTGATATACAGTAAAATAGAGTTAACTATTAACTGAAGTGGTACAGTCCAGAAATATTATAAGTCTCGCGCTGTTGGTATTACGTTTGAAGTTGGTCTCACTACTGACCGAAATCAAGAAACAAAACGTCTTTTATTTCTCCTATATACCGGAAGTCACATGGTGCGAGCCACTATACAACATATATATGTATATACTGAAGCACTGACCGAGTTTGAGGCTGAGTTAATTTTATAAATCTTAAACTATGAACACATTCCGTACAGTATATCGAATATATTTTTTATATATGCTATGTTATTCGGATAAAGTTAAATAAATAGTATAAGGTTTCCTTAAATTCTATGATGGGGGAAAATATCTCATGAAAACCATCGGAAATTATTATTGCGAACAGTAGATATCAACTGCATCACATGGTTGGGATGATGCATCCAGTGTCCGCCCACTTGTAAGTCTATATCTAAATTTCCATAGAACGACGTCGTGCTTAAGTTCGTGATCATTCCTCCAGTATGTCTTTGATACTTTAAGAGATAGGAATAAATGGCTAAACAACTGTAGTTTAGTAGGGTGCTGCTCTCAGGATTTGTTCAAAAAAGCTGTCTGAATTCTAGCGTTTAGCTTTTTCTCCAAGCGTTTCATTTGAGTCAATATTATGAAATAAATATTGTCGTATGGACACAGTTATAACTTCGAGGAATTCAACTTTATTCATAATTCCAAATGATCAATCAGCTTTCTATAGTAGTACACGATGTTCCAATGCGTAATGTAAAGTTGGCAACCTTTGTCGAGGGCGACCAGAAGGCTCCTTTTTCAATTGCTACTACACCAAGGTGTAGGGGAGGGCGCTACATCTTTCCCTGAATTGCTCCACTTTACCCTCGATACGTCCCTTAAATTGCTGACTGTTAAGGAAGGAGGTATCAAGAACCATTTTTAAAGTCTTTGGTATGACGTAACCTGGGATTGAACCCAGGTCTCCCGGACCATTGGCGAACACTCTACCCACTAGAGAGAGAAGAATGGATCAACTAATTTCAGTGGCCATTTAATATGGAGTTTGCATTATTTTACTAAATCTCTTGAACATTTTTTTATCTGAGGTCTCATCGAGGCCAATGCTTCCTGTTGCCTCCTCCTAGATATTCAGAATTGATTCATCTAGGAGAGATGTTTTGAAAAAAGCACTAGATCATCTGCGTTGCTTGAATCCCGAATTTTTACTTAGATGTATCATCCACTTGCCTTAAATCCGTGAGTCGATTTTATTTTGTTAGATCTATTGACGTTCGAACTTCGTAATCTAGGCAGATTATAAATTGACAGTGTGCCAATGTATTAGTTCGCAAGACTCCAGCTACAGTTAGGCAGTGTAATAAATAGAGAGACAAACGGTTGCTTTTATATTTTTTATATCATTTTTCTGGTTGTAAAATTTTCTTTCGGGGAAACCATAAAGTGCATCACTATATAGATTTAATCATTTAGTCAGGAAAATGCACACACTCAACTGTAAAGAGAGAAAAGTGCATGCATACATGTATATATATATATATATATATATATATATATATATATATATATATATGTGTGTGTGTGTGTGTGTGTGTGTGTGTGTGTGTGTGTGTGTGTGTGTGTGTGTGTGTGTGTGTGTGTGTGTGTGTTTCTTTATCTACCTACGATAGGAAAGAGAATATATACGCGTTTCCATACTTAGGTATAGACATAAGACATGTAGACATAAGATGCAAGGGCTTCTGTGGGGGCTTTAATGTTAGAGTTATTTGCAATAGGCTGAATAAGTCTACGAATAGCAATTGATAAAGCAAAAACTCTCAAAGAAAAGACAGTAAAACTTGTTTTTCGTGCGGAGAAATCTGTTGAAAATGTATATTATCTGAACGCTTATATTTATGTCGGAACGATTTTTCTGTCCATGATAAAGGTATTGATAAAAAGACAATGAAAGAAGGATTTTTTGCAGTTTTCTATGAACAACCATCTGCATAATATTATTTTCTACTCTAATCTTTCCATTGTATATAAAGACATAGAAGGATTCTTGAAGCCCTGCATGGGCAATGTGCACAATCGAGTTAAATCAGTTGCGATTGTAAAACCTAGTTCGAACAAAGAATCCATTGGAATATTAAGAGCTGCACTTATTTTCTCGATAGAACGCAAATGGGGGGGTCACTTTTTGCCATTTTGAAGATTACAGTGGATTTTGAGGGAGTATTTCTGACAAAGTCACATGCTGCTCTCCCTAGTTCCTACAGGTGAAATAAAATGAGTCATAAACTTATCTCTCTTCATCACTTTTTAACAACTTATCTCTGTAATACAGTCCAAAATAATGTACATTGCTGTCCTCCCTTGATAGATCAATAATCACATAAACACACAAATGACTTAAATTCATTTTTTCCTACAGATCTTCAGAAGTGTTTTTCACATTGACCAATAAGATAATAATTTTTAAACCTATCTGTTTAACCTATAAACGGGACCCCAGCAAGTACTACTAATCCAGGTCAGAAGGAATCGGGGAGTAATGACAATAAACGAGTATTCTACACTCTTCATATCTTCTGAACTGGAGACTCACCATCAGATGCAGTTTAAAGTTAAACTAAATATGCCTCTTTTGCGGGAAATCTTACCACTTTGAAGTGGATACTCGATGTGAGTTCCAAACTCCGCTAACAGGATTGATTAAATGTCACAATTTAAGAAAGACGAATCATTCATATTATATGCAGAAAGATGTTCCTATATTCACGTTAAAACACCTGAAGTATGTTAAAGCGCCAGTATTTTTAACTATGAAAAAAGTAGAAATTTATGGAAGAAATTTATGTATTCCACATTTTAGATAATAGGCCCTAAAATCGTTTTACAACTTGAACTTAATACGTGTGTACAATGGTCACTTCTCACTAAATAAATAGCTGAACAGAAAATTACAAAATAATGAATTTATGTGTAAGAAAAATATTATGGATATCGAAATATACAAAATAGATCATTTTAATTTAGGCATACATTTTATGATGAGACATAAAATTAAAAATGTGAACATAAAAATTGAAACTTTAATAACTTAGAATAACGTAAGCTATTTATAAACATGCATCAATTTTTAACCCTTATACAACATAAGTTCCTAAAAGTAAGTCTCTATACGAAATATATTTTAGCCAGAATGCAAGGAACACTTTTTTTTTTGTAAATTTACTATAAAATATCCCATTCAAAGAATCACATTATCCATGTATATTAATTCTTTCAAATGTGTTTTTTATTAACACGTTAGAAGTTTCTTGGAGTTTTAATCAGGTTCAATTTTGACGTGTGATTTACAAATGCTGATCCTTGATTTATCCAAATTTGAAGTACGTCTGGTAAATTGGCTTTAGAAATTATCCCAGTTTTCATCACATCTGGCTTATGGATAATTAGGAATTATCTTTTAGGAATATATATAATCATACCGGACATTTGCATGATGGTTAGAATGTTCGCCAATGGCCCGGAGGACCTGGTTTCAATCCCAGGTCGAGTCATACCAAAGTCTCAAAAAATGTTATTTGATGCCGCCTAGCGTAACACTCATTGTAAGGTACGGATCAAGGGTAAAGTGGAGTAATCCAGGGAAAGGAGTAGCGCCCTCCCCTACACCTTGGTGTTGTAGCTATCAAAGACGGAGTCTTTGGGACACCCTCGAATAAGTTCGCCAAATTTTCTTACTTTTACTTCATACCAATGTGTCTTAAACGCTGATGCAAATTTGTTTGGAATCCGTGTTAAGATCAGTATTCAAATAATGTTGGGGACTGACGTGCATATGATACAAACAATTACAAGAATAACTACCTCAATGAAGTCACCACTCGTATCAAAAAGAAACTCTATAATTAGAGAACGCAACATGCCCACCGTCTAAATCTATCCTTCTGAGGGAAAGTCAACTTTGGCCCCGTGTTTGGAAGAAACCAGACGTTCTACTGTGTGACAGAATAATATATATGTCCATATTTATTATCACGAAGGCCAAAACAGTGGAACTTCCCCTTGACTTCAAACTGCGTTTCTTATTGTCACCGATAATCACTTTGTGAGGACATTCAAAACTTTATAAGAAGATATTTTATCTTCTTATAAACTTTTGAATTTGTTTGACACTATGTGTTCAGATTCACCTAAGTCTATTACCCAGACAGTGACATTATTTTATTCGTTTCCAGATTTCTTACAGTATTTTGGAGTGATAAAAACAGAGCTGGTAACATGCCCTACGAACAATATGACATGTCAAATTTCTCTGACGGTGCCACCAGTTATTTTGATGGCTACCTCTTTGGTTATGAGAGTTCTGTTTAATAAATGAATCATATTCTAATCACACGAATATGCGTTGCAATTAAGGAATGGACAACAGCATCTAAACTGGTGTGTAGCAAGGTGAATAAATCTCTGCCCGAACTTTAAAGAAGAAGAGTTATTTATAGCACATTGGTACATTTTATTGTGACCATGTGGGGAAATTAGATTCCTTGGATTGTGATTGATAGCTTGTCTATGAGTAGGTTAGTTAGTATATAAATATCAGCTTCAACTTAATAATCGCAAAGGTTCCGTATTAGGTTAGAGCCTGATTTATTTTTGTTAGCCAACTAGATACTAGTTGGAGCCCCTCCGTGAGTAAGTACTCTGGTTATTATTGTTGTTATTTTACACTTTCCAGGAACCCTATAGTTGTAGCAACTTACATTTCAATTTGAAAAGTTTACTTACGTTTCTTTCCCTGTGGGCTCATTGAAGGCTTTACCCTTATAGAACTGTTAAAGTAGACATTTCCTCAGATAAAAACTGCAGATTTTCAGCCCCTTGCACATCCAATGAGGTGAACAAATAAATAAAAATGGAGGCTTTCAATTAAATCGCATGTAAGCTGCTTCTAAGTAATTGTATCTCCCATCTCATTCAACTGCCCATGTATGATTTTCATGCAGTTTATATGTTAATCATGGTTCATCACAGCTGGTAACCAATCCTATCAAACTTCTAAAAATAATCTGTTGATATTATAACGCCTTCTTATACTATTGACTGCGATGATCCCACACTTCTTTAACAGGTTCTGTGTGTCAGTATGGATGTATTTTCCATTGTCAATACTGTGTAAGATAAGTGAATAAGCAATATCACTTTCCTTATCATACAATTCACACATATGAAGATCATCAAATCGGTTGGCTGTAGTGGCATTTATATATTTCCACAAATCATGCCCTTTCAACATTGCACACATAGCAAATTTCTAATCCCTATAATTTGAACCATTAAGCTTCTTCAATTCAATTCAGTAGTTATGAAATGCCATAATTTGAGAAAATGTTGAAGATTGTCAAATCAGCAAAATCACATTGTTCGTAAGCGTTGTTCATGGCCTATAACTTGATAATATTTGGCACTTTCAACTTATCAAGGCTTAATAAGCAAAATAATCGCATCAAATATCACAAATGCACAAAATACATTCCAAAGAAAAAATCACAAACCTATTAAAATAAGTTAGTCAACGATCCACAGTTTTACACAACAGCGTTTAGTAAAAATACAAAATTAACCCATTGCACATATAAATGAAGACGAGTCATTCAACAACCTTCATACAGTCGAACATTCAACTATTCTATTGTTCTGACAAAACTATCCTGAGCATCCTTTTTATCACCTCCACTGATTTTCTTGAAGACCGACCCTAGTAAACTGATATAGTGGTGGAGAAATCGAATCCATTACTGCATAGGATTTTTTTTCCTCCAAAGTAAGTGCGAATCAATTCAAAAATATTGGATTTGTTTAAAATCAAGAGCACAGGATCGTAATTCCATATGCCTCAACAGCAGTCATTATTTATCAAGCGATTACATCAAGGATTATTTTGTTAGGTTAGATAGCCAATGAAATGCTAAAAGAGGATTTGATGGCTAAGACAGTTATTTGAATAGATTAGAACAGGGGCGTTTGAGACTGCTACGCAAGACTAAAACTAGAAGCCATGCATCTAGGACGGTGCGGTACTTTGGAAGCCAACGTATCACCGAAGAAGCAGACCTATAATATAGCATAAAGTAAGAACAACGGTGGTCCAAGTGCTATTTTAACTCAGCAGTATGACGTCAGTGTTGTTTGTATGCAATTCCGCTGTAATGTGTGCAAAGATTATGGTAGCTACTAACATGGTAGCCATGGAAAGAACACACAACAATGCATAGAATGGGACCAAACGGAAAGGCATTGCAAAAATATGCGTATCAAAAGATAAGAATCAACCAACTACCATACGGACAATCTAGTACGATGAAGCCACTATGGATGACCTCATCGCACACGAAATTTTAAAGCTAGAATCTGATACCTATACGTCAGGAAATAGTAACCGTCGCAATGTCCAGACGAATCGATAAGGTCCAGTAAGGAGAGTGCTACATTCTCGTTCGCCCTGAACGTTGCTGATAGGGTTGTTGACTCAACCCAGTCATTCATGTTATTAGACTCCAAGATGTCTGAGAAAGTTCAGCAGGAATTACGTTTAGGAGTGATTGCAAAATGGCTACTGGATTGCAGGAAACTGCGTCAGAGGCTGTGCCACTTTCCAGGGAAGTGCTGGATGGTTTTTTTCCTTTAGTCTAAGTAGTCGAGGGTTTTCGATCATATATAAGTCCCTATTTCTATATAACCCTTGTAGTAGTTTGTATTGTGATCACTATGAGGTTAGGGTTGTCCTTGACAAACATGTGGCATTTTTCCAATGCCCATGTGATTGAAGCTGCCTCGCCTTTAATTTGCGTATATATCTGCGTTCGGCGTCAATGCAGAATCTGTTGTCAGCAAATATCATGCGCCAGCCTTTAAGTCAGCAAACTTGGGCTTTGTCAGTTGTGCATGAACAATATTTCGATAGGATTAGCAAGCCCATTGTTTTTTTCCAGTCTGGAGTGAAGCAGGTGACACGATCCTTTTCAAATATAGCAATGCCTTTCCGGACTAAGTCAACAACGACCCTTTTGGAAAGTTGGAATGCAGCCTCGAGGCCCTGGTTCCTCGCAAGAGGAGATCCGTTTCAAATAATCACGGAAAGGAGCATGACTAGACCCACTAAGTACGCTAAGGCCACTTGGTTAACTAGTTCAAACCATGATTTCGCATGGGTGAGTGTTCTAGGGATCGGAAAATTTAATATGGCTTCCAGTATGAAATCAGTAGGGATCACTGCAGAGGACGTTTTCTGACGGCCCCCTTAACTGCACTACGTCCTGGCAGATTTGGAATTTGTACCTCTTGACTATGATTTCATTTTTTGCGCAATGGAGCAAGAAAAACAAAGGAGGATTAGAAGTTTTCTTTGATATTAGAGTCGTTGAGGTGGCATGATCAACGATCTTTTCTTTCCGGAGATTGTTCTTTATTATCTCGTCATTCTTCCAGATGCAAGATAGCCTTGGGACATCCTGAGGTACACTAATTTCCCCTATTCTCTGATGAAGATGTGGCTGGTATTCTTTATCTAAGGGTACGAAGTGGTATCTGTCAACCGCATCAAAGACTGTTTTCTTTTGTTTAGGTGGCACTAGTAGTGAAAACTCGAATAGTAACCCTGTCTGGTGTGTCTCCCGTGTGCACTGGGAATTCAACAGCTGGTAATCTATGGTCCATCGTGGTTTACCATTCTTTTGGCAGTAATGACCATTGTGCTACACCAATCAGTGGGCACACCAACCGGTACTAGGGTTATTATACCCCTTTTCACGTCTTCTCAAAGAGCCTGCCTTACTGGTTCTTTGAAGTGGAAGGGCACAGGAATTGGGTTATGCCTGGCTGTAGGGATTGCTCCCTCTTTATGATGGATGTGGTTGATTAGGCCTGGCATTTATTTACGATAGCGAGCACTGTCCAAAAAGTCAGACTTGGGGCTGAAAGGCGCCCAACTTCGGTTGGTCCACCTTCGGGTGGGCAAGCTGCATCATTGACACCTCTGTCACCCTTGTATAGCACTGAACCTTGCTGTCTCGTTTAAGCTATGATAAGGCATCCCTGTCGGGAACCAAACTTGGGTCCATGTCCAGCTGGGCTCATCAGGGACTCATTGCACTAAGTGGGCTGATGAACAGCATAGACCAGCAGGGTTCGAGTCTTGATTCATGCTCGACCTTCCCCTTCCCTTATCTCCGTTTTCGGTCAACCTTCGGGTCATTGACCTTGTGTCAAGTCCTGTCTAGTGGGAGGCAGAGAGAGATACAGCTTGGCATGGCTGAGAACGCCCCATTATTTTTAAATGCCAATTTGGCGAAATGCTCAGGAGCCATTCCTTGAGCCTATTAATAATATAAGTGTGAAGCCTCAACAGCTCAAAAATATTCCCCAATAAGATGAGGTTGTTAATTGTGAGCCCGATATCCATTAGGTGCTTAAGTACTCTAAGGTATAAGGTGACACCACAGTCGGGAAAGATCGTCACTTTGGTGCCATGGCTTCTGGGGATATCATTAGCCTGTATGCAATACAATTTTGGTGAGAATGGGATTAAGTATACTTCTATTATACTATTTGGTTTGTCTCTTCAGATACTTATGTGCCTGTTATTTGGTTGAATGTGATGTGGCCGATGAATGTGTCCATGGTGGCTTCATTGGCTTCCGAGCTTTTTGTGACTGCTCATCAAGATTTCTTAGCCGAGCACACTCTTGAAAAATGGTTAGGCTTCCCACAATTGCTGCATGATTGACCCTATGGTAGGCATTTTACCTGGCAGGAGCTCGTTCCCAGACCGCCGTGCTGGTGGCAGAGCAGTTTACTCAAGCCAGCGGTTTACTTCAGTACCACAATTGTCGTAGTTAGAGTAGATGCTGGTGCGAACATTTCCTGTATTGGCTTTTAGGGCATTGTTTTTCTGTCGGCGATATGTTGACATTCAAGCTAAAGCGATACCTGGGGACTCGCCATTGAAGTTTGATATCGTAATGCTGATTTGAATGATTCAGCACGAAAGAAGTTCTTCTCAAGGGATATAAACGTTTCAGCTTTGACAAGAAGCTCGGCTTGGAGTGCGTCGAGTTGGACAATGTAGCTCTATATTGGCTCATTTTTGATCTGTGACACAGAAGCAAAGAAAGATGATGGATGCTTTAATTCGACCTCTGAATGACCAATGCTTCCACCATCCAAAGTAGTTTATCTTGGTCAGTGATGAAGAAGTCAGGGTGGGTGATGACGATGTGATTTTGCTCGGCCTCGTCAGCGCAATTGTACAGTTGAATATTAGCCTGAGATCTCGACATGTTCATAATCTTGGTAAAGACATTCCGAGACATTTCAAGCTTGAGCTGGGGAAAACTTGGCTACCTGTGCCTAAGTATAGGTTGTCTTGGAGGCAGTCTCTTTAGCTTCCTAGCTCTTTTAACATAGATCGATCCAACTTCTGTAAGCTCTCCCTCGTCAGCTTCTATTTCGTGAGCCTTGCTGCATGGACTTTGGTTGAGTCAGCTAAGATTCCCGTTTCAAAGCGGTAACGCTCCCAATTCTCAGGTTTCCTCAATCCTATTCGCAGCACCATATCGAGTTTGATAGATTATCAAAATTAGCACTCAAATGCGGAGTATTGAGAAAGAAGAGTCATTTATGACGCGCTGGAGCATCCCATTTTGCCTACGTGGTCAAGTCCATTCCTTGGATTTTGATTAATTAATTCGTCTATGCCTGGGCATATACATGTATAAATACAGGTTCAATTCAGTTTTGTTGCAGGATTTCTACTGAGTTACAGCATGCTTTATTTTTGCATGCCAAGTGGACGCTAGTTGGTATCCTTGAGCAAGTATGTATTATCAGTCGCAAAGAGGTATAAGCAATATTACTTCGATTCTCCTCACACTCAGATCCATTTCAAGCCAAGAAAATCTACAATATCACCAGGACTAGGTTCCAGATCTACTCTGATATGGGTGGCAGCATATGTCTAGGGAAAACAGAATATTTACAAAACATGAGGATCTCAGAGAGAAGTAAAATCCCACAAGAAATTGCGTTGTGTGGAAGTGTTCTCCATAATGTTCCATGGCTAGCAGCCTATCATATTCAAAGTAGGGGAATAATCTGCAAAGCAGGCATTTTGTATATTTAGAATATAGGAATAATATATTTAAGTAAGACTGCCTGAATTGATGCGGGCAAATTATAACCATACTTTCCCACACCCATCACGATGTTGCCCCTCTCTGTTCGGTGATATCCGATTATTTTCCCTCAGATTCGTAACATCACACATTAAAATATCTGGCTCACGAGTTTAAACCTGAACCGGGTAAAATTCACAAAGGCCTAATTACCCTAAAAACATTTCCATCGAAGAGGCTACTGAAAATATCGATAAGATCGTCAGTCTCTTACATTTCGTCGATACTCTCTTCCTTAGACGGAGAAAACTCAGTAAAAACTGGAAGTGGGAGCTCATCAGAGTTTAGAGTAAGTCGAAAAGCGGACGGGATACTTGGAGATTTTATTTCAAACCCTTTTGTATTGAACCTTTAAAAAATTGCTGACAGTTGTGTGATTCTCCGGTTCATGCCAGATCATGGGAATTCCAAAAAGTAAGCTATTACATCTCCATTTTATCCAATCACGCTGCGAGACGCAGTATGTGGGGTCCATTTCTTGTCTCGGCCATCAAGAGTAAATCCGAATTTCGCTTTATAGGATCACTTCACAATGTTATATTGCGCCTTTGACGACTAAGTGTGTTCACAAATATAGTAGAAAGCACTAGGGTTCTTCACACATTATTATAACCTTGTAGGCATGACCAAATCTGACAGAAAAAACAAACAAAATTAGATACCCCTATTGATACCATAAATGCATAATTTATTTAGCCGCAAAAGAATGAAATGTAATGCTAGAGCATTTAGAACAAAATAGTTTCCATATTTGAAATCAGCAGATAAAAAAAAAAGTAAATAAAAGAGAAAGATAAAACAAAAAACATGGAAAAACGAACTCATGCAACTCAGATTTTCCAAAAAAAAAATGTTGTCCTGTGTTATTAACATCTAAACTCCTAATACAAACGGGAGACACACCCTACTGTTACGTCCTTCCAATTAGCGCTAATAGAACCACCCAACACTAAAAAGATTGCGTTAGATACCGTAGATGGTTACCACCTCGATCCTCCTAGATGAAGGATTCCCACCATTTACGACCTTCATCAGGGAGAGAGGATGTTTTATGTATCTCAGAATGGCCCATATATCATTAGCATCTGGGATGCCTATGCGCAGGAAAATGAAGAGATAATCAAATGCAATCTTCACAAAATTGGAGAGGAAGTTCAATTCTTTGACCACAGCCTAGAGGATTCATTCAATCACTCATTTGAGTACCTCTCGTGCCATGTAAACAATAGATATGTTCTCAACAGAATTAGATTACAATTCTGACAATATTTTCTTCAGTTCGGAGATCATCAAATAACGTCATCAGGAAAGTATGCTAAATCCACTTATAAATTTCCGAGTTTCAAAGAATACCCCTGATGTTTGGGCTTGTAAATTAAGTAGCCTCTTCATATATTTTAAGCCTTATAATGTCAACCTTTCCTGACCTTTTCAAACAGAATTCACATTTCGTTAGGAACCTAAATCCGGATAATACATTTCAGCAATCTAAGATCATCGTTGGCATGGTAAATAAGTTTTACAAATTTTGATATTTATTGAGTAACCTACTTCACCTAGGGCAGGAGCGAAGAAGGTATGAGTTTTCTGCTGCGGACTGAGAAATCCCACCTAAGTTGTCAGAAGGTTTAACGTATCGGATTTTCAGACAGCTGATTTTGCACCAATTTAGGTTTGGTTTGGTTTCTTTGTTTAATGGCATATCAACTCTTTGTAGTTTATTTAATGCCAAAGCCATTCTCCTAGAAGAACAGTAGTGGTACTATTTAACCCATAGCTGGGAGGATAAGGAGGTTCATACATTTCCCAAGGGTATTTGCCTGAAAGTGAACGTAATAGCGCGACTAGAGTTCGAACTCGCTTACTACGATTCAGCAGTCCATCGCTTTAACCATTACACCACGAAGACACCCCCACCAATTTAGAACGCTAGTAAGAACACATTGAAGGTGAAGCAGCTGCCATCAAATGGACATTAGAAAAAATGTCACATATTTATAATTAGATGCCCTAACGTATAAATGGTTGCATATCATCAGCCTCAGAGAATGAGATCTTTAAGCTCACGCGAAACTCAATTGTTTTTTTTATTATCCAACTTAGTCCCGGTAAATGACAAATTTATTCTGAGGCTTTTTCACGCAAACCAGTTGCTATTATAGAAGTCTATCTTGTATACTTCCCAAATACCCCTCCTTCCAAGATATGTCAACTCTCAGAGAGTATAGATGCTCTAGTATATTCAATAATCCTTCAAGCAGTAACAGATTATGGAGATAATGAGTGCGTCACGTCACCTGACTGCATTTGCATCCATACAAACTGATTACAATTATGAAATCCTAACAAACATGGTTGAACACAGATTGTCCAACAGACGATGTAAGACAAAATCTGAGTTCTGAGATTTATGGAATATAATTGCACATCTTCAGGTTGATTGGTGATTATTATTAATGAATTGGAGAATTATAGTATCTAAATCCCTTGGAGGGAAATTTATACGCTGTTTGCATTCATCCCACCAAGCAAAAGTTAGCATAAAGTTTCATGCAAAGGATTCAGTATATTGGCCTGGTATGAATTTATCATTGGCGATTTCAGAGCTAATTGCATAGCGTGTTTAAGCTTATCTCCGTGTCAACCCCCGGAGTCAGTCACAATTACTCAGTTTCTTGATTGACTCTTATATATATGATAATGGGCCTCTACTACGTCGAACAAATTGCATAACTCTTTTACGCTATTAGGCACACCTATTGGCTAATTTGGTACCATTTAAAACTAGTTCACACAACCACCTCAAAATATCGATTAGTCGGGCACAACTCCATACGCGTGGTTCCCCAAGGGTATTTAGTAGGGATGTCGTCCATCTTTCCCATCCAGTCTATTTCATTATTTCAGTATTTCCTAAAATCCTGGAGTACTGGCTGTGTTCACTAGCTCACCACAATCTCATGTCAGGGAATAGTTGGTGTAAAGATCGCAAAGAGGAGAGTGGATGGAAACAGGGTCCTCAGGATTCATTAGACAATGACAAGGAGACAAGTGCCAATTTAAATACCACAACACTACAATCCAATATTATAATTGTATCCACATTAACAAATTTTCTTCATTGTCGACTTCGTGACTTCATTCTTAAACAACTTATTCTCTATAAGCTACTCAAAGAATGGTTAACTGGTGCTCAACGACGTTAGTTAAGCCTTCCTAAACTCAATGAACTGATCACGAAGAGGTAAAGCAGATATACCCATAAATTCATTCTTTATCAGAAGGATGATATACTAACTATAAAATCCTGTTCAAATGTTATATAATGACTGTTGACATTGATATTAGGCCCGTTCCTGGTGACCCTGTGTGCTTTGACAAGCTGTCTCGTTGTGATTATTATACAAGAGGATGGCAATGCGTTGGGTTATGCCGATCGGGCAGGTGTGTAAACGGAAGGAGACCACGTGATATGATAACCACGTGGTCAGATTTAGAAAGTCAGGCCAGTCAGAATCGAGAGTCAAGCCAGGGACACGCAGCAGATCAGAGATGTTAGGTCGTCTCTGGCGATACGAATTGCAAGGGGGTGCAAGCTTTAGAACTCCCTTGCTCCAGGAAGAAGATATGAAGCAAGAAGAAGTCCCCTCTCTGGGTATATGTCTCTACATCTATCGCACAAATTACAAAAAACTGGGTGTCTCTTTAAAAATAAAATGAGAGAGATATATTTGTATAAAGAAGTGTGTTTCGTTTCGTTCATTTAAGTTCGTTCATTATCTTTGGTTATGTTCTTGGTTGGGTCTATGAGAAGAATAGAACACAAACACTGGTAGAATATTACGAGGAAATAATTTTGTTCCATCGTGTTCGCCAATTCCGAATCAGAGTTAATGGATCAGGCAGGATTACATTTAGAAATTGACATTTTATGAGCGAGGTAACATTTTAAACCATGCCCTCACCCATACCAAACACACTGCCAAAACCCAAAAGCACTGACAGGGATTTTCCAGCCATGCATCCTAATTTCCCAATTCTTGTCAGTAACAATTGGGCAGCCCGATAGAAACACTTACCAGACAGCATACCCTCTCTACGCACAACGTATGCCATCGAGAGTCTCTCAAGATCTATCCAGACAAAGTCTACATAATATAGCTGGAAATAAAGAACTGTCTGCTCCTCTTGCGGTCTTCCTTCTAAGCTGACGAGAGTGAGTGGGGATGTAGAAACCGGGGGGAATTATATCCCTTTTCCCAGATTTTATATATGCTCAGCCAGCCACATTTTCCGTAGAAAAAACAAATAAGATCATTGAACTGACATATGTCAGTCGGATTTTATCGACATACACCTTCAAAGTTTTCTAAATAGTTTATGATCAAAAGTCGTAGGTTGGTACATAAGTAAAAATAGCTAAAAGAATTGTGTCAAAAATAAGTTGACAGAGAATATAAATGTTTAGAAATTTGATTAATCGAATTTAAACAGACGAGTTAAATCGCTCGTCATTTAGATTTGATTGAAAGAAACACTTGAACCAATGAGAATAGCTCCAAAACTGATATATATATATATATATATATATATATATATATATATATATATATATATATATAAGAGAGAGAGAGAGAGGGAGTCTTAAAACAGACAAACAAAAATTTTACTGAACTTGAAAAGGATATTTATTTAAAAGATAAAAGTATAAAGAATGAAATGATGAATGTATCCAAAGTCAACACAGCAAGGAAGCTAAGAAACTTACAAGAGAGAAGCTGTCGTAGGTTATTCAGATTCAATGGCTATTACAGCAGCAAATATTGCAAAAATCCAAAATAACTACTAGTAGTATTAGTACCAGTACTACTAATACTACTACAACTGCTTCTGCTACTACTACAAAAACTACTACAACTGCTAATAATAATTATAAATATGTTCTGGGTCTTTGAAATATAAATGGAACACCAAATCTCAGTCAGAAGAAAAGACCTAGTGTAAATTAACAAGGAAAATATCTTGTCATCTGATGTATTTTGCCAAAGTAGCCATTTAGAAGAAGAAAGAATTAAATAAACAAAAAATTGACAGATACATGGACTTTACCGGAGCGCTGAAAATTTGTAAAACATGAAGGTGACAATAATAAAAATTGTAGTATATGTGATTCGAATCGCCCCATACGGAGATCAATGGAAGAAACGAGACCTTTCAAACAAGACCACCAAAAATATTTAGTCCTGCAGATTCCTGGCAGTCGATGTCACCAGTAAAACTGGTGAGAAAACTTACGTAAAGAAATAACTGTGTTTCGTACTTTTATATTTTTTGTAGCATTTGTTTTTATGTCAAAATTACTTATATATATATATATATATATATATATATATATATATATATATATATATATGAGTGTGCTTGGTAACAATTTTTTTTATCCAAACACATTTGATTTAAATCCACGCAGATTTTAAGTTTTAAGATTTTTGTTTTGTTTTTCCTTTCTAATTTTCTTATTAGTTTCCTTACGACGGAGTCTAGTTGTTAAATTTCGCGCCCAAATGAAACAAGAACCCCTCCACCGAAGACAATCAGTAGATATTATCAAAAGCGCCGGGGAGCAGTACTTAGATTAACTCTTCTGTCAACTGTAGACCGATAGAAAGACTCTCAGAAGAAAGCTAGAAAAAATCATTGAAAATAAGTTATGAAGTATTTACGAAAACATTTAAACACACACACACACACACACACACACACACACACACACACACACACACACACACACGTATATATATATACATATATATAAGGCCTTCGATTCCATCCACAGAGGGAAAATGGAACTAATCCTACTAGCATACGGCCTACCTAAAGAAACCGTAGCAGCAATAATGATCCTCTACAAAAACACAAAAGTGAAAGTACGTTCACCAGATGGAGACACAGAATATTTCGACATTGTTGCAGGAGTACTACAAGGAGACACGCTAGCCCCATACCTCTTTATCATCTGTCTAGACTACGTGCTTAGAGCTTCGATCGACAAAATCAGAGAAAATGGCTTCGAGCTGACTAAGAAAAGAAGCAAAAGGTACCCCGCAAAAACAATCACATACGCCGACTACGCTGATGACCTAGCGTTACTGGCGAATACGCTTAATCAAGCAGAGACACTACTGCATAGTTTGGAACGAGCTGCAGCAGGCATTGGCCTCTATGTCAATGCGCACAAAACTGAATATATGTGTTAGAACCAAACGGGCAACATTACCACTCTAGACAGAGCCTCTCTGAGGCTAGTGGACAAATTCACCTACCTAGGAAGTAGTGTCTCATCAACAGAAAACGACATCGACACACGACTGACGAAAGCATGGACGGCTATAGATAGGCTCTCAATAATATGGAAATCAGACCTGACAGATGAAATGAAGCGCAGTTTCTTCCAGGCAGCGGTCGTATCGACACTGCTATATGGATGCACTACATGGACGCTAACCAAACGGCTGGAGAAGAAACTTGACGGCAACTACACAAGAATGTTGAGAGCAATATTGAACAAGTCCTGGCGACAACACCCCACAAGACGCCAACTGTACGGCCACTTGCCTCCCATCACGAAAACTATACAGGTCAGACGAGCCAGACACGCCGGACACTGCTGGAGAAGCAAGGACGAGCTCGTAAGTGACGTACTACTATGGACCCCCACATATGGCCAAACAAAAGCAGGACGACCAGCCCGAACTTACATACAGCAGCTATGTGAGGACACAGGATGTAACCCAAAAGACCTGCCGGAGGCGATGAACGATAGGGAAAATTGGCGAGGGATTGTCAAGGATATCCGTGCTGGCGGCACGACATGATGATGATGATATATGTATATATATATATATATATATATATAAGAAGTCAGAGTCAACGACTGAAAACTCAATAAATAACTGGCATTAGATTTTGAAGGACTTCAATTGACGGAGGGTACTTTTCCCACCCGAAATTAAAATCAATCTACATGAACTAATTTGCCTACAGTATCATAGGTAGGATCTACGATTCGGAAAGGACACATTTTAAAGCGTTCTAGCAGAGGTGATGGATTCATTATTTGATAGTGCACGAAATAAAAATAACATGGCACTCGAATGCGTTAACACATGCACAAAACATGACAAGATGCATCGCCGTATTAAGAAATGATAATTAAATATCTGAGGGTGTTTGTGTGAACAATTCATGATACATGTATAGCCAGGAGTATACAGTTATGCTAACAGGAAGCATCGAGTAGGATTTCTTCAACATTATTGAAACCCCGTAAGATAGTGATCAAGGGGTGATTTAGAACGCGTGGTGAAGTTTAATATTATGCTAGAAACATAAAACATCCTTCATTGCAATTCATTAAACATTTGACAAATCCCTACTGTTGAATACGAGACATATCAGAATTTTCAAATATTATAATGATGCATCAAATATTATCAATAAGATAATCCCGCAAAAATAGATTAAATAATAAAATTAAATCTAAGCACGACTTTTACTAATTAACCGATAGATATCTAGGAACAAAATTTCACAATTTCGTTGAGACATGATCAAGTTAAACATGCTTATGATTTATTGAATATTTAGGATCGTCAATTATTTGTGAGATTTCACATGACTTGAACGTTTTGTAGGTTTGTACACATTCTTGAATACGTCATGTTTGTGTGCCTGCAATAATATACACACATCTATTTTCTACCAAATGCGTCCAATAGAAATACAGTGAGATGAAGATTTAGACAGTAATACATGTATACTCTCCCCCTCCCATGTATATAATCAAGACGTGATTTTATATATATATATATATATATATATATATTCACGCACATATAAATGTATATATATCTATCTATATATATGTATATATATATAAAATAGCTCAATGAATTGCGAGACATACTCCTCTTTCGGGGGGGTGTCCTTCGATCACCGAATAGTCAAGGTAAAAATACGACTAAGCCTACGAAAAATAACGAATATGAGAATTTCGTCAACGCACACCTCGAGGCAGCAGCGAATTGTATTCCAACAAAACCTAGAACTAAATATAGTGTCCCCTGGGAAACGTAAGCGGTTAGAGAAAAACGTGCAGACGTGAAAACTGCCTACAAAAGCTATAGGAAGGACCCAACAAACACAAATGCCATAAAACTAAAAAAGGCAGAAAATTAATTAGCAAGCATATATCTAAAAGAACAGACAGAATATATACAAAATCAGATAGATAACATTAGAGACTCAGTGGAAGATAGGCAATCTAGAATAGCCTGGCAAACAATAAACGAAGTGAGTAGAAGGAAGATCACAGTCAAAGCTAAATTGAAAGCTACAAACCAACAAGAAAGAATAAAACTGGGGAAACAAAATTTCGAAAATCTACAAGGAAATTCACCGAAAGCTACACATGAACCAATAACCAGAATTATAAGTAAGCAATTGGACATTAAACTAGGACCGTTCACTCAAGAAATCAATTCTGTTCTTAGAAAAATTAAGAATAGGAAAGCCGCAAGGCTTGACGAGATTCGCACAGAAGTATGGAAGACCAGACAATTCGACGACATACTGCTCCGACACTGCTACGCAGTCTATAATCAAAATCCGATAGACAGATGGATGAAGGGATGCATCCTCCTCTTCCCTAAAAAGGCTGACCTCAGATTAGCCAAGAACTACCGTGGTATAAAACTTCCATTGCAGCCAAAATTTACAATGCCCTACTACAAAACCGCAAAGAACCCAGAATTGACAACATTCTTAGGACAAACCAAAATGGCTTCTGAAGAAATAGATCCATGTCCTCAAAAATATTGACCATCTGTAGAATCCTTGATGTCGTATGGACAAAGAAACTACAGGTGACATTACTATTTTCCGACTTTACCAAGGCCTTTGATTCCATTCACATAGGGAAGATGGAACAAATCCTACTAGCATACGGCCTACCAAAAGAGACCATCGCAGCAATAACAATTCTCTATAGAAACACCAAAGTGAAAGTACGTTCACCTGATGGAGACACAGAATGCCTCAACATTGTTGCAGGAGTACTACAAGGGGACACGCTAGCCCCATACCTCTTTATCATCTGTCTAGACCTCGTGCTTAGAACATCGATTGATAAAATCAAAGAAAACGGCTTCAAGCTGACAAAAAAAGAAGCAGATGGTACCCCGCAAAAACAATTACCGACGCCGACTACGCCGATGACATAGCGATTCGGGCAAATACACCCAACCAAGCCTAAAACCTACTGCATAGCTTGGAACAAGCCGCTGCAAGCACTGGCCTCCCTGTCAATGCACACAAAACTGAATACATGTGCTTTAATCAAACAGGCGACATTTCCACACAAGACGGAACCTCTATGAAACTGGTCGACAAGCTCACCTACCAAGGAAGCAGTGTCTAATCCACCGAAAAAGACATCGACACGTGGCTAATGAAGGCATGGACAGCTATCGATAAGCTATCGATCATATGGAAGTCAGATCTGACCTATAAAATGAAACGCAATTTTTCCAAGCAGCAGTTGTGTCGATATTCCTGTATGGATGCACTACTTAGACGCTAACAAAACGACTGGAGAAGAATCTAGACAGCAATTACACGCAGAATGCTGCGAGCAATATTGTAAAAGACCTGGAGTCAACACCCCACAAAGCAGCAACTATACGGCCACCTGCCTCCCATCACGAAAACTATCCAAGTTAGACTAACCAGACATCCAGGACACTGCTAGAGAAGTAGGGACGAACTCATTAGTGATGTACTCCTATGAACCCACATGTATGGCCGAGTAAAAGCGTGACGACCAGCTCGAAAATACAGCAGCTTTGTGAGGATATTGGATATAGCCCTGAAAACCTGCCAGAGGCGAAAAACAATAGAGAGAAGTGGCGAGAGAGGGTCAAAGATATCCGTGCTGGTGGCACTGCATGAGGATGATATATATATATATATATATATATATATATATATATATATATATATGTGTGTGTGTGTGTGTGTGTGTTTCGTAAAAAGGTGAGTGTAATTTGTTGTAATTGACGATATATTTTTAGTATTCATTTATTTCATTTCTAACGACCATTTCGACTTTAAATTTGCCTCATACTCAATCATTCGATTAAAAAATTATTTTACGTATGAAAATAAAGATAAAATAATCATAATAGATTTTTTTTATGCAAGTTCAGAGTCATCATCAGGGCTTAATGTTGTACGACGACTGGTGGCACAGGGAAATATATTAAGAATTGATAATGTCATAAAATGGAATTTAAAAAAAAAAAGGCCACATCGTTCTACGTATATACTATCAGTTTCATTTATATCCTCTCTCTCTCTCTCTCTCTCTCTCTCATATATATATATATATATATATATATATATATATATTTGGGCCTTGAATAGTTTTCGCTGATTTTTCATGAAAAGCAATTTTTTTTTCAATAATTAGTTAGAAGCATGTCAATTAAAGTATTGTCCATAACTAGCTACTAAATTTTCCCATCTCTCTGGTAGCCTTTAAATTCCACGTTATAAAGCGAGTCTTTTTTAGACTAGTAACGAGTCTAACTATTTTTTGTCATCTTCATGAGAGTGAAATTGCTACTCAGCCAGACCGTGTGCAATTGATTGTAACAAGCGATAATTGGACAGGATAACATCTGGTGAATACGGCGGTGGCGGGGTCCCATTTATATGTTTAGGTTTTTTACCCGTTTTGTAACATATGGCCGAGCGTTGTTATGTTGCAAAATGACTTTATCGTATCTCAACTCGCATAGCTTACGTTTCTCTTCAATGCCTATCTCAAATGCATCAGTTGTTGTCGATCGCAATCTTCCGGGAATGTTTTGGTCCTTTTGAGCAGCTCATCCCTCCAAATGCAAAACAGAAGCTCCGAACCATAAATTTTCAGGTTTGCCACCGATGCTGATATATGGCCGGGTTAACCCCATAATTCTGCAAGTTCAGCTTACGTCTGATATGGGTCTTCATGAACTGATGTCTTTAAACTTTTTCGGTGCGTCAGAAGGTTCTTTACATTCAGCATCAAACTCATTATTTTTCTAAACGTCTTAACCGATCTCTGCATGTTGTTTCCGATATAGAATAGTCGCCGTAAGACTCAACGAAACTTCTGTGTACTTCTGCTATGATTTCTTTTGAATAAAAATTGCAGTAAAATTCCTAGCCAATACATTTTCTTTGGCACGAAATCCAGCATGTTTAACGCTATGAAAATGCAAATTGCTTACTCTTCAGCGAAAAGATGTTCCCTGAATTTCATACTTGCTTAATATAAAAAAATATTTTTTATCTAATGATATTGTAATTAATTCCCAGACAATTATTTGTTTCATTAGTTTATTTTTGTGATAATCATTTAAAAAAAAAATATTTTGTAAAGGGAAATGAACGCTTGAGTCTCGATTGTAAAAGTGATGGAATGCTCTGTGTCTGTGTGTTCAGTTTGAAAATTCCAATCTCCAGCGTTTCAAATTTGTAAACAAATCTGTAGTGTTTTAAATTATTGTCTGCTTAATGAATTCGATTGAATATTTTGACTAACGAAAAAATATTAGAAGGAAAATTTAATTCGTACCACGAAGTCGAAAATTCGAAATTCAAATATTTATAAAGTTATGATCATAACTTTAATCATAACTTAGGTTCTAACTTTTATATATAAGAATATATATACTGATAAAAGTTTATTGTAATTTGAACAAGCAAGTGCATTTAAAAAAAGGTTGAAAGTCTTTAGATGAATGACTCTTATCAATACGTAAGTAAAAACGAATTTTTCATATTTATTTGGCTTGTGTTTCTGAAATTCATAGAAAAAAGGTTCTTTTTAAATGAAAATCTCTTAAGAGTTTTGTTAAAGATTATTGTTTGAGATTAATTCTCTTTTTGCTGTTGAAATTAACAAGAAAGTTGCTTAATTCTCGTTACATTTGTAGTATCGTTTGATTTGAAATTATTTAAAGCTATATTATCGAGATTTTTCTAACTGATTACATATAAACAAACATAAACAAAAGGGGGAAAACATATAAAATTGTTTTTTTTTTATTTTACTAAAGAATTGTATAAAAATTTCAATTTTGCCTTTTTTTAGATACTGTAAAACTGTTGTTTTCTTTACGAAATCGCTTGAGAACTTTTTGGCAAATATATTTTTATATTTTTTGGGCTAAATAAAATTTCTTGGATTAGATTGGGTTTCATTTTTGTCTTTTTCATCTTGAAAACCTTCAACCTAATCGTCCGAATTTGCAGACGATATTCATTTTATCGACATCAGAGTTTATCTTCCTGATAACTTTTAACAGGTAAATCACATCTTTTACCGCAGAGAAAATATTTACTATCATTGTAGAAAAATTAAAATAGAATTTACGAGATTTTGAGTTTTAAAAATTATTGAATTTAGCTTAAATATAGAAAAATACATTTTCTTTAAAATATTTTTATATTATCTTTACTTCATACTAGATATTTTACCATCTGAATGTACACGCACGAAGTTCTGGGAATGCGATCCGTTGGAAAACAGCAAGAACTTATTCAAGGTCTTATATATATATATATATATATATATATATATATATATATATATATATATATATAATAAGTTTATATATTTAATGTCATGGAATTTAGTCTTCAACCCATGGGTTTCATGAAGTTTTTCCAAAACAACAATCATCAGGATTTGTCGATTTTCTATGCATTTCATTTTGTTAAATGCCCGATGATTGTTGTTTTGTAAAAATTCTATGAAACCCAGCGGTCACAAACTAAATTCCATGGCATTAGCACTCTGCATATTATATTGAACTTGGTTCGCCACAAACCCACAAAGTGATTTAGAGACAAACAACACTGGTATAATATATATATATATATATATATATATATATATATATATATATATATATATATAAAGTTCTGATTTCACAAAATCCCATGACTTTCTCTAGCCATCATTCCCAAATCTTCAAATGACCCTGTCATGTCCTCCTCAAGACTTCGACCAGTGTCAGTACTGAGCTTGTTGGTTGGCCAACATTGGCACGTCTATGTGTAGAAGTCCACAAGAAAATGACTGGATTTATTTATCCAGTAGTGCCCGGCAAGTCTTGTTCATCATTCTCGGATGGTTTGTTGCTTCAAGGATTTTTTTGGTTTAACCATCACTGAGCGATACTTCGTATAAAAAAATGAATAAAAAAAAGGATGATAAAACTAACAGAAAAATTAAGATAAGTAAGTGGGGATTAAGGCCATTGTTTTACTTTTTTTCTATGATTAAAGAAATTTAAGTCACAATGGATCATTATTAATAATATAAACACTTAATGTCCCGGGATCAAATTCTTGAAATATTTTCACATTGTTTTATTGTAAGGACCTTTTTAGTAATATCGTCTGATGCACTTTTGCAAAATGTGTTAATGATATATCAATGATAATTAGTAATACACAATTCATGAATAATGACAAAATCAGTGAGAGCCAAATAATATAGAACATCAGAGTCTAAACTGTAAACTTTCTTCTGTTCAGATGTGTGTTATATTTTGTATAATCATTTTTCCTTCTCGAACAATAAAGCAATACGGTCATCGACTGACACGTTCTAATTTCTATAGTAATCAATATTCTTACTGGAATAACCCCCGACTAATTTTCTAGAAGAGATTACGTAGACTATAGAGGCGTAACAATCTCTCAGTGAATATTGAAATTCGAAATAACTATAATAACAAGAAGTCAGCAAAGCAAGATTTTTACCCATCATTTTGGCATTTGAAAAGTATCAACTATCTAATAAAATTTCGCCTATTTAAGAACGTCGAAATCAATTCAGCAAAGTTACAAAATATTCATAACAAGTCATTTCCTCTGTGTAAAATCGTTTAGCAACTGAACATTCAATGTCAAATTTTAACACTTATCGGTGTTTTTTATCACCTTTGCTTAAAAACTGTCGTTAACGGTGTGTAATCCAATGACAGCTTATGTTTATGCAAATACATTACCGTTTAAATATCTTGTAGATTTTAATTAGAAACCATGACAGTACTCCAGTTAGAGGTATCCTTTCTTAAATGTTGTTTGCTCATTCGACATTTCTTGAAATTTGTCGTCGTCACAATTTAAGTAATTTCGTTGCGCTGATAATTATAATATGTAGCATGTACATTTTCACGGAAATTAGTGAAACTGTGTAATGTATCTTATGATGTTCTGATCTTTACATATGTGTTAATTTAACATAGCATGAATCGCATATTGGAGTGAATTTTTCTATTTTTGCATTTTTTATTCTTTAGTGCTCTACTGTGAGATGGTTTATCAGAAAATGAAGTAATATTTACCCAATGATGAAACATATAAGATAGTTATTGTGCATACATCCACATGATCTCTAGTAAGGATCCGATTTCTTTGTGCTTGTATTTACCCAACTCCTCCAATACAATGCCATTTTTTCAGTGGTTTGAATTATACTTCTGCTTGTGTTCTTGCCTAAGTAAGGCTAAAGATCAGAGTCTACCGGAGGAAGAAAATATAGTCATGCCTAATGCAAAGGCATCTGTGCTAAGTGAAACGCATACAGCTTCATCTAGGATTTAAACATGGTGCACCAATTTAATTTCCTACAATGATAACCGTTAAACAAAGTAGGCTTGCTATTTCCTTATGTCAGAATGTCTGATGAAGCTTTAATGTGATTGAGTGGTTTATGGAGAATCGAATTTGGAAAGGGAGCTGGAAGCTAATTTCGGAGGAAAGAGAAAGTGAAGAAAATAATAATACTAAAAAGCAGACTGTCTACAAACGGCTAGTTGATCCTTGAGTGTGTTAGGTTAAAGCACTCGTTGGCCAGCCATTCACGGGTAAAATACTACTGCAAATAAAAATCACAAGAAAAAATGGGTGTTCCAAAACTTCTGCGCTGCTGTGGAACCACAAAAAACGAATATTTTCCTCCCTCTGAGACCGCAGGCGAAAGTAAGTGGGGACTTGGGTTTGAAAGTCATTTGTCTAGGTGACGCGACGAGGAAAACCGAGAGTTGAACGCAGACCAGAGACGATGTAAAGGCAGAAGAAAATTACGAGCCCTATTTTAGGGAGTAACCCAAAAGGTGGTTAGACATCAGTTGCGCAGCAGAGACGACTAAACCAGCAAATAAGTATGTTGAAGCTGCAACCCGAAGCCGGAAAGATATTTCAAGGTCTGTCTGCCCTCTCTTTCTCACCTCATTACATGTTGTTTCTCTTTCTCCAGCCGGCACGGTCGTCTCAATCTTCATACTTTAATACTTTCTCCCTGACGACTACTTTAAAAAGTGAGAATGAATAAACTTTTCTGGTAGTGAACCAAGACAGTGTTTTTTTTGCGTTCGTCACTTTTTCTCACTTTGAGGGTACAACTGTACATTTGGTGTGTAAACGCTACAAAAGGGAAGTAATCTTTGGTGAAAAATTTCTTCTTTGCTAACTTCATATTAATCTTCATGGGTTATTTTGAAAATCCACCGTTGTAGAACAGTAGTAATACTATTTAATATATAGTTGGGGAAATAAAGGGGTTAATACCATTCGTAAAAGTATTTATCAAACAGTGAACGTACTACCGCAACAGTACTTCAAAAGTGTTTACTTTGAGGTCACTGTTCAGCAAGTTTACTATTACACCACGAGCATTTGCCACACAGGTGAAGATTTATTTTCGATCTTAAAATGTGAGTTCGGTGACAACTGTTTTTAAACGTTAAAAAAGGAAACTAGACCTTAAAAATTGTTAGATTTCACTTTGTGCAAGCTTAAATATTTTTTACGTGTACATTACACTAAGTAATTTTATAGTCTTGTCACCAAGATATCATGAGTGCAATAGACCAAGAAATGAAAAGGTTATAATTGCTAAAAAAAATGAATACGTTACTTTCACACAGTTATTATTTCACAGTTGTCATTGTTTTATTTTTATTTTCCTCTTCCATCATGATTTATTTTTTAAACTTTGATCTAGAACTAAATTAAATTGGTAAAATACAAAATATATAAAACTGTCATCTTTCATTTGCCTTCAAGGAAAATTTTGAAATTGAAGAGTTAATAAAAAAAGGTTTTAAAAATACAAGCTGGATTAAAATTTTCCGATGTGAGTTCAGCAGTGGAAAAAATCTTCTGAGTAATTGTGAAGTGTCAGTCAATATTGATCCGCTATTGCAATTCCTTTTTTTTTTTTTCCCGACACAAGTATTTCGTTTTTGTTACTTCGCTGCACATGCGTTTTCAGTTTTCTATTTCAATTTCAAGGATTGCTTCTACTTTCATTAAAATTTGGATTTTAGTTTGCTTTTGATAAATTTGTTTTTATTTTTGAGTTTTGGTTTTGTTCTTTTCATTGTAATAATTTTGGTAATGACTTGATTAAAATAGTTATCAAAATTATCAAAGTCGTGTATGAATCTAAATATTAATCTAGGATTAAATATTTCGTTTAAAAATACATTTCAATCCGTGAGAAAATGTCCTGACACCCAAATTGTTATATTCTTTTCGGGTCACTCGACTATATTGTATACAACGAAAAAAACATTATTATTATTATTATTATTATTATTATTATTAGGATTATAGTATACCAATTTACAATGTAAAAGATGACGGTGCCCTGTGTATTTATATAAACTATATATAATTCTAAAACTCCAGTCCTGTGGGGATGAGGGGTAACTCGTCATTGTTATTACACCCGGGTTCACTCTGTCTCAGAGTGGTAGTATGTGTTAGTGTCCCATATAAAATATGCCTGTTTCAAAAATTATTTCTTCGTAAAAAAAATAAAACTCTTTAGATTCAACTCCATTATAAAAATGTAACTATGATTGTATCATGAAGCCTTTTTCTTAACCAATAGGAATAGCATCAAAGTAGAGGTGCTTACAGACCATTAAAATCAAGCAACAAATAAAGTATTACAATTCTAAATAATTATAAACTCTCCTGGAAGAAATGCATTTTATTTTCACAAACTTTACAAAACAGCATTGATTTTTAAAAAATAGTCTTTGATAACTCCAGTGTTTTTGTTTTTGTTTTGTTTTGTTATTGTGATGCTCAATGTATATTATACATCACATATACAATTTGCAGTATTGTTACACTTTATTTATTTCTTCGTTCATATTCAAAACCTTTCGGTGAATATGAAAACCTTCAGTTTCCTTTCATATTCCTGGCAAATATATATAGTGTGCTTTATTGCAGTTAGAAAACAATACGTTATTGAACCAGAAAAAAAAAAGGAATCAGAAAATAAACTACATAGAAATGGCAATGTGGAACAGAAGGCTGATATTAATGAGCAAACTTTTGATGGCGTCTGACGGTGAGGGAAAAGTGTTTAAAAAATGAAGACACTGGGATAAAACTGAAGAATAATGAAATTCGATTATATGCGATCGGCAATATTGAACGTACGTTTCTGAAGGCTTCTATATTGGGATTTGATGGAAAGAACTATGACAATTATTATAATGTATCGGAAATACAGGAAAGTAATTAAACAATTTTGGTAAAAAGAGAAACCGTTGAAAACTCGTAGGTTATCATCAAACGAGTGATTTTTCAATAATTTATTGGAATTTCCAAGTGATCCGTTTGGACGGAGTGGCATTAATAGCATTCTCCTAACAGGGCTAAAATTAGTATCAAAATATAAGTATTTACCAAACATCATCATTGAATAAATAATGGTATTTAATTGGCAAAAATTGGATTCGACTAAGAAGATAATGCCAAGTTGCACTCCAAATGTTATTTACCAAGGGAGATATACTTATCTACCAGATATTCTTTTTTGATAATAATGTCAGAAAATAAAGTTTGATTAAGTTAACATATATGAGGAAATCAAAGACCAGGAAAAGCGGAGGGAAACTAGAGACCTAGGAAAATTAATCTAACGTGACTTTATGGAAAAGATGCACCAATAGATTTTTGGCTTGGTTTGGTTTGGTTTCTTTGCTTAATAGTATATAAAGTTCGTGGGGTATTTAATACCTAAGGAATCTTTGAAGAACAGCTCTGGTAATGTTATAATATAGCTGTTGTGAAAATGGAGTTTGAACCTTTTTTAGGATATTAATCCAAAAGTGAACATAATATCATGACAAGTTTGAATTTCCTTCCTATGATGTCAGGAGGATAATTTCCCCAGCAGCTTTTGTCATCAGCATCGGTTTTCATGGAACTAATATGTCAGCAAACAGAGCTGTTTCTGAAAAAATAAAACAGATAAATAAAAGAAAGTTCACAAGTGAATATAACTTACATTTTTATTACTTCAGCGTAGCCTATTCATAATAAATGACTGAAAAGACGTCTGATATGGTTTTTAATATTTTGGATAATTTAAACAATCTTTTTCGAAATCTACAAAGAATGGATGCGTTTTAATGCTGCTAAAATATGGAAACGTAAAAACATGTGTTGATTGTCCGAAGTCTGAATCAATTATAGGCAAAAAGTTGGACACATGGATTCAATTAATTTCATCTATGACACTTTCTTCAACCCAGAATGAGTCAACGATATTGTATTCGAAAACATTACAGACTTCATGAACTATTAAACAACAGTACGAAATACTCAATTTTTCAAACTTTCCGAACAATGCAAAAAAGGTCAATATCATTAGTGGGTGCACATTCCTTTGCAGTCAGATTAAATTCATTGGATATCTAACATGGGATTTTTATGATTAACTCTATTGACTTCTCAAGAAATATGTAGTTGGAAAATATAAATGCTACCAGTGCGTTGATGATTGTCAAAACTTATTCTCCCTCATGTTCCTATTTTTATCTTACATTAGATGCCGTAAAGACTACTAGATTATTTGATGTTTGTTTTTGTTGAGATCTCAGATAAATAAATGAAACCATAAATGACATGTATCCTACGATAATTATAACCTAAATAAACACGAAATTTGAATTACATGAATCATAAATTATATGATCCTCCCACCTACAAAATAAAGAAACCTAAATTTCATCAAACCTGAAAGAAATGAAACCTAAATCACATGGACCTCAAAGAAAACGTAAAACCAAATTACATGAAACCCGTAAGAAGTTAACCTTAGTTGGCATTAAGTATAAAGAAATAAAACCCAAATTACATGAAACCTAAAAAGAAATAAAACTTGAATTTTAAAAGCATATTATATAAAACCAAAATAAATAAGACCTACATTAAATGACATCTAAAATTAAGGAAACCTAAATTACATAAAACATAAATTATATGAGAAATAAATTGCATTAACCTCAGAAGAGATTAAAGCAAAATTCGATCAAACTTAAAAGAAATTAAATGTTAATTATATAAAACTAAGAAAAATGAAAGGTGCTTTACACGAAACCGTAAATAAAACTGAAGAAATGGATTTTAATTTGCGTAAATCCTTAAACTGCATGAAACCTAATGAAAATAGAATTTAAATTACATTTAATATTAAGGAAAATTAATCTAAACTACATGAGCCGTTAAGAATTTAATTATTGATTGGCAATATGCAACATTCAATGAAAAAGAACACAAGAAAATCGTGTATGAAAACCTTCCAAGAATTTCTCAAATATTTTTAGTATACTGATCATAATATAAACAATTAGTGAACCCGTAGAACATTCACAGAAAAATGTAGGCATACAAATGAACATTATTGATTAAAATGTTTTGTTTTCCTATTATTGAATTCTTTTAAATTATAATGTATATATCAGTGTGGATGTTTCGGTTCTTTAGGCAGAGATTAATACATTTAAGATAAATTTACAAAATAACTTGCCATAATGTTGTAGAAAATAATGCTCGTAGGAAATCATATTTTATTCTATTGCAATATAGATCTCTATTTCCCGAAATCAAAACTCTCAATGTTGTCGATATTGATTAAACTCAATGCGAGTGCTGTCTATACACTTTTAAGACCAACATGTGGTCTTAATAAAGGAATTCATCATTACCAAGTAGTGTCGACAGCACGGATTTAATTGACTCACCCCGTCTATCCTTTTCTATTAGCTATCGTCTTGTTAAATTTGCTTGAAAGCATACATTGCCCGCCTAGATCTTTTGAATGTAGGTTTTTGATTGACGGCCAACACTAGTGAATTCATGTGTAGGGGTCCATGATAGAATGTTTTTCATGTATTCGTCTTCAGTTTTCCTGCAGCATTCAACATGTCTTAGTCGTCTTTCTTTAATAGTTTTTGTTATGGGATTTAATTAATTGTTTTGAAGTATGCTATATCCAGGATTTGTTAAAACCCGTATGCATCGTTCTTGTGTAAGTTCAATTAACCTTTACTGCGGTGGTGCATCCATATAGCAGTACTGACATGGTTAGACTGTCGAAGAATCCAGGAAATAAAGTTTTTAATACAGGTCGCAATGTGATTTAAAACAATTTAGTCGACATATATTTCGGAATTTACATAGAGAAGTTGTAGATAACATTTCTACCAAGATATCTTCAGGTAAAACATAAGTGACCAGAAGGAATTATATTGCCTTCGCAAGAACACGTTCTACAGGATTGGAGATAAAAATACAAGTTTGTATTAGAGAATAGCTGCCATAAACTTCAAAGATAAAAAATATGATGCTCCATAAGTTATGGATGCAATTTCAACTCATGTTTAGACACATCAGAAAATTCTGAGAAGTTCATAATTTAGCTTGCATTGATATAGGTGATGCGATCATAAAAAAAAATTATAAAACATACATTCTTAAATAGAATTATCACGTCACATTTGAGTTTTGTATCAATTCTGCACACACTTTATCTATTTAGTCAAGGTTTTGTGTGAATCTTTACATGGAATAGATCTAAAATTGTAGGCTGGCGAGGACAAGCAAATATTTACCCAACCCATCATCCAAGCCCAGGATCCGAAACATGATCAAAATTTGAACGGAGTTTAGCAGGATTATATTCAGTGTTTTTCTTCTCCTTAACCGGTTGCCTTACTTTTAATCCATTGATGGAAGGAGATTGGTCGGTGAAAATCTCTCCCAAATGTATAAAATGTAAACAGCCTCATTTAGGATTTGAGCACGGGTCACCAACTGTGTTTCCTGCGAGTATTTCAAAAACATGGATAAAAATTTCAAATACCTGACAGTAGAATGAATTACCTGGAGAAAATTGCACGAGGACGACCTGCGATACCTTTCATTGAAGGATTTGACGCGCTGGTCAAGTTTAATAATGGGAAGTCCCACCGAGATCAAAGTTAAAGTTATTGGTATTATTAAGTCATCTTTTGATATTAAATAAATTGAATTTTGTTCACTGATATCCCTCTCCAACCAATTATAAAGGCATTGTCCTCAATACTATTCTGATATGTGATCAAAGAAAGAAAATTGCCAAGTCTATAACAAAAAGAAATCTTGTACACACTCAACTCCTTGAAGTGGGTGTTCTTCAATCATTTCTCTAAGTGCGTACAGTAATGACAGACATGTATTGTTTCTTTCTAAAGAACATTACATCTTCAGAGTTGATCAACATTTATTGATAAAGACTTTTGTCAACTACTTTCTGTTTTATCAGCATCTGTGGAGATAATGGCCTTTTGAATGATGACATTGACTTTTACGGTTTTTAACATTTCCTTTTGTGCCAGTTTAGATGTAAGATTATGTATCAAACAATTTCGATATCAAGTATCGCGCGAGAATTTAGATTTTAATCTAAAGTTGAAACTTAGGATCAGTTTTACTTTGCTATGTACCAACCTAAATTTAAAGATGAAAAGGTACAAGATCCATGTCATAATCATAAGTATCATTAATAAATGTAAGACAAATGTCTGAATCTTGTTCGTGATTTACGATACAATGTTTAAAAGACCAAAGATAAGATTGGACCATGTAAAGAAGGACTAAATACAAGGATTGGGCTTTGGTTGATGCATATGCCAGAAGCGCTATATCATCTGCATAGTCTGCGTCCGTTATAGTTTCTGCTTCTTGCCTTTTTTAGCGTAAGTCTATTTTAGTTATGTAACGACGTTTGAAGTTCATAGTCTAGGCAAATCATAAACACATAATGTGCAAATGTATCTTTTTATAGGATTCCATCAATGATGTCACAGTAGTATGTGTCTTCATCCGATGAGCGAACTTTTTTCTTTCGTGTGTCTATAAAGTATTATTCTGCCTCAAACCGTTTCATTCTATACACCATATGGTCTAAGTATTTGCACCGTCTTTCCTCTGAGTATGGAGTCAAATGCCTTGGAGAAATATACAATGAGTCGTGTTGCTTCGGGATTTTTTATAATTTTTTTCCAATGTATTATCTCAATTTCAGGTTTTATAGAGTTAAGAAGCAGAACATTACAGAGCTTAGACTCTAAACAAATAAGACTTATAATTCTTTTGTTGTTTCTGATTTCGTGGTAACCTTTCTTAGGTAAAAGAGGATGCAGCCTTTTGTCCATCTGCATATGATATTTTCTTTATATAAGCCACTGCAAAGTCGAAGAATTAAGTCCTCAAACTTGTTGGTCTTCCATACTGCCTAAGGTATTTCATCGAGGAATCCAGCTCTTCTACATTTAATTCTTGTCAATTATGCTGAGTTCCTCTTGAGTAAACTGTCCCCATTGTATGTCATGAGTGGGGCTGTAGGGAGAGATGATTGCTGTTCAAGGTTGCCGTTAAATGAAGCACGCATCATTCTCTGATGTATTTTCTCAATGCTATTCAGTAATTTTAGTACACGAGGATTGAGAAACACTTCTTCCTCCTCCTATAACAGGAGTGATGGAGTTTTTCCTCACAGATACTAAGACAAACGTCCATCCATTACCATTAACATGGTATTTTATTGCTAGTTCGCTATGGTAGTATCTATGTTCTTGTATGCATACAATATCTATATTATGATCAGCTGCAGACATTGTCAGCTCAGGTGACTGGCCGATTCTATTTATATCCTAACGTTAAATGTCGAAATGTGAATCGTATTTTTGCAACAAAATAAATGGTAGAACCAGTTAGGCTATTATTAATGTCTGAAATAGAACTGTTTATCCATTTATCTGGATGCAAACTAATGATTAATGTTAAACTGAATTGTGTTACAGAGCAATATGGGAACCATTTAACTGTGTAATAATAAAACTATTGGTGTCAGAGAGTTACACATTTGATTCTTTTAAGTCTGTGCAAATAAAAGAATAATACTCCATTGAGTTAATCATGTCACATAAGGATACTTGACACCATTGAACTGTGTGTAATGATTGAATACGCTTGTATAGAATTATTAACGTTGAAAAGCAATACTTAAAAACATTTAACAATGTGAGAGAGGCGTTCCCGGTAACGCTTACACTCGTAGGAAAATGACACAGTGACCCAAATTCAAACCGGACGGAGCTGTTTATATTTCACATAGAGCTAGTAATCTATGAACCCGGCAATTATTCCTCCAACTATGGGCAAAGCGTAAGGCAGGTTGGGCCCTTCATCCTTGGCATAGCAAACAGTCTAGCAAAAGAAAAGGTCTGAAATCAAATCTGTTGAACTCTGGTTAAAAAAGAACCTTGTGTCAAATTAAGTTCGTTTTGGAGGGTTTGATACACACACACACACACACACACACACACACACACACACACACACACACACACATATATATATATATATATATATATATATATATATATATATCTCGCTCATGATAATCATTCATTTCTGATATCCAATAAAGTAAAAGGGGATATTTTCCAAGGCGTAGTTGTGACAATACTACTGTGTATATGCACTACTAGGACACAAAAACACGTGAAGAAAAAGCTGTGTAGGAAATATACGAGCATGCTACGTGTAATTTTGAACAAATTCTGGATGAAAGCCACCCATCAAACAGAAGCTATATGGCCACTGACCGGCCATCTGAAAAACAATGGAAGAAAAACGAACAGGACGTCCGGATCACTGCTTAAATGCAAGGACAAACTCATCAGTGATACTCTTCTTTGGACTCCTACTCATGTATGTACCAATGTTGGCCGACCAGCGATAACTTACCTCCCTCAGCTCAGTGCGGCCACTTGATGTTTTGAAGACCAGCCAAAAGCGATGATCGATAGAGACGGATGGAGAAAGAGGAGAGAGACAGACAGTCAGAGAGTGAGAGGAAAATCTGTCTTGTAAGCGTGATTATATATATATATATATAACTGCCCATATATAAATGTTCATATATATGTGTGTACATGTGTGTATAGATATACGAGTATGTTGCCTATTGACCACTGACCAAGCAGTCAATCAGAGCTTCTCTGCATCAGTGAAAGTAAGCAGAAGCAGTCACATGGCTGAACGGAGATGTGTGGGTATAATGAAATAATATATACAGAGGCCCACGTGAGATTCGGCATTTTCAGTCTTGAGTCAGAGCTTGTAGCGGTCAGTCGAATTGGCAGATAGAGAACCGTGGTTACCGGGAAACAAACAGCCTCTGAACGAGAATCGATGGAGTGCGTCTTGTCAGATGAGAAGACATAAGCCTTTGAAGTTAACAGACTGTGGTATGGTCAAAAGAAGAAAAAGTTTTGAGTCAATAAGACAGTCTGTATTCGTCTCCTTCCAATCGTCTCCGTCTGTCTCTCTCACACCATAGAAGCTTTAACCCCTCTCGAGAATAATGTGAGTTATATTTCTATAACCGAGTGTTGTAGATTCTTCCTTCATCACGGCTATATGACATATACGTTTGTAGATATATATATGTAAGTGTGTATATGTTATATTATATATGTGTGTGTGTGTGTGTGTGTGCGTGTGTGTGTGTGTGTATGTCATATATATGTGAGTATATAAACTATATATGTATATGTGTTTGTGTGTGCATATATATATATATATATAAAATATGAACATGTTTTGTCTACATATTTTTATATATCTTTTCCAGTTGCAGGATATATTTTATAGTATCTGGCGGGAGTTGGTAAATGAAAATCCCATAAGTCATTGTTAACTTACTACAACCCGATCTTGGGCCATTATCAGGGGTGTGTATATTACAAAAGTGATGTAAACTTTGCATGTACATTACTATTTTGTAAGTTCTTAATATGTGTACTCTTACCTTTTAGCGTTTTATTCGTTTCTATAAGTAGCAGTAGTAGCTAAAAATACATTTAAGTACGTTAATACTGGATTGGAAATTGATTCTATTGAGTTTGGATTGTTTCATTCTGATATGGTGCATCTCGAGAATTTTTAGTTTTTTAGTTATTTCTCTGTTCTAATATTGTTAGGCTTTTGGTAAGAATTTAAGAAAATACCAGGGTAACAATTAGTTATGGAAGTTTCATCACCCAATGCCCACCGCATATTATAAAATCATTTCGGCAACTGGAGAGGATATATACAAAAACATGTAGACAAAACATGTCTATATTGTTCCATAAAATCTATATATATATATATATATATATATATATATATATATATATATTTATATATACATATATATACATATATATATTGTGAGTGAAGAGTTTGAAGATATGATTATCTTTAAATGAGCCAGAATTACTTTGTTTGAAGACAGTTAAATGGATTCAAAATATTGGTATAAAAATTGATAAATAAAATTATATTGATCATTTATTTACACACAGTTACATAGTTCCAACTATAGTGATAGTTTAGATTGTTCAATTTGACCTGTAGATATGAAACCTTCAAAATTATTAACACTCTGGGAGTAATGGCAATGATGTGGTACACTATACTCCTTTCAGCTTCATGAGTGGAGCTTCATCTTCCGATATTTTAGTTGCTTCGCTACGAAATATGTTGGATGGGTATTCCTCTTCAGGCGTTCACTTTGCTTATTACTTATTCGACCTTGCAGAATCTCTACAGAAGAAGGTGCCATGAATGTAGTTCTAACTGATTCCGAGATCGCATTTCTTGAAGAAAGAACAAATGCAACATTTCGTCGATGCTACGATTGTGTTTTGTTTATAACCTGTTACCTAATTGGATAAAGTATTTCATCTTTTTTCTTTGTCTTTTATGATTCAGCAGGCATTTTATCGATGATCTGCTTTTTATTGTTTTCATTTTTGCGTTTCCTGGTTTAATATGAAGACATTTGTGATTTCTGCTGGTTTAAAATATTCTTTTTTAGTTCTGAAGTATTCCATTTTGGTTAAAGTATTCCATTTTACTTTACTCTTATCTCTTCATTTATTGTCGGCATGCTTATTGTGATTTCAATCTTTGAACCGAATTTTTAATTTCATTTATTTGCCCTTGGATTTATTCTTATTGTTCTTCTTGGTATGCTTCTATTAGTTTATTAGTACTGGAAATAAATGCTTGAAATCATACAAGTATATACATGCAGCTGAATATTGGCAAAAATGCGATTAAAAAAAAACTATAAAAATGGATCATTGGAAAAAAAAATTGAACTAACGTAATCCTACCAATTTATGTAAATATATACTTTATCTATTTATACTTTATCTAATAATACAAAAATGAAATTGGGCAACAATGTTATACTTTTTTAATGTTGTATAGATTTCTGCAACTGATTTATGATATGTTTGCACTGCTGAATCAGGAAATGGCATCCGTTTCTCTCCATCAGGTCAGGTTTTTTAGCGAGTTTGATTTGGAAAAAAATCAGATCTTTTGACAAAATCGATTACATTTTTGTGGCATAATCAGCTGATTTTTGTCAACACATATCATCCTAAATATGTTTTTAAGCGAAAATATTTTTGCCAACAACGTATATTGATTACCTGATAGAAATGTCGATTACTGTAAATTGAATGGTGGGCATTGATAAAGGTAAGTACACGTAAATTGCATGTTGCTTCACCATTGTTCAAACTTCAGGGCTTGAACTTCCGTTTCTTTGAACATCTGGAATGTTCAGCGACAGTAAAGGTCTCTCTTTAGATTCCAATAGTAGTCAGCCATCATGACTGCGTCCAAGCAACCCTGATACCTGGTCTCCATCTCTTTCAGGTCCTGATGGAATCTCTCCCCCTGCTCGTCACTTGTTGAAACCAGGTTCTCAGGAAACCGGTCCATATGTGAAAATAGGAAGTGCATCTTGACGCTCATGTTGCAGCCCAGGTTTCTGAAAGCAGTCAGAATGTTGTTGACAAGTTTTCTGTAGTTTCTGGCCTTATTGTTGCCAAGAAAGTTCTTCACTACTAGAACAAATGCCTTCAACGTTTCCAATTCCACTTTGTTCATTGGGTTTTCGAACTGTGGATCTCTGCTGAGCTGCCAGATCTGAGGATCATCAAAGATTCCAGCTTTCAACTTCTCCATTGTCAATCCTGGAAAAGCTTGGCACAATTAAGTGAAACAGTCACTATCCTTGTCCAGAGCCTTGGTGAACTGCTTGATTAAGCCGAGCTTTATATGCAGCGGTGGGAAGAGTATTCTGTCTCTGTCCACTAGAGGGTCGTTAATGACGTTCCTTTTTTGTAAGGCACCAATTCCTCCTGCAAAAGCCAGTCCTTCTTCGTGTAATGATAAAAACGGTCCCTACTATCCCACATGCACAGAAAAGATGGTTTTATGACTTCAAACTGATCGCTTTTCGACATAAGCAGCCAGAACTGTCGGACCTGAATACTTCGTGTCATTAAAATAATCATTTCCAATCATAAAAATTATTCGAATTGGTATTTTACCCTCAACCAACTTCTTCTAAAATGCTCCACGCATGAGTACATGTGAACAAAAACGTAGAAAACGACATGTGGCCATAGTTTTTAAAAAAAACTTGACATGATTGAGCAAAACCAATGTGATTTCTTGATTCTGCGCTTCAGATTCGTCCTGATTCAGCTAAAAAAATGCAGACAACAAATTTGTTGTTGACCAGTGTAATATTAACAAAAGTAAAGTTATTCTTCAGAATGCCAAGACAGCCCTGAATGAAATACTCAATAGACGATAAAAAAATGAGTTTTTAATTAATGATAGCTATATTGGTGGTAGCTAATCTTCGGACTGAGGGGGGTTGCATAAATCACTACTAGTTTTCAGCATTAGAGTATAGTTTCCTTCTTTCCTCCATTCAGATTATGCGCCTTAGAAACCGGTCAAAACGTATGATAAATTTTACACGTGTAGTAATATTGTCCGCTCAACTTGGAACAGACGCTTCTCGTATCTTAGATTCTTTCCTCGTACTTCGTTCGTGCGAACGTTTGGCTCATCGTATCCCAGCTACGAAAAGAAAAAAAAAGACGTTTCTTTTATGCGTTATAGAATATCCCACCACTACTTTCGCCTTGGTGGGTGATATCGTAAGGCCGGCCGCTGTCAATTTACAGAATGCTGATTGGTAGTGTACGAGGGAATATCCAGTCCAGAGTGCTATATCTATTATATCTTATTAAACCAAGCCGAACGAATGATATGTTGAACTTTGTCAACTCATCTTTCAGGTGCTTGCTTATCTTATATCTTACCAATTCACACTCCAGTGTCACTCGCTTACAATTTTACAAACATTTTAAAGTTCAAAATGCAAAATTAACATCTTTATTCACTTTATTCAATGACATAACATATAGCGGTGCTCATAGTGTAACGGCTCTCGTCGAAGGAAAGAGACACAGAGAACCGAGTTCAAAACCTGGTGGAGGCTGTTTGCATTTTACATAGCGATAAACATTTGGGAAAGATATGCAACCAAGTATCCTCTCCCCCATAATGTGTAAATGATAAGGCAGACTGAGTTTTTTAACCTTGCTATGACAACCGTTGGAGTGGATGGGAAACTCTAAAATCAAAACTGACCCCCACCCTGCTAACAATTCACCATATGTCACTTCCTGCTTGTTCAGAATGATTGCATAAATATATATATATATATAGTGATAAGAGGGATACGATTTAGTGATTTTCTCTCAGTTATAATAAACCATTATATATGATATATTCTTCAACGGTGAAATAAAAAAAAGTTGATTTCCATTATTCATTAATATAATCAGCTTTAAAACAAAGTGCACTGTTCTCTTTGTCAAGTGTTAATAAACTCACGTAATATAGGCAAACATAATTCGACAACATTTTTAGGAGGATACTGTGGTAGCCGTGAAGTGGCTGTGTATCTTGCGGTCAGATGAATATATGATGAATGACTGCTTTGGACTTCAAATTTTGGTTGATGGGTTTAAAAAGAGATGGCGCTCAAACAATCTTTTTCTGCAAAGTATGGCCGATTTCTTGTCCCACCTGTCTTCTTTATGAATGACGTTAAAACTCAACGAAACCAACGTTAGGCATTTTAGTCATACGTTTATTATTAGTCTGCCAAAAATTAGTCAAAATACGATAGATTTTTGAAGGGAGAAAGAGAGACAGGCAGATAAGGAGACAGAACAAAACAGATATGGACAATTAGATATTTCTTTAAGTTTGCCTCTGATTCCATCTACCAGACACCTTAATTTGAGAAATAAAGCACTTGTGATTGACCGGGTTGATAGTTGGATACACTCATTTTCACTTAAACACTCACTATGCCGGTTGTCCACATTCTCTGATGGTCCCATACTTGGTGCCCTCAACTATGTTCTGGCCTGCTATTCAGAAGGTGGCTCCTAGCAACATAAACTAAAACAAACGTTTTCTAAATTTTTAGACCATCCAGTATGAACTGTCCAGAATTTGTTATTCCTTTTGTCTGCGCGGTTCAACCGAACGGTGATTTTGTCTTATAATTTTTACCTAGCAACACCTTTAGGTGTGGTTTGGTTTCTTTATTTAATGGCATATCAACCTTTTTAGGTTATTAAATGCCAAAGCTACTCTCCTAGAAGAACAGTAGTGGTACTATTTAACCCATAGCTGGGAGGATAAGGGGGTTCATACCTTTCCCAAGGCTATTTGCCCGAAAGTGAACGTAATAGCGCGACTAGAGTACGAACTCGCTTACTACGATTCTGCAGTCCATCGCTTTAACCATTACACCACGAGGACACCCCCGCAACACCTGATATAATGCTACAAAAGCAACATCAATTCATTTATACTATCTGTTGATGTCTTTCGTTCTGAACTGGCGAGTAAATGTACACAATCAAATACGCTTATAGACACACTTACGCACTTATGCCTATGAGAACTGAAAACATTTTTTAACTTAGATACATATTCATGCAGATAGGAAAGTCTCTTTCTAGATATCAATGTGGAGCTTGTTTAGTGTGAACGTAGACAGAAATCACTGATATGAAAAAATTAAAATCAGAATAAACATTGTTTAAAGTAAGATCACTATTTTCAGAATACTTTGAGGCTATAAAAATAACCTGTTTTGATCTACATTTTTTTATGTCTGCATTTAACAACTTATATCTTATAAGAAACGCGTATAAAATGATTTGATACTTTCATCTTCTCTTTGTTGTTTGATATATTTCTGTATTTGTCGTTTGTTTCTCTGCCAATCCTATTGTCTTTTATAGAAAGTTTCTAGTTTATTTGAAATTGTGAGTAAATTGATTTATTGATAAAATATGAGTTATATTTCCTTTCATGGATTTCTCTGTTTGAGCGGATATTCGATAGTATGAAGGATACAGCGTATACATTCTAAACATTGTTATTAATTACAGAGGAACGACAATATAATGAGTAGTTATTCGATTTTTTAAAATTTCTGATTTTGTGTGAATGTCCTTTTTTTAGAAAACTCACAAGATATTAACTGGTTTGGCAGATATCAGAATTCTGGCCTTAGGTATGAACATAGAGGCTTTTCTGACGGAAAACCACAAACATGCATACACAAACACACGTGAACACATACACACACACACACACACACACACACACACACACACACACACACACACACACATGTTTTTACCGATCGAGCAGCACTGGTAGGTGCATGCGTAAGAGTCCAACAAAGAACATTCCTTATAAATTCACCTTCTACAGCAGTGGCTCATATATCTTGCTTGCCTTACAGGAATACTTTGTAAAATGGGTTGTAAGTGATCATAAAGCAGTTGTTTTGTGGAGTTTTTTTTCCAGATTTTATTCAAGACAGTACATAGCATTTTTGTGTAGATTCCATGCATCTTTTTATTCTATTTATTTTTTCAGCATCTATCTGGTGGTTCCATAGAGTAGTATTGAAACAGCCATCGCTCAGAAAAAGCTCCGTTTTATTTTATCTGAAAGAATTGATTTCTACGTAATCGAAAACCTGTCAAGTGTATTCCACGCCTTTGCTAAGCATGTTGGCAACACTTTCTCCTAGATGCGTCCTCGAGGACTGACCAGGAGCCATTGATGTTAGGGATTGATTGTGTGTGTGTGTGTGTGTGTGTGTGTGTGTGTGTGTGTGTGTGTGTGTGTGTGTGTATGTGTGTGTGTGTGTGTGTGTGCGTGCGTTTGCGCGTGTGTAGGGGGGGCAGAGAGAGAGTGAGAGAATCAAGGAACTATGTGTAGTCAGTGTGGTTGATGATGATGGTTAGTATATATATATATATATATATATATATATATATATAAACAACATCTGTTTTCGTATATACGTGTCGTTTTGTAATTCAGAGAAGATTTCATTGAGCATTAAAATTACACAGACACTTGAATATATTTGAAATCAGGAAAAGTGCAATATCTACTTTTTGGTTTTCACTGATTAAATTGTATAATTCAATAATTAAGATTTAATGCATTTGTAGAACTCTTCATAGCTCTTTATAAGTGATTTAGCAAAAAGTTCTTTAGACTTGCTATTTTTAAATTTCACGCATAGTCCTTGGGCAAATTTTAGATTTAATGCTTTTTCTAAAATTATTTTTCTGTAATTTAATACTAATTCAAAAAAAAAAAAAAACAATCTTAGTTTTGTGGAGAACTACAAAATCCAGAAAAAATGTTTAAACCAGAGGGTAATTTTTGTAAATTTCTATTTTTAATGTAAATCCAAAAAAAAAAAAAAATGTAAAAGGAAAAAAATTACATTTTTAATTTTTAGGTTCATTTTATTTGATGGACACATTGTTATCCTTAACTTATAACTTGACAGATGAAGCAAGAAAATATTTTGCCTGATAATCAAATAGATCTATGATCCTAGTCGTGAAAATATATCGATGATTGAAGCTTGAATTTACCTAAGTTTGCCTCCAACGGCAGTGAAAGACACCTGGTCGTTTTTATGCTGAATTTCAGCATTTTTCTTCTAGTTTGGTTGCTGTTTTAAAGTTAACGAGACAAGTATACCCTGAAATGTATCCGTAGCTTGTTCTTGGACGAATAAATTGATTTCAGGACAAAAATGCGAATCGAAAGCCCCCAAAAATGTGTCCATGCTTTGAACTTGTATCGTCGATTCTATGGATGTAATTATGTAAATTTTGGACAGAATCTAACAATGTTCTTTTCTTGAGAAATGTTATTGCTTGAAAATGGTGCTTTTATGAGTTTCCAAAAGGCATTACATCTAGGTAAATACTTATTTTCGATTGTCCTTTTACAACTGCATAATAATTGGACCTTCTCTGATTGATTGCTTTATTACATGTAATTTTATGATATTTGATTAAAAATATATCCCCATTATCGTGCTCCCATCCAGGATATTCCGGAAGATCGCACTACTTGCGGGGTTTAGAATCTTCTGACGATCCCTTGCAGAAAGGTAAGAACCCACTACACAAAAAGTGCTCAGTTTACGAAACTAAATTGTGTCTAATGGTAAGGTTCCTATTCTAGAGGTCTGAGTTATGTGGAGTATTCCTTTAATCCTATTACAGTCAGGTTTTCTCTGACTCGAGGTGGTAGTACCTGTTAAGGTCAAATCTAGGGATCAAATTAACCTGCATGCAAATTGTTCATACCATATTAGACTTGGTATCATATAACCCCGTGCAAAAATTGTAAGAGACCTCTCAAACATATAGATATAAACATGCAATATTGCTAATACACAAATGTCTCGTAATAAAAATAATCACAGACAGGTTGATATTCAATTAAAATCAACGAGTCATTCAATCAATTATAATATTGAGGATTTCCTTCATCGTTTACGAACAATAAATATTGTGTGTTTCAAGATAATGACGTATTTCTATTCTCATGTTGACAAAGTATATTCTCCTACATTCAATTGTAATCATGATTCTGTTGTCTCCTAACAAAATAACGACATTGACGGAGGGGAAAAGACAATAATGAGATGTGTCCAAGACAATTTAGTTGTCAGGCGACTGTGTAAAAGGATGTGATTAATTTGAATGCTTGTTGTTTTCTGATCGTTGTCAAATGATTAAGGTTTGGTCATGTCAGATACGCTCCTAAAAGTACAAGACATATGATCAAATCTCGTCCAGTACTTATTTATTTCATCTTTTCTGCTTTTTAACGTTAGAAGAATTTAAAAAACCCTAAGTATTCCGATGAAATGCATGTTAAAAAGATTAGTCAAAACTTACAATGACTATTTCATCTTAAATAAAGAGTTGTATACATTTTAATTTGTGTTAGATTTATTTAATAATGAGTTCTGAAACTGCATTAAGAAATCGGTTACCTAATAGTAAATGTTTGAGCATAATTTAAGAGCAACATTTTTAATGATAAATGATATGCTCTGATAGTAACTAAATAGCATTAATGGTACCCAGTTGTAAGGGCATAGAATAGAACGACAGGAGCAATTACAGAATAGTAAGATCTTTTTTTTTTTTTTTTAAAAAAAGGGCATTGTATGACAAAAATTATGGGGTATTGCGAAGTTTTGAATTTAGTGTTGTATACAGTGTAGAATCAATCTTTTGTTTCCATTACTTCCAGGAACATATTGATTCGGAGTATTAATACCTTTTCGGATCTCATCTATTAGTAAAATAAATCCATTTGAAAAGTTTTTGGATTTAATAATAATTAAAAGACTTGAAACTATATAAGTGTTTGTGAAGCTATCATTATTGTGATATGAGCCATAAAATTGCTTGTAAAAAAGACTGCCTTTGGTTTTAAATGATCTGGGTGTTTAATTAAACCTAACATGAATTCGCGATAATATATTAGAGGCACATTTGTGGGAAGATGAAAAACAAAATTATTCAACGACATGATAAGTGGCATTTGATCACCTCCCTACCAACATAAAGTGTGGTAAAACACATTTATAAAGCGGGAGCCAGGCAGCGACCGAAGCGCGCATGAGAAGTGGTGCCAGAAATGTTTGCCCCTGTCGGCATTCATTTAATGAAGTGAAGAACTCGATAGGTTTGTTAAAGAAACAATATCTAACGTATATTTAACGTTGAAAGAAATATACAATAATTGATTTCCATATATCATCATATTCCATGTATTGTTTTTTTTTTTAATAAAATCAGTTAGAGATTATAACGTTATTGCATCATGAATATGAAAAATATTTTAGTAAACATACCAGTGTGGGAAATTTATCTATCTATCTATCTATCTATCTATCTATCTATCTATATATATATATAGGTGATGCATTCAATAAGTTTACATACTTTTTTGTACAGGAATCTAAAAGTGTCATAGACTCTTCTAAAATTCGGTATGTTTTTGCTACACATCTTATGAGATGATTGATCAATGTTTATGATTTCAGGTTCAAATGAACAGCTACAGCAGCAATTGGAATACAACATACTAAAGCCTGATTTTCACCGCTGGTGAATTTCAAAAATGCAATCTAGGCATGAGGACACTTTGGAAGAACGATATGCTATAAGATTCTGTTTTAAACTCGGAAAAAATGCCACTAAAAGCTATTGAATGATTCAGACTTCTTTTGGAACATCTTGCATGAATCGAGCATCATTTTTTGAGTGGCATAAGATATTCAAGGAGAGTAGGGAGTCTGTGAGGGATTATGAGAGGTATGGAAGCAGTAAGGAAGTCAATACACCAGAGCTGATTGGCCAAAGGGTTAGGGTTAGGGTTATTATGTTGAGGTTTTAAGGGAGTGAGTTCAGGAAGATATTCCGTCGGAAGAGGCCAACAATCTTCAAATCAGGTCAGTAGCTATTCCACCAGGACAATACACCAGCCCACATCTCCATCCTTGTCACAGACTATTTGACCAAGATGGGCATCAAGACAATTCCTCACCCTCCCTATAGTCCAGTCCTTGCTCCCTGTGACTTTTGGTTAATCCCTAAGCTCAGAGTCTGTTGTTATGAGACAACTGAGGAGATGAAAAAGGCTGGAACGAAGGTCATTGACACGTTCACACAAGAGGACTTCCATGGAGCCTTCCAGAATATGTTGTAACGGTACAACAAGTGCATTGCAGCCAGCGGAGATTACTTCGAAAGGAAATAGAGTTTCATGTGTGTACTATCAGTAAAAGTGCCCATACGAAAGAAAGTCTGGAAACTTATCCAATGATCCTCGTATATATATATACATAACTAATTTTCCATAATTGAAATTTTTAAATGAAACCGTTTTGTTGTTTCCATCCTCAACTCTTATAATATGCAAAACATCCCTCAATGTTTTTATTTTTTCATGATTATTTATGTGAAGTTATGTTACAATACCTATCGTTAATTCTAGTGTTTTTAATTTTGCTGCCAAATCTAATGGTACAGTAATGTTATTTAATATCTATTGAAAGCGTCTTGGCTTAATTGATAAGCAAACGGGCACATCAAAATATAAATAATTAGATTGACCTACTGTTGACATTTTTGGCCAGTCGTGTTCATTATTTTGAGCAAGACAAAGCTTAACTTTACAGTGTGATGTATTAAATGTCCGTTTTTATAGCCAATTGATTCATATCTCGGAAGATGTAATTAAGAGTTCTAGGCGTGATCCATGATTAGTCAACTAATCGTCAGATAACCAGCGAAGTTCAACGCTTCATTTTGTTTGCTTACTGTCCAATTTTCTGATAAGACAGCAGTATTTAGCTGTTATATTTTACGATATTTTCTCGGCGTCTTTTGAGGCAAAACGTCTCTGTTGTCAGATAAAGCACACTTGGAGAATGGATGTCTTTACAGCGAATTTTCATTATCGTGAGCTTCTGTATAAACGTACTGTTGGTTATTATTTGATATAATTCTAAATCTTTATTTGTAACGCAAAACTATGAACCTTGTATAAAAGTTTAATAGTCTAAAACATGCCCCAAATGAAATAATATTTATAACATTTTTTAATATAACATCATCAGAGCATTTTGACAACACTGATGCCTTTCATTCATTCTCTGTCTCTATCTTTCTGTCTCTGTCTCTATCTTAGTATGTTCTAATCATTTATCACTTTTAAGGCCTCCGGACTCCATCCAGTATTCGTGCTGAGCTGATCAATATAAGTTTTTGCTAGTAGGCTAACATTGGTGTGTTCATGTTTACGAGTCTCTAGGTGAACGTCCCTGTTGAGGTCGTCCTTACATTTATAATGGTCTTCAGAATAGTTTGTTCGCTTTACTTGGATTCTTTGTAAGGTTTGAGGTAAGTGGTCGTACAACTGCTGTTTTCTAGGATGCTGCTTCAAGGATTTGTTCAAAACAACACACAATATCCTGATGTAGTTCCCATCAAGCTTTTTCTCTAAATGTTTGGTAAGTATCCAATTGTTGCCACTATTCATTAGTATTGACACAACTATTTGAAAAAGAAAAGTCGATTACAATTTCCAAAAAAATAATTCAGAATCAAATCACGCTATTTTTAAGAGCATTGCCGTAAGAATGTGTTTGATTCATTGGTGTGTGTTGGAAATTTTAGTTGAATATCATTTCATTTTGATTTTTAAGAATTTTACCTATGCTACTATCTCTGGCAAGAATTATTGAACAGAATCCGAATATTTAGGGCATTTAGAGGATGTTCAAATAAGTTTTTATCGCCAAAAATTAATGTATAACCAATAAAACGCAATACCTTTTTATTAAATGACAGAATATTATGGGGCCCTATAATACACCTAAAACAAACAATATCTAATGATCATCTAAATGATCACTGAGCATTTGTACATTTATGTTCTGGATAATGTATCATTCCATCGACAGAAAATTGGTTTTGTGATAATGAGGACATGGTCCGGAAAATAGTAAATCTTTTCAAAGAACAAATGGGATTAAAGCTTCTTTTTTTCGGAAAAGACTTATAAAACTTATAAAATTCCTGGCAAAGATTAAAGGCCGAAATCCAATCAAAAATGTATGCTAGAAATTTAAACAATACTCCATGAGAAAACTCTTAACATCGAAGTCAATCTATTAACTCCAATCCAGGAAAGTTAAAAAAAATGTAGCTTCAGGTGATTGAAAGAATGAAGGCTCTCATGAAAGTTCGATGAGGGCTAGCTTAGTATAAATTCATTTTTTTTATCAATGAACTTCATACTGCTTTTATTCCAACATTGGGTTATTCCATATTTTCCACGCTTCGTCTTGTAAAAATACACTATTAATTTAATTTTATAAAATTTGTCTCAAGGGTATTTTATGCAGCAAGAACGTTCAGTATCATATTTGCTATTATATTATTTGCTGCTAAATAGAAAGAAAAAAGAATTTGAACATAATCTATGTGTGCTTATATAATATTTTTTTCTGAGGTCAGTATTTCGTTTGTTTCTTCTTATTTAGCAACGTTTTGTCAATATTACGACAGCACAAAACAACCCCAAGTATTTGTGATTTCAATTAAACGATATAGTCGTAAAAATAACATCCAAATTGCTATACACTATGATCTGCTATTTAAAATGAGGTGTGTTTTTACTCATTCACTTTTAATGGTTAACGAGTTTCGGGCGCATAAGTAACATACCTTTTGTACACTTTTCAACACAGGATAGACTATATCATGTTCATAAGATGCGTACATTTTAATAAATAATACTACTTACTGAGTCGGAAATATTAAGAATACAGACATTTAGCTTAGAAATTTAAAGAAAATGTATTTCAGCAAAACAGCCTTCCGCCCTGAAGATGATATGTGTCTTCTTAATCATCACAGCTACAGTGATGACCTTTAAAGAAACCTTTCGACGTTGGTCCAGACATAACTGCCCAAGAGATTTAGTTAGGAAACTTGAGAGATCACATGCTAGAGTTAACATGATCATCAAACTGTCAAGTTAGCCACTTCTGGATCAGATTGGTTGTATGGGATATAGTAGAGCTCTTTTGAAAAATATCACCTGAACATAGCTACCTCTTATTCCACGGCTTGACCCCTGTGTCTAGCACTTCAATATCAGAGCGGTTTTTAAATAGAAACTTGCTCAGTATCGCTGAAAAAATATAATTTTATAATTAAAAACAGTTACAGTAGATACACATTAATAAATGTGAATATGTTTTTGGATTCATTTAATGAGAAATAAATCGTAGCTATAATGATTATATCAGACGTTCCATATTGTCTGAGCAAAAACACAAGAATGAATTATTTGAAAAATCTTTAAAAATGTCCATCATTTTTATTTGCATCAAGTTTTTAGCAATTTTCTTTTTGAGAATAATTTCGACGTATTTTTTTAAAATCTCGGGTAAAACTTAGAAATTTTGTATCTTATGAAAAACTTTAATTTGATGATTTTGTTTGATAAGACATTCGTCGCCGGTCTTCACGAAAGTTTCCAGTTTGTATTGCGGAAATACAATAAACGACAATAATTATTTAAGTAAGAGAGACCTTTATTCAAAATGGTTTCCATTTGAATGTGTAATAACTAAGATATCATCATCATCATCATCATCATCATCATGTCGTGCCACAGGCACAGATATCCCTGACCCTCTCTTGCCACTTCTCCCTATCGTTCATCGCCTCTGGCAGGTCTTCAGCGCTACATCCCGTATCCTCACATAGCTGCTGTATGTATGTTCGAGCTAGTCATCCTGCTTTTGCCTTGCCATATGTGGGGATCCATAGGATTACATCACTTATGAGATCGTCCCTGCTTCTCCAGCAGTGTCCCGCATGTCTGGTTCGTCTGACTTTGATAGTTTTCGTGATGTGAGGCAGGTGGCCGTATAGTTAGTGCTTGAGGGGTGTTGCCTCCAGGACTTGTTCAATATTTCTCGCAGCATTCTTGAGTAATTGCCGTCTAGCTTCTTCTCCAGCCCTTTTGTTAGCGTCCAAGTAGTATATCCATACAGCAGTATCGATACGACAGCTGGCTGGAAGAAACTGCGTTTCATTTTATCGGTTAGGTCTGATTTCCATATGATCGATATCCTATTGATAGCTGTCCATGCCTTCGATAACTGCGTGTCGATGTTTGATTAGACGCTGTTTCCTAGCTAAGTGAATTTGTCTACTAGTTTAAGAGGGATTCCGTCTAGTGTGGAGATGTCACCTGTTTGATTATAGCACATATATTCCGTTTTGTATGCATTGAAATGAAGTAAGATATAATTGTATTAAAAAAAGAAAGTCTTTAAAACCCTATTAAAAGAAGATTTTATGGATAAAAATTTTAAATCATTTGATTGCATATGAATGGCAAACAAGTCAAAGTGATGATCACAATAATTTTATTTAGAAATAAATTCATAAAATACAGCATTAATTTAGTGAAAAGAAATACGATTTTTAATTTTTATCTGCGTTTATTTTTGTTAAGTCTGCTACATTATATTTTAGGTATGGGTTTTCTTATTGAGTGAAATAATTCATCTATTTCTGTTGAAGAACTTCATTGTTTGAGGCCACTCTTAATAAAGATAGTTTAAATGTGATTAATCAGAAAAGTTCATGGAAGACGTATTTACATTGAATTACTTTTATTTCTACTGACTTCAATTTCAATTAAACAGTCTTTCTTTGCTTAACATAATTAATTTGAAGAAAAAAGTATAAAACAACAGAATTTAAATGATAAAAATTATCAAATCAACACTGAGAATTACTCAGCCGCATATCTTTGCAAAGACGATAATGGGTTCTTCTTTACATGCAGTTGAGAGCATCTTATATCAGTCAATTAATTTGGAAATATATATATTGTTCCTTGATCATGTGTTGTAAATGCTCCAGTCCCGAAACCATGTAAAAGATTATCAGAGAGAGGATAATGTGCCAGAAGATTTATTTCTGTGACTTTTAAAAGGATATTGGTGCGGAAGAGAATGATATTTTTTCTTTGTAATTCAATTTTGGTTCAATTCTTTCCTCATCATACTAACAATCATTAGTATATATATATATATATATATATATATATATATATATATGTATGTGTGTGTGTGTGTGTGTGTGTGTGTTCGTTCACCGGATGGAGAGACAGACTTCTTTGATATTGTCGCAGGCATGCTGCGAGGGGACACATTAGCTCCATACCTGTTTATTATCTGTCTAGCCTACGTCCTTCGAACGTCAATAGATTTAATGAAAGAAAATGGGTTAGCTTTGCCTCAGAGAAGAAGCAGAAGATACCCGCACGAACGATTACGAACGTTGACATAGCGCTTCTGGCAAATACGACCGCCCTAGCCGAATCCCCGTTGTATTGTCAGAAACGGGTAGCAGATGGCATAGGCCTCCATGTCCGCGAAGACAAAATAGAGTTCATGTCCTTTAATCAAAGATATGACATTTCCACATTAAATGGAAGATCTCTTAAACTTGTGGACAAGTTTACCAACACGTGAAGAAGCCTCTCATCTACTGAAAATGACATCAACACGCAACTAGCAAAGGCATGGAGAGCCTTCGATAAATTATCGATCATATGGAAGTCAAACCTCTCAGATAAAATAAAGCGCATTTTTTCAAAGATGCGGTCGTGTCAATACTGCTGTATGGATTCGTCACATGGTAACTGACCAAGTGTATGGAGAAAAAGCTTAACGGCAATTGCACTAGAATACTGCAAGCTGTATTGAACGAGTCCCGGAGGCAGCATTCTACAATGCAACATCTATACGGACAACTACTAACCCTCGAAAACCATCCAAACTAGATAAGCAAGACATGCGAGATACTGGTGGAGAAGTAAGGGTGAGCTCATAACCGATGTAATTCTGTGGGCCCCCTCATATGGACTGATGAATATTGGTTGACTTGAGAGTGGTCTGATACACAAGTAGAAAATGATACCCCGCTGTCATTTACTGGATGAATATATGGGTGAATTGATATCACTCATACTAATGTGTTAGGCAGGTCATCCTGGCACCACAGATACAACCCACCTCCTATATTAGGTGCTCTCCAATAAAATGAGGTAAGCTTAACTGGCTTTATTTTACCAAGAAGATTCAAGAAGGCAGCCATGTTAGAAGGTGAGACATTTAACTTCTACACAGACGAGCAATTGTAGGGCGACCAGCAAGAACCTATCTACAACAGCTCTGCACCGATACGGGACGTAGCATGGAAGACAAGATGAAAGTGATGGACGATAAAGATGAGTGGCCAGAGAGGATCAGAGAAATATGTGCTAGCGGCAAACAATGATAATGATGATTTATACATATATATATATATATATATGAGTGTGTGTGTGTGTGTGTGTGTGACCTATCACGCTGACAGCAAAAGGCTTCAAGACACTACCTTTCCATTTGCTTCTATAATTCATCTCTCTCGACAGGTTTTCTAAACTTATTCCTGGGTCTACACAGAGCTAACTTAAGTATATGCTTGTCAGCCAACATTAGCATGTGTATGTGTTGGGGTCCAAAGAAAAACATCGCTTATGAGTTCGTCTTTACCCTTTTAGTATAGTCCTGCATGTCTAGTTCTACTCTCTTGGTTTTTTTTATGTGAGGTGAGTGAATGTACAGTTTTGTGGATTGTTGTTTCCAGGATTTGTTAAAAACAGCTCATAGCATTATTTAGTAGTTCATATCTAATTTTTCCTTCGTGTGATGTATTTACGTCCAAATGGTACATCCATTAAAACATTACATTTTATTTCATCGGAGATCTCATGAATTCCGATTTACTTGTATTCCTAAGAAGCCCAATGCCACCTGCTGCTTGCTCCAGGCTATATAATAGGGATTCGGTTTGGACTGGTGTATTTGCAAAAGGAGTTAGATCATTTGCGTAGTCTTTGTATGTCATAGTTTCCTCAGGTTATCGGCTACTTCTGGGTGTTTTATTTGTAAAACTGTTTTCTTTTCTTTGATATATTGACGTCCAAACTAAATAGTCAAGGTAGATTATAAATGTATATGGTGTTGATGTATATTCTTGCAAAAATTCAAAGTCAATGTCGAAGAATTAGTGTCACCATCTGGTAAGTAAACCATTGCTTTTATTACCTGTCCTTTTTGCGAGAGACCTCATGCTATTAGTGGTTACTCCATCTTTCCAGAGAATGGAATCAAATGCTTTGGAGAAATCTACGATCAATATTATTGCCTTAAGATTTTTTGCGCGTACGTTTTCGATGATTCGGCTGATAGTCAGAATCTGAAGTTGTCGATAATGATTCTGATTTTTTCTCGGAATGTTATCGATTTCTGATTAGATACAATTAGATACAATTAAAAAATGACATTATAAACTTTTGCAGCTATAGTAAGAATTTCCGAGTTAATCCGAGATCATCTTTCTAAAAGAAAGAGGAGATGCAATCCTTTTGTCCCTTTCTCTATTGACTTTTGTTCATTGACAGCGTTAAAAAATCGAAGTATGTCTTTAAATTCTACACCTCAGGCCATATTTCCTCGGGGTCTGCTAGTTTTCTGCTTTTAATTCTATTTCGTTTCATTAGAGTTATGTGTATAGGTATAGTTCAGTTGTTATCCATCACATTTTGGAATTTATTATTTAGGGATGCTCGCCTGTTCTCAACAGAAAAATCTCTTACATGTTCCCAAACTTTGTTTATCTAGTTGTTAGGCAAAGGCGGATATGCATTCCCATTTATGAGCATAAATGAGAAAAGTCACCTTATTTATTGATTAACTTTATATATACATCTATATAAGTTAATTATATATATAAAATATATATGAAAGAGATTTATTGTTCTTGCTAGCTCACTCGGTGAGTTAATATTGGAACAAATGTTGCAGTATTGTTAAATTGTGCTCAATTTCAATGATATATATATATATATACATATATATATATATATATATATATATATATATATATATATATATATATATATATATATTTACTAACCTACTATCTACCAGCATTCACGGTTACCAGGAAAAAAAAAAACGCCAGGAACAAGAGATAAAAATATCTCGAATCACCGCCCAGGGGAAAAAAAGAAAAAAATATCATAGAAGAAAAAAAAAGGTCCAACTCCGTCGCACCAGTTGAAAAAAATCAAGAGATATGCCGTCAGTTCGTCAACAAAAAAAAAAAAAATAAATAAATAAAACCCACCGTAAAACGCTGCAATGCTACAATTACAAGAGTGCTCAATACGAGTGGAGCCAATTACAAAATTAACTTAAATCGCGAGTCAGAGTTCTCCTACTAAAGTTTCACCTTAACAGATCATCAGGGAGTCTCGCACCGACCGATGACAAAGGAGAAAACACCATTTTTTATATTCACCAAAACCTACTTTTGTGTTTACAACTGTTTAAACAATTGTAAACACAAAAGGGGGTGACTACTCTATAATTAAAGATTGGTTTCTACGTATTTATGCCTGTGGTTGTTTTTTTTTTACTAAACTAGATATTAAAAGTAAGTTTTTTTTGTCCATTTTATTTATTTATTTTTCCTTTTGTAATGTAAATTTTAAACGAAATAGGTTTTTGGTGAATATAAAAAATGGTGTTTTCTCCTTTGTCGTCGGTCGGTGCGAGACTCCCTGATGATCCGTTGAGGTGAAACTGTAGTAGGAGAATTCCGACTCGCGATTTAAGTTAATTATATATATATATATATATATATATATATATATATATATATATATATATAACATTGTACTGCCTTTAAACCTAGGTTTCATGCAATTATCATTATAGATCTTTAAAAAACGATGAATAAATTTACTTTTTTTCGAAAAGTCGAGGTTAATTGTATGCGTGCATAAGTTTGTGTATTATTGAATGTTATTATGCTTGTGTTTGTATTGGCATGCATTTTTACATATCTACACATATTTCCGTTGCCTGATGTTGGGAAGGATAGGGACAAATGAAGAGAGTGTGAGGAGAGAAAAGAGGGTGAGGGACGAGCAAATTGATTGTCGCAATCAGATTTTCTCTTTATAACTTTATGGTAGCCAAATGTTTATTTCAATTTGGATGTCAAATGTCTTGTTTGTGGGGAATTTAGATGATGGATGATGATGATCAAAAGAAAATCATCATCACGTTACCTTTTGTTATGTGGTATAGTATTTATGGGCAGGTAACTAAAATGATATGTTTTGTGTATATTTTGTAATAATAATATATATATAATAGCAATAACAATAACAACAATATATATATACATATATATATATATATATATATATATATATATATATATATATATATAATGATAAAATTAACTTATGGTCATAATGGTTTTTGACAATAATTATGGGTGTTTATGATGTTATAATGTAAAAAACGTGCTTATAATTCCTGACAATACTAAAATATTACTTAGATTTACCGGAAATCCTAGTGGGTGTTCATAGTGTGATAATGTGTGAAATGGTACTGATGGTTGTTCGTTCTGTTCTAAAATTAGTGTGGTGTAAGGAATAGTTAATAGTCCGTATGGCAATAAGAAAGGTGTTGGAAAAACAGGTGAGATGTAGTGAACTATAAGGAGGGAGCTTTAGTAAGTAATATGGATATAGATGGCTAAAATATATTTAAATATGAAAATAATAGTGGTTCTTAAAAATGAGAAGAGGTACGGAATTTAGTTTATGTTATCATTAAGTGTTTGGATCAAATTGGGATAAGAGGTGTTTGCGTTTCGACATTTCAAAATTATCTCGGATTTTAGTGTAGTAGTTTATATAATAATAGGTTGGTGGTTGGTGATTATTGCAACTTTTTCATGGAGGCAAAGTAAGCATTTTTTAAAATATTTTGTTGTAGGCGAGGACTGATTTTATATGTTTCAAAGTTATGCATGGAGTAATACTTTTGTCTTTCATTTTTTAGTAAATTTCAGAACGAGATTTTGTGAGCATATATTCTTTATTTGAAAGTTCCCTCCGTTGTGCCTATAAAGTATTTTCTTAGGTTGTTTGTCCTTACCGTAGCCTTGTAGACCAGGCTTTTTGAAGCAGTTTCTTTTTAGGGGGCAAGTTCATTTATCCCTACAATTGCACTGTCAGTTAGTTTCTATTGTGTTGTAATTGTTTCCTTTTTTATGTGTTTTTTTTTAAATAATTTATGTCATTTTTTGTGTAGCTGTAGCTGATTTTTAAGATGCTGTGTTTGGGGAAGTGTTTTTCAATTATTTTGATGAAATCCTTGCAAATATTACATTTTGATGTTTTTGCTATAGGTTGGGTTAAACCATATCATGTGTTTTTTTCTGTTCTTTTTGTTTGGATTTGTAGGTGTGTATTGCAGTTGTTGTGTTTCCGCTTTCTTTTAGTGTGTTGTTTAAACAACATTATTATTTTAATATTTGTATCTATTTTCATATTTGCATATATTTCAGCCATCTATGTTCACATTATTTACTAAAGATCATTATCCTTTCATCATTTCCCGTGGGTTTCTCCAACAACTTACTTATTGCCATATCAACCATCAACCATTCCCGGCACCACTCTAATTATACAACCGAACCAACGCCCATAGGTACCATTTTACTTACAATATCACATTATGAACACCCACAAGGATTGCCGGTAAATCTAAGTAATATTTTAGTATTGATAAGAAGTATAAGCACTATTTTTTTCAATTATTACATTATAAACACCCATAAGTATTGTCAAAAACCATTATGACCATAACTGCTAATTTTAACATTTTATTTTACTTTTTTGGTATATATATACTTTCTTTAAAATATATTATCATAGTTTTTATTATTATCATTAATGTATACATTTTATTATTACAAAAGATACCCAAAACCTATCATTTTAGTTACCTGCTTATAAATACCATACCACATTGACAAAATGGTAACGTGATGGTGATTTTTATTTTAATCAGCATTATCATCATCATCACTCAACTAAATTCCCCACAAAACAAAAATTTCATATTCAAATTAAAATAACCATTTGGCTATCATACAGTTAGAAAGAAAAAATCTGATTGGAACAATCAATTTCCTCCTTCCTCACCCACTTTTCTCTTCTCACACTCTCTTTCTTTGTCACATTCCTTCCCACCAACAGATACCGGAAATATGCAGAAAAAAATGTAAAAATGCATGCCAGTACATACACAAACGTGCGCACATATGTGGATGCGAGCAACAGCACATACACAAACTTAATAATCATTCAATAACATACAAACGTAGGAACACACACGAAAAACCCCTATTTTTCTAACAGAAATTAACCATATTAATCGATTTTTTTAAAAATATCTTCACTCTAACGATTGATGATTGCGTGAAACCAAGGGTATCAGTCCGTACCATCTAATATATATATATATATATATATATATATATATATATATCGTATAGCATAGTATATATAGGGATAGAGACAGAGAGATAGAGACAAGATAGGCAGACAGAGAGATCATAAATGTAAATGAACTGTCGAAAAAGTTGCACGAAAAAGAACACAATGCTACTTTAATAATGTTTATCGAAAATAATAAAAATAAAAAAATAGGCTCTTGTTGTATCTGTTACTTAAAATTTCATGTAGAACTCAGAATCTTCTGATGTGATGGAAGAAAATGTGGTTCGTCAACTACAATTTAAGGTATGATAATTTTTTATTTTGCAACTCGGTGATCGAGCACGTGAAAAACAGAGATAAAATCTATTATTTATAGATTTTTAAAATCAGTGCAGTCCCAAAATACATAGGAATATCGACAAAATATATTGCGATCCCAGTCATAGTGTAAGTGACATAGAAAAAAAATTGTTAATATACCTACACTTAGAAATACCTTCACTTTTCTTTCCCTGCAATTTATCATATTCCTTTGCATCCAAAATACAGAATCACTACTGTTGTTATAATCTTCATATATATATATATATATATATATATATATATATATATATATATATATATATATATATATATCCTCTGTATTTGCGTGAGCGTGCTTTCTACTTAGGTAAGTTAATAGTAACAAAAGAAACAATATTACTGCTCGTTGCGCTTTAGCTTGCTGCGTTGAGTAAATACTTTCATCACACTGTACCCAATAGGCCTGCATCTTGCTGTTGAGAGATGACCTTGTTTTTGTTTGATTTTTTTATTCTCGTTTGCTGTTGATTTTTCATTTTATATTTTTCACACTTTTTTGGCAGGGTCGTGTGTGAAGCTTATTGTTAGAATGTGAGTAGGTATAACATGACGAACTTAATTATCACAGTGTATCTCCAATGTCTACTAATTATGACACTTCAGGCTGCTATTCAAAGAAAAAGAGATGATTAGATGAGCTTACTTTTACTATTTTATTAATCTATTTCGCCGATTCCGACTCGTTGTTGCTGTAGCTCGATCAAATCTGCGACAAGAAGGAATTAATGAGTGCTGTATTTTTTTTTCTTTTATCAGGGAAGGGTGATGTTTTTATTTATTTATTTCATTTTACATATTGTACTGCTAAAAAAGGAAGGTGCAATTTTCCTGTCCCTGCCGGAGGTATTAGCTTTTCTACAACATTTATGTGACCTCTGCTGAATTTCTGTGTTGCAACCTTGACTTAACGCAAAGAAAATTGTCAGCAGAATAATAAGGAAGTTCATTGACTTGGTGCACATCACAATGTATTTGTGCTAGACAAATAAATTAAGTCTCATGTCTCTTCCAAGCTCCGACTCTTAATAGTGTGCCCTTTGTGATCAGCTCTCCCCCAACACATTCTGTTTATTATTTTATATGTTCTGTTGACGTGTGAGCTCAAATTTACTAGCTAGATTGGGTAACAGTTGCAAGGTGAAAAAAAATCAAACAAAATAAAAAACAAAGTTTTCTGGTGCAACAGAGGAATTGTTAGAAACAGTAAAAATCTTTTTACAAATTTATTACAGAGTTGATATCTTCATACTAACTGAAGATATGCATGTGAGATATGTTTTTGATACTGCATTACAAGCGTAATGTCTGACCCTTATGAAGAACATGAATTGTGGTACGTGGAGGAAACCGTAAAGTGGTGTTTATCAAGTTTATTTCGCTTTAGTCGTTATCATTTTTCAGCAGGTCAGAATTCTACTTACAAACGGAACTGAAATTCTGACAGTTGTATTCGGTTTATGCAAATATGAGTTATGATCAGGTTTCGCATCTTTGAACATTTTCATGATTTTCCCCCAATTCCTCTCTCCTCTCCGTCAAAGATCCCTTTTTTGTTCTCACTCTCTGTGACGATTTTCTGTCACACCACTAAATATTCCTAATTCTGACTGAATTTTTTTCTGACACATTTTTGACAGGTTCCTTTTTCAATCATATTTCTGAAGAAATCAGGTTATCTGGATGTTTGGTTTGGTTTGGTTGTGTTGGGTTTTATGGCATATCAAGCTTTGTTTATTAAATGCAATACCGTCTTTTTACATATATATATATATATATATATATATATATATATATATATATATATATATATATGATTTCTAAAGACATTTTACTTGATAACATCTTCAAAAAAGCATGACCTTTATTCTTTTGCTCACACTTAAATGGTTTCAAGTATTACTATGTAGCAGTAACAGTTTAACATCAGTCGCTTGTTTGCACACATTTAAGTAGATATATAAGTTATGTAAGAGATTATTTTGTCGGTAATTTTATTTTGAAATGAGTTTGAATTATTTTTTGACACTACTATTGCTATTGTTTCTACAGATAAATGGTTTCAATCATTGGTATCTAACTCTTTTAATTCTATTCAATATTAATCCTGTATGAACACGGTGAAGTGGTTTCAAGTATTCCTATTTAACAGTAAAGATTCTGTTCAACACCATTTAATTACACTCAGTTAAATGGTTCTAAGTATTGTTATGTATCACAGACTATTCAATTAATTACCGATTCGGTTGCGGCTGTAGAATGTAGAACCATCCCGCAACGAGTGACCTGGCTATGACAGTAAATAATCTGATAGTGAGGTTCCAGTGATGCTGGAGATTTGGGGAACGTGGAGCACCCCTTTATTGCCACCGCTCCCAGGTTCACTCAAGCCCTAAGTGGTAGCACCTGATAGGGCCCTATCTATGGGTGAAATAGAACTAATCTGTGTTCTTATGCTTAACTAAATTACTTGAAATTGAACTGTTTTGATATTTAAACTGCACAGTTACACTAAACTGAATTATTTAAATTAGAACTGCTTTACTGAATTGAATAGCTTGAAATAGATTTTTTTTACAATTAAATTGTCTACTCATCCTAAACTGAATTGTTTAAAAAAGAAGTAATTATTTTATAAAAATTGATTTGGCATAAAATAACCTGTGACAATAACCCTTGGCCGGGCGACCCCAAAATATCAGCTTCATTAAACCAAACTACTCATGGCCAGTGATTCATCTGGAGTTGTTTTTTTCTCATCTCATTACACATTTCTTTATAGATACGCAAAACACAACCAAGAGGGTGGAAGAAAAGGACAAACGAACAAACACGGACTTGGGTTAACTGTAAGGGCAAGAAGGGGAAAGTGCGCGTGACACTTTAGTGCAGCTCTCCGTGCATTTGTAGGCTATCTCAGCGTGTATTTTGCGCGAATCTTCCACAAAGCTACTAGGAATGCTTATCCATCTCATGACTGACCTGCTTCTATCTTCTCACTGCCTCCTTCTGTTGACTGTGTCCTTCTCTAGACAGCTATCTCAAGCCGACTGTTCTCTTCTGCCCTCCTTCGTCAACTCCTTCTCTGAGACCTTCATTCCCTCCTCTACTTCCGGTCTCACGGGAGATCTCGTCCTCAGGCCCTTTGTGTGCGTTTCGTGCCAAAACAAAGAAATTCTCAGACCGGCGCCAACACAAACGGAAACAAATGCTGCCATCGTGTCACAACCTACAAGTTTTGATATGCCATTAACCAAAACAACCAACCAACCAATTCAATTAAACATCAGTTATTTTTTAAACACAGTCAAATGATATACGTTTTTATTTTAAGCAATTCTATAGAGCAGTCGTCATTTGCTGGCACTGAGTTTAAATGCTGAAAAAACTTCAGTCTGATCCTAAGAAAGAAGTCGATCAGTTGCTCCCACTATGAACCAGAGTTGACCTCGGAACAGCAGCAATACTGGGGTATTTTGCATTCTTCAAAGCTCTAGCATTACTGCAATCTCACGATCAGATGATTTTGTGTCATATCCAGGAAACTCGTTGGAGAGGGGTTCTTACAACTCTGCAGAGATGTAATCGATGTTTTTAACATCCCTAGCCGACTGGGCTTCTAGAGGTTTGCTTTCAACATCACTTAGCAAAACTATGTCATTTTTTGGTGACCGGCTCGTTTACTAAACCCATATCACATCATACCCTTCCTAAAATTTTATTATTACTAATATAATATTCCAAACTCTTTACAGTGATATTATTCTCTTGGAATACCGATGAAAATGACAGCTAATTGTAACTGACACGCATTAAAAAGGTATTGGCAACTTTCTTATAAAAGTCACTGAACTTATTACATAATATAAACCGAACAATCAAAGCCTATTATTTGTAATCTAATATTTATATTTTTCATATGAAATTATGGTGTGAACTAGAAAAAAGTGCAGGGATATCATACTCCTATAGTTCTTGCGAACTCGGAAAACAAAAACTGAGACGTTTATGTAGGCTGTTGATTAGAGATGAAAAACTAAACCGAGTGAAAATGAAAAGTTTGTAAAGGTAATCGTACTCTACATTGGTGAAGGACATATTATCATTCCCAGTGCACCATTGACAAGTTAAATTAGTGCATGTAAACAACATCAGTTCATTAAAGAAAATACCGATATCCTTTGCATGAAAGTAGAGACAAACGCGGAGGAAAAACAGAATCGTATGTAAATATGTTAGGCCAGCAGTCAATGCCAAAGAATCGAAAAAAAAAAAAAGGAAAAGTATCTTTAGTTCATCGTTGGACGAGGAAATTATTCGTCATAAATAGAGTCCTATATGATAAAGCTAATAACAATGAATTAAGTGTTAACTTTAAGAATTTTGGCTAGAATATTCCTAGATTGACCAAGATACGTACATGGAATGAACTAAATGAGATTTACATTCAAGCTGAGCCTCTTTTTGTGATCCATAACCACCTTCCATCGATATTATGGTGCGTGAATCCCATTGGTCAAAATGTCGGTGACGGTAAATATAACGTCTACGCATGAAATTTTCTGTCCAACTTCGTATTATCAAAAGTATAACGTAGTTCGCCCGATAAAATGAAGAGATAAAAATTACTTCTTTCAAAAAATTAAACAAACTGAACGATTATTTTTAATATATACAAACCCAATCAGAAATTATCCAAAATTTACCAATAATTGTGAAAATGGTATTCGAAATAACCGAAAAAACAATTATATTTGGTGCAAACAAAAATAGTAATGCAACCAATATAAAAGTCACGACTAAAGAATATACTTGTTCATTGAAACGGAAATGAAAAAATAGCAGATTAATTTCATTGCAGTCATTTATAAGATATATCTATATAATTGATATAAACATTCCTTTCCATATTCATGAATTCCCAACTTTAATCCGAGTGAAATATTCTAGTGCACTAGTTAAAAAAAATGAACACTATCTATGCCTCCTGCATCAATAAGTTTGCAGAGGATATATGTATATATGCCCACACACACACACACACACACACACATATATATATATAAAAATATATATATATATGTATATATATGTATATGTGTGTGTGTGTGTGTGTGTGGTCCCTCATGGGGGTTGAGCTCTCTGGCGAAGGAATTGCCGGCCTCCGCTAGCGTAATGCAAAGCTCTTCGAAAGAATTGAGCACTCTGGTAGCCGATAGGCTATTAAAAAAATGTAAACAAACGGATGCTGCTGCTGTTTAAAAAAAACAACAAAAAAAAACAAACAAACTTAAACTTCCCTTAGCCAACGTGGTCCGCTTGGTGAACGAGTGGTCTGAAACACAGTCTAACGTAAAGTTGGACGGGTTTCGATCCCGGCTTCGAGCGTCCTGCGTGTCTAGCCACACTGAAGAGTTCTGACAGAACGAAACAGTCTGTCTGTGGATGACTATATATATATATATATACACTTACACCTATGTAAATGTGTATATATGCTTATATGTGTAAGTAAACGTATATAAACTTAGGTGGATATATACATATGTATGTATATGTGGATATGAATATAAGTATGCTTGTGTGTACATATATATATATATATATATATATGCGCACATACACATGTATTTATTTATATTTATTCGTATATGTATATATTTATACATGTTCATACATGTATGCATATCTATGTATCCGTATATAGATGTATATATATATGTTATATTCCGTTACTATGTACATTAATGTGTTTGTCCCATTCATCATAAATGCATTGGACACTATTTTGAGCGCTGATATATATATATATATATATATATATATATATATATATATATATATATATATATATATATCAGCGCTCAAAATAGTGTCCAATGCATTTATGATGAATGGGACAAACACATTAATGTACATAGTAACGGAATATAACATATATATATACATCTATATACGGATACATAAATATGCATACATGTATGAACATGTATAAATATATACATATACGAATAAATATAAATACATGTATGAACATATATACACATTTACATAGGTGTAAGTGTATATTTATATATATATAGTCATCCACAGACAGACTGTTTTGTTCTGTCAGAACACTTCAGTGTGGCTAGACACGCAGGACGCTCGAAGCCGGGATCGAAACCCGTCCAACTTTACGTTATATATATATATATATATATATATATATATATATATGAATTGATTTTTACTTTAACCGATTCTCTGAAAAATGCAGATATCCGTTTAGAAGTAATTTGCTCCTTTTAATGCAATAAGTTCACTCACAATTGTCATGGCATTAATGGTTCAATATTTATCAAATGGGATATCCAGAAATAAAACTCCACAGCACCTTTTTAAACGTTTTATGGTCTGGTTTCTTTTTTTGTGGTATATTAATCCTATGTTGAATTCTGTTGAACAATTATGTTCTAAAACTTTCAGATTAGTTCATACAAGAAAAATCATTAGGTGAAACGTACCTAATTGACTTAAAACATTAGTTATAACATCACCTGCAGATTTGAACTGGAACTAATCAACCAAAATGCGTAACTCATTGCTTGATAAGCCATTTGATATCTATCATTAGTTTTTAGGATCTCTTGAAAGCATATGACTTAAAAAAATATGCGTATTAAGATTTGTGTTAATTGCAGAAAAATTCAGTATGCATATACCATAGCCACCCAGCAAGCTTTAAACGTAAGAATTAAAAGGCTAACTATTTTTCATTTAATATTTCTATGCATCATTGTGTTGAAAGCCAATTCTTACTCAGAAATCGAAAAGAGTATTTTCTATTTTTTATAAATAGTCCTATGCTAAAAAATTATTAAGGAATAAAATCAATCCACAATAAAATCGAAAGGATTTGTTAAACTTCAAAGTTAAGCTTTTTAAAATTTAAACGTGAAAATATCTACGTCAAGTAGATCGTAATTTTGGCTAAGAATTCAGCTGAAAGCATAAATAATGAATATATGAAGACTAGTCCTGCGAAACCAGGCAAAACATAAATTTCATATACACCGAATCTCATTCCAAAATAAATAAATAAAGTAATAAATAAATAAAAATCCACTTCAAACATTATTGAAAATCTTGAAAATGTCAAATTGATTGAAAGAATAAAAAAAATGATAAAATCTTCTTTCCTCACCTAATCAAGAAAAAAAGATTTGTATGGCCATTATCGTAAAAGTATAAACGCTAAAAAATCTAGTCTTTAAAATTAAACGCAAGCGCGAGTTGAATATCGTCAACAGGAAAATATCACCGACGGTAGACTCAGATGCCTTCAATCAGTTATCAAGAATGATTTTTAACTCAGTAAATATTTAACAACGGTTTACTTTTGAAAAAAATAATGTCACTGAAAGCGACAAGATCTATTTTACTAATTTTTTTTTTGTATAAATATTCGAATATAGTTACTTACCAGACAAAATGATAACTAAAATAAAGGTGTGGTGAGGAAACAAGTAAAATAATACTTAATCACCAGATGCAAGAAGATTAATCCTCATGAAAAATTGATAAGAATTTGAAAAGGATGTAATTTAAGCCCAAACATAAATCAAGGCGTAATAACTAAACCCTAGAACGTAACATCAGATATGAATAACCTTTACAATTGTTATACAACTCGACATGTCACTGAATAACTGTCTCCGAGTACATAAAAAAATTATTCGAGCCACATGAATGTATAGAAATGTAAACCATGGGAAGCAGCATAATTGATGTGAGGTGAGGTGGATGAATCGAAAGAAAAGTCATCAGTGCACTTAATCAGATGCTGGGTCAAGGAACGTCTCAGGTTAGCGGCCAGGTTGAAATAGTAGAGTCAGAAAGAGTGGCATCTATTGATGATAAAAAAAGCCAAAGAAATATTTCTGACTCTAATTCAAGCGATACGAAACGCCATCACTCATCCCGCTGGTTAACCAGAAGTGCGTTCTATTGAAGTGAGATCTCAGGCCCTAATGTTAAAAAATCAGCGAGAGAACCCAATCTATTATTACTTAGATTCAAAACATTGTCAAAGTAATTATATTCAACTCATGTTTTAAAGAAAAAACCTAGTGAAGTAGCTGGACGCACTGAAAACGTCTGAAGCCGTACATAATGTAGACATCATATGCCAAGTAGAACATAGATTCTAACCATAGCGAACTAGCACTAAATATCATGATACCAGAAACTGATGTGTACTCTCGATATTTATATGCAAAATCTCCATTAATGCCGTTAGAAGAGGCATAAGAATTACTCTCAGATCCTGTGTCTTAAAATCTATAAAAATCACAGAGGAAGGACTTGATCCAGTACTGAAAAAAAAGTTAAAAAAAAAACAGAAACAAAACTACAGGAAAAAAAACTCCTGAATTATGGAAGACATGGGGAAATGACAAAATAGCTCAACGATTATGTAGCACTGTTTACAAACAAAATACTGCAGAGAAAAGGACAAAAGTGTCCATCCATGATAAGTGGCCTCGGAATCAATAAGATCAACGAAGGTATAACATTTACAGCTATAGCTGCTAAGTTTTAACATGTTTTGACTCCCAAATGTAATCGACCTTAAATTGATTAAATTTAAAAAAAAAATAGAACGGTTTTCGTAGAAATCGATCCACAACCCATATATTCAGACTATGCATTGAATAAACGAAGACAAACGTACGATAAATTTCCCGGTATTATCATTGTTCAAAGTTTTCTCCAAATCATTCGCTTACAAACACAAAAGACATATCCGGAAAATACTGCCGGCATGCTCTATTCTCACAAAAACTGTAACAGCTATAACAATGCTCTACAAAAACACGAGAACTTTGGTATGTACACGTAATGAGGACACCGACTTCTCCAACGTTGTCGCTGGAGTCTTGCCAAGGAATACATTAGTTATACCCTGCCTAGACTATGTTCATCGAGAGTCAATGAATCTAATAAAGGAAAAAAGTTTCCCACTAAAAAGTCATGAAGCAGATGATTTCACACAGAAACTATGCCTTACGCTGATAACGCAGATTATCTAGCGCTTCTCTCTAATACATATGTTCAAGCGAAATAACTGCTGCATAGACTTGATCAAGCAGTTGGAGGTATTGGCCCCTTACGTGTGAGCAAATAAAACAGAGTTGATGTGTTTTAAAAAAGAAATAACTAACTACATTCTAAGTAGCAATATTCTAACGTTTATAGACTTATTAACATAACTCGGTAGCTATATCTTATCAACTGTAAGTTATATTAGCATGCATTAGTGAAGGTGTGTACTGCAATTGACAGGTAACATATCAGAGGAAATCCGGTCTCTTCGATAAAATAGAAAAGGGATTTCTTTCAAGCTGGTTTAATACTGCTATATGGTTGCACAATATTGACGCTAACAAAAAGCTCCGAGCAAAAGCTACATCTGAACTACACAAAACGCTACATTCCGTTTTGAATGAATCTTCGGAGGAAGACCCCAGTAAACAGTTGCTGAACGACCGCCTACCACCTATCTAACGAATTATCCAAGTAAGACGAACAAAATATGAGTGATAGTATGGGAGAAATAAGGACGAACTCATCAGCGATGTTCTCTTATAGACTCCAATATAGAGACATGCCTGTACAGAACGACTAGCAAGAACTTATTTATATCAGCACTGAACAGACACTGGATTTAGTCTGGTACATATCCGAGAAACAATAGATGATTAGGACGGATTGGGTTACGAGTCAGGCAACTTCATGCTGTCAGCGTGATTTGAGGATATTAGGTTATCAATGACTATTTTTATTTTAATCCTTGGGAGTTTTTCATATCACATGTAACTGATGGTTTTTCACCGGAGTCTGATTGACAGCAAGTCACTTCTTGTCTCCAGGATTCTTATAAGTAACCTTGCTGATTTTACTGCTTCTAACGTCTGACTGAATTTAATTCTTTGTTTTAATATCCAGTTCATCAACTCCTTTTTTTAGGATCTTACAAATGTACGAAGGTCTCCAACAACGACTGGTATCCCTATCACGTTAATGTTCCACTGTGTGGCACGATGGGAGGCATTCGTTTCCATGGGAATGCCAGTCAGAGGATTATTTTGTTTATTTTTGCGTGATAGCCACACAAAAGGCTTGCGCGTGAGGTTTCCAACGAGACCGGAATAAGACGAGGAAGGTAAGGTCCTAGGCTTTTCTACGGACAGTCGGGGGAAGGCGACGGTATGAGAAAAGTGGTTGCTAAGCAAGGAGTTGGGACCTGTGGACTCAGAAGCCAGAACACCCAAAGCGCGAGGATGAGTCAGTGTTCCTGGTTGCTATGGGGAAAATTTCGAGTAAACGCTCGTGAGAGACAAAAAGACACTGAATGCTAGGAAAGTGCCAAAAACATCCCTCTTCTTGCGCTTGGAGCTAACCCAAGTTCGAGCTTCTTTGTTCTTCTTTTATTTCACCCTCTCGGTTGTGTATTGTAAAGCAATGGGAAATGCCCCCGGCCGGAGATGAGAGAAACCACAAGACGATCGAATGGGTATGATCTGGTTTAAGAGGTTCACATAGTGGGGACCAGGCGCGTGGGCAAGTTGTCACAACAGCTATTTCAGTTATTTTTAGTTTTTCAAATGAGCTCTAACCGATAGATTTTCAGTGGAGACCCAGTAACAGCAAGCATCTTTAGGTCTTCTAAATATTCTGGACGATTTAACAGTGTTGTGTCCCAATTTTGTTCACTAATACCCAATTCAGTAAGTATTTTTTTCAGGTTCTTGCGTATTTTTATTATTATCATAAATATTATTATAAGTGGAAGTGGTTTTAGTGTTTAAGTGAAATCATCTAATTGTGTACAAATTATAAACAATATATAAGAAAATCATGTAAGTATATACAAAAAGTGTCTATATCATTAAATCATAATAGGTACTTGAAATAATTGACCGGTTCCAAGTTTGCTTGAATTAGATAGGAATATAGAATTTTTAAAACATATACATAGTATCCTCAGAGTAAGAACCAATCTGGGTCAGAGTGGACCTGAGAGTCATGGCAGTAAAAAGGCGCCCCTCAATCCCTGAAGAAGTGCAATATCTTTATCAGATGGTTTGATATCCAGGATCTTTGTTAAGGGGTTTTACCGCTTGTTTTGTGATAAATGAATATATAAATTATTTCTACGAGGTGCCTTAATTAAGTTTTTCAGACTTTATTTTGTACAGGCATTTAGAATTGTCCTAGACCCTTGAAAATTCACTATGTTATTGCTATAGATGTTATGAGATGACAGATCAATTTTTATGATTTCTGGTTAAAATAAACAGCTACAGCAGCAATTGGAATATAACCTAATAAAGCCTGATTGTCACAGCTGGTGAATTTAAAAATGCAATCTGCTCGTGAGGACACTTTAGAAGAATGATATGCCAAAAAATGTATGGTATGTTTTGATAGTCACGAAATTAAAAAAAATCAGAACTGATCTGTTCATCTTTGTACACAGTGACGCAACCGGTCTAGGAGAAGAAACCCACTAGAATTGAAAAAAATACCTTGTGTCACATGATACCTACCTTTAAGGGTTTGGGTAAATACATTAAACTGGACGATTGGGCACAGACGCAAGACATTCTCATCAGATTTTAATGGATAATTCAGTGTTAACTTGATTCACATCCAAGGTTTTTTTTTTATCAAGAATACTTAATTTTGCTATAGGAATGATTATTATTATTATCTACTTGGAATTATATGATTGCTACAAACTACTGATGTTGACAGTGAAGAATATAAGGAGTAACATGATATATAAACAACTAACCAAAAGTAAATTGATAAATAACAATCAAGTTTAAGCTTATCGCATATCATGTATAAGGATGTGCCCGTGGTGTAATGGTTACCGTCGTAGGAAATGGACACGGTGACACGAATTCAAACCCTGGAGGAAACTGATTGCATTTCACATGAATCGAATAATTCTCCCTCTAGCTATGGGTAAATAGTTTGGCAGACTGGGTTCTTCAGCCTTGGTGAGGCAACTAGTCTAGGAGAAGGAAAACTCTAAATTCAAACCTGTTAAACTCCGCTTAAAAATTGACCTTGTGTCATATCCTGCCCGAGCGGGGGGGTTGGTAAATATGATATTATATATTAGTTGTTAATTACCATAAAAAATTAGCTTCTCTAAAAGAGAAGTACATGCAAACATGAGAGAGCTTGGCTTCGCCAGACTATTTCAGACCAAGATATGTTACAAACCAAAGCAAGTAACGGAACAAGCGAATGAATGTATAAAGATGCTATCCAAAAATCTCACCTGTAATCTGTCATTATAAATATACTGATTTTTATTATTTATTCCAAGACTCTCGCTTTAAAAAACCAAGAAGGAAATGCAGAAACTAGTAGACAATTTTGTTGTGAAGAATGTAACCATTTTTCAGTGGGAAGAAATAAGGGACTTTTCAGGATTGTTGATATCTAATGCATTATAGAGAATAATCTTGACGTGAAACTTTTGTAATATTTGATTTTATGAAATACTATTTCTTTTACTTGCTTGTCGGTGTTTATGATTCATATATGAAATAAAGTTAAATAAGACAAGCCAAAGGGGTTGAGGATTTCAAAAGAAATACGCAAACATTTGAAATACATTTCTCACTGAATCTGAGTCTTCTTAAAATCAATCAGTTTTCAAATACAAAAGGTTTTGATGCTGCCTTTTGATGCAAGACTAACTTCCGCTGTCAAACAATTCAAAACAAAAAGTAGATTTCTATCTTTAGGATAAGATTATTACTCTCTTAAAGTCTACCAAGTTGCCATCTATTTTATGAATCATGCTCTAAATTCGATACGATAGAGGTACGTGTGTTTTCTACGCGCAAAATTTGGATCAATAAAAATCCATTGTTAATTTTCAATTAATCTTAAATAACTCACCGTGTGATATACAATTGTAAAAGACATTCGGATATTATATTATCATGCATTATATATTTTCAGCCAGACTACATTACACTTGCTTCCTTTGAAGATATTTTAGGAAAGTGATACTGTACAATAATGCTATTAGATCCGTAACTGTTCTTTCAACTACGTATTAACCACAAACATATCTTAAAGTATTTTATTACGAAATCAGGGTTAGCACTTTTAAATGTTATTGATATTTTTCAAAGTCGCCAACATGCAATATAATATACAATAAAGCATATAATTTTCAATAAGGATCCGAATCGGAATATTAATTCCTCGAAATTTCACATTGCAGGTTTTTTTAGCAAAATCGATACTGTTCAGGGGCTCAGACATTAGAGATAAATAAACATCTCAAATTCATACAATTCTAAAAGAATGACGATACTTCATGAGACATGCATTATTAAAACGAAATAAGATAAATAAAAAATCTAATAATATGGGTTTACTAATTTTAATTTATCATATTCATAAAAACATATCTTTAAGAATACTGCATTTACACGCAATAAATACGAGGGGATGTAAAAAAGTTAACAATTTAAAAGAGAATATTTATACATACAATATGATTTTAAACAGACTCACCTATTCTTATTATTTGAACACGTCCTGAGAATGTGCCAAAGGTAATTCGAAAACTTTGAATACTTCTATAGAGGGGCGTATGATGGAAAAACAAAAGTGGCGTTACAGAGACCCTATGGGTAATATAGCAAGAATGTCTTGACAGTGATGCTTAATTAGTGGGGATTGTCTACATTCATAACGATAATATATATATATATATATATGTGTGTGTGTGTGTGTGTGTGTGTGTAACCGTGCGTGTGCGAGAGTAAGAGACGCAATTATATATATATATATATATATATATATATATATATATATATATATATATATACATGGGTAAGTCTAAAGTAATGCTTTTTTCGTTTAGAACAGAAATAATTACCAATAAAGAAACACGTAGCAAATCTAAATGAATGTGGTCCTCTGTGGATTATATCGCTGCTTCTCACTGTTTCTCTCAATAGCACTGTTTCACGTTCAAATGAGAACTTGTAACATCGCTGCGTAAAATGCTCTGGAGTCTTCTTTAAGCAAATTCATCCCTCCGTTCATGGGGATAAAAAGATTAAAAACACTATCTCTGTGACGAGGAAGTAAAACATTCACTAGTGAAGTGGCCCAAAGTTCAGTCTAAATTTAAAACCATTTTTTGAATGTGATCACTTTCTTTATTACAAATTAATTCAATTTAAGACAAGAATTCTTATATATCTTCATATTATTTTTATTCAATGCAGATCCATTGTTCACATTTTGGTTGGATTAGCCTATTTATAAATTAGATGGTGGTAGAATGCAAAATTTTCACCTTCTGAGCCCATGCAAGATTCTCGAGCTAAGGTCATTTTTATTATATATTTGTGGACAGTAAAACCTTTCAAAAATATTGACAGGAAAGGAAAAAGAAATGTAAAAATTATACAAAAAGCTCTTAATTTGTAAAAGAAATCTACCAATTATGTTGTCTAGGCATGACAAATTAACACATATTTATGAAAACAATTATTTTGTTCTCTTTCTGGTTAGATAGAAACTAACGTTACATTTTTATATTAATGAGAGAAGAAAAAAACAATTTTCATCAATTGTCAGGACTTTGAGTATTTAAAAACTCTAGGACTTAAACTATATTTGAAAAGAGAATATTTCATTGTACATTTTAATATATATATATATATATATATATATATATATATATATATATGTGTGTGTGTGTGTGTGTGTGTGTGTGTGTGTGTGTGTGTGTGTGTATATATATATATATATATATATGTAGAAATGAATATGTTTATATTCATGTATATATATATATATATATATACCTTTAAGAAAAACAAGATCCGGTCACTTTATGATTATAAATTTATACCCATCCCACAATGAGTATTGATATGAATCAATAACCAAATTTGGAGTTATTGATTCATATCATGACGGGATTGAAATAAATTCATAATCCTAAAGTGACCGGATTTTGTTTTTCTGAAAGGAATTGTTTCTCTGTGATATCTGTTACATTGAGCTCTTTACCAGGAATCTTTAAATTTTCGAAGTTTCAATAATGTTAATGTTCTGCCTGAATTATTCCCGACTCCGGATAGACGTACCAGAAGAATATATATATATATATATATATAGTCATCCACAGAAAGACTGTTTCGTTCTATCAGAACTCTTCAGTGTAGCTAGATACGTAGGACGCTCGAAGCCGGGATCGAAACCCATCCAACATTACGTTAGACTAAGTCTCACACCGCTCGGCTAACAAGCGTATCACGTTTTTTTAAGGTATTATGTAGTAACAGCAGCGGCCGTTTGTTTACATTTTTATACCTTATCGGCAACCAGAATGCTCAATTGTTTCGAAGAGCTTTGCATTATGCGAGCGACGTTCGAAAATTCCTTTACCAGAGTGCTCAACCCCCGTAGGGGAGCGTATATATTGTTATCCACAGACAGACTTTCGTTCTATCAGAACTCTTCAGTGTGGCTAGACACGTAGGAATATATATAAATATATATATATATATATGTGTGTGTGTGTGTGTGTGTGTGATAAAGCAAAATATAAACAAGCGAAATCTACTATATGATGCCTTATAATTCCCGAGCTGACGTATGTTAAATGGGGATGAGCGGTATGATACTAAGTCTAACGTAAATTGAGTGGGTTTCAATTCCAGCTTGAAGCGTCCAACATGTCTTGCCACACTAAAGATTTGTAATACAACGAAACAGTCTGTCTGTGGATGATTATATATATATATATATATATATATATATATATATATAATTATTATTTATGTTATTGTAAACCATCAAATACGGAGCATAAGTGTACGTATTTTTAAAAGTGAACCTACAGTGTTCTTTTTCCAGTTCAATTTGCAAATGAGCTATTTTTATAGGGTTTATATTGACCAGTACGTGGTTTGTAAACATTCAAATTCTCAATAAGGTGGATATAACTATGAAATGCGAAATTGAATACTTCACGTCCTTCCTAAAACACCAGTGAATATCATCAAAGTACATTTAAGTTATGTGAAACCAAAAATGAGTATATGAAATAAATATACGACAAAAACAAATTAAAATAAATTTTCTTTTATAATTAATGTGAGAGAATAAAAAGCATTCCATTAGAATTTTCCAAAATCTGAATGAATGTTACTTGGTATTTATTTATAAAAACTTTAACTGAATTGACATTTCTTAAGCATCCACCTAAAAACATTTGCCAATCCAAAATACTCATGTTCATGAAATTTTGTTTTGGGTTTGGTTTACTTTTATGGCATATCAACCATGAAAGGTTACTTACAACAAAATGTTATTTATACATATATAGGAAATAGAGAAATATGATTTGGAAACACATTTTCAGTCGGAGCTCTTTTTGCACACGATTAGATGGTATTGCAATATAATAGTAACAATTTAACATAAGTCCTCTGCACGCATAGTTTGTTCTATTTGCCCCCGAAATTGAAACCTTTTCAGGTTCTATCATTTCAGGTCACACTGGACGAAGGTGCACTGGCAATGAAGGAGTACTCCATATTGCCCAAATCTCCAAGCCTGGAGTCTGGTCATTAGATAGTTTAATGCTGTATACAGGACACGTTTGTTCTTATGTTACAGTGTTTAAATTCTATATCATTTTAAGATAAATATTATTTAATAATATCCGTTTATTCTATAATTCTTAAGTGAAATTACATCTTTCTTTTGTCTTGCTTGAGATATAAATCTTCATGAGGAAAATTTGTTTGCGGCTTACATCGTGAATATATATATATATATATATATATATATAAGTAAGTAAAGTTAACGACCATAGTCGAGGGTAACCCGAAGGCTCCCTTTTCGATAGCTACTACACCAATGTGTAGGGGAGGGCGCTACTCCTTCCCTGGATTGCTCTACTTTACCCTTGATCCGTACCTTATAATGCTGAGTGTTAAGCAAGGAGGCACCAAGTACCATTTTTTGAGTCTTTGGTATTACTCGACCTGGCGAACACTCTAACCCCTAGGCCAATGTCCGGTATATATATATGATTTCCTTAAAAAAGGGCTTAATACTTTGGCATTAGGACAGCATAGATATAAAACCTAAAATGTTGCAATGCAATCAAACACAGACACACTATTTAGATATATCACTACACGTTTAGATATATCACTACAATCGTTATACAGATGAAAATTACTTTCCGGCGAACGCAGTATTCTAACAACACGAAACTTTGTGGACTGCGTTTGATTGCATTTGTGGACTTTTAGTTCAACTGATATGAGTCAGAAATCAACTTCAAATCACATAATTTAATCCTCTGTCTGATATTGACTACAAAAATGGCTATATATTTTTACTTCTTTTTTTTTTTTGCCCCCCAATGTCTTGCCTCACTTCAAAGAATATGTGTTCCATCTGAGCTGTTACTTTGTAAGATCCATTTTTTATCATATTCAATAATCAGATAACCTTTGGCTTAATAGATTATTATGTTTTTGTTAATAAAGATGGACGTATCCACTCATAGAAACAATTTATCTTATTGAAATCAATATAAACAAAACATACAAATCAAATTCAAAATACAAAATATCCAATTAACTGGAATTTGTGTTCTTCCTGAAGTGTATTTTACATTTACACTTGACTTCAAGCATTTTAACTGATTTATAAACCAACCCTTATTAACAAAGTGAACAAAACAATTCTAACAGGTTTGAACTTGTTTCTATTTTCTAAAGTTTACATTTGAGGAACACATCTCTTTTCTCAGATGATGACAAAAGGTTAGATGATATAGAATCTTGTTCCTCATAGCTTTTAGTTTTATGTTTCTTTGTAATAGGATTACCTTGTTTTTTGAAGATCTGAGAAGCTATCTAGCCAGATTTTCATTTTCTTCACAATGACTGTTTTTTTTTTTTAATACAGAACCAGTTCAACTCTCGCTAGGTGTCCTTTATTCTTGCTTCCTGTCAAAATGAATTTACTTTTATAAATTAGTTACAGTATAACTGACGGTAAAGAGAAGTCACTTCAATGGTTTTAATTGTTCAGGAATGCATTCTCTGTAGACTCGAGTAGATAATCAAAATAATAAAACGAATGATATCAGTATAAGCTCCGAGCCTTTTACTTCGTTTGAAAGCTCTTAAGAAAAATACGAGTAAATTGTCAGTCATAATGACTGATTTACCCTTGGTTAAGAAACAAGATTAGGGAAAGAAAAATCTGATTTTAAACCAGCTTTACTCCGCCTAAAATGACCTTGTGTTAATTCCTTCTGAGCATTTGAGTAAATACACACAATGTATAAGAGCAGAATTTTTTAACTAAATTTGTAATTGAGAATTAATTCAGAAAATACGTTCAAAATATTTAATTAAAACACAATAATAATGTATTTTTGGTTGATGTTTACAATTGGAACTATTTTTAATGTTCTCAAAAATATATTAATGCAATATCTTAATTTTTTATTGATTGAAAAATAACACAATCATTGTGATCATATATAAGAAAGAAGTAAAAATATTCCTAAACAACAAAACATCTTTATTTGATTTTTTTTGTATTCATAATGTTTAAATTTTGTGATAGCAAAAAATTACACGAAGAATTTAATCTGATCCTCAAATATTTTTTAATTAAAAGTTTATTAAGAGATTGAGTTAAGTTTATAAACAATATTATCTCACACGATTTCTTTATTTTCTACAGATATGGTGTCTTTGACATTATAGAATGCAAAAGAAAGAAAGTGAAAACCACCTGGGTAGAAACCCATCAATACACATTACTTATGATTTTTTTGCAGTGTGCATCAGGATATTTGTATCTGCAAATCAATGTTCTTGATCTTTTATTCAGATTCCGCAAAATAGACGACAATACACTACTGGTTTTGAATGCGTAAAAGCAGGAGACAGTTGATACCTATATAAACGTGAGCCTTTTTCAATACATAAGTTTGAATAAAGGAAATTGCAAATTTAAGTAAATGAGTTAAAACTACTCTTGGGTGTCACCCACCTTTTTCAACACTATTGTGACGGGGAAATTGACTAAAATCCCAAAATGGGACTTTATTTTCGCACGTGTGAAGACGGGGCAGGTTGGCACTTGATCCCCTACAGAAATAAGTCCTGTTCAGAGTTCTTTTCTCAGGCAGATAAGAACTGGCATATTACATGAGGGAATAATTTAGGGCCAGACTGGCCACCGCTGGCAAAGGGGTCCAAAATTTCACACTATCACACACCCACCAGGCCGCTAAACTTCTTTCCCTTAGATAATAGAAGAATACGGGCCTATAGGTCTTAGTTGTAATAATATTAATGTTGTTGTAGTAGTCGGCAACTCCGGTTTCCCGTGTGATACTTTAGGAATTAATAGGACAGTTCTAAGCAAGATAATGTAAGGCGAATAGAAGCTGAAAGGAAAGCATGGAATAATAACATAGACCACATGGTAAAATGAAAATACATAGGTTCTTTACTACGGTTATATATATATATATATATATATATATATATATATATACGTTCAAAGTGTCAAAAATATATAATAGGATAGTCCATGAATATAAATGTCTTTTCTTGGCTTTATCCTTCTTCAAATAGAGAGAGAGTGGTAAACAAAATTTGGGTGTAACGGAAAAATGTCCCACAGTTACTTATCTTATTTTTTTGACGGGGTCCCACTGGAGAATTTCTCTTCTTTCACGGGCTAATAGACTTTGTACTGTTTTTAATGCTGGCTTGAAGGATTTTGGAGTTCTTCGTGTCTCAGTCTTTTGTCTTTAGCCCGGAGTAAAATGGCTATCGTCCGTCTACCACGAGCGTTGCTCAAAAACTCCCTTTTTTGTATTTACTTCCGCTGAGGGGAAGGGAACCCCACTTCCGTTTGAGGTCCCCGCCAATCATTTGCTTCATTTTTTCTTTCCCCTTCCGATGTCCGGCGACCCAAGGTCACTTAAGTTCGAACATCAGCGTGACCCACATTCTCTCCTAACGGTCACTTTTTGACTGCTAGATAATGTTAGTTCAACGGGGGGGGAGCATCATTCCCACCTCCTCGTCTCCGTGAGCCATCATGTGACACTATGAACTAGTCCATCTGTCATATATAGCAGTAGCTACTAATACCAGGACAGACTAGAAGGTGAAGAGCAGGTTCTTATAGGAATAGTATTTGAGCGTTGGAGACTGGAGATCGCACTAGATCACCTTACTTGCTACCGTAATAGCGGAAGCTAATAATATCGTTGGACTATATATATATTCTACATTCACTAATCGTATTTTCTTGTCAACTCATAGTCTCTCAATTGTATATACTTTTTCCTGAGATTATATGTATATTTCACAAAACACTTGATGTGAAGGGATAACTAATCAGAAGGTATTTTACGGCTAATTCGTGAACAGACACTCTCAGGAAGAATTATTATTTAAGCGGACACCAGGCGCTTGTCATCTGCATGATAATAGTGAAACAGTGTGGATTTTTTTTTTTGAACACTTGCACGAAAATGTTTACAACTCTCCTACACGTAAGACTGAATTCCCTGTACATTTTTTTATTCGATAACAAAAATCAATGTTAATACACAATAGAAACCTAGACTATACAACAGATATCAATTCCGAAATTGTAATTTACTGGTTGCTTTCTAACGTAGTAGGGACGCTTAGATAGTTGTATTATCTTCTAATGGAACTACAATAAAGTAGATTAAGGTGATACCACACTTAAAACAATTATTTGTTTTCGGTGTTATATATTTCCTGTCAATACGTCAGAGGTAGGTGAGTTGGTTGTTAGGGATACAGATAGGGGAAAAGTTATATCTATCTATCTATCTATAAATGTGTGTGTGTGTGTGTGTGTGTGTGTGTGTGTGTGAGGCATTTTATTCATGGAAGGTTTATCAACCAAGTTCCACCTGAAATCATAAATCGATTCGGCAAGTCAAAACGATTTACTAAAAAATGTTGGAAAAAGTCTCAATAATGTTCAATGAAACATGTATCAATGAAGAAATGCTGCCCGAACACACACACACACACACATAGATAGATAGATATGCACTGTATAGATTTGGCAAATCATTGCCGTCCTCCATAGTATGCCCGACAATCACCAGTATTTCTTCATCTAGGAGAGCCGTGATGTCCAATGTAGTGCTTGTGCCCCGACACGGGAATTTCTACCGAGGTCAGTCCCCATCAGGGTAGGACACAACGATGTGGTAGGGTCAGACTCCAGTCGCCAATGAGTAATTATGTAACGGTATACTTCCAACGTAAAGTCTGCATACGTCCCTACACTTCCGTGAACGTTAGACATTATCGAGAGAAAGTTTGTTAGCTAACTATTATTTTCAATTGTTTATAATATATTTGAAATATGTGGGAATAAGAACAATTTCAAGTCGCTCAAAAGACTTGTTTTCCTGTTCATTGGGAAGAATGATCCATTCAGCACTACTTGAAAATGCATATCATCCAACATACTTTATATAAAATCGTGTTTTCAGATAATTCTATAATCAACTGCCTCAAATACCACGTTGAAGTTGACTTATGTTCTAACGGCTGTTGTTTTTTTTTTTACTGTCAATGTTTCCGTATACATCACTACACCCTTGTTAAAGCTCACGTATTATTTCCACATACGAAAGCAAACTCACTCGAATGATCACTGGAATGATAGGAATACTTCCTTCTTGTATTTTACAAAAACTTGCGGAGATGAAATAGATCATCGGTTTGCGACCATAGTCGAGGGTGACCCGAAGGCTCTCTTTTCATAAGCTACAACACCGAGGCTCAGGAGTGGGTGCAACTCCACTCCCTTGATTGCTCCACTTTACCCTTTATCATTACCTTATAATGCTGAGTGTTAAACAAGGCAGCATCAAGTACTATTTTTGATTCTTTGGTATGACTCGACATGGGATTGAGCACCAGTTTTCAGGACCATTGGCGAAAACTCTACTCATTAACCCAATGGCATCGTCTGTAGAACTGTTTTAATATGACTTATAAAGGCAAATAGTTACTTTTCAGAGATAAGTGAAAGCCTTTCAGTTCTGAATTATTGATTAAACTATTATGTTGGAAAAAAACGTGAATAAACGCAGTCTTTGAAACAAAGATGATTTTTATTATATCATATCATGTGCTCGGGACATGATACTAAACTGCGTCTGGCCCAATCATCTAGGGCTGTAGGATACAGTGACAGCGTCTCTTTAGAGAGGTTAGGCTTCCCCAACGAGTGCCCTGTTATGACATTAAACAATCTGATCGTGAAGTTCTTGAAATGCTTTGGGAAGGCGGAGTACGCCTTTATTGCCATCGTTCCCAGGTCTACTATGGCTTAAACAGAACTAAACTGTACGCTTATGCTAAACTGAATTCTTTAAAAGAGTACTGTTTTGACATTTAAACTGCGTATTTTTGTAAACTGAATTGTTTAAAATAGAAGTTTATATGGATAAAATGGATTTGCCATTAAATAACCTACAGTGGTTAATATGCCATAAAACCAAACCAAACCAAACCAAACCAAACTGTATCGAATGGTGAAGCTCCATTTATGGAGATCTTTGGAATGTAAAATAACTCTTCATTACCTTTACTCCAAATCTATCACTTATTTGGTTTGGTAGTATTTGTTAGGGTCCTGTTATGGGTGAATATATAAATTTAAAAACAATAATTCGTATTCGAAAGGAACAATTGAAACTATAAAACAATAAATCATATGTATTAAGAATTCATCATTTAATCAATTTTTTTTTTTTTTTACTAAAGATTAACAATTGTTACCCGAAATAACGTAAAAATAGAGCTAATATCATAGCGGTTTTAGTCGTTGGAAATTGGCACGGGTACCAGAATTAAAATCCTTCCTGAGACTCAAAGCCTTGGGAAAGATATTCTTCCAACAAGTTTACCCCATCTATGGGTAAATAGGAGGGAAGACTGATTTCTTCAACCTTTCTATGGCAACTAGTCTAGAAGAAAAAAATTCACTACAAACCAATAAATCTCAGTGTAAAAATTGATCTTAAGTCGCATCCGAGTTGGGGATAAGGGTTTACATAAATAGATATAGATACGTATAAATAAATGACTATTGTTTAATAAAAGTAATTACTTGAAGTATTATAATTATTAGTTTACTCTTTTTGAGTGCATTTAGCTGATGCTTTTCACAGGATTTTAAGTGGCAGCAAGTTTCCTCAAATCCCCGGGAATCTTCTCAGTATTCAGGCCGATGTTGTCAGAATAGCATCCACTTATCCTCAGATTTTTCAGTCTTCCAGTCACTTTACCAATCCCTTGACGATTGTTCCAAGTGTATCAATTACCATTAGTATCAACGTCACCTTCATGTTCCATTGATTTTTTCATTTCTCTAGCAAGGTCTAAATATTTATCTTTCTTTTCACTCTCTTTTAATTTTACTCTTTGCTCAGCCGGTATAGCAAATTATACTATTCCACACGTTCTCTTATTTACTTGACTACCAGCATGTCTGGTCGTCCAGCCGAAATTAGACGACACGTTTTTATCTCAAAATCCCAAAGAACGTGGTTTGTCTAATTCTATGGGACAGATTCCAGGTTGTGCAGTTATTCGTATGGTCAAATTTAAATTTCTTGTACAATTCACGGTGTATAACTTTCTCTGCCCAGGGGCGTCTACTGTTGCTAATTTAATGGATCCACTTATGATATAATTGATGGTTTCGTCTCTGTTTCCATTTAACATACACTTACAAATTTGTTGCGTCTTTTCTGATTTTGCTGTAACATAGTTTGGCATTATGGCGTTCTTTTGTGCTGCTGTTAAAGAAGATTTAGTTTCTCTCTTAAGATGTCCCTTTCTTATCCATGTCCAAGACTTCTGGTGTGAGATTTCGCTTGTTTGCCGCTTGACATGACAATAGAACTGCTTTTCTTCCAATTTTCTTTGTTAGTTATTGTTATTCTCTAGATTCTTGTGTTATTTGTCTCTTTTTTTTCTGATCGCTATTATTCACCTTCTTTTTTGTGTAATGTTCCAGTCGTCTGAGAGATGTATCTACGCTATCTTCAATGTTTGTAGGTCCTGTTCTTCCTTCTTTTCTTGACACATACACCCTGTATATGTCATCCCTCTTTTGTAAGGCTTTATGCATCGTCATAAGTTTTCTTGTTTTTCCTTGTTCTTTGGTCCGTTTGTTGAAATTTTTCCCTCATCCACTTTAGTAAGGATTCTGAGTATCTTACAAGAGGGGCTAGCTTAGTTGTTTATTCCTTTGTTGAGATTATTATTCTTATCATTATTATTACCTCTCGATGAGTTATTCATACAATTTTTTACTGTTGGTTTTGTGTAATATTCTAGCTTAGCTTGTGACAGAGGGCCATGGCTGAACTTAGTAGATCCAATGCGGTCGCAAGATAACATCAACAAAGTGGTTTTCACTGGAAAGAGAAATATAAAATATGATGGCGAGAATATAATTTATTGCCTATGGATAGAGTGAAAGATATTTCCGTTCGCAGATAAGATCAACAAATTACCGGGGAAAACAGAAGTGTGTAAGTTCCGATAACCAGCCATAAACAGAAAAATACATGAGGCTAAGAGGATGTTCATACTTCCGCATGGGACTTGAAAAGACATTATATTGTCTGTAATTTTTGACGGAAGGCAGAGATCTGCAGGTCACTCAAGCGAATGGAAGAGGCCTGCTGGTCAGCTCCTCGTGTGTGTTCTTCGGTCGTCGCACAACTTCACAAAAAGGGTCCCCACCACAGAAGAAATATATGTGTATACTCTTTCTGAGTGTACTACTACTTCGCACGATTGTTTCCGTCGAAGAATAAAAATATAAATTATATATTTATATATCTACGAGTTTTTCGTTGTCTGTCCAGCGGTGCAATGTACTACATTTTCACTGGACTCAGAGTGACAGCAAACTTCCTTACATTTCTAGGACTCTTCTCACTATTCTCGCAGATCTTAACTCTGCTGTCATTTGGATTTTCTTCATTCATCCTCCGATTTTCAAATCTTCTAAACCCTTTTCCAAACTTTTGGGGAATGTTTAAATCATGCTGGTTCATACTTTCTAGTTCTCTGGTAAGATCCAAATACTTGTCCTTTTTAAATTATTTTCTGTGTGGCTCGCCAGTACGACATGGTCCATTATACGGTATGTTGTCGATTTTTAGGGGGGGGATTCATTTTGTATCTTAAAGTCGCAGCGAATTTTATACATGTTATTCTTCAGGGCGGATTCTAGTTTGCCGTCTACCATATGTTCGAATGGTCAAATTTCAATTTCTGGCTCAATTCCCCAATAAATCACCTCACCTACCCAATTGAGTTTAATCCTATACTGTTTTTGCGCTAGTTTATAACATTCAATTATGTGATTAATCATTTTGTCTCTATCAACACTTTCGTGTCTACTCTACTTTCACTTTAAATTGATTGGTCCTTATGGCATTGTTCTATGCAGCTTTTAGATGATATTCAGTGTCTCTCTTAAAGTTTCCTTTCCATAACCATGGATATATCTTTTCCTGTGAGATTTTGCTAGTTTGTCTCCTGATATACCTATGTAGTTACTTCCCAGTTCTGTTTCCCTAGTTATCGTTGTGCTGTTTATCCTTGCGTAGTTGCTGGTGTGTCTGGCTGTTGAAGTACTTCGTCTTCATCTTTATGTTTTATTGATGTTTTCGAGTCCTTATTTTGATGCATCCACGCAGTATTTACGGCTGACGAGTCCACTTCCTCCTTTTTTTCTTGACTCATAAAGTCTATGTTATCTCTCGGACATATGGCCTTGTGCATCGTCATCAGCTTTCTTGTTTTCTACCCCATTTGTCGAACTGCTTACCTCGTTAATTTAAAGAATGGTTCGTCGAATATTTCAAGGGAGACAGCCCAGGTATTCATCAATTTGATGAGATTTCTGCTAGTGAGTTTTCGAGAAGCTTTGTTGTTTTTATGTAGTATTATTTTCTTTTTTTTTCTTTTATCTCCACTTATTTGATGGTGTCCGCTTTTAATATTCCCAAGTACTTGTAATTCTTCTTCTTCTTCTTCTTCTTCTTCTTCTTCTTCTTCTTCTTATTATTATTATTATTATTATTATTATTATAGCTGTTGTTGTTATTATCCTTATCATTATTATTACTATTATTATTTACTCTTTGAGAGTTTTTCACATCAGCGTTAGCTAATGGCCTTTTACTGTAATTTAAGTCTCCTCAAGTCTCCAGGACTCTTATTATTCTGACCGTTCTCAAAAATGTAGTATTTTGGATGGCCTCCACTCAAGCTCTTATTTCCAAGTCCTCCAGTCCCATTAACAATCCTTTGCTGACTGTACCAAAACGACCAATCACAATTAGTATCATTGTCACTTTCATGTTCCACATTTTTTTTTCAATTCCCTAGCTTTTCACTTTCTTTCAATTTTATTTTGTAGTCAGCCGGGACAACAAATTTTGCAAGTTCTCTTTTTTTTTGTTGTTTATAGTTAGATCTGTTCGTCTGGCCGAGATTAGGTGGCCCGTATGTACCCTCAAATCCAATAGCAGTTGATGTGTCTCATTATCCAGGTCTGATTATGGATTTTGCATATATTATGTTCAAATTTCAATTTCTTGCACAGTTCCCGATGGATTCCCTTGTCCACTCAGTCGTGTCTAGTCTTATACTCTTTCCGTGGTAGTGTGCTTCATTCGCTCATAATGGGATTGATCATTCCCTTTCTATCACCACATAACCTACATTTGTTATTTTGCTGTGTCTTTTCTATTTTTGCTTTGTATTATTATTATTATTATTATTATTAGATAGGAATACTGGAAACCCTACAACCCTGCCTAAAATATTTGCTTTAAGTTGTAATATTTAATATATTACTGTGAGCAAAAGTTCTTAACCGCCCAGTCAACAAGGGCTGCAGAAAACTGCAACTGTAAATCTGCCGAAAGCTAAGATCTTCCCCAATAGAGGCTACCTAACACCCTACAAAAGTTGTCATTAATTCTTAGGGATGAAATCCTGGTGCCTGAGTAGTCAGAGACCCGCCAACAGAAGTAGTTACCTGATTTGCACGAATCCACTTTGGTCCTTACTGGGTTAGTCAGGCTGTCGGAGAGGCATGATCCAATCAATCAGTTTCTAATGTCCAGCTATAGCACCTATATGATTGTCCTCGCAGTATTTTTCATATTGCTTTTGTGACAAAGATATACCTGGACCAATTTTACCTTAAACGTTTTAAAGGTGGTGACTGAAGATCAATTGCGCTGAAATAGCAATACTTGAAACCATATATGCTGTTTGCAAAGGGTTAATATTAAATAGAATTATCACTATTAGATATCAATACTTGAAACCATTTATTTAAAATGATTATCTGTGTCGAATATCAATGATGTAAACCATTTTACTGTGTTCAAACTAATGACTGACACTGTGAAATAATCATTGCAAGCAACATTTTAAATCATTTAAATCGAAGCAAATGATCTTTCACTGCATAAAAAGTTACTAAGAAACTATTCGCTTACAAACCATATATATATATATATATATATATATAATGTCTCATTAAGCTAGATAACCAATGTAAACCAGACCCAAACTCTTAAGAAACAACTGCAAAAGATTTCAAATGTAAATGTACAATGCAAACAGTTCTATAACATAAATACATAAAATTACCCATGATTAGTTAACATGCCGTTACATTCAGTTAATCAAGTAATTTATGGAAGAATCACACCGTTTCTTACGTGATGATCAATTCAAATACAAATTTTAGTAATTATGGTGAAATTATTATTTCAACAAAATGTTTAAAACTAACTTCCTCGAACAGTGAAATTGTTTATCTATGACTTTTATCCAAAACATAAAGTTTTAATTACTGGATTCATAGAAACTAGCAGTATGAAATCTAAAGGTAATGTTTAATGTTGAATTTCCTAGATTATAAGAAAAAGTTCACAGTTCTGATAACTTATTTGAAATAAATTTAATAATAACGTGAACGACTCACGGTTAATAAAACGTAATGTTGGAAGTTTATTGATTTAAAAAAGTTCAGTCATTAAAATTCTCTCTTACACAGCAGCTGATGTGGTAACAACTTGAAATTTACACTTAATAAATGTCAACCACTGAAGGGAATTGGAGCCGATGTAGGTAATGTGATAATACATTTATTTTATTTGCGTTCAATTTTCTTCTAGCATTACAGCGAACATTAACGTCATCTACTTTCTTTTACTAGATATTTTTTTTTAATATTATATGTACAATACCGACTCAAAGTTAATTTTTTCTGCGTTTGACTTATACTACGTTCTAATAGGTAAGTTGATGAGTTTTCCTTGTTATATGAGTATGAGGTTTTAAACAAAGGTCTTTGTAGTTTTTGAAATAACATCAGTTGTTATATATTCAGTACCCGTAAATCAGCTGATAAAAAATGTCAGGTTCAATTAAAAATGGGCGTGGCAGAAATATGTCATATGACCAGGCATATTTGTTTACCAAATAAATAGGGACAATCTGTGAACCATTCAGGGAAGCGTTCTCCACTAAATAAAAGTCGTCTAAAATCATAACTATTTAACATGCATTCATTTCTTCTTTGTAATCACGTGACTTATGTCAGTCCAAAAGGCCAAATGGCAATAACAACTTCCACGTTTACTTGTTTGTTTGTTTCATTCTTTCTTTCTTTGGGTTTTTTGGCATATCAAACTTTTTCGGTTATTTAATGCCGAATCCATTTTTATGCAAATAAACAATTCAGTTTGATATAAGTACGCACTCTAATTGTCTAAAAAATTTCTATTTCAAGGTATTCAGTTTAGTCAAACAGTTCCATTTAAACAATTCAGTTTAGCATACAAACACTGTTCCATTTTAAACTATTCAGTTTGGCATAAGTGCACTGTTTAAAAGTCAAAACATTTATCTTTCAATCAATTCAGTTTCGCGTAAGTACACAGTTTAGTTCTATTTGACCTGTAGATAGAATCCTCTCAAGTGCTACCACACCAGGCCACATTGGACCGGAGAGTGATGGCACTGAAAGGGTACTCTGCATTCCCCAAACCTCCAGCGTAACTGGAACCTCATTATCAGATTGTTTAGTGTCATATCCAGGACACTTGTTGGAGGGGGTTCTTACCCCTCCGCAGATTAGCAGTCAGTGTCTTCTATTGCCCAAGCCGACTGGGCAACCCGTTTATTTAAAGCTATGGGCTTTCACACTAGTCATTTTGATAGCAATAACTTACACTTTTGTTGTTCCTACTTCTATTTCTGTTAGTCAGAGTTTAACATCATCTTAAAGGTCTGTGCCTATTTATTCGCAATTTTTGGGGTTGTAATCTTTATGACGGTGAGGAACAGCACGAATGGGAAAACCCAATAAAGGATTAACTCAACGTAAAATAACAATAGAATGATAATAGTCATTAAGCATACAATCTATGTAGACATTAGTAATAGGGTTGTCATTAGCAAATAATGAAGTACAAAGTGAGAGAATCCGATAGAGTGCGAAACAAGAATTGAGGAATGTGACGAAAACAAAGAATTGCAAGAGTTAAACATGAATCTAAAAGAGATATGATCCACATCACGATAAAATGTGGGGAAATATTATCCCAAATACTTATCTATCTTTTAAAAGAATTCAGTTGAAATATGTTGGCCAGTTTGGAATTTCACAGACGACGTTTATGTCACTGATGTTTATTCATCGAACGAGGGAGGAGAAACACACAGACAGACAGATACGCACACACACACACACACACACACACACACACACACACACACACACACACACACACACACACACACACAAAGTAAACAGTCAAACAAAACACTCAGTTCAAGGACCTTTAGTACCTCTACTGCATCATTCTTTCCGTTCGGTTTCAGTAGTCATGGGCAAATAAGTGGAAATTGATAACGGACTCACCATGAACATTTGCTTCCTCATTCTGGCAGGAACCAGTTAATCACGTATCTTTGAATAGTTCACTCGCTCTCTGAACACGCGCTGCGCTTTTCTTCTCGTATTCCAGGCACCAGAAAATTGGAGCAATCAGGAAACCTATCATCTTTTTTGTGTTCACAGAAGACAGAACACCTACTGACACCTTGCATGGTCGAGACAGTTTTCTCACCCTCTTAGATGGTCTACCGAAACTGGTGATCTCGGTAAGTCCTAGTTAACTGTTGTTTTCAGTCCGGTGTTCAAGATCAAGCTTACCTTGTTAAAACTATTCAACCGGAAGAGACGTTGAACTTTGGCTACTTAGCTCTCTTCCAGCTCCTAACTTAAAAAAATAACAAACTATTCTCACCCCGATACTATTGACTTTCAATTTTACACACTTAATATAATATTGAAACGGAATTTACTTTAAAAAGTCTAACGTTTCTAAAGTTTAATTCCGCTAAAATTTGTCACTAGAGAGTAAAAACACCTTTAATACGTTTTTGGCTGAACACAGGTGAAAGCATATCCTTTGTTTAAAAACAACAGTCATAAGAAAAATCTACATTGCATTTAATTATATCTGATATCAACAGTAGCAAAATTCTAATTCTAACATAAAGAATAAGAACGCGCGATGATAAATTTCGTTTCGTAATTTCGTCAGTAAAGGAACATATACATTAATTAGAGCAACCCAGAAAATGGCACATTATAACTAACTTTTACGCGGCACTACACATAAAAACTAAAGAATAAAGCAATATCCATAGTAGTACCTTTGGTAACTAACTATAATCTCCTCTAAAAATACAATTATCGTTGATCTTCCCTTGTAAACATGTGTAGCATTATGGGCACTTACGCTATCATATCCGTTAAAGCAAAAGAAGCCTTTATGTGACCCTATCCCCGCTCACGTGTGCCGTATATCAACTCCCAATTATGGTTCTATTTGAAGCCAGTCGAAAAAAGAACGCTCGACGACCTCACTAATTTAATCTCGCCAGAGAACAATTAGGATCTACGTTTCGAAGCTTTTTTCTCACTATTTCAGCAAACATTAACACGATTAAGCCCGTTCTCCAAACGCTAAACTTCCCTTTTCTTTTGCTACTTTATTTCGTTCAAGCTTAAATACCAACTGAAGAGAACTTTATGCCAACACAAATCACTTATTGAGTGACTCATATTGTAATTGTGATCATCATAAGAAGTGATGATGTCTAACTGAGTTTAAATCCTGCATATCACATATTTTTACTACACTTGGCAAAGGTATTAATTCAATTATCTTCATCTAGCAAAGATTACATTAGAATTTTGTATGGGCTCTTTAAACTTGATAATTCAAAATTGAAACATATTAAACTCCACTTTCAAAATTAACTTGTCATATCTGCTCATGCCGTGATGTTAGGTAAATACATATGCTTAGAAAAGGTATAAATCATACTATTCTCCCTCGTACAAGTGAAAATCATTGTGTGGACTAGGCTTTTTATGTATTGGTAATGCAATTGCCCTAGGACAAAGAAAACTGAATTCTAATCCGTTAAACTTCACTTATAGAATTATCTTATGCCACTTCTTACTCCTGCGGAAGAGTTGGGTAAATACATTTATCTGAATAGTTTGGTTTTACAACCATTCTCCTTTCTTGGTTAAACTGTGTTGGCTTGTCATTCATTTTTTCAATCACCTATGCAGCAAAGTCCTCGTCAGTGCAACTTTCGATTTCCTTTTCTGATTTTTCTTCTCTTCCAATGAATATAACATTCATAAGACATTATACGTAGTTAATAATTACGTAGAATCTGTATGAGATGTTTTGGGGTGGTCAGAAATACATGTAAATAGTCATCGGTATTTGCTGAGGAATGTAAACAGGTAATTTGACCGAGAGTTATGAATGCATGTTTGATGCAGAAGCTAAACACTAAATAACACTCAGTATTTCCATCAACAGAAAAAAAAAAACAGTGAGAAAAAATTGAGAGAAAAAACTGAAGTTTCAAACACTAGACTCGATGATTGTCATTCAACACTCAGGAAAAAAAGACATATCATTCTACAAGAGAAATAACAAATACCTGTTTTCAGTTGACACCACCACTGACATAAGTCCCCTACAATAAGAAAATATAGATCAGGAACCTCTTTGATCTTGCCTGGCCAGTTGTTCCAAAATTGCCCACGCTATCATTCATCCAATATGTTTGCATAGATTTTTGATATGGCTAGATTAGCCACAGACAGAAATTCAGAGCAGGCAAGTGTACACACCGAGAGACGTCTACGAGCGATAGGGGCTGAGAACTTGATTGGCTGACGATTTAATTCACAGTAAATTTTATATGATGACGTCATATTTAGTGTTGATGATGTCTTTTTTGACCAATTATATTATTCAAGCTCTGTTACGCCGATGGAAGAAATGTGTGGACTGCAAGGGAGAACTCTTTTAAAAGATAAATATAGTTTAGTCACATTCCATGTGATCATCTCGTTCAACCTACAAACTTTTCAGTCGTCTTTTGTATACACTGGAATACCGGTACATAGATAATTATTCAAGAAACGCTGAAACTTATAATGATGTCTCATAAAAAAGAGAAAAATAGTTCAGTGTAAAAGGACGTGCGTGTACAGGAATATAAATCTGCATTTACCAACAGAAAACAGCGGCACAGAAACCAAGATTTTTCTTAACAGAAAATTTATATACTCATATAAATTCAAGTGGTTTTGTTTGGTTTGGTTTGGTTTTATGACATATCAACCATTCTTGGTTATCTAATGCCAATTTATTTTTACATATATATATTAGATATATGAGTTGTAATCACATTTTGTAGGTACGCAGAGGTAAATAATAACACAGTGCTATTTCTAAAAATCGAATTTAAAGTCGACCAAGTTAAATGGTTCTAAGTATTGCTATTCATCTCTAACAATTCAATTAATCATTAGCCCTTTGTTTACTCACAGTTAAATGGTCAAACGGTTCTATTTCAAACAATTCAATTTAGCATGTCATTTGTTTGCACTGTTTAAATGTCAAGCAGTTCTATTTGACCCAGAAATATGACCCTTTAAGGTGCTATCACTCGGTGCAAGATTAGACCTGGGAGCGTTTGCAATGAAGGGTACTCCGCATTGCCCATCGCTCCATCATACCTGGAGTCTCACCATCATATTTTTTAGTATCATAAATAGGGCACTCGTTCGTGCGAGGGGTCTTACCCTTCTACAGCCATATAGTCGATATATACTACGGCCCCAGCCGACTGGGCTCAAATACTCAGGACGAACTAAACTCAGAATACAAGACAGATAAACAACACTCAAAACATTCGTACCACTTAAATCCCGTCACTCAAAACAGTAGAGGCCTGCCAACATCCCATAATTAAATAATACACAAAAATACTAATGAGTTTATATTGCCAAATACTAATATTTACTGAACAATCTAAAACAATCTGTGGTCATTTTTTAAGTTCTTGAAAAATACTTACAAAATCACAACCTTTCGGAATGGTTTAAATTCTCGATCGAAGTCAATGCAACAGCCTTCACTTGGTACAAAACATGGAGATGAAGACGAACTGTGTGAACCTCTTAATTTTCCGGCAATGTTCTAAATTTATCTCTACTTTTCAACAAAGATGGTTTAGTATTAAATAACTCACGAATGTTGATATGCCATTAAACACTCAAACCAAACCAAACCAACTGAGAGATAATACGTCACAGCATATTAAACTGCAACGAGCTTTCACATTAACACATACCGAAGTGCAGGTTACAAAAGCTACAATCCAAAGTCAAACATTTTCAGCCTTATTTTTCCGATGCATGTATCACGAGGATATGAGAAAATATGAATTCAATTTAAGAAATCAAAGATGAGTTTATTTAAAACTTTACTTGTTCCCTAATGATATCTGCATTAGAGATATAATGTATAAAAAAAGTTCGGTTTCAGCTTTCCTTTACCGAGCTTTTAATTTGACTATTCAGACCCGATGAAAATATCACTAATTTACATACCAATAAATCAAAAATTTAGAAGAGAGAAATCATACATTCTTTTCGATTAATAATTCAATTACGCTTTAAATTAATTAAAGTTTAAAGAAAGATTATTCTGAAGATATTTTTAATCATATTTTTAAACACTTAAGCGTAAGAGGTTTGCGCAAAACTGTAGGTCGTTTATTTGTGTTCTACACCTACTAATACTCCTGCGTTTCTTTTAACTTCATTCTGTCAAAAATATATTTTTTATTCATAAATAAAAATGATGTATCTACATGTTTTATTGGGTATTCTGGGCCATGTAGACTTTTTTTGTTATTTGTATCAAATCCAATTATGTGAAGAGAACAAATAGCATACTTTGTTTTATATTTTGTCAAGCCACGCTAGCTATTGTCATATTCATGCCTTTGTTTCAGCTGCAGTAAATTGCGTTAAAGCTGATGAAAAACTTTCCGCCCATTCGATTTTGTTTGGCTGTCAACTAAGGCCATGTTACTGGCTTAATGTTTCTTTCACTTATTCACCTGAAGATCTGTAATGACAGCTTTACGACTGTCTCTTCGGCTCACGCTCGTATATTCTATTTAGTGGTCAGTCGCGACGATTTTTAAAAGTGTTTAGATAATATCTCCGCAAACCTTAAGTCTTTCTTATGTTGTGTTTTATGACCATTGCAAAAACTTGAAACAATCATCTGCTCTACTTGTAGACTTCATTAAATTTATCGTGTGAGTCCCTGTCTACCTCTAATCCTAGTAGAGTGTTTTTATTGGTTTCAATGGACATTTTACAAGATAAAATAGCGTTGTCCTCAGCAACCGATAGTTTGGTGTGAGTGTACTCCAAAAAATAAGAAGCTTAAGAATAAACTTTACAAGGAAAACTACATCAGTCGTTGCCAACTGAAAAAATATTTTCTAAAGTTCATATTTCCTTTGTAAGATTTGCATTAATACGTCACATGTTAAGGAATAAGATATGAGGGTGATATGAGATCCCAGTTCCAGAGATCTGAGGAGTGTGGAGTACACCATTGTTATCATTACTTTCAATTCCACTCCCATCCAGAATGGTTGCACCTGTCATGGTCTGATCTATGGATCAGCAAGATATATTTGAAAATTCGTATTCGATAGGAAAGTGTAAATTTTTTTTTGAAACAACACAAAAAACATTAATGTGAAAACAAAAAAATGCAAATCCCAAACAGCATAAAATAACCCCTGACGAGTTCACATGAAATACATTCAATCTATAGATCAATCAATGTTAATCAATAACTTCGCCAAAAGCTGGATGAGAAAGCATGCCAATATTTTATCCTGAGTACAACAGGTTTGATCTCATATTTTCTTTGTTCTACACTAATTGAATAAACCCGTTTATTTTTTACATAGGAATACTTGATCGAATATAACTGTAAATTATTTGTATTCAGTAGAGTTACAAAAAGCTATAATAGTTTACTGCAGATTATTGTTATTGATGTAATCAACGTGTCGTCTTGTCTAACGTGCTGCGTTGCGAGTTCGAACTCCAGTCGTTCTACTACATAGAATTTCAGAGTTATAAACATGGGAAATATATTAAGTCCCTTGTTCCGTCCGCAATGGGTTAAATGATTCCACTAGTTCTCCTAAAATTATGACTTTGACATTGAATAAGCCGTGTAGGTTTATATGCCATTAAAGAAAGAAATCGACATCGAGACCGTACAAATGTTTACTGACAAATGATTGTTATTAAATATGAATAATTCATTGAAACCATATGACTGTATAGAAATTATTTGTATCAGACAGAAATGATTGAAACCATACAACTGATTGTAAATTATTTCATTAGATTGGAATATATGATATCATATAATTGTGCAATAAATTTTTAGGAAACAAATCACAAAAAATGTTAATATGAACTTCATTCTTAAAACTAAAGACAAAAATAAATCTAGACTAGAATACATGCCGTTAAAATCGATCAATCAGAAAACTGAAGTGACGTAATTTTATGATACTCTTGGAGTATTTTAAAACATGATTATTCTAGATAAGACATGTAGCTTTCAAGCAGATAGTAAATAAAAATAAAAATATGATAAAGAATATTCTTTAAACTCCGTGAATCTTCCTCCACACGACACCCACAGGAAGAAAATTTAATACTTAAAAGCTATGATTCAAACCGTCAATAATTCATCCAAATATATGCTTTTGTAAAGAAGTAAATTATGTAAAAATAAGGTATACTTACAAAATGCAAGAAAATGTTTCTTCTTCCATTGTATCCCATCTACTATGAAATACGATTAATTAAAGATGTTAATGCAAGAACCCACTCATAGAATCATATCGCTTACAACGAAAAGGCTTAATTTAATAAGAAATCACGCAATCAAATTGTCTGTATTCCACATAGGGAAAGGTAATGACCCAATTATTCTCCCTCATTCTATAAGTAAATACTAGGGTCTTTAATTTCGAAAAGGCAATCGGGCTAGGTGAAGGAATATTACATATTAAAACCTGCAAAATTTGACCATTACCTTTTATTACAACAGTAACTTAATTATTAGATGTATGTTTCATATATATATATATATATATATATATACGAGAATCATTAGATAAGTTTCCAGACTTTTTTCGTATGGGCACTTTTACTGATTGTACACACAGGAAACTCTAGTCCCCTTCGAAGAATTCTCCAACGGATGCAATGCCCTTGTTGTACCGTTAAAACAACTTCTGGAAGGCCCCATGGAAGTCACCTCGTGTGAGCGTGTCAATGACCATCGTCATAACCTTTTTAATCTCCTCAATTATCTCATAACGACAGCCTCTGTACTATAGGGAGTATGAGGAACTGCCTTGATACCCATCTTGCTCAAATAGTCTGTGACAAGGATGGAGTCGTGGACTGGTGAATTATCCTGGTACATATGCCACTCACCTGATTGGACGAGCGCTGACCTCTTCCGACGGAATCTCTTCTTTTATGGCTGAATTAGAGTAAGACCTCCCCAACGACTGTCCTGGCATGACCTCTTCTTCTTCTTATAATAATAATAATAATAATAATAAAACACACAGCTGTACGCATATTATTTATATTAAATAGGAATTTTTTATTAATAATTTATAAATGTTAAGTCACAATACTTGAATCCACTTAACTATGTTCAAATAAATGATTAATATCAAAAAGAATTAAGTAAGAGGGGAATACTTGTAAACATTTCACTGTGCTCAAACAAAATAAACCTTATAACTTGTTTAGAATTAAAATAATTCCCTGACAAATCATATGTACCATTGCTTCACTAAAGAGACATTTCTCGACCCAATGTGACCCCGAGGTGATAACAACATGACGAACACAAAACACTGTTAAACTCAACAAAGGTTTATTTACTACTTGGTCACAAGTAGTCGCCGGTAAAAAGAAAGACGATGGCGTCAACTAGACAAAATAAACAACAAATCTTAGTGAGAAAAAGACCTTGATTTTTTCCAGGTTCTAACATGCTTTTCCGATGGGTCGGACACCTCCTTTGCAGAGCGATTCCAACTTGGGGCTCGTAAACTTTCTTCTACTTAAATCTTCGCGGGTCGTGTTCAACTGACGTTTCCACCTGATCACTTCTGGTCATCGACTCCCGAAAAACATGAGTCGTCCCCACACTCTTACCCAGCGTCGGCGGGAGGAACATCTGTTTCCCCTCGCTACCACGCATGCGTACAGGAATTTTGAACCTCCAGTTTTCCTTAGTTATTTTTAACAACAAGAACTTCACCATGGCCGTTCGTCTGCTTTTTTTATTAATTAATTTATTTATTCAATTACTTATTTATTCAATTTCCTATGAGCCCTTGAATTGCATCATAAACTCTCTCTCTCTCTTTCTCTCTCTCACACACACACACACACATATATATATATCATCATCATCATCATATCGTGCTGGCAGCACGGATATCCCTGACCCTCTTTCGCCACTCCTCCCTATCGTTCATCGCCCTAGGTAGGTCTTCAGGACAACAACCTGTATCCTCACATAGCTGCTGAATGTACGTTCGTGCTGGTCGTCCTGCTTTTGCGCGGCCGTGTGTGGGGATCCATAAGAGTACATCTCTTATGAGTTCATCTCTGCTTCTCCAGCAATGTCCTGCATGTCTGGTTCGTCTAACTTGAATAGTTTTCGTGATAGGGGGCAGGTGGCCATACAGTTGGTGTCTTGTTGGGTGTTGCCGCCAGGACTTGTTGAGGATTGCACGCAGCATTCTTGTGTAATTGCCATCTAGTTTCTTCTCCAGCCGTTTTGTTAGCGTCCATGTAGTGCATCCATATAGCAGTATCGATGTGACCGCTGCCTGGAAGAAACTGCGTTTCATTTTATCGGTTAGGTCTGATTTCCATATAGTCGATAGGCTATTGATAGCTGTCCATGCTTTCGTTAACCTCGTTTCGATGTCCTTTTCGGTTGATTCGACGCTGCTTCCTAGGTACGTGAATTTGTCTACTAGTTTAAGAGGGGTTCCTTCTAGAGTGGAGATGTCCCCCGTTTGGTTGTAGCACATATATTCCGTTTTATGTGCATTAACATGGAGGCCTATGCTTGCTGCTGTTCGTTCCAAACTATGCAGAAGTGTTTCGGCTTGGTCAGGTGTATTTGCCAGTATCGCTATGTCATCGGCGTAGTCGGCGTCGGTAATTGTTGTTGCGGGGTATCTTCTGCTTCTTTTCTTCGTCAGTTCGAAGCCATTCTCTTTGATTTTGTCAATCGATGTTCTAAGTACGTAGTCTAGACAAATGATAAAGAGATACGGAGCCAGCGTGTCTCCTTGTAGTACTCCTGCTACTATGTCGAAGTATTCTGTGTCTCCATCTGGTGATCGTACTTTTACTTTAGTGTTTCTATAGAGAATCGTTATTGCCGCTACGGTTTCTTTAGGTATGCCGTACGCTAGTAGGATTTGTTCCATCTTTCCTCTGTGAATGGAGTCGAAAGCCTTGGTAAAGTCGACAAATATTAATGTCGCTTGTAGGTTCTTTGCCCGTACACCTTCAAGGATTCTGCGGATGGTTAATATTTGTGAGGTCGTAGATCTATTTCTTCGGAAGCCATTTTGGTTTTTTCTAAGTATGTTGTCTATTTTGGGTTCTATTCTGTTTCGTAGTAGGGCATTGTAGATTTTGGCAGCTATGGATGTAAGTGTTATGCCTCGGTAGTTTTTGGCTAATCCGAGGTCCCCCTTTTTAGGGAAGGGGAGTATGCATCCCTTCGTCCATCTATCTATCGGATTTTGATTGTATACTGCGTTGCAGTGTCGGAGCAGTATGTCGTCGAATTGTCTGGTCTTCCATACTTCCGGGGGAATTTCGTCCAGTCCTGCAGCTTTTCTATTTTTAATTTTTCTGAGAACCGAGTCGAGTTCTTCTTGTGTGAACGGTCCAAGTTTAATGTCTAATTGTTTGCTAATTATTCTGGTGATTGGTTCAGGCGTTATTTTTGGTGGGTTTCCAAGTAAGTTTTCGAAGTGCTGTTTCCACAGTTTTATTCTTTCTTGTTGGTTTGCTGCTTTAAGTTTTGCTTTGGCCGTGTTCTTTCTTCTGCTCACTTCGTTTATTGTTTGCCAGGCAATTCTAGATTGTCTATCTTCCACCGAGTCTCTAATCTTATCTATCTGATTTTGAATGTATTCTGTCTGTTCCTTTATATATATGCCTGTTAATTGATATTGTGCCGTTTTTAGTTTTAAGGCATTTGTGTTTGTTGGGTTTTTAAGTAAAAAAAGGAAAGTTGGCGTTCGTAGGCGAGGGCGACCTGAAGGCTTCCTTTTTAATAGCTACTACACCAAGGTGTAGACGAGGGTGCTACTCCTTTCTCTGGATTGCTCCACCTTACCCTTGATACCTAACTTATAATGCTGAGGGTTAAGCAAAGAGGTATCAAGTACCATTTTTAAAGTCTTTGGTATGACCCGACCTGGGATTGAAAACTAATCTTCCGGACCATTGGTAAACACTCTATTGACTAGGCCAATGAGAGCCTTCTGGTCGCCATCGACTACGGTTGCCAACCTTCCGTACATATATATATTTCGGCGTTAATTAAACCACAAGACTTGATTTGCCATAAAGTTCTAACCAACAAAATAATCCACGAAAATAACCTTCACTTATATCCTTTATTTTCCATCTCTCTTCTTTTACTGTTTTTAAAATGTCTCTTTTTAATGGTATCAAAAACTGTTCTTTGTCGTCACGACGTTCCTTCACTCTGTTCTGATATATGTCTAGTAAAGATAAAGAAACAATAATAAGAAATCCAAAGTTAGACGAATCATTGTTATTATAATATCATCGAGTCTGAAAATTTCAACTAGAATGCTTCGGTTTTCTTCCCAATATTCTTTTTTTTAATTCTCAACAACATTTCAACGTTTTTCACTCACACCTTTTTTTCCTTCCTTCCTCGAAGACATATTTTTCTTAAAATTGTTTTAAAGTTTTCGGGAAAAAATCAATTATAATTGTTTTATACAGACACTACATTTTTGAAAATGAAGAGAAACGAACTCAAAAGACATTTTCTACCAGAAAGATTAAACTAGAAAATAAAATTTTGATTGCTGCAGTAGAATGTTAATGTAAATATATCTTTTCTTCCTAGAGTTCTCTGCGTTTGCTTTAAAAATATAAACACACACACACACACAACCCCCAGCCAACACAGATCCAGAAATACACACACACACACACTTATATATATATATATATATATATATATATATATATATATATATATATATATATATATATATTGTCTACTAGGGCAGTATATTTATTGTCTACTAGAGCAGTATGCTGTCGACCAGGCTAAGCAAATTCTGACTAATATCGCGAAGAGAGTTTGTTCTGTCTATGACACAAAATTGTATCTGATGAGATTCCACTTCTGGAGCCCTGGGGAAAGTGACATACTTATTCATTGCCATTAGTCCAGATTCCATTCTGATCCAGAGCGGATCCACCTCCAAAACCTAATCTGTTAGGGGAGTCACTCTAGCTATGGGTTAAATAGACCACTCTTTTCTTCTACATGAATAGCTTCGACATCAAATGAACTGTGAAGTTTGATATGCCATTAACGAAAGAAACGAAACTACTCAAAGCTTCAAACATGATTCAAATTGATCTGTTTATCAATGATTTCTATGAGGTAAGAATAATTGATATCATATAACCGTGTACATCTACTCCGAGGAAACAACACAGAAATGCAAATATATATGTATAAAGTACGGATATCAATAACTTCCAGGTGTAACATAACCCGGGACTATTTGACATGTTAAAATCTATTTATCAGTCAAAGGCGATGTTCATTTAGATTTATTCACGTGAAAATACGTTTTATGAATTTCTTTTATTGAATGATTTTAATGGCCTTATATCATTTAAATGTTTGTTTGAACTTTTGACTGATATAATCTTTAACTTGATAATATAATTCGTCATCATTATAATAATCATTAACTTGTGCTGACAACTCAAGTTCCATAAAACATCTCTTCCTATCCTTCCATATCGGCCATCTTAGTTGGTTCTCTACTTGCCATCCACGGTCAGCTCCGCGCTCATGAATGTAAATTATTGCAGATCGTTTAACACTGATGTATTCCACCATAGGAGAATGTCACTTATGAATTCGTCCTTACTTCTCTAGCAGTGGTTAACATATCTTGTTCGTCTTACTTGATGGCTTGTGAGATGGGAGCTAAGTGGCTGCACAGCAAATATTTTTTTACGTTGCTGCTTCCCGGACTTTAAAAAAAAATCACACAGAATCCTTGTGTAGTTCTCATTTAGCTTCTTCCTTAAACGCTTCGTTAAAGTCCAAGTCGTGCAAATAAACAATAGTACTCACACGGTTAGAGCTTGGAAGAATTACGTTTTAATTTTGTCAGAGAGATAAGAATTCCATAAAGTCGTTAATCTCTCAACAGCACTCTATGTTTTATAAATACGTCTGTTCACATTGTTTTGAAAATATGAAATATTACTTAAAGATATATGAAGTGATTTATTAATTATAGTGGTATAACCTTTGATGAGAAGATGGCACCTGTTTAATAAAAACATATGAACTGAGACTATTTAATGTACAATTAAGATATTCCACCAGAATCAATTAAGTAAAGTAAATTGAAAAGGATACAGGTGATTTTAAAGACAAATATTAAGATATGTCGAGATTTCCTAGAAATTTTCAAGCTGCTTCAATGGAAGATTCAATGCATTTCATACATACATTCCATAGCTGGATTGATTTCCTTTTACCTCTCCGTGATTCTTGAAGCATAACAACAATGGTATTCCCTGTAATGTTTAACTTGATCCATTAACATGGAGGCTAACCTTGACAAAAATATCGATTTGCTCTTTGTCCAACTCAGCGGACATCATTTAAGTTTTGACAGAGATAAACGTTGACTTAAGAACAAGTTGGATGCCGGTTTTCAAAACTTGTTTGGACCCGGTTCATTGAATAAATGAGTCATAAGATATCCATGTTCATAATAGCAACCAGCAGATTTCTCGCTAATGCAAGAAGCAGGGCTCGTCTAGTTCATGCCGATTTGCACTGTCAAATCCTATAACTTTTATCTAATTCGGCATGATATCGAATAGAAATAGGAAATCTAAAAAATCGAACGTAAAAATTAAATTGTGTAAGAGATATCAACATGTGAACGAATTGTTCAAACTGAGTTGAAATTTCGATTGATGAATTTTTTATCAAATTTGCTTTACTGCTAACAGAAAAAAAATCTAAATTAATCTGGTCAGTAATACGCCATACTGACTTTCCTTTTTTATATGTATCTGTGATTAGTATTACAATAATGTCGATAGTATTTTTGACAAGTTTTCTTCAGAGTAATAAGTAAAATGTAATTTTATAATATTGTTCATGTTGTTTTGGAAATAGATATACTTGATTTATTTCGCTGAGCAATGAAATAACTTGTGGTTTGTTTTTTTTTCAATAAATTAGCTTGAATCAAATGCTAACAGTCAGTTCGATCATGTTAGACATCCAATAGCCTTTATCTTTTGGAATTATTGTCAAGCGAATACGTCCTTTTTGGATATCCCACCAACTTTGGGATGGTCTACTTAACGTCAGATTTAAAGAAAACAAAAAAACAAACCTAGTCCTATAGCCATATTATTAGATTTACGTCGTCTATAATCTTGAATGAAAGACTTAACGCATGTAGTATTGCTTTCTGTTGTTGTGAAAATTTTACATCTTAAAGGCTCATCCGTCAGAGTTGTGCACTATACTGTGTACGCTCTACTTCAAACAAACATTTGCTTCTTTCTAATTAAATATTTAATAATAGCAGTTGTAGTTTCATTGTCTAGTCGCCCGAGACTTCAGAATGTGGTGACTGCATCTCTGCAGAGGGGATATGACCTACTAATGAATGTCTTATATATGACACTAAATGATATATTGGTGATACTCTAATGCTGGAGTTTAATGAAATGTTGAATATCTCTTTATAAACATAACAACAACGTACTGGCCCGGAGTTATAATACCTGTTATGGTCCACCTATGGGTCAAATAGAACTAGTGTCCAGGGTATGACAGTAAACAGCATCCGATGATAAGTCCTGAAACTTTGGAGAATGCGTTGTACCTCTGCATTGCCATCACCTCCTAGTCAACTTTGACCTTGAGTTGCTATACATCGTAGTGTTCTATAAATAAGTCTAATGGAACTGTTTAATAATTAACTATATTTGAGACGATTTAACTCTGTTGCAGGTAGGAAAGCATAAATTTCCTCGGTCATAACGAAATAACAACTCCGCCTAAAGAAGAAAAATTAACACCCTCGAACAATGTATTGAAAAATTAAAGGTTGAATAAACACTGAAATAAGAAAAGATACCATTAGCATTCATTTTATATGAAGAAGAAAATTGCTGAAGATCGTATAATATCCGACTAGGTTTATTCAAGTTGTATTGTTTTCTTATAGAGTCCTCTACATGGATGCGCCTGTGTTGACTGACCAACGAGGACTTATTTCATATGATGCTGCCAAGAAAGACTGCCAAGATTGATCGGTGATTAGTATAGATGCCGAGAGAGAAAGAGAAAGTGAGAGAATTCCATGCTGCAAGAATGATTTGATAATAATATCTACAAGATTTAGCATTGAATAACCTACAGGTATTTATATGCCATAAACCCAGCAATAACCAACCAACCTACCAACCAACAAGTAATTTCAGAGTTATTCGTTAGGATATTTCTGCATTTTGATATACAAATATCAAATTACACCATACACCCATGGGAAATCAATTGATTTCTTGACTTGAAAAGGGTTAATTTTTATAAACTCGGGAAGACGTAATTTGTGTATCTGTAGTTTTGCATTTATAGAACAAAAGACATTTACCCGCTCGTTTTAGAATTTCTTTGAAAATTCACTGACGAGAATATTTGACTTGCAGTGAAAAATTTGAATGATCATAACCTAAAATTACTTTTAAAATCTTTTCCCTCATAGATAGTTAAAAATACATTTTAGATAGTGTGACACTATGTAGTTGGTCCGCCAAGCAGACGATTCCTTTGTCTGTTTTGGCGCGAAAACAAAAAAAGGCCTGGACTCGAGATCTCGAACGCGACCGGAAGTGGGTAAGGGAACGCGAGAGAGAGAAAGTTTGAAAAAGGAATGCAGAGAAAGCAGTTGGCGACAGGCGACGGAGAGTGGCAGATGAAGTCGACACCGGACGGAAGAGAGACCAGTCGGATAAGATAAGGTCCAGCAGCAGTGAGGGAAGACCGGTCAAGATGGGTTGGCATTCCTAGTAGCTTTGTAGAAATTTCGCTAGAAATCCACGCTAGCGTTAGTCTACATATGCACAATGGAATGCAATGTTACAAAACTCCTCTTTTTGCATTTTGAGTTAACCCAAGCTCATATTGTTCGTTTGTTCGTTTGTTCTTTTTTCCCACTCCCTTGATTGTATTTCTTGTAGATATAAAGAAATGTGCGATACCCCTATCGAAACTACTAGATGATCACCGGCCAAGAAGTGAAATGGCGAAGAAGTTGATGAAACGGGAGGCCGAGGGGTTATCGTCACAATAGTACAAATCATAGATACAGAATACAGAATAATTCAATAACCTATTCAAAAAAAGCCTTTCGGTTTATTTATTTTGTGTTAGAACCTAATATTATTTTACTTAAAGATTGCATTTAAATTCAACATCATGAATCTATCTAAAATTAAACGAATATGTTTGTTGTCATTTTTACTGCGCTAAAAATATTTAAACAAACATTTAATCTGTCCTCTGCTGTTCAAAATTTTCATTTGCAGTCGCATGTATGTTTAAGGCGTAAATTTAGCTTCTCTCTGATTAGTGACAAACTAAAAGTTCTTTTACACACAAAGATATGTACCCTTAGATCTAAGCTGGCAAAAACTGCTTTATTTCATGCATTTATTTCCACTTTCCTTTAATTATATACGCTTTGACTAATATTGATTTTCTTGCAATAAATGAGTTTTTTTTTCAGCAAACTTTTCAATCAAGTTGTAACGTTAATTAACATGCACACTAAATAAAGCGATTATGACTATTACGACAAGTAGAGCATAGACAATATCGCCACGTGTTTTGAGCTTTAACAATTTTAGGTCGTTTTTTGCTCATCTAAAATTTATATAATTGATTAATTTTAACCAATCTACGGTTATTTACAGTCGAGAGTTTAAGAAATTGCTTTTATTTTACGTTGATATTTTTATTTTTCATAGTTGTTTCTTAAGATTTTTCTCACGGTACCATTAAATACGAATTATTTTTGACCGATCTATTTTACTTGTAGACGGGATCTTAACAAATACATATCATTTGCGTAAATGTGGACCAAGATATAATGGCAATGAAGGGGTATTTAACACTTTTAAAATCTCGAAGAGTGGAGCTTCAGCATGAGAGATAATTTTGTGTTATACCCAGAACACCCCTTTTTGTAGACGGTCTTACTCCTCTTCAGTGGATACTGTCAATACACTGTGAATTACTTTACGTACATTCATTGTAGAAGTGAAAACAAAAAAATAATACATAAATAATATTAGAGATTTATCTAAAAGTAAATATATATTTTATAACAAAATCACAAGTGTGGAAAGCAAGAACAAGCAATATGTCATGAAAATAGAAGACAAGGATAGAGAGTGGATTTATGTATGTTTTTTAGACTTTTTTACAATTATCCTCTAACAGCTTCCATAGTGAAAAGCAGGTGGTATGTATTAGCAGTTCTTTTCCGTGACAACAAAGGGTATGAGTTTCAATGAGTATTTTTTTTTATCAATATTTCTTCCGAATACGCACTGTTCCCCGCTAACCAAAATTTATAGTTCTACAAGTTAGGGTAGTTGTTGAGTTTCATTGTTGTCCATGTTTAATAATAACTCTTCTAAGTGAATATCAGTATTTTTCTTTACTATTCTGTAAGCGGACTGATATCAATCACCATACAAAAATAGAAAAATATTAAAGCATCAATGATTAAAACAACTTTACTTTATCTAATTTTGTAAATAACTTTTCAGTGTACTCTTTGAAAACAGGTATTTAATGTTTTATATTTCACGGGGATTTTTCTCATAAGGAATCGCAATTTTGTTTTATTTTTTATATCTTTTTATTAATGTATATAAGATGAAGGTAATGCAAGTTAACAAGCAATACTGATAAACACTGGATTAACTGCAAGACAGGAGCCTTAAGGCCTTAACATAAAATCAAGAAACACACAAGCAGAGAATAGCTCCTTCAATTATGGATCTTTTATTTCAATACATTTAATAACTTTTAGGTAGATCGGAAAATACGGTCCAATTTTGATATAAACTAATTTTTTTCTAACGCAGTTTCATTGCAGTTTTATGAAATGTCACATTCCTAATGATCAAATTGTCTGCTTGGTAAATTTTCTATCTTTTCTTTTAGGATTTTATTTTGAAGGTTATTTGAAGAATTTACAAGAAAGAAAGGGATACGTTCACATTTTGCACTAGTTAAAGTTTTGTCATTTCTTTTTTATTTATGACAATGCAATGACCTGCAGTTCACAGCCTTGGGATATTATTCACATCTATAATGTTCTCCTGAGCTCTTTGATTTTTTTCAAGTATCTAGATACTTTCTACGTCAAAAAAAATCCGTTCTAAAAGAGAAGAAGAAACAGCACTTAAAGATTTCTTGGCACAAAAACATTCATAGTTTTGTCGTAAACGTATACATAAGTTTGTTAATCGATGGAAGAATGTATAGATCTTATGGGATTATATTTTGACTGATTAAAGTACTTATCTAATTCATTTATTTAGGAATAAAAATGTGTTCCAAAATCGGACATTATTTTCTAAATAACATAATAATTGATACTTTTAGCGTAATGAGGTATTTTGGTTTTTGATTGCCTACTATGGACGATATCAAGTCTCATATTGGGCAAGTGGCAAGTGGTGAAATCTATATTAAGAATTAAAAACGAATGACGTGTTTTTCCCCTGATCTTGATGATAGCCGGGATAGTTCGATCTTTTATTTTTTGGTTGACAATTGTTCATTGCATATCTAACCCTCTAGTTTGCTTCATGACTAAATTCTGCATATATATATATATATATATAGTAGATATATATATATGTGTGTGTGGTGTGTGTGTGTGTGTGTGTGTGTGTGTGTGTGTGTGTGTGTGGGTGTGTGTGCTGTGTGTGTGTATAAACGGATATTTCATGAACTAAATGAAATAATAAACGTTTATATAATACGGACATGCACTGTATTTAGACGTGAGTTAACTAGTCTATAAACTGTAAAAATGTATACTTTAAAGAGAAGAAAATCTATCGCGTATCATGATCATTTAAGATCGTATAATAGATTGGCGTATAGACTGATATGATTAGATTGATACGGATTGACACACAATTGTGTGTGTGTTTTGTGCGCCAACATGTGTGTGTGTTTGGATATATATATATATATATTATATATATATATATTATATATATATATATATATATATATATATATATGGTGAGAGAGACAACGAGAGAGGGAAAGGAAGAGGGAGAGACAGAGTGGATTTCATATCGAAGTTAAAGTAAAAAAAGAAAAATGTGATAAAAAGGAAAAACCTTGGACAAAAAGGCTGCACATTTTGACTAACATTCAATAAAATATATAAAAATAGCAGTCCCAATGTATTATACATGGTTACTATCATGTTAAGATAAAAGTGGATAACAGGACAAACACAATGTTTCGAGTAGATAAAAGAATGTATAGATATATTTCCATTTCGTTGAGCAAAGCAAAGTATTGTTGAAAGTAAACGCCAAATCAGTAGCATGCACTCACAAACACTCCCCATATATATATATATATATATATATATATATATATATATATATATATATATATATATATATATATATATATATATAAGAACGAGAGAGAGAGAGAGAGAAAAAGAGTGAAGTAGGAATAGAGAAAGAAAAGAGCCAACAAACGCTTGCATATTTATTTGTTCCGTTGTAATCAACTGGAAACAAACCTACTAAAATGCAATCTGTAAGCCAATCTTGATTCATATTGGGTCTTTAATGTCTATTTGATGGAAAAAAGAAAACGATATTATGGCCGGCTATGTATTTTTATTAAATAGTGTGACCTGAAATAGTTTTATGGACGGAGAAGCCAAATTAAATCACGAATATCACAGGAAGCGTTATGCTGGATAATTGAAGGTTAATATCTTGAATAGGGGAATGCAGCAATAATCTGAGTTACCTAAGGATGAGAAAAATAAACCCATAAAGTGGAAATCATATAAGTTTACAAGAATGAAATGATTGGTGATTTTTATGGAGAAACAATGTTTAGATCAGTAGGCAAAACAATTTTGCCTTTCTTTCAACATAGCTAATTCAATTCTATTGTCAGTCGGTAATGGGTTGCAAATCAAGTCTTGTCACTTGTTTCTATATAGTAATCTTAAGCTGTCTCTTTGTTATATAAGTTATAGCAAAGTTTAAAAAATAGTCCAATAATTTCTGCCCAAGAATAGTGAGTGAATACATTTAATTGATTATAACTATTAAGAGGAATGTAGATGAAGTTTATTAAAACCACTTTATACTTTTTGAGTTTAAAAAGGTTTCGTCAGATTCTGAACAGTAGATCAATATTTACATTGTTAATTGGAAATGAAATATTAAATAACATGAAATATCAACAATAGTTTCTCTATTTCAGTCGGATATTCCGACGTAAAAAGATTACCTGCGTTTTGAATAACCAAATTAAAGCATCAATCACACTAAACTTATTTAAATAAAATCGAAAACTGCACGAGAAAGGACTGTGCAGTTTAATAAAACTCATATAACAATGTAAACTCTATTCCATATTTTTTTCTTTTCAGTGTATCATACACAAAAATCGTAATGGTCTTCCTTGTTGGAAACAGAATCGGTGGCCTAAGTTCAAATCCTGGACGAGCCATTTAGCGCTCCCTTTCATGATTATAGAATTTAGGAAGGCATGAAGCCATATGTTCTCTCCCCCCCAGCTCTGAGTAAATAGAAGGGTAGACTATTTTATTTACCTGCAGTTAGGCAACTAGTATAGGTGATTAAAATATTTGCATATAAAACATCATTACTTGTGTAACATGTAACATAAACCATCATTACTTGTGTAATATGTGTCACAGTATCTTCATAGTGGAGAGTTTGAGCAATTAGATATAAATGAGAACACTATACTCTACCAATCTTAATATAATAAACAGAAAAAAAAGGTTTTAATTATCTCTAAATAATGAATAAATATTTAAAAATAAATATCATTAAATATTAATTACTATTTTTAAATAATGAATTAAAAAAAAGGTTTACGAAAAACACTTTCAGTGAACCATACCAACACACACAGGCATATATATATATATATATATATATATATATATATATATATATATATATATATATATATATATATATATATATATATTGCAACTAATCACGTTATATGTTAGTGACATGAGACAGAAATAAGTACCTAGATTTCAATACAATGCCGGACAAGGATGTTTGGAAAACTAAGACCTGCTCATGCTGCAGGTCTCCCATATTTTCCTCACTCCGCTGTGGTCCAATAGGATGAAAAGTGCTTACAGAAGTCTTCTTTAATGTTTTTGCTGCGGTTTTAGAACAAATTAGACAGGAACCTTTTTTTCTACCTTACTGAATACAGCTCATGTTTTTTTTTTTAAATCAACCGAGGATATTTACTCTGCTGGATTGGTGGAAGGTTTGAATTAAACGTTCTTTTCTTTAGAACGGCTCTTACTATGAGGTTTAAAGAAGCCAGTCAACTCTATTACTATTGACCCATTGCTGGGTAAGGCTTGAGGGAAGGCATTCTATTCTTGTTTTTTTTTCCCGAATGCATTAGACACAATGAAAGACAAACAGTCTAGCAAGAAACAAGACCCGTCGAATCCATTTTATACGACGATAACAATTACCACACCTGCGCTTAAATGTTTCAGTTAATGTATTCATGTATTCACAGTCATCAAGAAATACTTCATAATGTAGATACGTTGTATATGGACAACAGAGAACATAACACATGTCTTAAGTTTACGTTAAAAATTAAATGTAAAATCATTAATACCGTTAGATCATGTAAAAATAAAACGAACTAATGTATCTCAGAAAAAAATTGCATATCCAGCCATTAAAATCATTTGAACACCGGATCAATGTAAGGGTTTTCAAAGCAGACGTAAAAGTACTTCATTATTTACCACCTCAAAATGATTCTGATGATTACATCAATATCGGCAAATACTAGTAAATTATATTTCAAGATAATTAATATTTAATAATTTAAATTAGAATAACGAAATCCTGATGAATCTCTCAGTGGCAGCAAAGCTGAGAAGGGAAAATGACTCAAGCGTCAGTTTTTATTTTTAAAAAAAAAAAGGGTAAAAGAAAGGCAATATCAGAACAATAAAATATGAGTCTATAATATTTGTAATGCGCAACTGAAATTATGAGTGTAACTTAAAACACCAATTCACTCTCCCCCCTCTCTCTCTCCCCCTCTCTTTCTCTCTCTCTCTCTCTCACACACACACACACACACACACACACATATATATATATATATATATATATATATATATATATATATATATATATATATATATGATTGTGAGTGAACGGACATATCGTATTAAAAAAGTTTTTCTTCAATCGAAAAAGTGCTCAGGTACGTACTAACATATATTCTAATAAGAAATGAGTGTATATATATATATATATATATATATATATATATATATATATATATATATACACGTGTGTGTGTGTGTGTGTATAAACGGATATTTCATGCACTAAATGAAATAATAAACGTTTATATAATACGGACATGCACTGTATTTAGACGTGAGTGTGTGTGTGTGTGTGTGTGTGTGTGTGTGTGTGTGCCTGCCAACCAATCTGTAAGAGTCTGCGGGAATTATCATGAAATATACGAAAATATAATTTAAATATCAGTATAAACAAAAAAATAAAAATACCGTATAGATATGTTAGGTGAAGAATTGTTCCTTTCGACTAATCCAAATTTATGGCTGCAAAAAAGAAAATGAAAAACTAATGTATAATCCTATCCTTTCTATGAGAGGTTATTTCTCTAGTACTAATAAAATCCTTATAACTTTTATATAGAAGATAACTTTTGCTTGGCGTGTACGTATTTATTGGAAATACTGCTTATAAAAGCTTCAACAGAGAAGAGAAAACTGCCATTACATCAAGATTTAGAAAACTAGAATTTCCTGTAAATAGAACACAAACAAGGTAATAAGATCAATGTAAATTACAATGAAAGCAACCAAAACTGCTAAATTACTCATATATGTTTTGTCACTTGTTCATGTCATACTTACAATGATATATTCTATATTTATATTTGTCAAAATATATATTATCATCAGTTAAGACTTTATACCTCTATAGCCTTCATGATCATTAAATTCTACCCGAGTAATTGTTTCCAATTTCTTCCCATAACTAATAAGTTTTTTTTTTTTTAATTTTTGAGAGAAGGTTATTTTATTCGTTCATGGATTGCAAGTCGACTTTATTCATTGCGTTTGATTAACGATCACGATGTTTCCATCGTTCATCTGAAATTATAAATAATTGAATGCGAAAATCACGATTGTTCGTTGTATTTCGATTTTTTCTAAATGTCAATGAGGTTGCATTTAATCAGGATACCGTCGAATTTTTTCTCCATTTTATGACATCCTTGCATTTTCTACACTGATTTTGAGATCAATTTATCATGCGTGTACGCGATTTAAAGAATACAGAAAATTAGAGTGAAACCAAAAATAGAGTTTCGCGTAAAACCAATATGAGTAACGTAAAAATGTAAATTAGCCTTCAGTTTCACACACACACACACACACACACACACACACACACACACACACACACACACACACACATATATATATGTATATATATATTTATAAATATTCACACACACTTGTATATTTATGTTTTTGTATATATATATATATATATATATACACACACAATTGTATATTTATGTTATTATATATATATATATATATATATATATATATATATATATATATATATATATATATATATATATATATATATATATGTAATGTAACTCGAAGAAAACTCAACTCAAATAGTCATTATAAATTTATTTCTGCAAAGAATGTAATTTGTCGTCTCTTCAGATCATATACACGCTTAATTTAATCAAATAACAGCAAATATGGATCCTATATATATATATATATATATATATATGGTAGCGACCATAAAGATCAGAACGATGTTAGGAAAAAGTCTAAATGAGAAATAACATTTTTTTAAAGCTTCATACAACATTTTATCAGGGGAAAAAAAGGATATGAAAGTAAATTATATAATTCCAAAATATAACGCTCAATAAACATTTTTGATAGAGTTATGAAAATAATAATATAACATTTGAAAAAAAGTTGATGATCAAAAACATCAGAACAATTAAGAAAATCATTCTATTATAAGGGATACATCAATCTAAATGAAAAAAGCGTTCATAATTCATTAGTGTCTGATGTGTACACTTTTACTTTCAAAAACAACTTGACATATTTTGCTATACTAGCGAATTACAGCCTTGCATTCATAAACGGATATTTTCTCACATTCTCTTTTCAAATTACTGCCAAATTCTTCGACGTTTCTTGAATTCTTTTCCTTAGCTTTTTCGTTTAGTAACATCAAAATATGAAAATAAGTATATAACAATAGCCATACATCGTAATGCCCATAGATTGATATGAAATCCCTCATATATTCTATATACAAATAATCCAAAGCTATAGTCTTTAGAAGCCGACTGGATATATATATATATATATATATATATATATATATATATATATATATATATATATGATGTGTGTTTGTAATGGGTATATACATACATACATATATATATATATATATATTAGTTCTTGTGTGTATATGTGTACGATTGTTTGTGCTTGTGTAATGATGCTTACAAACATGAGACATTCATATACATAGAATTCAAATGGTTAAAAACCCTTCAGCCTCGTGATCTTGCCTGAGCACAGTGTTATCGAAGATCGCTTTTGTGGCGCATCTGTTATTTCCCCGGCTTCATTTTGATGAAGTGTTGCCACACTTGTGTGCACGTGCACGCACGGGCTCGTATATAGATATCTGAATATCAATGTGTGTGTGAGTCTGTGACGTCTTTAACATCCTTGTTTGATATCAGAGTAAAACAACATTTCTAGTGCGAATTCCGCTTAAATCAACAAACGTTAATGTCTGGCACTGTTGCTGAGATAGCTTTACTTCGTGGAATATTCTTATTGATCTCTGTCGCTTCGAGATCGTCGTCGTCCTTTATAGAATAGAAATATGCTACTGTGTCGTTCTACGTGTATATCAGGCACATCATTACATCTATTCATATGTTAATCTTCACAAATACAAAAAAATATACTTCTTTTATAAATGAGAACATCGGAATGCACATAGTATTAATACTGATAAATATTACTGATAAAAATTTTTAAAATGCAGTCTTCATATAATTAAACATTTGATAAACTCTTAATGCGGATTCATTTCTGCAATTATCGAGTTGAACTGCCATTTTTAAAGAAAGGCTCATTCTCTAAAATAGGATATCTGTGTAGAAATCAAAAGTCTGCCCATGAATCACCGCATGATCAATCAACACACACACACACACACACACACACACACACACACACACACACACACACACACACACACACCTACCTACCTACCTACCTATCTATCTATCTATGTGTATGTGTTTTTATATACGTCTATAAATATATATATATATATATTTATATATATATATATATATATATATATATATACATCATGCACACACAATTACATATATATATATATATATATATATATATATATATATATACGTGTGTGTTTGTGAGTGTGCACGTTTATCTGTATGTACGTATATCTACCCGTATATATGCTTGTACAGATGTAGTTATATTAAGGCGTTCTACTATATCAAACAGTATGTCATAATGAACTAAAGGGACAGAGATGCCGGTCGATTTTAGTTGCATGGCACTCTCCTTTCAGTTTGCTAGTCTTGTGATGGCTCAAAAAATTCAATTAATACGAATATATATATATATATATATATATATATATATATATATATATATTGTTTGTGTATGTGTGTGTGCATTTTGTGGGCAGTTTGTGTTGCTTTATTAAATTCAACAGATGGAATATCATTTACCCCATTTAACTTCATTTAGTATGAGATCTATTTATGTTATTCAGAGATGCTGTGTAATGTCTTTTTTTGGTTTGTAAATAAATATTTTTGAGTCTATAATATATCTTGAAAAATGTTATGTAGGATCGAAAGTGTCATGAATAAAGTGTAACACTAGCATTTGAACACCGATAAACAGTAAACAAAAATGGTAAACCTCAAGATGGTATAAATAGAGGTACTGTTCTATTAGAGTAACAATATCGACAATTATTTTAATTTTATGCCTCGGCATACTTGAACAGGCCATGTTGTCTACTTTACTGATCAGTTCGGTTTTCACTTGTCTTTTGTGTCAGTCGGTTGAGACCCCCTGACATGGATACCCCCACGTTGGATGGTCGGTGTAATGCCTTGCCCCAGAAAGTCACTAAAGAATTATACAAAAGAAAAGACAACAACAGATAAGAGACGAAGACGTTTCTTTTATACTTTCCTTTATTTACTGGGTTCAACAACAATTCCATGGATGGGGAATTTTTTCCTGAATGCATTGAAATGGTTGAATTCCCCATTTAAGGTGTCAAACCGTTTCATGTATGTATTTGTCCGCATTTGGTATCTCGGGCTTCCATAAGGGTTAGTTTTCTTTTCGAAGTTTGTCAAAATCCGATAATAGTTTTCTTTTCCTTATTTTTTTTCAAATTTAATTCTAATTTATTTATTTATTTATTTATTCGTTCCGTACACTCTCACCAGCTCTGGAGGGGCTTGGTTTATCGCCTGTCACCTTAGGCGCCCCTTTTAAGGGAATAACTATGGGGCCCAAGGCATTCCTAGGCTACTATCTGCACCCGGCGTTAAAAAAGACTCATGCCACATTTTGGCATAGTGGAATGGCGAAATTATACAATGTCTCCATTAATTTTGAATTGAGGCCCTCATCACAGGGCCACGACACACTTCAGCTGACTGTGCTTCCTAGTATGCTGAGCAGGTCGGGTGTTTCCAGGTTTTAGTGGCAGTCGGTCATGGACACTTAAATTGAGAAGCGTAGCATTCGTACCATGAGGCTAAGACAAACACTACTAGGTGTTTAGTTGCTCTCCTTCCAAGATATTTCCTGCTTCGGCAGGACTATGTTTATCACCTGGTGCCTGAGGCAACCCTTTTAAAGAAAATGATGACGGGGCCCATGGTAATTTTGGACCCGCTAGGCGTGTCTAGGCTAGGGCACTAAGCTCTGCTCCCACGTTCAAAGGGTCTTGGGAAAAAACTTTGGCCTGGTGGGATGCCAAACAAATACCAGGACTTCAGTCGTAGCTTTGCCGTTACACACTTAGTTCAAAGCGATTCGGTTATTGTTCAAGGGAAGAATATACTTTTACAGATTGGAGACTTTTTTTTCACACTTCTATTTTTAGTGTGAAATTAAAATAAAATGCCATTATTAGTCAATGGTCATGAGCATATTTTAATGACGTTCTTTAATATTGTTTTTCTTGAGAATAATACTTTAGTAAAATGTAATTCTTTCATGTGAAATTTGTCTTTTTTTATATTAAATTTTGCTAATTTTAATCTACTATTAAACGTAAAATAGAATCTAACGTAATATTTTTTATAAAAAGATGATGGAAAAAATTAAGCAATGTTTTGGCATTTTAATTATAATTAAATTATAAATATTTGATTAGATATTTATTTTTGATATTGTAATTGGCAGTGAGCGTGAACGAAATTAATTAGTCTTTTTCCAGTTTTTAAAGCGTATCCTAAAAATCTAAGCTTGATTGTTACTTGAACAACATTTTTCTATTAAAAATTTAAGTTTGTTATTCAATATTTTCTGATGAAGTTTATTCAAATTTCCTTTTAAAAAAATCGCAAAAAGAATTACGCTCCAAAAAATTGATTCATATTTTTATGCTCTGTATATTTGTTTGTAAAAGATGAAATTATATGATTCATTTTTGTTACATTTTATTTTTGTTAATGAATGAGCTGTAATGATTTTATTATTGAATCAAACGAAAAAAATGACCTTAATAAAGAATATTTTGTCATGTTAATACCTAGTTTTAAAATTACATACATATTTTCAAAGATATTTTTCAATGCGTTTTTTTATAATTCTAAATTCATTCGAAATAAATTTTCATTATTATTTAAAAAAATTTGTTTGATTTTTTTCTCTAATAATGATGTCCTTTATAAATAAGAAAATGAATTCATTAAATCATTTTTTTATCTGTTTTGTTTTTATTCAATGTAAAATAAATAAATGCTAACGTTTAATTTACACTTTTCAATTTTCCATTAAAGCGTAAAATAGACCCAAATGTCGTATTCTTATAACAAAATTAATGATAAAAGCATTTAAGGATGATTTTACGTAAATGTAATGTCATGTAATGAAATGTAATATATTATATTCAAATGAAATGATACTCAGTTACTTATTCATTTATTCATTTATTCTAGTTGAACAGGAAACTAGAAACATAAGAAAGCCGAGATTTGTGTTCCTCGTGGTGGATTATTTAACCACGAGGCATTGGCTAAAAAAAACGTAGGCCCTCTCTCATTGGAATTTCTTTTATGATGCAACTCTGTTACCCGTCAAAAATTCTATTTCCTACATTAAATCGAGGGGGAAGTATTGCCTGGAAGACCAGCATTCAAAGAGAGAGCAAGGCAATACCTAATCTTATATCGACAAGAACCAGAAATTTAGATATATAATTAACTCGATAATTAATTACTATTTTATATAAAATCTTGCAAAGCTTTGCTTGCAAAATACCCTAAAAGCAATATACTATAAAAATAAGTGCATTATTACTTTTAAAGCACACATCTAAAATCTGTTTTTAACTTATTGGTATAGGGTAGAGTTAACAATTTAGATTAAAATTATGATTCATTTGTTTTCAAAATTTACCCCTAAATTGATGCTGTAAAAGAAAACATTATACTTAAGAAGATAAATCAGTCATTGTCGATATTACAAAGTTTTGCTTATAAAACAAATTACGAGACAAAACTAAATATGAGATGAATAAAATAGAAGTTTATTGTTTTCTAAAAGACAAAGACAAGTGTGAACAATGGAGAAAATCATTTCCAAATGTCAGTTTGAATGTTACGAACTACAGTTATTTGTTAACAATATTGGCTTTCAAATTTTGATACTAAAGTATTTCATGAAAAAATACGCCACCAAAATGTACTATTTGAATGACAAGATGCGCCAAGTATTCAAATATCAACATCTTTGGTCATTCAAATAATTATAAAAATGCTCTTCAGTACAACTAAAAATTGAAGATGAAATGAATGCGTTTTTATAAATAGATAAGATTAAGTAAACTCATTTGAAAGAAATTCTAATCATCAACCAAAACATCATTAAATGTTATTGATGGTATCATTCTCTTTATGTTGAGACGTTTGTTAATCTTGTGGTTTGAAACGTTTCATCATGGAGTTAAAAGAGACATTGGCAGCCTGTCTAAAAAAAAAAGCAAATAAATATAGTTAATAGGAGGACAACATTTTGAAAAAAATTATCTGATATTTAATTCTTCGTTTTTTGATCACAAGAAGATCATCCTGTGTCAGCACTTTTCAGCAGTGAACCTCATTATGATTGGAAGGAAATACAACATATATTGTAATTTGTGCTTTTGCGTATTTTGCAATATCATGGTCATTGTCTAATAGATTAAGACAGGATTTTCAATTACCATCACGGAGGACCTTAAGAAGGATGATATCAAAAGTTTCTAAACTTAATGAAAAATTATTTTGGCTACCTGTTTGTAGTACTCTTATTGCTAGCCAGAAAGAATGCTTAATTCTCCCTGGTGAAATACAAACCAAGAAAATGGATAACATCAAGGCAAGTCTTAATGGATGTCCAACTTTCCTTACAATATTAATGTGGTACTATAGCTTCACGACACCTAGTTGGCCGCTGGTTTCGTGATTACCACATGTGTCGACTGGTCTTTCTCTGTTTCTTTCCACGCCCACGTTGCTTTCAGATCCGAGGAAAGAGAAGATGGTTGAGGTCCAGTCGATGAAGGTTGGAATTCGTGTTGGAGGGATGAAAAAGTTGCCAAGCAAATTAAAAAAAATGACGAAAATAAGGCGTTTGTTATAAACAGTAACAAACGTTTATTTACACAGTTGTTTAGATAATTTTTAGTCAAACACCACAAACTGAGAGTGAAAGTAGTTGACTGGCGGAGTTTTAACTGCAACTAGTCAGTGTCACAATGGCGAATGCAATGGCAACGGATTTGGTTCTTTAAGCGGCGAATTCCTGAACCAACTCAATTTTTCGCCTTGGGTGTCCTCCATTTATGGGCCCGAATCCCGAATAATCAGTTTCTGATTGGTCAGCCAATGGGGACTGCCGACCAATGGCTATCATCGTAACAATCCCCCCGGTTTGCCCCTGATTGGTTTAGACAATCGGCCAATCAGCCACAGTCATTGGGAGGGGCCACAAGGAGCAGTCCCGTGGTTAGCTGACTAATGATTTAGTGATTCAAGGCCTTGTGCCAAACTTGGTGACACCAACCCAAATTGTCCGCTATTTTAAAAATACATCTTTTTGTTTAAAGTTTGAAATCCGATGGCTCTCTTGACAGCTCTTTGCAGTTGTGCGGATGTTTATTTTTTTGGTGACAGACTTATAGGTCAACAAGCCCTGATCGGATCTCAAACTTTTTCGTACTTAATCACTTGATATTTATTTTATACACGGTTCTCAAAAAATACTTGGACACCCAAAATGAATTTATTTTTAATAAAATACTTATTATCATGATTTAATAAAATTAATTAATTTCCTTTAATTAATTTCGCCAGCCAACTCCTTGACACTTAAATGAAAGTGTCATACTCCCCCCCATCTTACCAGACATTTAACCAAGGGTTAAATGTCGGTAAGAAATTTTAACGGTAACATACACATACATATATAAAAAGATTGGTTATATAGTTCAGTATTTATATGTCCATATCCATAAAATGTATATTAAATGTCCATCCTGAAAAAAAAAAAAGACATTCATTCATTTCCTTTTATTTATTTATTTATTTTTTTTTGACCAATTCCTAAACAATTGTCCAAAATAGTTTCAATCATCATACTGGAAGTATCTCCACCGATGGCAATTGCAATGGTTCTTTCGGGGTATTTGTGGCTTGCTGAGTTGCAATGTTGTCTATTGGTTTGAGTTCAATTTGTTGTTCTGGTCTCTTCTCTTGATCAGTGTCAACCATTCCTGAGCGCTCAACATTCCTGTGCAGTTTAGTTCGTCTATCTTTCTTAAGCTTACTGAAACAATGGCGTATAATCAGGCTTAATGTTAAAGAAACTGATAAAATTATTAAGCTGATGGCTATTATTAAAATTATCCAGGTAGAACTACCCACCCGTTTACTTTCTTTTGGAGAATTTTGCTCTCGAAGCGCGTCGAGTTTGTGCATTAATTCCCTTAAATTTGTTTTCTTTAGAGGGCTTAATACATTCTGGATTGCTTGCGGCGTTATGTTTGGAAATTTTCTTATCAGAGGTTCCCATAGGCTCAATCTACTAATAAGTGTGGTATTAATCAATGGTAAAAAGGAGTCGCTTGTCTCAAATTTTTCTTCAGCTTGGTAATAGGGAGGAAGGGTTATAGTGCCGCCATAGACCCCACAGCCCAATGGGACCTGCAGAGTGGTCAACGGAGGAGATATTTTGATTTCTTTAGGAGATTTCCCGGTACATACCTGAGATAATTCCGACTCATCCCTCGAGGCTATCGCCCATACCCCATCTGTAATCCTAATAGCTTTCGGTAGTATCACATCTAAGAGGATTTCTATTTGACAATGCCGCCCTATTCCCTTTCTATTATCCCTAAATAATTCCATTACACACAAATGGTGATTACTGAATGTATATATCGGGCTATTGGATACGCAGGTTCCGAGTAGATTATGTTTACACTTTTCTGCTTCGGATGGGGTAAGCAACATGAACTTTTCTCTAGTTTGGTCAAGAGCGATATTTTCGGTTTCTATTTTATATTTTGCGACAGTTCCCAATCCCTGTTTCTCACGTAGATAGGGAATTGGTAAATTAATTACTTTAAAGACTTCGTATATACTACCGGTGTCTAACAGCGGGAGTGATACCACAATCAGCAATCTATCGTCTTTAATGAGAGTTAGACAACCCAATGACTTATAATAATGCCACAGTTTAGCTGTGGGATCAGCTGGCAATCTCAGGTGATGGGGTAGTTTGGACTGAACCTCTAGTAAGTGGTCTTTTAATGTGGATGGTTCTACTATATTTGGAGACAAGTGGCCCAAAGCAAGCATATCAAACTGAACTTGCAGATTCCGTATGGAGCCTAACAAGGCTTGCAACCTTTTCTGCAATTGGTCGACGATTGTTAAAAATCGAAGATATTTCCTTATGCAATCTTCCAGTTTTATCACTCGGGTCACCAATTCTCCAGTGATATTTCCTAGCTCCACTTGCATTTTCTTGAATCCCTCCACCAACTCGTTTATATTACGACGATTATCCGCTAGCTCTACCCTGGTTATATTTAGGATCGTCATACTATCCTTTTCCACCTGAGCCAATTCCAACTGACCTTTTTCAGAAGCCTTTAATCGCCTCTCTAGAACATCTAATTCCTTCTCAGTTATAGTCCCAAAAAGTACGTTTAACGCTTTCCCCATTATCGGGAGTACTGACCTCTTCTCTCTATTTTGCAATCGCGTAAACCCATGCAAATATCGTTCGATTACCTCCACACTAGCTTTCATAATCTTTATGTCCTGCATAAGAGGGCACCATAGATTTAGACATTTACCTTTTTCATTACCTATGCAATCATTTTCCAAATTATTTCCCACTAATGTGGCCTCATCTATTTCTTTTTTTAACTCATTTAGTAACTTTTTAGAAACGAATTAAATCTGCACAATGAATGTAGAGAAGCAAAGGAAAATAGTCACTTACCCCGACTCTGTGGATTTTTCCTTGAGTGGCTGTGTGACTGTAGTTGAGCTGATGTCTTCCTGGGATGTTTTCTGGGTGAGGTTTCGTTGTGCCGGTGAACTATTTGGGTGTCGATCCTGTGTTTTGAACCATCAAACGTTGTCAGGGTCGATTCTGGGTTCTGAGGCACAGATGCGACGAGATCCGCCGTGGTAATTAAACAGGGTCAATCCTGCGTCTTTAGGCACCAAATGTGGTACTATAGCTTCACGACACCTAGTTGGCCGCTGGTTTCGTGATTACCACATGTGTCGACTGGTCTTTCTCTGTTTCTTTCCACGCCCACGTTGCTTTCAGATCCGAGGAAAGAGAAGATGGTTGAGGTCCAGTCGATGAAGGTTGGAATTCGTGTTGGAGGGATGAAAAAGTTGCCAAGCAAATTAAAAAAATGACGAAAATAAGGCGTTTGTTATAAACAGTAACAAACGTTTATTTACACAGTTGTTTAGATAATTTTTAGTCAAACACCACAAACTGGGAGTGAAAGTAGTTGACTGGCGGAGTTTTAACTGCAACTAGTCAGTGTCACAATGGCGAATGCAATGGCAACGGATTTGGTTCTTTAAGCGGCGAATTCCTGAACCAACTCAATTTTTCGCCTTGGGTGTCCTCCATTTATGGGCCCGAATCCCGAATAATCAGTTTCTGATTGGTCAGCCAATGGGGACTGCCGACCAATGGCTATCATCGTAACAATCCCCCCGGTTTGCACCTGATTGGTTTAGACAATCGGCCAATCAGCCACAGTCATTGGGAGGGGCCACAAGGAGCAGTCCCGTGGTTAGCTGACCAATGATTTAGTGATTCAAGGCCTTGTGCCAAACTTGGTGACACCAACCCAAATTGTCCGCTATTTTAAAAATACATCTTTTTGTTTAAAGTTTGAAATCCGATGGCTCTCTTGACAGCTCTTTGCAGTTGTGCGGATGTTTATTTTTTTGGTGACAGACTTATAGGTCAACAAGCCCTGATCGGATCTCAAACTTTTACGTACTTAATCACTTGATATTTATTTTATACACGGTTCTCAAAAAATACTTGGACACCCAAAATGAATTTATTTTTAATAAAATACTTATTATCATGATTTAATAAAATTAATTAATTTCCTTTAATTAATTTCGCCAGCCAACTCCTTGACACTTAAATGAAAGTGTCATATTAATCCCATTTTCAAAGTTGACTTCATCCTTTTTTATTTAAACAAATTATGTAACCATTTTAAGCCATCAACTCTATACTAGCTGATGTAAACGCTTTTATATATCATGGCAAATGAGTTAGGCAAGCTTTTTTTTTTAAATATCTCACATTCCCTGAAAAAAGTTGTTTAAATGAAGATGATCAATATAAGCTCTTTTTATAATGTTCATGTGTTGAAAATATTTTGGAATTGCAGAAAAGACAGTAGAACTAATTTTTGTTGATAATAGAGGAAAACAAGTGGCATAATGGGCGCATTTTAAACGGTTGAATCGTTCTGAATATGAAAAACTTGATAAACTTTCAGATTTACATGAAATATCCATTGCTTCAAAGTCTATACAAAGATTATGGGTTTCTACTTTCTTCATAGTGTTTTCAGAAAAAATATGTGGCACTCCTCAATCAATCTGGAGTAAGATTGGATAAAAATGTTACTGCCATCGTCATTAACAAGGTTTTGCCTTTGTGAAAAATTTTAAATGTTATGGCCCTTCAAACTGTTCAAGAACAAGTAGTAGTTGTTGGCGACCGTAGTCGAGGGCGCCCAGAAGGCTTCCTTTTCAATAGCTACAACACTAAGGTGTAGGGGAGGGCGCTACTCCTTTTCCTGGATTGCTCCCCTTTACCCTTGAGACGTACCTTATCTTGTTGAGTGTAAAGCAAGGAGGTATCAAGTATCATTTTAAAAGTCTTTGGTATGACGCGATCTCGGATTGAACCCAGGTCTCCCGGACGAATAAAATTATCCTCAAAATTTTGAAAGCAGATATCCGAATGATAGCGGATTTGATTTCATCACTGAGTTTAATCAAACGGCTCTTAATTTGGCTGGCAGTCAAGTTATTCATACAAAAATAGTCAAACATAGTGCCACTGCCATATAACATACTTGCAATGAAATTGTTAGACTATATCGACAACTTTTAGCTGCTTAGGTAACTTACAACTATCCATTAGGAAAAGAATTTAGTTAGCTTTATCAAACATCAAGTAGCATCCATTTTATAAATGTCCAATTGTACATTGAAAACCGCATATTAAGCATACATCGAAATTTTACATAAAAATACAGATGGACATATTGATGCTTTTGATATTAGGCCTGGTCAGTAATGTACACATTGTGATTAAAAACTTTATGTGGAAGGTACGGAAATATTTGACAACCTGGAAAATTTAGTACCGTATTTTTTTTGATAAAATAAAAATATTTCTCGTGTACATAGCTGAATATATTAAATGAATTGATAATCCATCCCAGGAATAGGAAGTTTACTTTTATAATGAAAAGTACGGATATATATGCAAATTCAATTGACAGTAGAAAACTAAATTTTCCCTCTGATCACACGACTCAATGATATTTTTTTTCTCTTTCACGATTTTCCATAAATCAAAACAATCAGTAAACCTCTTGATGGGCTGTACAGACAGTTTTAGTGTCCTTCATCCCAAAAACGGTACTGGTACTATTTACCAACCCCTCCGCTCGGGCAGGATATGACACAAGGTCAATTTTTAAGCGGAGTTTAACAGGTTTTGAATTCAGAGTTTTCCTTCTCCTAGACTAGTTGCCTCACCAAAGCTGAAGAACCTAGTCTGTCCTACTATTTACCCATAGTTGGAGGGAGAATAAGGGGGTTCATACCTTTCCCAAGGGTATTTGCCCGAAAGTGAACATAATAGCGCGACTGGAGTACGAACTCGTACCAAAAACGGTACTGGTAAATCTTTCCAAGTCGCTTTACCTGAGCTTTGTGCCTGGCATAGAAAGTGTCAGCACAAATGCTTCCTCAAATCTTGGATGTACCGATAGACTGACATGTTCAACATCAGCAGGAATAACTTTTGAAAAAGGACCAACCAAAGGCGAGAAACCAACTAACTCACCTTTGCTCATTTTTTCGTCAAGCTTTCGGAGTAGTTCCCTGGGATGTGAATATATACCAAAAAGCCAAATAACCGGAAATATCAAACATCTAGTTTCTATCCCCAGCACTTTTCATATGGCCGATGTTCCCAACAGCAGACGTTTGAGAAGGATTCGGAATATTAACTGCAGTAGCAATAGCTTCGTCCTACAAAGAATTGAGCAAATTGACCTTTTTGAGCAGAGCACGGATAGATTCATATAGCGGACGATTTTGCTTTTCCTCTACAACGTTTTTCTCAGTTGTTCGAATAATCAATTGCAGTATAAAACTTACGTGATTTACGAAAATCAATGAACATCTGCGAGGTAATACTCTCTCATTGTCTGATTGCAGAATCTTAACACATTTTCCTGTTATTTTTTCACCAAATTTCCATATTCATTTAAGTTGTTAAATTCATCACGTTTATGATTAATAAACATTTGTGTGCAGAAATCGGGATTTGTCATTGGGAAATGTAATAGAAAATCGATTGGCACCAATTGAATAATCAGTCATATAACCACCATTCCAATACACATGATCAAGCAGATCAGATGCACGAAATTTACTGTTCCTTAAGGTTGCCTTGTGCAAATTTAGCGGGAAATATCGTTCACAAAAGCAATTATTAGAAGATGAACTGTACTTTATCTTCGGACAACATACTTTTTAAAAGTTTTATACCAATGTGTCAGAATCAATCATGCCATATTGGTTTGGAATCCCTGTTAAGAGTGGGGTTTAAGTCATGTCATGTCAAAGAGTTTTAAGAATAACCAACATCATGAAGTTACCGCTTGTGGTGAACAGAAATTCCTTCTTTGTAAAACACAACTTGTCTGATGTGCTTATATATCTTTCTGACTGGTCCAATTTCGGAACAAACAAGATACTATGCAGTGTAGCAGAATAGTATGAAAGCCTATTTTTATCATATCGAAGGCCAAAATAACAATATAACTTCCCCTTGCGTTCAGTATACGTTTCACAGTTGTCTCCAAGAATCACTTTCTATGGACAATCAAACCAAAGGCAAATTAGATTTGTTAGAAGTCTTGTGATCCGATTCAGCAGAGTCTATTCTCAAGGTATTGTCATCTATATATGTCTTTTCAAAATTCTTTGTGGAAATAAAATCAGTATAATTAGCAATATGTGTCATACGCGTAAAATGACCACTCGGATTTCTCTGACGGTGCCAATTGTTATTTAGATGGTCACCTCTTGTTAATAATAGTCCTGCTTACTACATAAATACTTTTTTAACACACTAACATGCTTTGCAGTAGCACTAAGGACCATCACGTTTAAAACGTGTGGAGAACCACATATATTACTTTACCAATTTACTCATTTTCATGTAACACAAAAAACGTCGCCGCTAACCTTTGATTTTGAAAAGTTAGTTTCGCGGTTTTCCTTGGGTAGAATTAAAGACTTCACACATGGATGATTGTTCAAGTTTAATCTATTAAACTCAAGATTGTCTTCATCCTGCACATTCAGTGAGGTAATCGACGTCTAATATTTGTCAAGAAGAAGGCTTATAAGTAAATCACATATAAAGTGCTTCTCAGTAATTGTATCTCCTATCTCTTTCAACTGTTTACGTAAGGTTTCGAGCAATTTATGTGTTCAAGCATATTACTTCCCAACTGGTGAAATATACTATGATTTTTTCAGATTTAAAACTGTCTTTTTATATAAGAAAACTTGCTATACTGTTAACCACAAATATATTAAATGTGTTGAACATGGATGTATTGTAGCTTGTTAATATTCGGAACGGAAAGAGAATAAGCATAATAACATTCTTGATCATACAACACTTATCTCTTGATATCATCATCATCATCGTCGAGGTAGATAACAGTTCCCTTCATATACATCCACAAACTTCCCCCATTTCATCATAAAACACATTGCAAATTTCCAGAGCCTATAATTTAAACCACTACTTTTCTCCACTTCAATTATTTTCTCATGAGAAGCTATAATTTCTCAATATGTTGAAGAATGTCATATCAGCAATTTGACAGAGTTCCGAAGCATTTTTCAGGGATAGGAGTTCTTAATACCTGACATCTTCAACACACCGTAATACACTGAGCCAAAAAGTCATAGAAAAATCACGAATGCACAATGTCCACACCGTCGTGTAAGAAAGTGAAAACTGATTAAAACTATTTAACTAATGACCCAAAGGTAGGCCAAAAATCACTTTGTATAAATAAAAAAAACACAATATTGCATAATATAAATGAAGAATAGTAATTCATCAATATATATATATATATATATATATATATATATATATATATATATATATAATTTTCACTTCGGAAAAAAAAACAACCGTCACATTAAAATAATAAATTTATTTAAATCCTGTTAAAAACATGGATATAAATCAATGCTCTAAACAATTAACAGGACTTCTTCAGATCAAACAAAAAAATTATTTAAACAGGAAGGAAATGAATTTATTATCTCAATGGGATCGATTTTTAGTTCTATTTTAAGAGAAAAGTATTTACTCTGTAGTTTTTTCTATTTTACCAGATTTATTTAAATAAAACATTCTACTTTTGAATATTTTTTGGTGTGGATTGGAATTATTCCTTACTTCAAATTTACTGGATTGAAAAAAAAAAAAAATATATATATATATATATATATATATATATATATTCAATCCAGTAAATTATATATATATATATATATATATATATATATATATATATATATATATATATATATATATATATATTAATTTGGAATTACGGTAAAATTGCCTTTACATTTAAGACACAGATAGTGTACAGCCGTGATTTTCCAAAGAAAAGAAAATTCAATTCTTAATAAAATCATACATGCATTTTAAATGATAGAAGAGTGAAAGACATTGTTACTGACCAATTTTTGACTCTTGCCTTCCAGTGGAAACATGGGTCTTCTTCTTTCATAGCTTGGTTTGTCTTGTGCTGTCAAGTGTCGTTTTATGGAGCTAAATAGATTTAAAAGGGCTACTGCTTGTAATGGGGAAGGGTGGAAGAGGGTGAATTATGTATTCGTTTCTACCCTATCGTTTTTTTTTATTTGTTTTCTTTTCGCGAGGGGGACTTTCTTTACTTAGGCTGAATATTCTACTCAAGTATGGGGGTCTGTAAATAATTCTACCCGAGTTTTTAAAAAAATGAGTTTTCATGTACCAGATGTGTTAGCTAAATGTAAAAGCAATGCTACCGTAAATCCAAATTAATATTGAACCTTCTCAAAGGAGCAAACCCAATTGTCTTTCACTCTTCTATCATTTAAATTATATATATGATTTTACTTAAAAATTCTATTTTCTTTTCTTTGTAAAATCATGGCTGTACATTATGTCTGGAATGTAAAGAAAATTTTACCGTAAATCCAAATTATTATTGAACCTGGTCAAAAGAGCTAACAATATTAGAACCGAAGAACATAAGCAAACGTAAAATGGAAAGTCAGAAACATTTTTAAAAAGTACTTTAATGAATATAAAAATAGACGCGGACTTTAACTAAGTTAGAACTTATTATTAAAAATCAAGTCCCCCTTAGAACCCCTCTAACCTCCTCCTCCCCCACCAACAAAAATGTTTTTCACGGAATCCATGGGAAGCAGCATCGTGGACGCAAAGGCAAGCAGTAAACCGTCTGACGGCTCAACGCAATGCCTAACATGGTCCTGGGTGTATGAATCCTATGGTTCATCGGACAGGATCGATTAGTTCGATCGGAGAACAACAGCTACTCATCTATAAGGTTGGCTTCTGTAAGTAAGTAAAGTTGGCGACCATAGTCGAGGGTAACCCGAAGGCTCCCTTTTCGATAGCTACTACACCAAGGTGTAGGGGAGGGTGCTACTGCTTCCCTGGATTGCTCTACTTTACCCTTGATCCGTACCTTATAATGCTGAGTGTTAAGCAAGGAGGCATCAAGTACCATTTTTTGAGTCTTTGGTATGACTCGACCAGGGATTGAATCTAGGTCTCCCAGGCCATTGGCGAACACTCTAACCCCTAGGCCAATCAGCCACTAAAAGATAACCATGACCCAAACTCAAACCACATAGCCAAACCGCATCGCTCTTCGCACGCATAAAAACGGGGCGCGTCCTGCAGAGGTTGGAGCCCTGGCCTCAGTGTTCGAAAATTCAGCTACAGAACTTAACCCCACCCCCCAAAAAATGCTAAAATGCAAACACACAATAAAAATTGCAACATTTAACGTTAGAACCTTAAATAGAATAAGACAACTACCGGAGCTTACTGCATCTGGCATAGATGAAAACATAGACATAATATGCATTCAAGAACACAGATACACACATAGCGAGGATATTAAATATCATGAAACTGGCAATGGACGCTAGCAATTGCATCAGCATGGAAAAACTCTGTCAATGCCACGATAGGAGGATTAGGTATAATAATAGGACCACAAGCTCTAAAATCACTAAATAGCATAGAGGAAATACACCCAAGGATGATGGTAGCTACTTTTATTGGTAACCATAGTGCACCAATCATCTTCTGCAACAGCCCAACCAATATTAGTGAAGAAACTGAACTTATCGCCTTCTAGGACGAGCTATCCTCTCTTGTGCGTAGCATCTCGAAACACAACGTTCTCGTCATTGGCGGAGACATGAATACCCAAATAGGGAAAAACGGAAATCCCAAATACAGCCTACATAACTCGTCAAACAGAAATGGACGAAATCTAACAGATTTCATGATAGAAAATAGATTAACATGCCAAAATACAAACTTTCAAAAGAGGGAGGGAAATTATGGACCTACACATACGCAAACAATACCAAAGCACCAATACCAAAGCACAGATAGACTGTTTTTATAAACAAGAAATGGAAAAATAGCACAGTGAATTGCAAGGCTTACTCTTCATTCGAGGGTGTGTGATCCGATCACCTAATTGTCACGGCAAAAATACGACTGAGCCTTCGAAAATATGCCACCCGAACAACAACCACCATACGCTATGACTGGGCACTTATTAAGAACGAGGATATTAGCGATAAATATGTGATAGCATTAAGAAACTAATTTGATGCACTACAGAAGAAGGCAGAAACACGTACTCCGAATGACGAATAAGAGAATGTCGTCAAAGCCCACTTAGAACCAACTGCGACATACATACCATTAAAACATAGAACAAAATCTAGAGTCCCATGGGTGACATTAGCGGTTATAAAAAACATGCAGACGTGAAAACTGCCTCCAAATCCAATAGGAAGAACCCAACATACACAAATGCTTTGAAGCTAAAAAAGGCACAAAAAGAATTTGCGCAAATAAACCTAAAAGAACAGACATAATACATACAAAATCAGATAGATAAGATTAAAGACTCAGTGGAAGATAAGCAATCTAGGATATGATGGGAAATGATAAACAAAGTGAGCAGAAGGAAGAGCAGTGCCAAAGCTTAACTGAAAGTTACCAACCAACAAGAACGAATAAAACTGTAGAAACAACATTTCGAGAATCTTGTAGGAAACCCACCGAAACTTACACATGAACCAATCACTAGAATTATTAGTAAGCAAATCGACACCAAACTATGACCGTTTACTCAAGAACTCGACTCAGTACATAGGAAAATGAAGAATAAAAAAGCCACAGGGCTTGATGAAATTCCCCCAGATGTATGGAGAACCAGACAATTCGACGACATACTGCTCCGGCACTATAATGGAGTTTATAATCAAAATCCGATAAACAGATTGATGAAGGGATGCTTCCCCACTTTCCCTAAAAAAGGCGACCTCAGATTAGCCAAGAACTGCCGTGGTATAACACTTACATCTATGGCAGCCAAAATATAAAATGCCCTACCACGCAATTCCATAGAACCCCAAATTGACAACATTCTTAGGAAGAACCAAAATGGTTTCCGGAGAAATAGATCAACGATCTCACAAATATTCACTATCTGTAGAATTCTTGAAGGCTTACGGGCAAAAAACCTACAGTCGACAATATTATTTATCGACTTTACCAAGACCTTTGATTCCATTCACAGAGGGAAGATGGAGCAAATTCCACTCGCATACGGCCTATCGAAGGAAACCGTCGCAGCCATAATGATTCTCTATAGAAACACCAAACTGAAAGTACGTTCTCCGGATTGAGACACAGACCACTTCAACATTATAGCAGGAGTACTGTAAGGAGACACACTAGCCTCATGCCTCTTTCTCATCAGTCTGGACTACGTACTTAGAACATCGAATGATAAAATCAAAGAAAACGGCTTCGAGATGACAAAGAAAAGAAGCAGAAGGTACCCTGCAAAAACAATTCCCGACGCCAACTAAGCTGATGACATAGCACTGCTGGCAAATGTACCCACCCAAGCGGAAACCCTAGCGCATAGTCTGGAACCAGCCGCTGCAGACATTGGCCTCCATGTGAATGCACACAAAACGGTATATATGTGCTTTAATCAAACAGGCTGCATTTCTACACTAAACAGTAGCTCTTTGAAACTAGTTATCAAGTCAACCTACCTAGGACACAGTATCTCATCAACCGAGGTAGACATCGACACGCGACTAGCAAAGGCATGGACAGCTATCAATAACTATCGGTGATATGGAAGTCAGACCTGACTGATAAAATTAAACGCAGTTTCTTCGAAGCAGTGATCGTTTAGATACTGCTGTATGGATACACTACATGGACGCCTACTAAACAGATGGAGAAAAGGATTAACAACAACTACACTAGAATGCTGCGAGCAATACTGGACAAGTCCTGGAGGCAACATCCTACAAAGCAGCAGATATACGGCCACCAACCACCCATCACGAAAACTATCAATGTTAGACGAACCAGACATGCAGGACACTGCTGGAGAAGTAGGGACGAGCTCATAAGTGATGTACTCCGATGGACCCCTTCACATGGCCGAGCAAAGGCAGGACGACCAGCTCGCAACTATATACAGCAGCTCTGTGAGGATACGGGGTGTAGCCCGGGGGACATGCTGGGAACGATAGGGAGCGGTTGCGAGGGAGTTTCAGGTATATCCGTGCTGATGGCATGGCAAATGATATATATATATATATATATATATATATATATATAAGAAATCTATAAATAGACTTAGTAGTAACAATACGTTGTGAATTTATGGTTGGTTTCTTTGTTTAATGGCGTATCAACTCTTTTTGGGTTATTTAATGCCCAAACCATTCTCCTAGAAGAATAGTACTATTTAACCCATAGCTGGGAGGATAAGGGGTTCATACCTTTCCCAAGGGTATTTGCCCGAAAGTTAACATAATAGCACGACTGGAGAACGAACTCGAGTATTACGAGTAAATTTATGGTGTTATTATATTCAAATAGCATGAGCAATGCAAGTTCGTTAAAATATAACAATATATGAAAAAAAATGAAATATATGAAAAAATGTTTTTAAATATATAAAAAAAAAACTCTCTAGCAGAGAAAATATACTAATATTATGAATTAATTTCAACAGACCATTTTATTAAAACGTCGTTGCATGTAACCATCTGATGAAATAATATTTTGATAAATGGGTCTGTTAAACTAAATTTATAATACAACTTATCAGTTACGTTTTACTTGATATATATATATATATATATATATATATATATATATATATATATATATATATATAAATTCTTTGGCATTGCCGTGGGTCTTCTGAAAGGGCTTACGTTAGCTCCATACATATGCATAATCTGACTAGAATACGGGCTTCGAACGTCGCTAGATTTACTGAAAGAAAATGGCCTTACATTGGAAAGGGCAAGATGCAGGTGATCCATTGCACAATCTATAACGGATGCCGATGACACCGATGATATCCCTCCTGGAAAATATATCCACCCAGGCCGTATTCATGCTGGTTAGTCTAGAGATGCCAATAAGCATGTCAATGCAACAAAACTACATGTGCTTTAAACAAAATCAAACAAAAGACATTTCCACCTAAACAGGTTGTTCCTTGAAACTAGTCGACAATTTCATCAACCTCGGAAGCATTTATGGAAAATTTCATCAATATGTATCTCGTGAAGGCATGGTCAGCTACTGATAGGTTATCCGTTATATGGAGGTCTGCATTTCCGATATAATAAAACGCAACTTTTTTCCAGTTGGAGGTCATGTCCAAACTACGATATGGATACAGCACATGGACGCTGACAAAGTGCATAGACACAAAGCTTAAAAGCAATTGAACAAGAATGCTACGAACTATTTTGAACTGATCCTCGAAGCAACATCCCACAAAACAGCAGCTGTACGGTCACTACTTCCCATCTCAGATGGACTAGACATGCGGGACACTGTGGGAGGCGTAAGGGCGAACACATCAGCAGTTTGACCGTGTGGACTCCTCCACACGGTCAAACTGCTGTTAGACCTCCAGCTGGAACCTATCTACCGAAGCACTGTACGGTCTCAGAATGTAAACTCAAGGACCTACCAATGACAATTGAGGGAAGAGAAGATTAGTGGAGGGGTGTCAGGAAAATCAGTGGTCACATGACGACATTTTTATGCAAAGCTTTTCTACTGAATTGAGAATTTCGGTCATGGATAGAGTAAATTGTAAACAAAAGGGAGTAAATATATTTATTTCAAATTTCTCCGCTTGAGTGATGGCTGTTATCCGGCTGTTCTCAGGTTGACATAAAGTTGGCTGGGATTTGTCTTGCGTGTCTGGCCACACTTAGGAGTGGTGACACAATGTAACAACTTCCCTGTGGATTCCAATACTTTTTTACACGCATTTAAAATTGTCGTAAACACTTGAATATTCTTTATGTTATTGCTATACATCTTATGAGATGACTAACCAATTTTTATGATTTCAGGTTCAAATGAATAGCTACAGCAGCAATTGTAATACACCCTACTAAAGCCTGATGGTCACAGCTGGTGAATTTCAAAAATGCAATCTGAATGTTGGGACACTTTAGAACAACAATATGCCATAAAAGTATGTTTTAAACTTGGAAAAAATGCCACAGAAACGTATGGAATGTTTCAGACTGCTTTTGGACCATCTTGCATGAATGAAGTATTAGTTTTTGAGTGGTATAAAAGAATCAAGGAAGGCAGGGATGATGTGAGGGATAATGTGAGGTGGGAGAGGAGTGAAGAAGTTAATACACCAGAATTGATTAGCCAAAGCTTTAAGCTTAAGGTTAGGGTTTCTATGTTGAGTTTTTAAGGATGTTCCGGAAGAGATTCCGTCGGAAGATGCCAGCACTCTTCAAATCGTGTCAGTTGATTTTCCACCAGGTCAACCACCAGTCTACACTTCCATCCTTGTCACTCACAGACTATTTGACCAAGATGGGCATCAAGACAGTTCCTCACTCTCCCTATAGTCCATACCTTGCTCCCTGTGACTTTTGGTTATTCCCTAAGCTCAGAAGCTGTCGTTATGCGATAACCGAGGAGATGAAAGAGGCTGTGACGAAGGTCATTGACATGCTCACACAAGAGGCCCTCCATGGGTCCTTGCAGAAGTTGTTGGAACGGTACAAGTACATTGCAGCCGAAGGAGATTACTTCGAAGGGGACTAGAGTTTCATGTGTATACTATCAATAAAAGTGTCCATACGAAAAAAAAGTCTGGAAACTTATTTAATGATCCTCGTTTATATATATGTATATATATATAGATTATAATGTTTGAAATGCATGTATATTCACACACACACGCACACACACACACATATATATATATATACATAACGCAAAATATATATATATATATATATATATATATATATATATATATATACAGTGTGGAACGATAAAATTGTCGCCCTAGAAAAGACGACATGATTCCATTTCCGTTTAATGAAAACTGGTTTTCTTTTTTTGTTGTAGACCATCTACTAGTTGGCCAGTTGTGTACAAATCCCAAAAGCGATAGTAGTCTTCTATCATGTCTTAAAGTGACACAATGTTCAACGAGCGAGATCGGAGATGCGCCGCTGTACAACACATGCTCTCTACCGATCTAAGTTATGACAACAGGACCATTACCAGCGCCCTCAACATGCACATCTGGATTGCCAAGTATAACAGGGACGTGCTCAGGGTGATGAAAACAAATTTTACGGCTACGGTTATGGTCTTTGGTGTGGTTTCAAGTGAGGGCCACATTATGCCGGCGCACATCTTCGAAGATCGGCTTGAAAGTCAACACCAAAGTGTACCTGGATGTGCTGAAGAGTGTGGTCATCCCCTGGTGCAATCAGGTGCCCGGTGACAGACCCTGGGTGTGGCAGCAGGACTCGACGCCGGCCCACAAGTACAAAGAGAGCCAGGCTTGACTTCAGAAGAAGTGCTACAACTTTGTACCCTTCTCTCAGTGGCCCCCTCCTCCCCCGACCTGAATCCACTGGACTACTTCGTTTGGTCATACGTCAAGAATATCACCAACATGTCCTCCCACAACACCAAAGGCAGAGTATTCGTCGAGCTCCCGCCGGCGCTTGTGAAAAAGGCATGCTCCCAGTTCCTTATCCGTATCGAGGCGGTGATCAAGGCTGAAGGCGGCTACATTGAAGAGATGTCAGCTCTACAACATAATCAATTTACCTTAATTGATTTTTTCAATAAAATTTTTAAAATAAAGCTGTAGTATTGTTTTCTTTAGTACGACAATTTTATCGCTCCACACCGTATATAAATTTAACTACATACATAAGCACATGTATAAGCATACAAATGTAAACTGGTACATACATGTATATGCATATTCCTGTATATATATATATATATATATATATATATATATCTATTGTCATCCACAGACAGATCTGTTTCGTTCTATCAGAACTCATCAGTGTGGCTAGACAGTATCTCCCCGTAGCTGGGATCCAAACCCGGTTGATTGAAACACCAATCCAAGCTTCTAACCATTTAGCTACAAGGAGAAATTAGCTACGAAGTACATTTTTAAACGGTTATGAATCACAATTAGTATTGTTTACATACATCCGTTCAAACGGCCGCCGAGATCTCAATTCAAATACGAAGAGACTTGCAAAGGCGCTAATGGCAACACGAATACTTCTTCGCTAGAGAACTCAACCCTACGGGGGTAGGGGAGTATATATATCTATTGTCATCCACAGACAGATCTGTTTCGTTCTATCAGAACTCATCAGTGTGGCTAGACAGTATCTCCCCGTAGCTGGGATCCAAACCCGGTTGATTGAAACACCAATCCAAGCTTCTAACCATTTAGCTACAAGGAGAAATTAGCTACGAAGTACTTTTTTAAACGGTTATGAATCACAATTAGTATTGTTTACATATATATATATATATATATATATATACAATTACATGTCTGTATGAAGATATATATATACATATATATATATATATATATATATATATAAGATTATATATATATATATATATATATATATATATATATATATATTTATATGTAATTATATATATGTAATTATATAAATGTACATAGCAAGTTTTCTAGCTATCTAGCTCAATAGATAAATATATATGTGTGTGTGTGTGTGTGTGTGTGTTGTTGTTGTTTTCCAATTTTCCCAAAGGAACAATTTGGTCGAATTTAATTTTTTAAATTTATATTAATTACTGCATGAAAGGGTTTCTTTATCTGCTGTATACTTGTACACAACAATTTCACTACGAACAGCTAAAAATGTAATGACAGATATCTATACTACTTTAGATTCACTTATCAAATTCTATGAATATGATGTACCTCTACTTGCTCAAAATTTGGCAGTGCACGCACATATGATAAATGTAATGCTTTTTATACTGACTTACGCCCACAAACATTTGCACATTTTTTTCATAACCGTATTCACCAAAATAAATTTCTTTAGGCAATTGCAGATATTCGTTCTCAAAACAAAATGGCTTCTAATACCGCTGAATATTTATATGACTGCCAAATCAAATGATTTCAGGTATGAATGAAAATGTACATATATCAATACTAGCTGGTAGGATGGTATGTTTGACAACTTTACTCATACTCAGAGCTGAGACAGATAACAATAACGAGGTACACATAGATATCTTACTTTAAAAAAATATTTATTTTTCATAAAGAATTAGTTTGGTTGTCTAGAGAAAGAAATAGGCGAAAAGTTACTAGAAACATTTTTCCCACAACTTTTCCGAATAAAGGAATTTGTCTTGAAATTTTTTTGAATATGTTAACAAGTTGACATTAATTGGAGTTTGGCGAAACGGTTATATTCATAGGAAATGGAATTGGTAACCCAAGTTGATATCTTGGACGAGGCTTTCTTCATTTCAATTCACGCTTATTAACTTTAGTCCCTCTTTTCTCCCACTGGCTATAACAGAGAAAATTAGGTTCTTTGGGTTCTTGTATAGAAATCATTCGAGAATGACATTAAAAATTTAATCTACAAGATATGTTGACAAATCATATATATATACATATATATATATATATATAAACTGATTTGATATCGAATACTTACAATGGTTGATATACCATGAAACCTAACCAAGTACACCTAAATTATAATATTTAGTAATCAACTGAAACTTATAATGTCGATTTATTTTTTAAATTCAGTCACACATCTGTATACCTACATATATTCGTTATTTAGTTTTCATACATCTATTTTTATTAGGTAATTTTAGCACCCTGACGATAAACGTAGAGTTGGTTGACGTCGAAAAACGTAAGATGTGAAAATCTTTAATGTAAACACTTGAAACAATCAAAATAATCATGAGTCCATCTATCTACATGTTGATACCCATTATACTTAAATCAATTAGGTTTTTCATGAACCTGTTGTTACTGTTCTAATAAATATTAAATTCACAATTTAAATTCATGTAAGGTTTTGAATAATTTTGCTTTCATTTGGCATCAGCCAAAAACCCAACAACATTTCTATAATCAATTAGTCAATCACATCAGAAAAAATGAATGCCAATACCGATAGAGAAAGACATATCCTTAATTGCAGGCCTAAGTATAAGCTGACAAGATCACCGGCCAGAGAGTAAGAAACTTCCCCCACACAGAAAAAATCTGCTGTTGAAGCTCCTGGTTTGGAGCTCTGATGAGTGTAGATTATCTATTCATTGCAATTACTCTCTGGTTTATTCTGACCAGCAGAACCGTACCTAATACGGACTTAATTATGGGTCACCTGGATATTTTTTGTGAATTATGTATGTTATATGAAAATATTTCATTGCGTGTATAGGTGTGCCAATAAATCAATTAAAAAAAAAGAAAAAAATTAAAATTGCCCAAAAAATGTAAATATAAACCTTCAAGATATGCAATTCCTTAATAACTACTCCAAAATCGCCAAGATTGGTTAACATACCTCTAAAATAAATCATCAGATCATATATTGATACGATGAGAGGACTGAAAAGTTTATAAGCTGAACTTTTCATATGATAGCGTCATATCTGCAGTTGATGACATTTTGACCAATGAGATCCGAGCACTGCAACACCAATGGAAGAAAAGTATAGACTGCAAAGGGATTTTTGATTGAAAAATAAACCTCAATTATTCAAATACAATGAGGCGACTTTCACCCAAATAAATAGATAAATTGAAATTGAATACAGATGTGATTTTTTTTTCTAAAAACTCTTGGAAATAATAACAATTAATATAGTTTTGCGCAGATAATTAAAACCCAACTGTTTTAGTTCCGTTAGATTTTATGAGTCGTTTACATTAATAACAGAAGATAGATTACATTTTCAGAGTTCATCCAAACAAGAACATCATGTTTTCATTGTCTTTCTCATCAAAACTTTACATATAATCAGGCATCTTATCTTATACTTAAAACTATTCTTGTTTAACATGGAATATAAGGTATACCCTCGGGTTCCAATTAGAAATAATAAAATAAACAAGAAGAGAATAATAAAGGTGAACAAAAAATCAAACTGTAATGCACACAATAGGGAATCCATTTAGTAGCGATTTAGTTCATCGCAAAAGCAATCAATTTAGATCTTAAATTAATTCTTCTAGTCTCCGGGGAATAAATAAACACAACCATTTTATTAAAGGATAAGGACTCTCTAAAGAGAAATTCCGCAAAAATCGGTAAATGTTTTAAAAGTAATGTTATTTTATGGACAGAATTATCTCTATAGAATATTTTCGTAAAACATCTTTTTATATTCTGCAAATTTTTTTTTGAAAACTGTAAATGCCTATTGCTTAAAAGCAATGTATAATAACAAGATATTTACTTACGTTATATTAGTCTGCTGGTAGATCGTCTAGACTTAACACGGCAGATTTATGTTGAGTTAAGTTTCTCGTAGTGTCTGAACACATACTTACAACCCCAACACATACATACATACATACATACGTACATTTATATCATCCATGATCTACAAAGTTCAAATAGCACGAAATATAAAATACAACAAATTAAATGTCAGTTAGTGTTTTTGAAAAATTTCCTTTTTATCTGTTGATATCATTAAAGCAAAAGTATGTCAGATTTGGCTTATGAAGCAAAAGTTTCTGTCTGAATTATCTGCAGTATTTTATTGAAATAAAAGTATGTGTATTAAGATTATTTGCCAGTTCAATTTTCTTTTTCGGGATTTTTTTTGTCTTGTTTTATTTGTTTGTTTTTTTATTTTAGTCTTGGTGCATAAAATCCAAAATATCACTCAAAAGAATTGAACAACAGTAATTTCAACTGCTTTCATTTCTAATTTTCAAAATAATCCGAAATATTTAAATATTTATTTTATAGAATAATGATATATTAGGGCAAACAAATCGTTACAACATTGCAATATAAAAACTTAAGGCTGTTAGTATAGATCTTCAGAAATGAAAAAAAATAAAGAGAGTTTGAAGATATTTACCTAAAGTTATCAAAATCTGGTAGCATATCGTCAAGACATAACAGGGCAAGCTTATGTTAAGTGAAGATTAATGTGTTATCAGTAGTTGTTAAGTAAAGGTTTATGTGTTATCAGTAGATGCCCGTGGTGTAATGGTTATCGTCGTAGGAAATGGACACGGTGACACGAATTCAAATCCTGAACGATACTGATTGTATTTCACATAGTACTAATACCCTTGGGAAAGGTATGAATCCAATAAATCTCCCTCCAGCTATGGGTAAATAGTAGGGCAGACTAGGTTCTTCAGCCTTGGTGAGGCAACTAGTCTATGAGAAGGAAAACTCTGAAATCCAACCTGTTAAACTCCGCTTAAGAATTGACCTAGTGTCATATCCTGTCTGAGCGGAGGGGTTGGTAAATATGGTTAATGTGTTATCAGTATTCATACACATATACAAATACATTTCATCCTTGATTAACTATGTTCAAATGACACCAAATTTAAAATACAATAATGTTAATGATACACACAAATTTGAAACAAAAACATTTATCAGCTTACAACAAGATAGTATAAAGTTTCGTATTGACTTGGGTCATACGCGACTTTAGTGTTCGAGGCTTACGTCACCAATTTGTGGGTGGATATTTGACTTGTGACGGTTTACTTGACTTTTGTCACCATGTGTCTGGTGAATCGGTTTGTATTGTTACATTTTTGTATGGAGCTGTGTTTATTTTATCAAATTGAATTAATAGTGTTAGTCATGTATTTATTTATTTGTCTATTTCTATATTTATTTATCTATTATCATTTTAATTATAATAAAGATTATATGATCATAAATTCGGACACTGCAGGCGTTTCAGTGATTAGTAATCTAGAATAGAATACAATTGTTCGTAATTTCGATTTTCATAGGGTGATCACATATTTCTAGCTTTGAGCCACAACTAAGTAAAGAGATGTTCATTAATTCATATATTATTGCTTTAAGAATAGCTATCATTTTATTATAAATTATATTTCCTGATGTACAATTAGAAGTTATCTCACACTCAAATGTAATTCTTAACACTGCCTATCTATTTTAAGAATATAGCGTATTAAATTGCATAAAAATACACAAAATATCATGCTACAAGGAAATAAATAAAGGAAGTGTTTAGGAATTAACGTAATACAAATTCAACATATGATACAAGGAAAGGATGTAGAAATTTCTTATGTTCCTTCCACATTCCCTTTTGAGGGCGCCTCAAGCACCAGGCAATACGTCCAACCCTAACTACTTTTAAACAAGTGGATAGGTGCAGTCATGGGAGATGCTCTCGGGAAATAAGCTGATAATATATTTTTACCCACGCAGCCAGAAAGTGTCCGAAAAATACACTATATAGCTTAAATTGTATTTCTTCGATTTTGAATAATAGGAATCTGTTAATATAACATTTTTTGCTCAAATTCAGCCTTTTAATAATGATGATAATAATAAAAAGCATATCAAACCCTGCCCATTAGTCTTAATTAACAAAAAGAGAACTTGACACGCAGTAGACTTTGACGTCGAAGCGGAAAACTAAGAGAGAATCAATAAAAATAAAAGGAGTGACAAGTCTTCGGACCTTGCCAGAGAACTAAGGAAGCAGTGGAGCACGAGAGTGACGTTGATAACAATTTAAATATGCGCTTTTGAACTGTTCCCAAAGATTTGGAAAGGGAGCTGCAAGAACTTGAAATCGGAGGACGAATTGAGACTACACAAACAACAGCGTCATTTAAATCAGAAGGAATACTGAGAAGATTACGGGAGACCTTTGAAGAATTGTTTTCACTCGGATTCCGATTAAAGTCACCAGCGTTCTGGCAATAGAGAGGAAAAGTAAAGCATCTTTAATTTAAAATGCATAATAGATTGTGTTGCTTGTAAAGTCTTTTTGTAATTGTTTGTAATTTAAATGAGGACATTTTTTCAAGATTTTTTTTCAGCTAAACAAACAAAAGCTTGAATTAGATTTGAATCTTTATATTTTCTGCGATAAATTCTCTTTCATTTACCTGTGGCTTCTATGGATAGATGGAAAAGTAAAGTATCTGGGATGGTCAGTAATTAAATAGGAGGAGGGCTGATTTTAGAATCGAATATTCTTGAATGTCACGTGACCTTTTTTTTCTTAAAAAGAAAAAAAAGAAAAGAAAAAAAAGGAAATTTTGGTTTTAACTTTGTTAAAGATAAAACTTTGTTTTTCTTCGAACCGCCACACATGAACATTTACCATAACTGTTCTCGGTCACATCTCTATCAGGCATGCAGATAAGAAACAATCCCTGGGTCTGGTATAGCCACAATATACTACCCATGAAAAATGATAAATCGAAACATAATTCAGAGTGGGACCAAGACGATAAGTTTGGGTGTCATGATTGGCAGGTGCTCCCTTGATAGCCAACATAAGGGGCCCGTTCAGCATCCGCGAATGTTGGTTGTACTTTTTCCAGGTACACAAATGATTCTTCTTTTAACAAACTATTATTATATTGTTATTTTAGGAGCAATCCTAGAGGAAGAGGGTATAAAAAGAATGGTAGAAATTTGGACATAATTTGCGAGATTTAAAACAAAGGCTCTCTGACAAGGTTAGGACAATAATAAAGAATAGTTAGTTTTCCGATCTGGAAATTCTGGAAATCCACCAACAAATATATCGGCAAACACATCAACACACCCCGAATACAGTAATCGTGATACTAATTACAAGAATACTTGAGACTTCTAAACGAATACTACATAACAATTACAAATACATCGCAAATACACAGACAAAAACATTGACTAAATTAGAACAAATGAATGAAGTTATCGTTTTAAGAATCATGTTTGAAAAGTAAGCCACATTGACTTCTCTCAGGAACCATGACTGAAGGAAAGTCAAGTCTGAAACCGAGAAAGTGAACGATTTATTGACAAATAGCCCAACCAACGACATCACTGAGTTAAACGATTTGATATAAGCAGGAGCAAAATTAGTCTGCAAAAAAAAAAAAAAAAATCGGCGTCCCTCTGAAGACCACAGACAGTAAGTCAAAACCCAGGTGGAAACTCTGACAAGAATCACTGAAAAACAACTAAGACAATGAAAAATACTAAAACGGAATATTAAACTATATTCGGACGAAACTGAAAAAGAACAGCAACAAGAACGAAAAAAAAAAGCTTAAGGAGACTAGGGAGAAGATACTGGCGAAAAAGGGAAGACTAAAACGATACCGAGACAAGACCAAACAATACACACAAAACAGGACGTTCTAAAACAACGAAAGAAAATTCTACGTACAATTAGGGAGAGAATGTGCGAAGATATACCAACAACCGGATGCGAAAGAAGATTTTGGAGCAAGATATGGTAACAGAAAGTTCCTAACAAAAAGGCCGAATGGATAAACAACACGGAAACAGAGTTGCAAAAGCTTGAAGAGGTTCCTGAGGTGAACACACAAGCCGACGCACTTAAGTCAACACTAAAGGAAATATCAAACGGAAAAACCCCTGGCCTAGATGGCATACACGGAGTTTGGTTTTAAAATGCACCTCCATCCACGAGAGACTTACAACCAAAATGAATAAATGCATACAGAAAACTGATATACCCGAATGAACTACGGAAGGGAAGACCACACTGATCCAAAAAGACCCCCTCAAAGCAACCACCCCCTAACAACTATTGACCCCTAACGTGCCTACCGATGATGTGGAAAATACTATGGCACAAATTAGATCTGCTATTCATTGATAAACCACGGAATCTTCGCCGACTGAAAGGATAGCGCAAGTGAACCAGAGGCACAAGAGAACTACTATGTATAGATGAACAGATCGTTAACAAGAGTAAAACGAGGTGGAAAATCTAGCTATGGCCTGAATTGACTTTGGAAGACTATATCGTAAGCCTTTTTAAAGTTGAATACTACACAGTCTCAGAATGTACAAAATACCCAACGAAGTCATACAGTTTATCGAGAAGACCATGAGAACCTGGAGAGTAGATTTGACAACAGCGGGAAAGAGCTTAACAGAGGTAAAGATCCAAAGAGGTATATTCCAGAGAGATCCATTGTCACCATTAGTAATTGTAATAGCCATGACGGCTCTCAACCACATTCTTAGGAAATGCACAGCTGGATATAAACTCGGTAAATCTCAAGAAAAGATCAATCACTTGACTACATCAAACTCTTTGCCGAAAACTAAAAAAAAAAATTGGAAACCTGAATACACACTGTGAGAATATACTATCAAGATATAAACAATGGAATTCAATATAGAAAAATGCACTATGTTAGTAATGAAAAGCGATAAACGACACATGACGGAAGTAGTCAGAAAGTTTTGAAAAAAGGAAATCTACAAATACAATTGGAATGTAAAAAATTAAAATAGTATATAAGAAGAACAAGAAAACTACTGAAGACAAAATTCTATATCAGAAACCTTATCAAAAGAATAAATACCCGGGCTGTCTCCCTCGTAAGATACTCGGGGTCATTCTTGGAGCGGACCAGAGAGAAAGCCAGACAAATGGACAAGAGAAAAAGAAAAATAATAACCATGCAGAAGGTCTTGCATCCCAGAGAAGACGTTGGGAGACTATATGTGTCAAGCAAAGAGGTAGGAAGGGAACTTGCCAGCATTGATGACAGCGTTTACCCATCAATACAATGACTCAAAGATTTCATGGGAAAGCGCAGAGGAAGATTGATTACAGCCACCAGAAGCAATATTGAAGACAGTTGGACCAGCAGAACTACAATGACTGCAACACAAAAGCGGGAAGAAAAAAACCTCTATAGACGTTTTAAGCGACTAGCAATAGACTTCTCGCACGGGAAAACGAGGAAGGGACTAAGAAAGGGGAACCTTAAGAAAGAAATTGAACTTGTAATAGCATCACAAATCAACGCCATAAGAACCAATCATATTAGAGCTAGGATAGATAAGTTGCAGTAATGTAGGTTATGTAGTGATAGAAACGAAACAATCAATCACATAATAAGCGAATTCAGTAAATTAGCACAGATAGAGTATAAGAATAGGCATGACTATGTGGACAAGTTGATTCACTGGGAATTGTGCAAAAAACTGAAGTTTGACCATACCAAGAAATGGTATATGCACAACCAAGATTCTGTCGTGGAGAATGAAGCGCAGAAACTCCTCTCAGATTTTGAGATACAAACGGGTCACCTATTCTAAGCCAGATGACCAGACCTAATGATAACTGGCAAAAGAAAAAGATAACTTACAGAATTGTGGACTTTTCTGTCCCAGCGGCCTACGGAGTAAAATTGAAAGCGAAAGACGTATAATTACCTCAACTTTGCTAGGGAATTGAAAAAAGCTGCGGAACATAAAAGTGATTGCTTTAGTAATTGTAATTGGTGCTCTGGGTACAATCAAAAAAGGATTGGTACAAGGACTGGAGGACTTGTATATACCGGAACGGGTTGAGACTGTCCAAACTACAACATTAATGAGATCGGCCAGAATACTGTGAAGAGTCCTGGAGACTTGAGGGGACTTGCTATCAGTCAAACCTCAGTGAAGGACCCTCCGCTGTCACTGATGTGAAGAACTCTCAAAGAGTAATGTAATAATAATAACAGAGGTAGCGTAAGGATTTAAAAGTTATTTGATTATAAATTCTTTCTGTCCGCATTGGATTATTTGATGCATTGTTATAATGTATATTATCGGGTCTTTTAGAAGCAAATCAGCACTTCATCAATGATTATCGTCTTCAAAGCATTATATTGTTAATATAACGAATTCTAATCGGATTTTAATGATTTTTAACCCGTCTGGGTTATTTTATATTCAGAAGTTAGTTTATTCTATATGGTGTACGTTTATATATTCATTATTTATTTCTTTCGTTTGAGTTTGTTTTTCATATTTAAATAGGGTTATATGATAACAAGTATTCTGATGTAAACCAAATATTTACAAACAGATCTGAGTCATACATGAGATGTTAAAAGGTAATTCCACTCCGAATCAGAGTGATCCTGGAAGTAATAGCAATTAAAGTGCATTCCACAGTCCCTAGTGCACCAGAACTATAGTCTACATAGATACTGGTGAGTATCATACTCAGGACACCACTTTTTCGGGGATCTGATTCTTCCTTACTAAATTCAGTTAGGGCATATTAAGCACTGTATCAGGGTGTATTCAGTTGTCTTCACGATTTTCCTAAAGAGAGAAAACAACTCAAACACATGAATGTTTATATGTAGCGGGGATTTATTGAGATAATGTATACCCTATTCAAATCCAAAAAAAAATTGTGTATGAAAGCAAGGGAGATGGTGGGGAGACAAATATATATCGCAATTATTAGGTATATTTTTTCGACGAGTCTGGGCTACTTTGAAACCTGACAGATAATTTCCATTATCAAAAGGTATTTTTCATTGAAGATTTTTGTCATGAAAACATTTTTGAGCCAAAACAAGTAAAAGATAGCAAATAAAAAAGTTTAATCAAGGTATAATAAACCAGATACATTCTTTTAAAACGTGGTAAAAACTTTCCATTACTTAAAACGTTGGCAACTGGTTTGGGCGAGGATGAAGAATACCCCGATTACATTTCTGCAGAGAAGTAAGATTCTTCCAACGGGTATCGCAGATATGACACTAAACGATTGGATGGTGAGGTTTCAGTTTTGGAGCTTTGGGGAATGTGGAGTACAACATCATTTCCATTGCGTCAAGGTTAACTCTGTCTCCGAGTGTTGTTATTTTACATCTATGTTACAGCACTAAAGGTGGAACGTTATTCTTTAAACACGCTGCCAAACAAGTTTGTTGGTTGCTTGATACGAAGGTTTATTTGTTATTATCCACCCTGATAGACGCCACAACAAGAGAGAGAGAGAGAGAGAGAGAGAGAGAGAGAGAGAGAGAGAGAGAAAGAAAGAGAGAGAATGAGAGAGAAACAGAAAGAGAGACAGAGAGAAAGAAATACCGAAAGATAAGAGCATCGAAATACGGGTAATTTTAGCAGCGTACTTAGTCTATTCGTCGCTGACTCGGTAGATTTGGTTGTAGTTCTGGGTGGATGAATTTCTTTGGGTTCTCCGTCTGCTCTGGGTCTCCGACTAGACTCAACAAATGGTGATAATAATATGTGTCTTTAAAAACTTTCCATAACCCGCCAGACATATCAGCTGTCATTGCATTCAATGTATTTATATAAACATTCAGTCTGCGGCGGATTTCAAAATAATTCCCTATTTTGTCATGAGCTGATATTATGTCGTAGCTTGTGCAAGCGTACGACATTTTCAATACGACCTATACTTTAGCTCTAAGTTTTTGTTTTTTTTAACTAACTCATAATTTATTATTAAATATGAAACGAATAACGAATAAAAATTGCCAACCTTAATTATATTTCTGTTGTAGCTCCTGATACGGTCTTATCTCTGGGTCAAATAGGACTATTCGACATTTAATTTGTTTGTTAACAAATGACTTATGCTTAATTGAATTGATAGTAATAGAATTGATTGATCATTTAACTGTTTGGTAACGAATGAGTAATGTTGAATAGAACTATCAGTGTTAAATAGTAATTCTTGAGAATTTTTTTTTATTGTGTGCTTAAATAGCGATGCTTGAAGCCATTTAACTGTGTGTGAATAATCATTTCTTTGCACTCACTTTTGTTATTTTGTATATTGCTGCGTAATATAAAAAAGTAAAGTCGGCAACCGTAGTCGAGAGCGATCAGAGAGCTCCCTTTTCAATAGCTACTACACTGAGGTGTAGGGGAGGGCGCTACTCCTAATGTAAAGGGTTTTAATTCTAAAAAAAAAACAAGTTAAAATATTTGCATAATAGATTTTTTTATATTAGAATACTTTGAACCATTTTATTGTGTGCAAATAATACTAATGTTTGTTTGTCCAGTCGGATGGGGCTGTAGACAACACCGATTGCACCTCTGCAGAGGGATGAGACTTCGCGAACGATTGTCCTGTATAGGGCACTAAACAATCTGATGGTGAGGTTACAGCGATGCTCGAGCTTTGTGAAATGCTGAGTACCCCTTCATTACCATCGCTCTCAGGTCAACTCTGGTCCGGAGTGGTAGCACCTGATAAGGGTCCTACCAATGGGCTAAATACAACTAAACTATGGTTTGAGTTTACTGTTTTTTGCATTTAAACTGCGTATTCATGCTAAACTGAATGGTTTAAAATATAACTGTTTTGACATCTAAGCTGTACTCATGCTAGACTAAAATATCTGAAATAAAGCTGTTTTGACATTAACTCTATCTATTACCCAGTCGGCTGGGGCTGTAGAATACACCGATTGCACCTCTGCAGAGGGGTAAGACCACCCCAGTCAATGTCCTGAAATGACACTAAACAATCTGATGGTAAGGTTCCAGTGATGTTGGAGCTATGGGGAATTCGGAACACCCCTTCATTGCCATTACTCACAGCTCTACTCTGGCCCAGAATGGCAGTGCCTGATAGGGCCCTAAATAGAACTAACTGTATACGTATGCTAAACTGAACTGCTTAAATTAGAAATGTGGAACTAAACGGAATAGCTTAAAATACAAATGTTTTTGACAATTAAACTGTACTTATATTTAAACTCCGAGGTTAGAATTTACATTAAAACCTCCAGATAGAAGTAAGGGAACTGAATTGTTTGAAATAAAACTGTTTTTGACATTGAAACTCTACATCTAAAAATCTGAATTGTTTAATATAGAAAACTGTACTTACATTTAAACTGCGTGCTTATGCTAACCTGAATTGTTTGAAATAGAACTATTTTTACAATGAAACTGTACTTACACTAAACTGAATTGTTATATATAAAACTGTTTAGACATTTCACTGTCTAAACAAAACCTGTACTTATACTGAACTGAATTAGTTGAATTAGAACTGTTTGAATAAATCGAAGAGCTTCAAATAGAAATGTATTTGACAATCAAACAGTACTGATTCTAAACTGAATTGTTTGAAATAGAAGTGATTATTTACATAAAAATGGATTTGGGGTTAAATAACCTAGGAAGGTTGATATGCCATAAAACACAACCAACCAACTAATGTTTGTGTGCAAACAAATTTGCTCTGAACCATTTAAACATAACATTACCTACAAACTATTGAGTGGAAAATAGTATGTAAAATCATTTTACTAAATGCAAGAAAATGGACTCTGACTCTCTACAAATGTTACTTATTAACTATTCGCTTCCAAATCATACATACTATAATATGTATGATGATGATTTGTAATTAAATAATAGACCATAGTTGATATGTCATATAATCAAATGAAACCAAATTGAATAAACCTCGATTCTGCAATAAACTTAAAAAGAGATATAATAATCTGTGAATACAATGCGACTAATCTCTCAGGTCGATGAAAATGGGGATTCCTCCAAACTTTAACGTGCCAGTACAACTGTATGCTTGCACCACTTGTCCTTTAATGAAAAGTCTGAAGATGTAAAGTTAGATGGAGACAACACCAGGATGCTGCGTGTTATTTTGAATAAAACCTGGATGCAGTAAACTTTGCAACAGGAACCCTACGTCCACTTACCTCCCATCCCACAAATCAACTAATAAGACGAAGAAGACATACTGATCCCAGCAGGTGAAATAAGGACATAACTGTAAGCAAGACTGTCCTATCGACTACGACTTATGGACACACCTCTGTTGACTATCCAGAAAATAAATTCGATTATTACATTCATCAGATGTGTGTGGACACTGGATCCTTTCTAGTTGAATTGCCAAGAGAGGTGATCGATAGTGACGGATTACAAGAGATACAATTAAGGGAACTCGTGTGATGGATACATCTTGATGATGATGATGATGATGATGATGATGATGATACTTATTCATTATCTGTACATAGAATATAAACGCCAAATATCAGAGGGGAAAAAGAACTATTTGGTAAAAACAACACAGATACATTAGAAGAGACATTTCTTTTTCTTGAATTAAATCTTCTAGTATATTTAGCTTCCAGTCAGTCAGGTATGATTTCATGGTGATGATTCTTTTAATCAGAGCATAGTAGTAGGGAAAATGTACACAGGCGATGTTGCTCTTCTGATTGAAAATAAGACTGAACTCCTGAGCCATTCATTTAATTTACCTTCTTTATCAAATTTGTTTTTCCTTCTCAAGCATGAACGATAATTACCTAGTCCTTTCATTGCACTAAGGATACAACTTTTTCTTTGAAACATGTTCGTATCGGTTGAAAATCCTTCCCACTTAAGCCAGCGATAACAGAAACATTTGATTCATTTTATAAAAGGTAAAAGATGATTTCTCAAGAGACGTTACATTGATTATCTCTTGTTGGATGAATGGGTTCCTCCCAGGATGTTAACGAACGTGTCAAGGTATTTTTTATCTTTAAGTCCCAGCCGGAATCCATACAGTGTTAACCTATAGATTTTAAAATAAAAAAGAACATTCCCAGTTAACATAAAGATTTTTTTTCACATAAAAACTTGGAAATTGTACTTCCAATGTATCGTTATCTTAAATTAAACAATTTCAGGCACGTTATTAACATGGCTTCAGTGAATAATGATCATAATTGAAATAGAAAAATGTATATTTGTTTTAAAATTTAATTATACTGACGAGAGAAGTCAGTGGTGCAGTGATTATGGTAACGGTAATTGTAAACGGTGACACGAATTCAAATCTTGTTTTCTATTCATATAGTTTGGTTTGGTGGGTTTTATGGCATATCAACTCTTGTAGGTTATTTAACGCCCAATCCATTTTTATGTAAATAATATGTTCCATATAAAACAATTCATTTTAGCATAAGTACACAGTTTAATTGTCAAAAAAATTTATTTCAAACTATTCAAGAAGTTATATGTAACAATTCAGTTAAGTGTAAATACAATTTTAATGTCGAAAGACAGTTCTATTTGAAATAATTCAGCTAAGCATGAGCACGCAGTTTAAATGTAAGTACGATTTAATAGTCAAAAACATTTCTATTTCAAGCTATTCAGTTTACTCAAACAATTCAGATTTACATCAGAATGCTGTTAGTTCTATTTAACCCATGGATAAGGCCCTATCAGGTGCTACCACTCCGGGCCAGAGTGGACCTGGGAGCGATGGTAATGAAGGGGTACTCCGCATTCCCCAAAGCTCCAGCATTGCTGGAATCTCACCGTCAGATTGTTTAGGACACTCGTTGGGGTGGGGGGGGGTCCTACCTCTCTGCAAAGAAGCAGTCGGTGTATTCTACAGCCCCAGCCGACTGGGCAATACACAGAGTTAAATGTCAAACAGTTTTATTTCAGATAATTCAGTTCAGCATAAGTACAAAGTTTACACGTCAAAACAGTTCTATTTCGAGCAATTCAGTGTAGTATTAGTACGCAGTCTCAATGTCAAAACAGTTCTATTTTAAACAATTCAGTTTAGAATGAATACGCAGTTTAAATGCAAAAATCTGTAAAGGGAAAGCAGCATGGTATATAGTTCTATTTAACCCATAGATAGGACCCTTATCAGGTGCTACCACTCCGGGTCAGAGTGGACCTGGGAGCGATGGCAACAAAGGGGTACTCCACATTCCCTAAAGCTCCAGCATTGCTTGAACCTCACCATCAGACTGTTTAGTGTCATATCCAGGATATCTTACCCCTCTGCAGAGAAGCAGTCGGTGTATTCTACAGCCCCAGCCGCCTGGGCAATATTCATATAGTGCTTGGGAAAGTCAAAATCCAACGATTCTCCTTACAGCTTTTCCTATAGTACTTTCAGATAAATTTCCTCCCGCCAACAATTGGTAAGTAGAAGGGCAGGCAAATCACTTTAACCTTGGAATTATGATTAAGAAAAGGGTAACCTTGAATTCAAACCTGATAAAATCCTATTAAACATTGACCCTAAAAGTATAAACAGATATTTGAAACCTGAGTAATCTATCATTTCATAAGCTTGAATATATCTATTATCATCATAAGAATCTGATCAATCAACTGGAAAACTATATTGTATAAGATCAGAAAGCTTCAGTTGACACAGCTCTTGAATCAAGTGAGTTGTAGTCTTGTGGTGTAATGGCCATAGTACTGGGTGGGAGTCTAGAAGTGAGCGAGTTCGAATTTCAGTTGCGCTATCACGTTTAATTTCAAATTAATGTCATTGGGAAAAGAATGAACCCCCATATTCACCAAACTATGGGGTTAACAGTATAAATGCCTTTCTTCAACACATTGCTATGGCATTAAATAATCCACGAAGTGTGATATGTTATTAAACAAAGAAAAACAAAGCAAACTAATTGGATTGAATAAAAGGGAGTATGAGTGCTTAATGCAGGCAAACCAGCAAGAAGAATCGTGTATTTGAATGTATACACATTTCGTGTAAATATTTATGTCCTTAAAACTCCCTACCTTTGCCATCAGGATTAGGTGTGAATAAAGTTTTGAGCAAGGAAAAAGATGCATTGATTTATCTAAGGAAAAGTAGTGATTTCCTAAGCTTTTTGCTTTGACGTGGCATATGGTCATATGATTTGGGTACCCATTGAGACTCGAATTCACTCGTGAAGGTTTGCTAGTCTAGCTTGCTAAGCATTACACTATCAAAGGAAAAAGTAACTTTCATTTCAAAGGCATATATTTTTTTTACCATACTAGTCAGTAGGTAAACTGGATTTCGAAAATAATATAGAAGTTCTCTCCCTCTCGATATCAGTCTCAACGAACAGCACTCTAAGAGTTCGCCCCGTCTTTCACAGATTTTGGTTTCAGAGTGTAATATGTCATTGCACAGTATCTGCTCGCTCGATTCTTTTTTCCGTATTGACCATGTCTGCTTATCCACTGGACCGGGACGGTCTTTAGCGGGCCATGTTCTCTGGTCCAGTGTGTCTTGGCTTGGTGGAAGTACGTTGAGGCTGCTTGATGCAGGCGCCGGAGAAGCCTAGTATTTGTGTCTAGCGGTTTATACCATCATTGAGCCTTAGGGGGTGATCCCTCCCCCAGGCTCTAATCCTCTCTGGTAGAGGTTGTGTTAATCGCATGGCGCCTGAGGCGCCCCTTTCTAAGGAAATGCCAACGGTACTTAAGGCATTTTTGGCAACCAGCTGGCATGTGTGGAATATGACCCTGCGCATTGACCCACCTTAAAAAATGACTAGTGCCATAATCGTTCGGTTGGTGGTATGTAAGTCAAATACCCAGTTAACAGCATTTGTACATACCAGCTCATTTACCTTAAATGGCTACAGCAGCATTGGAATAATAATTAACAACTGGTTTTTTTTCTAAATATGTAAACTTCAAATATACTTCAAAAGACAAATATGCTTACGTTATATTCACCCAACCAGACATTATTATTTGTGGGTTGGTTTTGTTCATATATAACACTAATTATCCTCAAATAGACATATTTGATCCATAAGAGGAATCTTAACAGGTATTTCCTACCGGATAAGAATGGACCAGATATTTATAGAAACCAGGAGACAACTCTTCTCTCATAAGAATTTCAGAACGGGATGCAGTTTACTGTCATCAAGATAACGTTTTTTTTTCTAAGTATTGTCTTATGTAACTTATGTAGTCTTTTCATTTTAGACTTTACTGACTGGGTGACATATGAAAAACTGATAGATTTAAAGATGATGGGTCAAACAATCAATATCATCATTTATTATGGCATTAAAAAAGGGGTTATTCTTACTAAATAATGCCTTGAAAAAGATTTCAAATGAGTTAAATATTTTGCTTAAAGTTTTATTTACTCAATTTATTTTCTTAAATTTGCGCTTATAAAACTAAACATTGTATATCATTTGTATATTCTAATTAGGCGTGATATTTTCACGTTTCTACTTAATTTACTTTCATTTATTTAATGATTATTTCTCAAATTCTGTGATAACACAATTATCATGGTCAAGTGTGCTTTATTTCCTAAAGTAAACTCAGATTAGGAATACTGTTCATCGTTTAGCTTATTATTATTGGCCTAATGAGTTGAGTGTTTGCCAATGGTACGGGAGACCGGCATTCAATCCCAGGCTGTGTCATACCAAAGAATCAAAAAAGATAGTTCTTGATGCCGCATTGCTTAAAACTCAGAATTGTAAGGGTAAAGTGGAGGAATCCAGAGAATGGAGCAGTGCCCCCTCCACCTAAGTGAAGTAGCTATGGAAAAGTGATCCTTCGGGTCACCCACGACTAAGGTTGCCAGTTTTACTTACTTTTACTTGGGGGGGGGTATACTCGTGGCGTAATGGTTAAAGCGATAGACTGCGGAATCGTAGTAAGCGAGTTCGTATTCCAGTAACGCTATTACGTTCACTTTCGGGCAAATACCCTCGGGAAAGGTATGAACCACCTTATCCTCCTAGCTTTGGGTAAAATTGTACCACTACTGTTCTCCTCAGAGAATGGTTTTGGCATTAAATAACCTACAAAGGTTGATATGCCATTAAACAAAGAAAACAGACCAAACCAAACCTTACTTTTACTTTGTCATCGTTTACATATTTTTGAGAAACATCAGGTGAATATTTTACAGAGCTAAACTCTTTTAGCACTCAAATTTGTATTACTTTGCCAATATTCACTTCATAGTTTTCTTCATCCTTCTAAAAGAATAAGTTTACTGTTGCCATTTAACCTTGTTAGCATTTACAAAACTCTAAGCACTAAACGTATTAGAATGTGTCCGGCTCTCCACCAAGCCAGAGTGTAACACAGGGAATTTATAATGCGGGAGCCGGGCTTGGGCAGAAGCTCGTGCGCGTGGCAGGAAAAAAAAATTCTTTGGCACCGTCGGCATTCTCTCGAAAATGGCGCTTCAAGTGCCAGACAATAAACCTAAGCCTGCAGAAGAAGATAATATCTTTAGAGAACGGCCGCTGGAAGGCAAGGAAGTTGTCGGTCTGAGCTATCTGACACGAATGCGAGGTTTTCTGAGCTCGCATGTCAGGAGACCTTAACCGACTGTAGAAGATAACGGGCCGGTCCGCTCGCCAAGAAACACAGCAGAGATCCGTGGATCCTTTCAAGAACTAAATGGCTTAATAATTTTGTAACACAAAAATCAGTAAATCATGGTATCATTCTGCGGGAATATTTTTTCTGCATATTACAGAAAAAAGTTGTATATATATATATATATATATATATATATATATATATTAGTATTTAGCATTCAATAATAAAAAAAATCTGACTCGAATAAATATCTATACCTCCCACATAACATCGGTTTAATTTGGGAAATCTGGAGGAAGCAAGTAAAAAAGTGTTACGACAAAAATAGCATCTCCGTCGGCATTCCCATTTCAAAAGATACCAACCTGGGTAGAATACCGTATTCATCTCTGCCTCCCACCAGCAGGACTTGACACAAGGTCAAATGACTCGAAGGTCGCTTTATAGTGGGGGTTTGAGGAGGGGAAGGACGGACCGGAGCCAGGTTTTGAGCCCTGTTGGTCTATGCATGTCATTGGCTCACATTGCATCAAGTGAGCAGTTGATCCCACCTGGACATTGACACAAACATAAGCACAGATGCCAGATCATAGCTCAAACTGGACTACGGGGTACAGTGTAATACAAAGGTGTCAATAATGCTTCGCACCTATCCGAAGGTGGCCCAGCCGAACCCGGGGACCTTCCATAGATGGACAATGCCCCGTCCGACACGAGTACTTGAGAGCCTAGCTAAAAAGCTTGGGGAGAACAAGCCAATAACCAATTAATGCAGTTGGCCCGATTGCCGAAGCAAGGTATGATTGACTGCCTCCTACCATGAAAACTTGGCACAAGGTCAAATTAACCAAAGGTCGAGTTAGGGGAGGGTAAGATCCGACCCGAGTCGAAGCTCGAGCCCTGCTGGTCATCGGTTCACTTGGAGCAATGCTAGTCGATGAGCCGATGTGGACTTGGGTAGAAGCCACTCTGAAGCCGTGTTCATTTTATTACAACCAGCAGTTTTTACAGCTAAAAACCTAGCATTAAGTTGTGAGTATAAATTTACACAACATAATTTTTAAATATTCTTTGGATAGCTGTATTAAATAGAAGAAAAAAAAAATTATTTATTTCTCTTTTTATTTTTAGAAAAATGGATTTATCGACAGTTAATTACTTTACTTGTTTGAAATGGAATCGTCTCGTAAAATAAAAAGTATTCATGGAGTGTTATTTATTTTGGCGCTTGAAAACGTGGCAATCATCAATTTTTCGAAAAGTTAAAAGAAGCACTCTAATCCGACGCAGTTTATAAAAAAATTGTTTATGGACCTTTACACCAATTTAAGAAACTTTCAAAATATTGAAAAAAAAAGGATTACTGTGAGTTGAACGTTTTATTTTCACCGTTACTGCTAATTTACCTTATTTTGCTTAAAGAAATTTTCTTTCTTATTGTGGTGGTTAAAGTTTCGCGGAAAAACCTGCTTTATTCCGTCAATATTGTTGACAATTTTTTCTATTTTCAGTTCTTTTTATTCCAAAGCTAAACATTGTTATTTCGATAATTTTGTAGAAAATTTGGATTTTTACTATTTAGTAAAATTATATTATTAAAACATGTACCATTAAACACTGATGCAAAGATTGTTACTATCATATTTTTTATGTTTATTGATATGAACGTCTACATATGAAATCAATGATATTGCTATTTTACAAATATGATTCAATTTAATATGGATTTCAGGACTCCTTTTATGAGTCGCATTCTATGCATAGACATTGCTAAATATAAACAGTGTGTTTTATCAAAAATATCTCGGCAATATTTTATATGCATTCGAGTTTGATAAGCGTAAAAAAATACATTATTAAAAATTTCGTAATTCAATTTTATAAATGTTACTTTGGAAATATTGTCACTAAATTAAACTCGTAAGAATTTTAGGAAACAGCCAGATACGTTCCAATTATAGTGCCCCGTTTCTGATGTAGAGCAGAAATGTGGTTCCAAATGTGCTGTGTCACCAATCTTTAATCGTTCTTGGTTTCAGGTCAATTGAAAGAAAAACATGCTGAATAGAATAATCAAATATAAAATATCGAAATTTTGATAAGATTTTTTGTAGATAAAAAAAAATGGAAAATATTCTAAATTTATCTACTGAAACTTAAAATTGAGCTGTGATTACAAGTCCCCTACGTAATAACCTGGTTGGAGCCTGCTGTTTCTCTTCATATTGGACATTCTATGTTTTTTGTTCTCCCTATTGATAAAGGATGCTAGTTTATTACTTTTTAGAAAAAGATACTTTACTTTATATCGGTGTGGTATTAAAAATTGTAGTTTATGCTTTTAGAAGTGTTCACACAATGATGTATATAAATGCAGTCACTTATATAGTAGAAACATTCTAATTATTACAGCTACATTGTGGGAGGAGGGGTTGAAGAAATTAACCAGTTTATTTGCTGTGAATAAACTGTCATTCACTCCAAATAAAACTTATCTTTCGGCTCAATTTTATTAGGAATGAATGGGCATTACAATTATAGCCGAGTATATAGCAAAAACATTTAGAGGAAGAGGAATGTTCTAATAACTTAGCCCTCATTCTAGCTAGCACAATCTCTCACCTATGAATATCATAATAAATGCAACCATTTCTTTTCTTTTACACCACAAGCAGCAAAATACGACATATTCTATGAATTCCTACTTAGAATTTCAAACCCCTGAGAAATATGAAAATTGTCCATGAAGTCATTTATGTACAAGAAAATGTTGTGGGGGACTCAAAATTTCACCAAAATAAACAGGAAGCTAAACAAAGTGATTCTAATTAGGTTAACTTTCTTACTTCTGTCTAATTTAAAAAAGAAAATAAAAAAACTGGGTAATTTTTCCCGGAAAGGAGGACATTCAACGGTATTTGTCGAACGCCGAGCCAAACGTTCAAGTTCGGCACCAGGCCTTAAGGTGGGTCAGGACGCAGGGCCGTAGACTAGTCACATCGGGTGCTCCAAAAATACCTCGGAATCCGTCTGCATTTCTCTAAAAGGGAGCGACTCAGGCGCCTAGCGATAAATCTGCCCTTTCAAGAATAGAGCTTTGGGGACAACCCCACTGTGGCTCAAGGAGGATTGGTCGTATGACATTTATGCTGGACTTCCCAGGCAGCCTCGACCGAGTAGACACCAACTTCATTAGCGTATTCTACACTAAGGTGGACATTCAACCATTGTGTCGGTCGTATTCCATTTTACTGAGGTGTGTCCGATTTGATTTGATTGGGAGGGGTGAGTAAATTTAAATATGATCGCTTAAAAGATATGAAACGTTCTTTCAACTCTCCACACATTTAAGGGGGGGGTGTCCTCGTAGTGTAATGGTTAAAGCGATGGACTGCGGAATCGTAGTAAGTGAGTCCGAACTCCAGCCGTGCTATTACGTTTACTTTCGGGCAAATACCCTTGGGAAAGGAATGAACCCTCTCATCCTCCCAGCTATGGATTAAATAGTAACACTACTGTTCTTCTAGGAGAATAGCTTTGGCATTAAATAAACTACAGAGTTCGATATGCCATTAAACAAAGAAACCAACATCCACACCTTCAAGAAAAACTGTGGATATTTGTGTTGGGTGAGTAGTTGAACACTGACCACTTGGTCTCTAGGGACCTTCCCTAAGTCTACACCTGCCTTGCAGGGCTGAGATTATTGCTCGGTTGCGAAGGCACCTCTGTGTGGTATTGTCAACGAGGCCAAGCATTTTTGTCCAATTGGGAATGAGTCTCGATTAGCACGTAACACTTCTCGATAAAACCACCTTATGTCTTATATCAACTTAGCATGAATTCGGTTTAATTGCTTCAAGAAACTCACTGTATGGTTATAGATCGTACTGTTACTTTTAAAAGGAAGAACATTAAATCCTATGAACGATGTGTAGCATTTTTTGATGTAACTTTCTAAACTGTTGGTATGACATCAGTTCACCCTTTACCTTCACTAACTGTCGAGTTAATATTTGATAATATTACCACGCTGTGCAAAGTTTTGGGAGTCAAAAGGTTAATACTAAGCCTAATCTCAAGCTTTATTCTATTGTTCAATTTTAGTGATCATAAGTAAAAGAATTCCGCAAAAATATCAAGACGTTCAAATTGAAGCAATTTTTGAACGAATTTTCTAAGTCAATAATAATAATTGTATTTCTTGGAATTGTTTTATAATACCCTTTCGATACACACAAGAAGCTTCCCAACTAGTTTAATATCCATTTCCTGGTCAGATTTAAAAAATTTATTCGTGTACTATATGCAAAAATATTGTCTCTAGTTGAAGAGCAAAGAACGCCATTTTTTTTTTTTTTTTTTAATGCTGCGGGTATTTTTGTAAGACATATCTTACTGAGCAGAATTTATCCAGAGGAAGCATTATCGAAGGAAGAAAATTCTAGTATTTTTCAACATGATTTCTTAAACTATTATGAGGAAAATTGTAAAGACAATTTGTTAGAAGAAAGTTAATCGTAAACTGTCTTAAATTTGATAATCACACACTGAACATCAGGATGCTATCTTTGATTTGATCATCTTAGACCATATTCAGGAACATGGTTGAACGCCTCAAACATATCTACAACACTTTTCTATTCCCAAACCAGTCTTTATTTGTTTCTGCCTCATAGGGCATCTACTCGTTCAACAATCTTCTCACAAGAACAATAAAAAGAAAGACTTTATTAAGAATATATAGAATATTAATATACAAAATAAATTTAGATAAATGTTCCATCGTATTGTTCCCGAAAATTCCGTTTTTTCTTTATCCTGAATTTCTTTAATTTAACGTAAGATCTTTTTACGAATTTGCTGTTCATGATCTGATTATGCAATTCTTTCCAAAAATCTATTGTTCTCTTATCAAAAAGAAAAAAAAAAGTTTATATAAGTAGTTTTTAAAGCTATTTTAACAGCAAATTTACAGCATTTGTATACATAATGAGGAAGTAAAAGCGGTCTCGAATTTAAAGAAGGTTTTCGTTCATGTATTGAAAGAAATGCTGTCAATGTATTGATAGTCAACCTAAACACTGAATATTAGTCACCTTTTATTTTTACGATTCATGCGCAAAGCTTGGATTTCAAATTCAAAGAGAAGAGACTTGTCAAATTTTTAGTATAAAGATCAAGAGAAAATTAGCAGATAAGATTTTTAATTGTCTTTTAAACAATGAAAAGAACATTAATATGTGAAGGGCCTTTCGATGAAATTGGGTTTTGAGTGTGTATTCACCCAGCTACTCTGCCATTAGCAGGATGCAACACAAGGTTAACTTTTAAGTAAAATACAATAACATTAAATTCAACTTTCGTTTTCCAAGAGTAGCCGCCTTCCCAGAGTTAAAAGTCCAGTCTGCTTTGCCATTGCCGGAGGGGGATTCATTCATACTTAGTATTAGACCTGGGATAAATTCCAACAGCATAATCTTGAATTTGAACTTTGTGCCTAGTTCATTTCCTACGACGCTCACAATTGTTTCACTATAACCTCAAGTAAGATTTGTGTAATTTAAAAAAGCTATAAACAAATGTAATCAGAACAATGTTTCATGGTAACCAATGTGTCGATGGAGAAGGGTTTACGTTACTATTCCTGATGTCGAAATGAAGAACGCTGTAAATAAATGACTGTAATGGCCTATATTTGAGTAAAAGATATATGATTAAATCAGAGCAATCGGGATTTCAACAAAGTATTTTTTGCTTAGCAAGGAAAGTATTATCGAGCGTAAAATTATAAAATAACTTGCAGTACAGCTTTCTGCGAATGGGATCGCTAAGAGGACGCTACTGTTCTTTCTTTTCAAACTAATCGGCTTCTCTTTTTCTTCTCCTCTGATCACCGTCTTTCTTTTCCGGATCTTCTACTCTTGTCTTCTGCTGATCGGCCTCTCTTTTTCTCTTATTTTCCCTTTTTATTGCCCCTTCTTGCTTTTACTCATTCCAACCAATCCCATAATATTCAATTCATATAAATTTTGCGTGAATCATGTTGCCATATTTTCATGAAAAATGAAAATGTCCTGTCCTCTAACGTTATATTTCCATTATTTTGTTGTATTAAACCCAATAAATTTCCAGCAGATAACAAAAATAAGTGAAACCAAAAGAAATGTACAAAATAGACTGAAGTTTTTAAGAAAGAAGGAATTAAAGGTTCCACTTAGCTAAGAGAAAAAAAGTCGAAGATTATGGAATGCAGACTTAATCCTGACCGAAGAACTGAAAACCGGTGTTTTGTTGGCCTGAGATATCCGTTAACACCACTTTTGGTTTTGTATTCACAATGGTATACAAATCATTTATCTCTATAGATATAAGGCACTTTTTTAGTTTACTTATTTGACAAGTGCTATCTTCGCTTGTCACTGCGATTAACAGTGAAACAAATGAGCTCTTCCCAATTTTGATGTGTCGATGATCTAGACTTTAATTCCTGTAGACGTGTTCGTCTTTTTGACATTCTAAGAAAGGTTTTTTCATTATTCATTGAATGATTACTATCTTAGAATTCATTGAATAAAATTACAACTTTTTTTTTCTCTAATCGGCTCTGACGGTAATCATTCAACATTTCCGAGTGGCAAAAAGCGCTATTAAAATTGTTAATTGCCGAAGATTATTCTTTAGGTCTTCAATCTCGAATAATTGGTTGTATTTATAATCGGCTCATTGACCTATTCGGTAGAGTGTTAGCCAATGGCTTGCGAGACCCATGTCGAGTCATACCAAAGAATTTAAAATGGTACTTGATATCTCCTTGCTTAACACTCAGCATTAGAAGTTACGTATCAAGAGTAAAATGGAGCAATCTAGGGAAAGGAGTAGTGCCCTCCCCAACATCTCGGTGTAGTAGCTATTGAAAAGGGAGCCTTCGGGTCACCCTCGACTACAGTCTCTAATTTTACTTTTCTTATAATCATCATTAATTTTAAACTTGGAATACAAAGAAGGACAAATAAGAACACTTTTTGTAAATTCTCTCATAGTGAGCTACACATGAAAGGATTTATTGAACTCTATAATATGTCCCTCGTGTTGTAATGACCAAAGTCCTGGTCTGTGACCTCGTGGTAGGCAAAGTTGTACTCTGCATTATTACGGTCATTTTCGTATTAATTCTCTTTGGAACGGTATGATCTTCATTATCTTTCCAAGCTCTGGGATAAATAACATCACTGATGTTCTAAAAGTGCATATGGCATAGAATAACGCAAGATAGTTAATATTTATTAAAACAAAGAAACGGAAACCAATATTTCATAAAAGTAAGACAGGTCTACAGCGACTGCATCTGATGCATATTCAAACGAATCTCTAAGTTAATTTATTACTAATCAATGAAATATGTGTTTCATAACTTAATACAACACTTGTTTCATTTTTATGGTGGAAGATGTGGCAATTACTTAGATTAATGAAGTTTTGATTGCATTTTAATATTCAATTTCATGCATATTTACGTGATATTAATGTTCTAATCAAGCAGACACTACTGCATAGTTTGGAACGAGCCGTAGCAAGCATTGGCCGCCATGTCAATGCACACAAAACTTGAATATATGTGTTACAACCAAACGGGCAAGATTACCACACTAGACGGAGCCTCTCTGAAACTAGTAGACAAATTCACCTACCTAGGAAGTAGCGTCTCATCAACCGAAAACGACATCGACACACAACTAACGAAAGCATGGACAGCTATCGATAGGCTCTCGATCATATGGAAATCAGACCTGACCGATAAAATGAAACGCTGTTTCTCCCAGGCAGCAGTTGTATCGATACTGCTACATGGATGCACTACATGGACGCTAACTAAATGGCTGGAGAAGAAACTAGACGGCAATTACACAAAGAATGTTGAGAGCAATATTGAACAAGTCCTGGCGACAACACCCCACAACTATACGGCCACTTGCCTCCCATCATGAAAACTATACAAGTTAGACGAACCAGACACGCAGGACACTGCTGGAGAAGCAAGGACGAGCTCATAAGTGATGTACTCCTATGGACCCTCACATATGGCCAAGCAAAAGCAGGACGACCAGCTCGAACTTATATACAGCAGCTATGTGAGGACACAGGATGTAACTCTGAAGACCAGCCAGAGGTGATGAATAATAGGGAGAAGTGGCGAAAGAGGGTCAGGGATATCCGTGCTTGTGGCACGACATGATGATGATGATGATGAATGTTCTAATGACCGTTGTTATCACTACTGAAGAGTATTATTTTCTGTGTTAATAATGATGTAAAGTGTTATTGTCTTTTTAAAGTAGTAGTAGATATGTGTTTGTGTACCAAGGAATCAAGACCAGATCTAAGGTTTGAATATTCAAATTGATGTTTTTACCCAGTCCAATTATACTCACGTGCCGAATGTATAGCTTTTGTCTTGAACAACTGAGAATCGAGATTCTTTACACAGCTAGAATATTCCCTATTCCCTTACTTGGTACGGTTCAAGGTTAGATTTAAAACAGTACTGCTCGTTAGAATTCATTTTCCTTGATTCGTTGACTTTTCAAGGATAAAGAACCAGCCTACCAAACTATTTATTCGTCGCTGGAAGTAGAAAAAAGCAGTAATGCGAAGTGAAATGTAAACTGCTTCGACTTGAATCTGAAGTTTGTTCTCAATTTGCTTTTTTCTTTGCTTTTTACCTAATATAATTACCTTGTCTAATTAGGATCTCTAAATTTATCGGGGCATATAAACACTTTCGATCTCAAGGTATGTTTTCAAAGTTCCTGCAAGGTACTTGCAGGAATGATTTCACATTATTTTAGCCTATCGTTAATCGAAAATGTTTTATTCGTCCATAAAGCAAATAATATAAGCATTCACGAGAGTGCTTTATACACAAAGACACCTAAAACTTTAGTATGAAAAAATAATCCCAAACTACTTCACCTGCTAACATCTTCATATATCGCTTATCGTGCTTAAGAATTATACTTTTTTAAAAATCAAGAATAAAGTCGATTTTTGCAAAAAAAATAAAAATTCGATATTGTATTTCAATTGGAGAACATTAAATTAAGGGTAATAGATTACTTATTTCAAAGATGAAAATATATTAAAGTCAGTGTTCGTATTAAAATGATGAAAATATTTTTTTTAAAAATTAAAATTTTGAATGTCCAACAAAGGCTGGAATACACAAATCTGTATAAATTTTAAAATATTACTTCGCAAGTGATTTGAATGGACTAATAGGATATATATCTTGTTGGATCGGTTTTCATATTTAACGTTTCAGCAGTGTTAGATATTCTGATTTTAACGCCAGAAGCCAGCATGTCGTAGAAATAGCTTCACTTTCAGATGAAGTCAAAACTTACATGCTGAGAGTTTTACATTCATTATCATGAGAATACTGTAAATTATGTATTCTGAATATTTACAACTGATTCCAAAATAATAAAATTACATCTAGCGGTAATTTTAAGCTTCTTAACGAAAACAAAGACACTAAAATACTCCAATGTTTCAAAGCATGCATCTGTTGATTTATGGTCTGTTGGCAATAGTTCTATTGAAAATAAGAATCAGTTTCTATAGAAACAATCAATTATCTACTTATAAGTCCAAAATAATGAACATACATGAACTTCAAAAAACATCTTTTTGCATAAAAACAAACTCTCCTTGGCAAATAAACAACTATAAAGTTCAATCTAACGTCTATAAAGTCCAAAATTAAAAACCCCATATTTAAATTAGCAGGGTATATATTTTGTCAGTGCTTCGAATATGTTCGTGAGTGATGTGCTGGCATTATTTCGTTCGTGTCTTCTGACATAAGGAAAGTTCATTCCTCTTCCACCACTTCGTTCTCCTCTTCCTTCCTCTTTCCTGTTCAACCTCCTTTATTTTCCTCCTTTCCTCTCCCTCCTTTCTTAGTGTCTCTTTCCTCTACCGTTCTTCCCTCATTTTACTTTCTCACCTCTTTTTCTTTTTACCTCATCCTTCGCATTCAATTCCTTTCTTCCCCTCCTCTTCCTTTTTCATTCACTTCCTTTCCTCTCCCACGTTTGCAGTCGTCTAATTATACGTTTTTATGGCAATTTATAAAAATTGACCGTTATGCCACGGCCAATGAAAACGTACTTTTAAAAAATTTTTTTTTTACAGTCGGTTTGTTATCTTTCCTTGAATTTACCGCTGTCCTCAATTTTGCGTTAAGCCGCCAGTTTTCTCTCAAGCTCACATTGTTCTTACCTACCTTTTTCAAATATTGCTGGTCAATCAATAGTACGCGCTATTTCTAATTAATTCAATAATATATCCTCATGGAAATAAAGAATAAAACACTCTCAACAAAAATTATTTTTAAGCCATTACTACTTTGGTATGATCATGACAACTTTGATTAAACCAAAACTCAGAATACTAAAAAAAAAAATCTATTAGGGGAAACCACTTCACCCTGTTTTAATCGTTTCGTATTTCAAAGATGAGATATAGATGTTTCTAAATCCTACGTAATTTCTATTTGTTTCCACACATTCATTACGTGATCTTCCAAATAGCTCTCTTACATACAACGTATAAACCTAATCCTTTCGAAGTTGTTACGTAACCTTAATCAAATACTTAGGCTAAATTGCACCTTTTTTTTCTACCGCTAATACGAAAGCGATTATCAGTATTAATTATCTGTGCCATTCAATTTCTTCATTATTTATTCTCAACTACAAATATGGAATACAATGTACCTCCTACGATTCCTACTCAACGCAATTACCCAGCTATTTCGAGATTCAGTCTCTACTATGAAAATGACCAAATTCTTATGACTAGAGCCGTTATAACTCTCCTCTTTGAGACCCCACTCTAAGAAAGAATAAAATCGCATTCTTTATATAAAACCAACATAACCTGTCAATAGCTTAACCTTCAAAAGATGAACTGAAACCGCAATTCACTAAGTTCTACTACCCACTCAGCTTACACCTTTAAGACATATCGCTTTGCCTGCCTCGTTTAAATTATTAACATATACGTATGTGTTTACAGACAAACACAAAATCATATAAACACGCAGTTGAATATCTATTGCTCAGGCTTGTGGCTTAAGGATGATCAGGATGTTATTGTTTGCGATATTTATTTTTCATCATGGAGATTTCTCTTTTTCCAGTTTCCGTCTATGCCTTATTCTGTTAGACAGCTCCTTTTTAATCAAATCCTTTGGGCTGTAACTTCCATCACTTCTGTTATTTCTTTTTAATTATTTATGCTTTACTGACTCTGCAATTCAGCTGCCCGTTTGGGCCTTGCATAAAAACCATGAGATCAAACCTCTACAAACCGAATCAATTCGGTCCTGATATATATTTTCGCTGCCACTGCTCGATTAGCTCTTTGTATTTTTCTCGCATTCACTTGTTGGCCAGTAATACTTTCCGCCAACCGCGCAGAAAGTGTTGGTATAATGCATTGATTAGTACTGAGTAAGTTATTAGGTCGGACTGGAGTTAAATTTCATATTTCTGAGAAACTTGAATTTCTTTTTAAATTCACTTTTAAGTGCAGATGAGAACTCGTTCTCAGTCACAAACTCTCTCTTTTTCTTCCCTTTTCTCGCTTTTATCTATTCTGGTGAAACTGGTCCAGATTCTCATTTCGGGTTGTTTTTGACTGGTTTTAAAGAGTGGTTATAACTATTCACTCAAGCTTTCATGACTTGGTATTTGCGTCACTGACACTTGCCATCACCCAGAACATTGGTAAGTTTCAACGGATTTACTTTAAGGAGTCTTTCCTTACTCACAAGTAGGTATCTATCTTTCTCCATGATTGTAGATTGGAAAGGCTCAATATATCATATACTGATTGAACAAGAAATCGATATCAACTGATATTATCTCCACCAAATTGTCCTGTCAGCAAAAATAGTTGTTTCAAAAATTATTTTATGTGATTGATTCTAATTAGGTTTAATCTTCACAAAGAGTAAACTATCTTAATTCTACCGATCATGAAAAGGATACTTTCTTATGAAGCAACTTTTTTGCTTTATTTCTGTTTACTTCATTTGTTTATGTTCAAGTTCATTGAATAAATCTACCAAAATTATAGGGACTTATTAACAAACCGTTAGTCACAACAGTTAATGTCTTGTAAATCAATTTTATCATCAAATCAAGTAAGAAATTAATGTGGTTTATTCTCTCTCTCTCTCTCTCTCTCTCTCTCTCTCTCTCTGTGTGTGCACCGTTTTCAGGTTAGGTAGTTGTTTCCTTCCTTTTTCTTCCTTTAATAACTTAATAGGCTGCCCAGTTCTGGTGATGTTGTTCAGTATTCTAAAAACAATTATGGTCGTAAGCAAGATATCGTTCTACGTTCTCCTATTTATTCCCAGTTGAGTTAGCCTGATTGTTTTTAAATTGCTAGTTTAATATCTCTTTTGCTTCTTGCAGCTCCCTGTCAGCCTTTCATTTCCTTCACACAAATATATATTGAATCGCACGCGTGACTTTATGGGTATCCAATGTCATAAAAGGGACGTGGATTTGTATTCTATATTTGCAAGAGCCATTAATGAACGTATAGTCTACCTTCACTATTACGCCATACGTAGATCTTGAGATTAATCAATTGCATTCCTTCGGTTGTCATATTTTTTACATCAACAGCAAAAATACAAACTACCCATCAACTGCATGTGGAATGAAACACATTTATAGAAAAGTCTTTTTACAGATCCTTCACTTGCTATTGTGCTCATCATATTTAGATTCCATTGACTATAAAAACCATATTGCAAAACTCACTAATTTTTTGCTGCTATACTAAAGAAAACCGTCAAATGTGACTCGTAATAAAAAGTGCCTATACATATATTCTCGCAACTCCCCCCCCACAACACTCATAGATGCCCTGATACGTCGAGTAATCATGGTTATTCAATAGGGAGAAACTGTCATATAATTGTTTCTATTTTAGCACTTTCATTATATCATTCACCCTGTAAGTTTTTCTCGGGCTATGAATTATTAGCTGTGATTTCATTTACAACATTACCAACTTTTTTTCTCTTAAACAATTACAGCACATACAAAACGTCAACAAAAATGAATTGATTGATCAGTCAATCTGATGCTTTCCTCAATTTGTGGTCATCCGTCAAAGACAATTCTCTATAGCTTTATACATTATAGTGGGGCATTTTTTTTTTGTCAGTAGTAACTATAGAAAAATACTCTCTAAATCAACAATACTGGGAGATAATTATGAATATTAAATCTATTTAGTATACACGAGTTTCAATATTTGAACATTTATTTACTTATATACTAAAATATAATTTTTGCTTAGACGATAAGAAGGGATATTTTAAAGACTTACTGAAGTAGTAAATCTTAGTCCTTGCCAAGAATTATTCTACGGCCAGACGATAGAAGTAAAAAAAAAAAATGATTATACATTAATTTTACAGATGAGACAAATTGTGTCAGTACAAGTGACTTCGACTGGACACAATACGTCAGCACTGCACGTATTCTAGATGTCTGATTATCTTCTTAGAATTGGCCAGACACCATTCTATGCCGTTATGCATTTTCTTTGGAATACTTACTATTGCTGTTCTATGCAAGGCCACACACATTCATATTGAAATACTTTTCAACGCAGAGCGAGCGAGCGTGTCCTAAAGACCCTTTACAAAGGGATTTGTTTTTACCCAATATCTTCATTGCTAGTTGTTGTCCCACTCAATTACATTTAGAAAAGGTTGAGCCGTTTCAAAGCCAAGTTATTTGCATTATATTGCTGATCAGTACTGCTGGGTTATGTAATTGACTGTTAGAAATTTCTCGTCTCAAAAATTCTTAGACATATTTTAGCATAGTTATAGAACCGAATGTTTATTCTATTTACGAACATCAATCAAAAAACAATTGATACTGAATTGTTTACAAGCATAGATCATGCTACATTTTTTTCATTGAAAGTCAATATTAAGCATTATAATTCAACAACAATTGTTATATAATCATGGAATGATTTTTTTATATTAATAATTTTTCGTTAATTTTATCATTTGGTTTGGTTGGGCTTTGAACTATTCGGCTTAGTGCAGGTGCCCACACACACACTGAGTACAGTTCATGCTCGTGCGCAGAGGATATGACTATCACAAATTTCATAATAAAACCCCAGATAGAAATGTGACTGGGGTGTGAATAACGTCATGCCAGGAAGCGATGGCCTGAGAATTTGGTGATTTCAAAAAGAGTTGAGATTCAACTTTGAGCCAGTCCAGCTGGGGGAGTTGGCGAGTTAGGAACAGTCAGCATAGTAAAAATTATCTCCACGTGTCGAAAAACTAAAAATCAAGAAGTGAATAAACGTTTCATACCTGAACAGGGGGGAGTCAGTGTTTTGTATTCCGCGTGCATATGTATGTTACACAATGAAGATGAGCAATTCATTTCTGCAGATTGTTTTTTCATAAAGTTTTGTCCTGGTTATGACACAAAACTGCATCTGACTCCAGACTTGGGTTATGGGAAATGTCGAAAACTTCTCCATTACCATTGCTCTCAGTTCCCCTATGAGTTAGTGTTGTAATACACTTTTAGAATCCCAATTAAGGAACAAATAGAACTGTTCAATAACTTACCAAGGATTATTTATTTGAAATCGTACAGCTATGTGCAAATTGTTCTTATTTGATAAAAATACATGATAAATTGAATTGCTCATGATATATTGCAATTTAAAATATTCACATGTACAAACAATTGTTTAATATTTAATAGAATCATTAGTCTTAGATTGCAGTATATGAAACTTTGACTGTGTGCAAATAAATGAGCCCTGGCTCGTTTAAAATGTTACTTAAAAATTAACTTACGAACCATGTTCTGGCATAGAAATACCAGCAAGGGTTCATATTCCATAACATCTGCGTGTGTATAGATAATAGTAGATGGAAACTATATTCAAAGGGATGAATAATTCCGTAGCTTAACAGTTGAACGGACTAATGAAGTAAGATTTAAGTAGTAAATCAAACCCTTACTTGATTTGTTACCTTATTTATTCATATTAAGTTTGTTCGTTTGTTTTCACACAAAGTGGATTTTGGTAATGAATACTGAGTTCTCAAGTTTTTAAATCTTTTGATACTGGATCACTTATGAAACAAATTATTGGTATCATGTTATAATTTTAGAAGTGCTGATTAAAAAATATTTTTCCATCGCATGAAACGTCTATGAATCTCTTTCGATGTATAATAACTTATTAAAGCCAGCTATGTCTCAAAAGGCAATGTGAACGAAAATGATTGGACAGATTCAGTTAATGTGTGCATGAACTGTATTATTTAAAATTATTTGCGTTAATTACAAACAAATAGTTACAGCACAATAGTTAAAAAGAATTTGATATAATCTTCGTAAAAATAGTTCGTTTACGTCGTCTAAGACTGTAGAATAAATCCTCTGCAGAATTTATGATCCCACAATCTAACGAGTGTTCTAGACATGAATCTAAACCATTTTATGGGGTGTCTTCAGTTCTGAAGCCTTAGGGAATGTCGACTACTCTAATGCCATTTCTCCCAAGTTCAATCTGACCATGAGTGATAATACCAGTTATGGTCTCATCTAAGAGTAAAATAGAAATGTTAAACCCTTGAACGGTTTGCAAAGGAAAATATTAGAGCTAGATAGCAATACTTCAATCAATTAAATGTGCAAACAGATGATCTCTGGCTTGCTTAAAATGTTACCAACAAACTATTCAATTATGAATATATTATATGTATAAACCATGTTTTGCATCAAATGATCCACAACTTAGATATGACAACAAAAGAAATCAACCATCACATACCTCCACCACAGTCATTTATTTCATCAATTAAACGGTTTTAATTCAGTTTTCATAGCACTGGACAAGTTGCCTAACAAAACCTTTACGAACACGGTCGTAACTATTTACCCATATGGGACAGAGATAACATGGATTAATATCTTCAACTAGAACATTAGTGTGAAGTTAAACGCTGTCTCTTGGCACATATTTCATTTCCTATGGAGATAACCATTATGCTAAGTGGGCTTAATCATAGTTATTTACAAAGGTCAGTTCCTTTTAGTACGAAAATAGAGGTATGGTGCTCCTTCTGAGATTCGAACTCAAGAACAATGATTTGTTTGCTAAGCTCAGAAATCATTAAAATGGGAAACGTTATTTGAAAAAGAAAACAATAGAATTCCTACTCAGTCGTGTGTATGGGTATCGAGTAAGAATTGATTCTCTACTTGGTCTATAATTCAAACTTTTTAACTATTACATTACAAGAGGTGACCAAAATATTTATTTGTAAAATAAATCACGAATCAATTCCGTGAGCTAGATTAAAAGGAAAACGAAAGAAGCTACGAGGGAAACACACACACACACACATATATATATATATATATATATATATATATATATATATAAATATATATATATATATATATATATATATATATATATAAATATGTGTGTGTGTTCCTTAGAACAAACCAAGTGATAATTTCATAGTAGAGTAAACATGGATGAAATTCAGTATGTTCCTTCTCCTCGAGTGGTTGCCTAACTAAGGCTAAATAACCAAGTCTGTCCTGGGGACAAGGACAGATGACTTTATGCCCTTTTCGAAAGGGAACAACATCGAAATGCAATGCTAACAGCCCCGTCAAGGATTTTAATTCTGGTAACCAATTTCAGTTATGTCAATGAGCGTGCTAAATCCCGCGTAATGTGAGTGTGTGTGTGTGTGTGTGTGTGTGTGTATATATATATATATATATATATATATATATATATATATATACACACACACGCACACACACACACACTCAATATATATATATATATATATATATATATATATATATATATATATATATATATATATATATATACTATATATATATATATATATATATATATATATATATATATATATAATCTCAATTGAACGTCAACAGTGCAGAAATTAATATATTGACAAAACTTGCTTAAAGAGAAAAATATTTAGATTATTTAAGTTGTAGAACTTCATCCATACAAAAATTCCTGAAAAAAATTTTGTGGTACATACAAACAGATTACAAATAGGATATTGTAGGCATTTACACTTGGGCAATTCAAACTTTCACTTGATATACCCATTGTAACTTAATTTGCTATTTAATAAATTTTCACGATAGAAATTTATTTCATATATGTGTATTCTGTTTGGTCAAAACAATTTTCCGATTTACTTCTTCCGAAAGGATTTTCGCTAATTCTCACTTTCGGCAATAGCTGAATTCATTCTAAAATCCACTTGGATATTTTTGGTCAATACATTTCCACGAGTGACCTACTGGGCCACACTTGGCCTGTTCAATGTTTCACTTAATGTGTCCATTGTAACCAAAACTTATTTTGATTCGTCTTCAAATGAATTGAATATTGCGTTAGATAACATAGTTAACTAGTGTTTGATAAACTCTTCACGATAAAAAAAATCTAAAATCCGCAGCACTTGAATTGGTTTGATGGGGTCTGATGAGATCACGGATATTAGATGACAGGTTTGTGATTTTCGGCTGCAGGTCAGCATGTTTTACGTCCAAAATGCTTCTATGTTAACTTAGTAAATAATGCAGATGGCTAAACCCAGATGTCACGATATAAGAACATGAAAAATGCAATAAAATAGGCTCAACAATTGCACAAAGCTAATATTTGCTTCAGTTTTTTCGTTCATTCAGTAATATTCAGTTCCTTTGCATCAGTTCAGAGGATTTAATCTAAAATCGAAAGTCATTCAAATGGCTTCCTCTTTTAAAGTTTTATAAATTCCCATTTTTTTACTTCAGCATCATTCATTTAAATGACTTCCATGTAATGAACTTGCTAATGCTTATATTCCCTCCGACAAAATTTTATTCACCAAAGGGGTCTGTATAGACAATTTTAAGACCCTTTTTGTATTTAACAGATAAAATCAAACCATCTGTATTATTACATATCGGGTAAATGTTTATAGTGTTTTAGACATGTCTACATAGGTGTTCGACAATTAATAAATCTTCTACGTATAAATATACATGCTGTAAGGTTTCACACACAAAATACAAGCAAAAATACGAGTATCTGTAATTGAAATTTATCTTGAATAAATACCTATTTGTTTGCATATAATTTAAATCTGAGACTTCAGAAAGGAAGTCATCAAGAAACCACATTGGCGACCCATAGGGGATTTTGTAGAACATTTTTTTAAAGCGAGTGGACGGTAATTAAACTGTCTGATTGGCCTCTAGCCAGTGAAAAGACCATTGCTCTAATGAGGCAACACTTTTAAAAAAATATTTACTGACTTACATAAATCCATTTCTTTTGCGTCGTATTTGATTATTGCTATGAACATATATACAATCTTGTACGTTTTTAAGTTTGCCCGTATAGACTATACAAATGTCAAATTTGAAATTCAGATATTAGAGCTTTCCGAAATAAATCGAGATAAACAACTAAATTCATATGTCTGAACCATTATTTAACCTACCATAAGTTCTTCACACCAGTGTGATATTTCACTAGAATCTAAGTCTTTTCTGGACCCCCATGACACTTCTGAATATTCTACCGATCGTAACAATTCTATAGCTTGAATAGTCTCGATTCGACTTCTAATTTCCAACTCTTCCAGTCCTCTAACCATTCCTTTAGGAATCTTTCTAAGTGTAACAAGTATTGATATTCCAGTCATATTCACGTTCCACTGCCTTCTCAGTTCTCTGGCAAGGTCTTTGTACTTATCCCTTTTCTCGTTTTCATTTATTTTCACTGTGTTGCGCTGAGCCGGCAAGTTTTTCTTTTTTTTTTTTCTTTTTTTTTAATTATTACTCGGTCAAGTCTTTTGGCCGAGATCAAGTGATCTGTTTGTGTTTCAATATCCGAGAGAATTTATGCATCTCGGTCTTTAGGATAAATTCTGGTTTGTACATATAACATTTTGGTTCTTGGTTTAAATTTTAATCTCTTGCACATATCTCAGTAGACCCTCTTCCTTATCCAGTCGTATCATATCTTAGATTTTAAGCTAATTTGAAACATTCGCTGACTGTGATTAATAGATTCGTATTTCTTACTGCTTAATCTACACTTGCTATTTTGTTGCTCATTATCGATTTTGGCTTCAATATAATTGATCTTCATGGCGATTTGTGCTTTTAGTATAGAGAGTTTAGTCTTTCTCCTAAGGCTTTTCTTTCGAATCCATGTCTAGTCATCATTATAATGAGACACAAGTGTTTCACTCCAGTCCTTATTGTTTTTTTTTCTTTAGAATCTGAGTGACTGTAATCGTTTTCGACACATTACGAATAATTTTAGTGGTGCTCGTCTGGATGATCGAGGGTCTTGTTCTGATCTCCCGGTCATCAGGTCCCCTTTCGAGATTTTTAAAGATATTTCCAAGAGCTCTACCAACAAATGATATCATAGTCACCTATAAATCAGCTGGGGTTGTAGAATACGCCGACGTGACCCTAGTGGCTGAACAGTCTACGTCCTGGCAACCGACGAAGTCAAGTGACTTGCAAAGTTCTGTGACCCTTACTGGGCTAAACAGTTTGGTGGAACGGTCTGATCGATCGGCTTTTAATGTCTAGCCCTAGCACCTATATGAAAATCCCGACGATATTCTTCAAATTGATTTTGTGGGAAACAAGTACCCAAACTTATTTTATATTACACCTCCTCCTAGAAAGCAGTTGCTGAGGATAAAGAGCACTGAGAGTGCAATTCTTTAAACCATCTTATCTATGCAAATATATGATTAATATTGAATAGGTTTATTAGTGTTAACAATACATGAAACTATTTAATGTGTGCAAATATATTGATATCAAATAGGACTATTTGATGAATATTAGTCATGCTAAATGCGTTAAAGTGCTTAACTGTATGCAAAAGAAAGATAAATATTAAACAGAATGTTTCCTTTTGAGATTTTTCTCGATCGATATAATTTATCAATTGCTATCCATTCTGTGAAATTATCGCCTTTCGTGAGTATTTACAGTGTTGCTGAGCTTACGTTTTGGGGATAGATGTGATTTTTTAAAAACTACAATTCATAAATCTCACTGTGATAAGCCACCGTCCAATTTACTACTTCCTAACGAGTTATATTTACTGAATTCAGATGTTTCAACCTCTGGCCCTTCTCTGGGTTTTTTTAGTTGATGGTTGTGGTTGGACCATTCAAAGTTTGTGTTCTTTTATTTATTTCAATAGTTAACTCAAAAAGGTTTTGATTTATCCCCATTCGGTTAATTGGTTTTCTTCAAATTTTATCTATTGATTTTTTTTTTAGATATTTTTGTTTTGTTATATTACTCTTCGTTTCTTTAATATAAAAATCAGACCTTCCTGAGCCAGATTGTATCATGGAATATAGCTCTTATTCAAAACATGGTCACATGACTTGTTGCTGGTGTTGACAGATACAAGCTGGAAGAGAACGACCACTCGGTACTCTCGACACAAGTCAATGAGCTGACACGAGACTTGAACTTTTCAAAGGAGTCTACTCACCTGCTTGGTTCACGTCTCAGAGAAACATCTGCAGACACCAGGAACAACTTTCTACTGTTATTGAAACAGAGAGAATTAGGTTTTTAACGTCACAGCATAAATCATTGTTTTATTGCAACAATATGGCTGTACTGATGAAAAAAGTGCTTATATTATGATTCTACAGAATTCTCAAATCAGTTCTACATAATGGAAATAGTTTTTCATCTATTCCCATTGGGAGTTCAATACAAATGAAAGAAACTCACAACAACGTGGGTCATTTGTTTTCTGTTAAATATCCGGAGCACAAATGTTTTATCCACGGAGATCTTAAGGTTGTTGTACTGGTTCTAGGGCTTCAAGGTGGGTACACAAATTATCCTGAGACAGCCGGGTTCACAACCAACATTTAGACATGATAGGCCGTTAGGACAAGTTAAAAACATTGAGTCTCACCCACTCGTTTAATCGAACAAAATACTGCTTCCACCCTTACATAAAAAAATGAGTATGAATTTTGGATTAGCGTAAAATCTGCCTTAAAATCAGCTGTTATATTGTCGACCTTAAAATATTGCATGCCAGTGTTATCAGTAATAGATAAGAATACATATCAAATTAAAGAGACGGTTATTAAATATTGATTTATTACACATATATATTTAGTTTGTTGCGTATCAGTTTCTCAAAATCTGACCAATCTTCTAAGCATAAAATAAATTTGGATGGTTAGTATATGCCTTTTAAATGAATCAGTTGGGAGAATCACCTTAGCTGTGATGTCAGCCTGGTGTCCAAGATCTTTTGACCAATTTATGAAGGTTTCAGAACTTCTGACATGGGGAAACTAGCATTTATTTCTTTGACTATGTTCCTCTAGCACAATTTGATTTCGAGTAGTTTCCGAGTCCTTTTTTTAATTTTTAAGTTTTTATTCACTATCAGCTTCGGATATTACTTGTAGATTTGATGTTCTCCTAGGGTGTTACTGCTCTCTTGATAAAGTAGTTCTTTTTTTCCCTTGTTCATTACATGTATTGCTCATTTCTCATTTTTCAAATCAATATTCAAAAGCTGGAATCTGAAGAACAGGTTCCTTTGTTTGCATTCACGTTCCATTCTGGAATCATGGCAATGGTAAACGATTATCTCATTTCCTCCATTCTTCCTACCTCTCTCCGCATGTGAAGGCGAGAGAGACTTTGATTGTGTCTCTGGGTACCTTCGTTTCAAGAGACACATGCGTCCAAGTTAGTATCGATTTCAATGTGATCCCACGAAGAGGCTTTGCAAAGCTGTCTGTTAGCAGTATTTCGATATCATACTATCTGCTCTCGCTGCTGCCATTACCGGTAACCAGACACTTATTCTTCAGACCATCGACAACGTTATTTAAAGTCTCCACGTGAACATCGGAAATGAATTGATTTGAGTTTGCTTGAAATACGATGCATTACGCGGAAACTTGACAGGTTGGCTTAGATTGTATAGTGATTGACGAATATATATATATATATATATATATATATATATACTCGTGGTGTAATGGTTAAAGCGCTGGCCTGCGCAATCGTACATAGCGAATTCAAACTCCTGTTCCGCTATTACGTTCGCATTTGGACAAATACACACGAGAAAGGTATAAACCCTCTAATCCCCACTACTATGGGTTAAATAGGACGCCTACTGTCCTTCTAAAACTGACGGATTTGGCATTAGATAATCTTGATATGCAACTAAATAAAAAAGAAACAATATATATGTGAAGAAAATCTGTGTGACGTAAATAAGTTCAACAGTCTCTTTGATATTTCTATGAAAATACGACTGACTTTGCCGCTTTTATACAGTTTTTGAAAAAGGAAGATAATTCCCTCTTGTCCCTACATCGTTGCTCTCCCAAATTTAGGCAAGGCCCTCCGAAGGGCACGTAATGAAACGCAGAAATTGTTAGGAAAGGGCTTGCGGAATTCGTGATGGCATGTTGACGAGTAAGTGCCACTCGTGCACTAATCAACTTCTGCGTGGTTGTTATTACAGGCAGTTTTTAGGGAAGTGAAATGCATAAATGTTATATCAGTGGCAGAACTTGAGGATTCGGGCTGTGCACTTAGTATGTAAATAGACGCGATTTGAAATTCCAAATTCAAGACATATTTCCACGTATAATCCGGCAGGATCCATAAATTGGTATTAGCAATCAGGAAGGAACCTTATTACTTTGGCCATTTATTTTTATTATTTATTACGTTACACCAGCCGTTCAGCTATTTTTCTTTTTCTAACAACTTCTGCATCCCCCCTATTAAAATGGTTAAATTTATGAGAATGATATATTGTTCATCCGAACTTTGCGTTGAAGAAGGCTTACGTCACAAAGCTGTGCAGCAGTTATCCATTCAACGTGGCCTATAGAGAATAGTTTGAGATTGAAGTCACGAAGATGAGGCTGAATTAGTTGTGCAGTGCATAGAACCAATATTTTGATAGGAGGGTTGCTTCATTGCTTGGTGGCGTTTAGCACTTTGTCATTGTCTAATGAACAGAGAGGATCCATGTAGCCATTTACAAACAATTTGTGGTACTTCTTTTCCCTCTATGTCTACAATAAATAAGAAATAAAAACCACCCTTGATTATAGCCAAGAAAGGGTTCAAAAGTGGTCGGGACATGTTCGGTAAATTCATCTACCAACTCTAAATTAAAACCAAAGCACTTGTCAGAAAACTTGAAAGAATGCTAATAAAATTACATAGACAAACTGTCTTTATTTAATCAATCATGATGAGGTGAAGGATTGCGACTGAACTAGACACGCAAACACACACACACACACACACACATATATATCCTGATGGTTTTTATCGAAATGAATTCACACGTTTCATTTACAGTTCACCATGTAAATGAAGATACATGCATAAATACATGTTTTCCTGTATAATATTGCCAAGAAATGTTTGAATTGTTTCTCCTAAAATATATTGATATACAAAACAATGTATCCGTCTATATAGTGGACATGTATATTAATACGATTGTGTTATGAATGTATTTGCATACCTATTTTTTAAAAATTTTATTTGCTTACAAGTAGAAAATATAATCGATAAGAAGATATAGTGAATGACTTACGTGATAAATTTAAAGTTTGAAATGAGATTTGAAAAAAATAATAAAAGGCAGATTAGAAGAAAGTGATGACGGGAAAAGGGATTAAAGGAAAGATATAAACAGATGATGGTTTGGAAGAAAGGATAAAGGCAGGAAAATAATGGCAGAAAGGGATGGGTGAATGTTATAAAATGACGAGTCGATTAGACGGAAACGAAATAAAGGCAAAAAATAAATATAAAAATAGAATTGACAAAGATAGAATTGAGTTAAAAAGGTACCTTTCTTAGTAAAAAAAAAAAGTTAAAAAAAAGTGACTAAAGGAAAAAATAAGACGTATTCGAACTGAGTACATGTTCAATGCATATAAACGTTCAAATACATGATTCAATGAATTAACCCGTGGATGGAAAAAAGATAGAATACTAGGATATCTGAAACTGATGCTATATTCCTAAGTAAAACAAATATCCAAGCCCGTAAAAATCTTCATTTTTTTAAAAACTTATGTTTATTTACTAATCTTAGCTTTAGTTTGCTCAACGAACTCGTAAAATAATCGAATCGGAATTGTAATAGGAAAACAATCCTCTTAAATTTGGATATGAAAATTATTTTCTCAGACATAAATAAGCGAATTATATTGGAAATATATTGAAAATATGGAACATTAAGAATATACAGGAAAAGTAGTAAAAAGAAAAAAAAAATGGAATGAAAAAATATACTGATAGAAAGGAAAGTAAGACAAATGCAGTTGCATCAAAACAAACCAGCTAAAAATAGCACATATAACAGAAAATAATAGGATGTACTGATAATCTGTTATGAATAAGGAAATACATACTTTTTTATGAAAAAGGAGGAAATAGTAATTTTTTATGAATGAGCTGACACATTTTTATACTACAGCAGTGATGATAATGCGAATAGGAACCCTAACAGAAAACACATAAGAATAGAACAAATAAAACTACAATGAGAAGATAACAAAACGAACACTTGAAAATTTTGCAAAGTTAATGAAAATTCCACGAAGTTAGCCAAAAATTAGCCAACGATCGATAAATAATTGATAAAATCTAATAGAAATTTCAAAACAATGACGCAATATATTGGCTTCAAATTTTTCTTTATAATAAAAATAAAACACTAATAAAATTACAAAGTCACTTAGTTGTTATTAAAGTATTTTGTTTGTGATAAATCGTTTAAGTTGACAATAGGGGCATACATGTTCCATATTGAACAGATAACCATATCTTAATCAATTGCTAATAATTTGGGCATCAATACATAGAATAGGGACAACGTTAATTTCACTAAAAAATAGCGTTCCTACAATAAGCAATCAGTTGAAAAACTTTTCTTTATCTTTGTTATATTCACAACTTTTTTGGTCGATGTGTCATTTGGCCTTTAAGTATTTCTTGTTGACCTCGGGGGCCTACGCTGAACTCTTAATTCAATCCCTGGGGGTAGATTATTCTTACTTCGTTAACCGTAAACAGGTACAAGTGTTAAGCTATAGTAACCATTCCTTTTGATTTTTACCGGCAGTCGGAATTGTAAATGCAAACTTCCGGTAATTTTACCAAGAAGTTTTAAATCAAACGCCTATATCCGTTACACCATGTGCCTTACTGGACATTGTCCCGTCGATCGGGGCTGTAGAATACGCCGACTGTACCTCTGCAGAGGTTTTAGACCGCCCCCAATAAGTGTCCTGGATATGACACTAAACAATCTGATGGTGAGGTTCCAGTGATGCTGGGGTTTGGGGAATGCGAAGCACCCCTTCATTGTATGGGTCAAATAGAATTAACGGCATACTTATGCTAAACTGAATTGTTTAACTAACCTGAATAGCTTGAAATGTTTTTGACGATTAAACCGTACATACATTTAAATTGCGTGTTTAGACTAAACTGAATTATTTGAAATGGAAGTTTTTTTTAACATTGAACCTGTACTTACGCTAAACTGATTTGTTTGATATAGAACTGTTTTGACATTTAACTGTGTGTAAACAAAATCTGTACTTATACTAACGTGAATTAGCTCTGCTTGACTAATCTGAATAGCTTGAAATAGAACTGTTTTCATTAAAACTGACAGGTGTTAAGTAACCTACAAAGGTTAATATGCCACAAAACCCAAATAACCAACCAACCAACCCTGCCGGACAATTCAGTGACTGATAAACCTAATTTCTGTCTATCAACATATGAATCACCTCTTAATATTATGTTCAGCTTTTACCTATTAAGTTTTGTAGGCTCCTGAGTTCGAGAAACACTTAAGGCCGAAGGATGAATCGTCGGAAACATAAAAATAACGATTGAAGACAATTATCAAAATAGACTAAATGTTAAAAATTCAACAAATCGTACAGAAAACGAATTCTCTCTCTTTCTCTCTCTCTCTCTCTCTCTCTCTCTCTTTCTCTCTCTCTCTCTCTTTCTCTTTCTCTCTCTCTTTCTCTCTCTCTCTCTCTTTCTCTTTCTCGTGTGTATGCAGGCATATATGCATTTTATTAAATATATCTAAAAAGTTTATTAGTAATTTTTTTTGTATTTTATCAACAAACCCATTCCGTTCTATTTAACCAAAGCTGGTAGGGTACGATACTGGTACATTTCCTGACCATCAATGTATTCTTTTATTCACTGTATTTCTTTTGGAAAAGCCATTGGTCGATAATTTCTCTCACAAGTTAAAATAGTTAACGTTTCTCTTAACACCATGAGCATGGACAAAATTTGAACTCAAATTAAAACTGGCTTAGGCTGAAATATACAACTTCAACTCATCTGCTCTCGAACCTGCAGCATCAATATTGATATAGTAAAACAAATCTATAACACGGAGTAATTTTCCTCTTTTCTTTTTTCTTTTTTTTTTCCAGTATTTCTCTATGATATTGTTTTTAAGATACATTTCTGTTTCTGACTACGCATAGTTCTATGGCTTTTTTTGGTCTACGATCGCCCATTCTGCTTTATTTTCAACCTGGTTATCTTAATTCTTAAGCAATTATTTTATATATTTTTCCGTCTGCCTTTTCGTCATTGTTATATCTCCTTTCCCGACTCTTCCTCCTTCGTTGCTCTCTCTTTTGTCTATCTTCAATTTGTCTTGCTTTCTTTCAGTATTTCTTAATCCTTTTCGTCCATTTAAACTTACTTCTTAAACACCTTTTTACTCAAATGCTGTTCATGATTTACTTAAGACGGCAACAAAGCAAACTATAATCACTGTACTAAAATATCTCTCTTCTGCCTCATTGTTCAGCTTATGACACGACGTGACCCGTGAAATGTATAATATACTGGATTTATCTTCTATTCTATATCTTACTAAACTTTCAGGCTCTGATATGAACTACAGAAGTTATTAAATATTACACATACAATCTGCGTTCTAATAGAAGACCTTAGGACGCATAATATTTTCTCTATTCTGATATCTATTTATAAGTGACTTCATTTAAAAAGAAATTTAAGTTCTGTATAGCACCAACTAAACACTTTAATATTTGGAATAATGCTTTTGAATTACATATATCATCCTCACAAAGACAATGATTTTTCCCTAATTATTTAACTTGTTGCCAGTTATTCACATGTTTTAACTGGAGTCTGAATAACAATCATGTATCCAGTATACTTCTAAGTATTCTCTTGATTTAAATAGTGGATGATTTCAGTTCTTGCTCTCATTTAAGTTAAGTCAAATTAGCAACAAATAGAAATAAATGAATAAATCCCTGCACATGTAGAAACTGAGAAACCTTTTGTAAAAGAATCTGATAATGTACAGCGAGTCAGCAAATAGATATTTCTCCACAGAAACATGGCAGTAACAGATAAAGAAAAAGTGCCTGTGTGCGTACGTGACAATAAAATTCCATTGTACTCGAGAAAGAAAAGGTGTAACTGAAAAATATACAAATGTATACAAAAATGAAAGAGACCATACATTAAACTGTTGACTCAAATGTCAACATTTTCATGACAGACATCATTGGTGCTTTGAAGAAATATGTCACTTGGAGAGTACAGATTTTCATAAGGTCTGTATATTGACTGTTTTGTTGCTGGAAAAAAATAACAATTGTGGTAACAGAAAAATATTTATCTTGCTGAAAATTCGCTCTATCCAATGGCGTTAATGTGTTCACTGTATCTGCGGCAAATTTGCGTGAACTATATTTGAAACATTCCTTTTTTTATGTCGATTCTCATGAAATAGAAGTTGGCATTTTTTTTTTTTTTTCAATTAAAATATAGCTTTCTGTAGCTTGGTGTAATGGTTAAAACGATGGTCTGCGGGATCGTAGTAACCTAGTTTGAACTCCAGTTGCGCTATTACGTTTAATTTCAGACAAATACCTTTGAGGAAAAGTATGAACCCCCTTATCCTCCCAGCTATCGGTTAAATAGTACCACTATTGTTATTCTAGAAGGATGGATCTGGCATTAAATAACCTACAAAGGTTGATATGCCATTAAACAAAGGAAGCAAACAAGTGATTATCTCTTAGTCTCGATGTAGATTTGTGAATTTCTTTTGGTCTCTCTGAATATGTGTGAATGGCTTTCTCTTCTCCGCGAAGCGTTATGAGTTATCTCTCTCTCTCTTATATATATATATATATATATATATATATATATATATATATATATATAGGGAAATTTTTGAGCGAACTAAGCAGGAATATGAGGAGGCTCTAAAAAATGACGGTTATAGGGTAAATTTAGAATATAAGGATAGGGATAGAATTGGAGCAAAAAGTAGGAGAAATAGACCTAGAAAAATCTTATGGTTTAATCCCCCTTACAACATGGAAGTAGTTAATAATTTGGGAAAAGAGTTCTTCAAGATATTAAAAAGAAACTTTCCTAGTGGGAGCCAATTATATAAGATATTTAATAAGAATTGTATTAAATTAAGTTACAGTTGCATGCCAAACATTAATGGAATAATAAATAGGAGTAATATAGCCAAATTAGGTACAAAGAAGCATAAGGTGATTGACAAATGCAACTGTAGGGATAAGGTTACATGTCCCCTCGAGGGAAAGTGTAAGCAGGAGTGTGTAGTGTATAAGGCAGAGGTATATACGGATTCGAATAATAAGAGAGATAAAAAGATATATTTTGGGTCAACCCAAGGGGATTTTAAAACTAGGTACTATAACCATAGAACAAGTTTTTCGCACAAAAGATATAGATATAGTACTGCTTTATCTAGTTATGTGTGGGAGATTAAGGAAAAAATGGGAGTAGATCCGATAATGAAATGGGAAATAATAAAGAAATGCCGCAAATATAGGGCAGGGAATAGAACTTGTAATCTTTGTATGGAGGAAAAATTGATAATAGCAGATTGTAAAAGTAAGAATATGCTAAACAAAAGAACGGAGGTATTGAATAGTTGTAAACACAAAAGAGCGTGGTTACTATATAATTAGGATAGGTTGTAGGGTGGGTTTTTTTTTTTTTTTTTTTTTTATTATATGCAAATTTTAGGATAGGTGGAGGTTTTTGGTGAATATAACAAAAGCAATTTCTCCTTAGAAGCGTTTAGGCGAGGCTTCCTGACGATCCGTTAAGGTGAAACTTTAGTAGAAGACTTTCGACTAGCGATTTAAATTAATTTTATAATTGGCTCCATTGTTTAATGTTGAGCACTTTAGTAATTATAGCATTGCAGTATTCGCGGAGGGTTTTTTGGTTTTCTTTTGGCCACTGACTTTGTACACCTTGATTTTTTTCAAGGACTAGGACGAGGTGGTCTTTTCTTTCTTTTTCACCCCAAAAAACTTTTTTCTTTTTCCTCTGGACCGTGATTCGAGATATTTTTTTCTCTTGTTCCTGGCCAGGGGTTTTTTGTTTTTTTCTGGTACCGTGAATACTGGTAGATAATTGATTAGTAAATATATATATATATATATATATATATATATATATAAGTCTGTTTCTAAAAAGTTTGTGAATCTTTCTTTGCTGGTTTTCGGTTCTCTCTCTCTCTCTCTCTCTCTATATATATATATATATATATATATATATATATATATATATATATATATATATATATTAATGTAAGCACGTTTTTAATATTTTATTCCACGTTTTGTATATCGTCTGGATGTTTTATTGGCACTTTGACATTTATAAAATTAAATAAAAACACTCGTTAGTTCAACCGATGAGGAACACAAAGAAAGCACCATTAAACCATAAAAGAATATTTACACTTTGTAAATCGTACTCCCCTACACATTAAGAATAAATATCTCTAGCACACCCAAGTTATCGTCTCTTTTATTGAAATTGTCGAAATCTCAGTTAATTGCTAGACAGTCTGATTCACTCTTGCTGTACTTGTTATGCTCTAGTATAAAATGAGTTTTTATTTTAGAGCCTAGTTTAATATGATTTAGAAATGCGACTCACGAAGCAAATTTCAATAGAGTTAACCAGATTTATACAGCAAAATGTATAACTGTCTCAGTACCAGATGACACTAAGCTTAAAAAGTAAAATATCACACAGGAATATTTTGTCTTAGTTTGATCCTGGAGATTATTTCAATACATCTTTAGATTATTCTCTCTGTCGATATCAATAATTTGACTATTTTTCGTCATTTTAACAATTCTAGTACTTCTTTCGAATCATCATTTTCACGATAGCGAAGAACTGATGGTATGCTTGTACTCGATGTACTGTAATTATTATTTTTTTTTTTTGTCGTTGATGTGACAATCTTTAGGATTTACTTGTCTTGTCAGCGGCGATTAGAATATGTTACGTACCTGCAGAAAGGGTAAATAGTTGGTTCTGGCTATGACACTAAACTTTGTTGAAATCTGGGGAGTATGGATTACCTCTTCATTGCCATTATTCCCAAGTACACTGACTCCGAATGGTAATAACTCTGAAATTTGTTTAATTCTTATTTATTTTCGACACTAGACTGCATCTGATATTGAGTCCTAGAGTTTGGGGAATGTGGAGTACCACTTCAGTGCCATTAGTCCCATGTCCACTATGACCCAGATTGGTTGTACATATTAGTTTTCTTTATGGGTCAAATAGAACTGTTTAACCATTTCGTTGAGTACAAACAAATGACTAATATTAAATTGAATTGTTAGTCTTCAGTGGTTTAAATTATTGCTGTGTACAAACGAATGAGCAATATTGAATAAATTCATTGGTGTCAGATAGCAACAAATGAAACGTGTAGCAATAAAACTATTAGTGTTAGATCGGAATACTTAAAACTATTTAACTTCTTGGAAACAAATGATCTGTAGCTTGTTGGAAATGATATCAACAAACTTTTAATTTAGAAATTATTGTGTGTGTTAGACCTGAATTTGGTATTAAATAAACGACAATCTTTTTTCTATATAACTGTGAGGAAAACACCGACACAAAAGATGCAAATATGAATGTACAACAAATACTATTCTTTAACCTCTAAGCATAGAACAGCTGCAAAGGTGCCAAATGCCGTAAAAACAAATAATTTGATATAAGAATATATCAATCTTATAAAAAATCTGCGTTTATCTTTTACATATTAATGTTTTCAAAATAATAGTTTGCTGCATGGAAGTCTACGTATAAATCAGTATTCAAAAAAAAAATTGGGCAAATTCCAATGGAGTTTTTATAATCTACAAGCTTTTCTTTGGCTACATACTTTCCCGAACCAAAGCCGATGTAAACAAATAAAGCCAGTTTGAAAACTAGACTAAGGCGATAATCAGGAGATTATGCTTTAATCCCATGGGCCCCTAACACTACGGATTAGCAGATGAAATAAAGGATTAAGTCCTATTAGGGGTCATATTAAGGGACCCCGTTTTCACGCAAATCCATGAGCAAATCTGATCCTTTTGATATTAGAAGATTAGAATATCTCTGGGTATAGATACTTTGACAATGTGTCATTGTAATTCATGGTTAGTTTAGTCACGTTAGATCTATGAGGTTAAGACGGGCTTTTCACATTCAATAACCGTTCAAGTACATGTATTTTATAGAAAGGAATATTTAAGAAATAAGGATCTTTGAATCTTAAAACCCTTGGTGAATGGTTAATTTATAAGCTCTGGTAGACAAGAACATTAGCAAATTTATGCAGCATGCGTCTTTTTGAAAATACTTTAAATTGTGGTGATATGCAACATTTCAAAGTGCCTTGTAAAAGAAGATGTTATTAAAATGGATATATTTTTCAATTTGCAAATGTTACTAATTGATAATATTCTGTTTGCTTCGCCTCTTAAATTCTTAATTATAGCGAGTACTATTTTAACAAGAAAGTTATGCTAGATATGATCTTAATAATGTTTAAGATATTGGTATTCTGTGCTTTCTTATATAGTTTGGTGTTTTAGGAAAAGGTTATGATACCGATCATTGTTCATAAAGATGTAGCATGCTTTCTTCAGAGTTTCACTAAGTCTTGCATGGCTAAATTTTCTTGAATTTGTATAGTTTCTAATCACTATACTGCTCCGCAGAAGACTAGAATATTTTCTTAAGAAGGATTTTACTTACATCCCACTCCCATTCTTATTATAAACAATTATTTCAATTAAATATATAAATCATTTCGTCTATGGTAGATTACATCCTCAGGGAGTGATCTGTATTTGGGGGTCTTATACAAGTTTGAGCCAATTTTTTTAAAAAGCGTATGAAATAAAAAGGATGAACAGATTTTTTTCTGGTAAACATTTAGTAGTTATACATAAAATATTTTGCGTCAAGAATTGTCAGTGATTTATTAAATAATCTGTTACGCTGTGGTATATGAGAGTTGAATTAACCCCCAAAATAAACTTCCTTTGTAGTTTTTTTTGTCACTTGGTCGTTGTGATAGAAAAAAATCCCACCAGCAAACTCATTTCCACACCAAATTTTAACAGTCCACCTATAGTAAATCGGGGTTTGTGAGGAGGCGAAACCTTAAAGTCAATAACTTCTGTTTTGTTTGTCCAGTTTCAGTCAATTTGATATGGTGTTGAATTTAGATCATTCTATCCCGCAGTTTTTACAAATCACGTAAATGATTTACTTAAAGGTGGAAAACATCAGAACATTGCGAAAATCCTTATTTCAAGAGCCAAACTTTAATAAAAAAAATTACACCCCCACTAAACTACATTCGATCGGTTTGTTTTGGTATCCTTGGAACATGTTAACCAATTAAATTTTATTAGTAGCTAATATTTGTATTTGTATTTTACCAAATTCCTCAGTTCATAACACGAGGCGTTGCAAAATAAAAATTGCAGTTTGGAAAGAACTTCAAACCAAAAGCTTCTTTGTCTTGACCAATTTTTATATACTTAGAATACTTTTTAGGATTATGAAAATATTGTAAGATTTACAAATGAAATAAATTAGGTATCGGATACTGCTGCCCAGAGCAATGTAAAACAGTGATCAATACAACACAACTTTAAATACCGTAAGTTCAAAAAATTAAGACTTTATTAGGATTATTTAGCTAAAGATATACATCATAATTTAAGGATATTCTTCAATTATTTTATGTGTATTTCATAAGAAGATTGGCAATTTATACTGTCAATAATTAATGCTGATATGAAAACCGATAGAAAAATACAGAAATAACCCAATCTTTTTCAAGAATTTTAGAAATGTTTGAAACGCATTTAGCAATATCAAGTATGGGCATATATATATGTATGTATGTATGTATGTATGTATGTATATATGGAGCGTAAAAAATATTTGACCTTTTAAGAAAGAAAACCAATGTGACATTTTAACGTGATCGTCAGTGAACCATTATATAGCGATTACCTAGCTGTCTTCTAAAAAAAAAAGACGCATCATGTTGCCTTGTGATGCAAAAACATGTGCTCGAATGAATTCCAGTTTGGCAAAATGACTTAACTAAATACTTTCTATTGTTGCGATCACCCAATCAATAGTATTCTTTGAATCGTACGCAAAGTCAATACATAAGTCTATAATTTGAAGAGCATGGATAAAGAAAATAAGTTCATAAATTTTCCTTATCATCGGAGAATTACATTACAAAGTTGTGGAAATTTGCTCACTCATCCGATACATAATAATTAAAATTTCGTTTTATACCTAAAGCTGAAACGTACTCTAAAATGTTTATTTCAGAGGGGATGGAAACATACAAGGCCTTAATACTATCTCGCTTTTTTAACACTACTTAAAATACTTAAACGGTATACTCTGCTGAAGTGTAAGTCTCATTTTAAGCGGGCGTCCTCGTTACGATCCTTATCTTCATCAAGTGGTAAAACTTCATTCCTGGACATGAGTAGAGTGTCATAACTTCCTGGTTCTCTTTCTGGGTCAAAGGGATTTAACATTGTAGTTTGTATTCTAGGTATTGCATAACTTCGTGCAATATATTTAAACTATTCCATATATGAAGATATATACAATGTATGGGAAAGTGCATACATTGTATGCACTTCCCCATACTCTAGGCGTAAAATAAACTCATAGGGTTTAAATGCCGTTAAATTCCATCCATCAACCATCTCAAAGAAGATTTTTCAAACATTTTCTATGGAAGAATCGCTCTGAAGTTATATAAGAATATAACTCGGTAAGTTGTAGACAGTGAAATCTGTTTTTAAAAACTTCAAATTTAACAAATTTATTAAAAAAAAAAAAATGATGTTATACATATCCCCACACACAGGAGACTCAGGTTTCTTGAAATGTATATGTGCGTGTTGCAGTTAGGGTACTGAAAGGTTTCTATGCCGACAGATGCGAATGATGAATAAATATACATGTATTTAGGAATGGGGAAATAGTACGAGTTTTTGGATACATCGTGAAGTTTTATGTTGCAGCAGACTCTTTTGGATTCATCCGCCTTACTTTATATTCACTATGCTGCATTATATGGTTTCCAATGGTATATGCTTTTGTGGCTTGTACAATAACTCTCAGAATCTGTAATTTAGTTACTAGCCGGGACAACATAGCATCGACTGTTTTGTCTCGGAATTATTCCTCTTTTGTTCTATACTTGTTTTAATGGGGAGTGTTTCCATCTCATAAACTATTTTTTTCACTCCCAGCAAATTTTGGATTCTCAACACCTATTGATTTAAATTTAAGTAATAATTTTTTTCTTGTTGGTCGGTTGAGAATACAGGTATATAGAGATTCAAATTTTGCCCCTCTACGTGGTAGAAAACGTCCAGACTTTATTTTTAAACGAATTTCCTAACCTTATTTGGGATTCATAAGATTTAATGTTTTCACTTTAAAAGTTATGTTTTAACTTAGTAAAAGTCTATCGACACCAATTGATTTTTATTAGGCTTTGTGGATCATTTTATTTCATTATTTTAACAATTAATCTTCAAGATAGTCCTTACACTCCCATACGGACAGCCCTTTTTTATTTTTGCTATGCTTTCGCATTTATTACTATATTGTTAATCTTATCCATGACAAAAATTCTGTAATCCCTTTTGAGCAATGAATTATGTGCAAAATATAAGTTTTCTATAAACGTTTTCACTAAATCCATGAATGTTTTTAAAATCTCAAATTCAAAATACTTCACAAATACTAAAGATTTACCGTACAACATTAAAGAATTCATTGCTAGTGGTTAGGTCATGCTTCTCATATGTATGCGTGTGAGGATTAACTTGAAAATAATGGTTATTTCTAAGGGTTAAAATAAGAAACGCAGATATAAATCATTTAACCAGTGATTGAATTCTTCTAAAACCTGCTATTCCCTTAAGGTAAATTGAGACCGTTTTAGTCTAACGGAGGTAATATTCTCTAATAGATCATTGCAAGCGGTACATTCTGTCAAAGACGGTAGGCTTACATATGTACCACGGCACTTATCATTCATTACGTAGGGACGAACGAACAAACTCAAGTATGAATGTTTGTTCAAAATAATCGATGGCAACATAGAAAACTAGTGGCAATTGGCTTTTCCCTCTCACACATACACCTTCCTGCTTATATTGTCGTATCGATCTTTTCCAATCGGTCAGGACTGCCGGGCTTTAAACGGATGTGTTAAAATGGCAGCGCACACAAATGAACGACGAAACCCAAAGGCGATTTTAAAGCGAACAATTAATGAACCGACTCCATTCAGTCTTTAAATGTAGGTTCATCTGTGATGTCGACATAGAAATGATATGTGTTTGTATACTTATATATAAGTGTGTGTGTAGAAAAAAATCTTATATGTGAGGGAGAGTGAATCTTGCGTGTATTTGTGTATAATATTGTATGTGTATTATATATATCTCCATAGACATTTTCATTGAAATACAACTCTTCAATGTGGTTAAACACGCGAAATGCTTTAAACTGAGACCGAAACCTGCCTAACTTTACGTCAGCCCGATGACATACCCATAAGACAGAATGCGAATCAACGTCAGGTCTGAAATTTAGCTTGTATATATAATTGTGTGTGTGTGTGTATGTATACAATCAGATATTTTATGGATGTCTATACTATTTATACATTATGAATGTGTTTTAATAAATTATGTGATAAATGGTGTACATATATTCCACGCGCGTGCGTGCGTGTGTGTATATATATATATATATATATATATATATATATATATATATATATATATATATATATATATATATTCTCTTACGTAGATGTTTTAATGGTTATGATATAAAGTATTCTTTAAAAAAAAAAATAAATCAAGTTGAAGCCCAGAGGACAACATTTCGTGTATTACATTTCGTTGGCAACACATCCGGTTGTAATTGCTATGAAAGGGTACTTCTCAAGAAATCAACGACATATATATATATATATATATATACCCACAAACATTGTGTGGGTATGTATAGCAAGAAAGAGTGAAAATGTATATTTTTTAAACTATGCAGACGAAAATTCGTTGGCAAAAATAGAGATAATATCTAATCGCCTGACTCAAAGCTTTTCTAAAATTATTTGATCTTTGTAATACATATTAAAGTAAGAGCATTTGTTAAAGAGGTTCCAACTTCAATAAGATATTTAGAGATCTAATGTACTGTATTCATTGTCCAGTTGTTCGAAATTTCCCCCATCTTGTTTTTTTTTTTTTTTTTCTTATTTAGATCCCAACAATTTGCTAACCATGTCATTGATTCTATATGCATTTCATAAAAAAATGCCTTAATCCCATTTGACAATATGCAATATCATCCAGAAAAAAATTTCTTCACCAAACAAATGGACTGAGAAAATTATTTCGGATTTTGATGTGCCATGTACATTGATTCTTGGAGTAATGATTGTCATCGGGACCTTTTTAAATGATATACAACCCCATAACGTGAATTACTCGGAATTTAATTTTTTTGGGGCAGTCATCTTGAAAGGTTTCATTTCAACGGTAATATACATCTTGGCCAAGACGGGTTTTTTTTTGGTTTGTCTTCCTTGTTTAATGCCATATCAACGTTTGTGGGTTATATAATGCAAACTACTCTTGCATAACAAGAGAACATGTAATCAATAGTTGGCTGAATCCGGAGGTTTCAAACCTTTTCTCAAACGTATTAATCCGTAGATGAACGTCATAGCGTGGCGTAATTTCGAACTTGCTTACATAGTTTGAAATCCAGCACATTATCTATTATACCACGGTAATTCTATTGCATATTTTTATTAATCTATCACTGATTATCTCTTCATGATAAGTAGTTGTTTTTTGTAATTCTTTAAAATTTATGTTTTTTAGGTATCAAGTCAACAAAGTGCCAGCTGCAAATACGTACATTTTATCTCTTTACAGACTTTGGAGTAAGACATGTAAGATAACTAAGACTTATCCAGGAGGATCATTTAATTGATTTAAAAAGAATAAAAGTTGAGATTTTTCACCAATAATTGAGGTGCTTCTATAAAAGAAAATGACGACGTAACGGTAATTTGTCTCATTCCACGGTAGATTTGCTTATTAGATGCAGGTTTTCCCCACATAAAACTATCTCTGGGTCTCATTCAGTCAATTAGGGGGAATTGGTGAAATACCATTCTTTTTTCTCAATCAGATCACTATAGATGTTAAACTTTATAGTTTAAACCCTTTGAGTTTGTATGTATATTTGCGTTTATACACACTTGTTTGAAAATATATATATATATATATATATATATATAGTATTCAAACATATATATTGTGCGTGTGTTTATATGTATATTTTATGAGTGTAATAGTTGTCAGGTTGTGTTTTACAGCGTATCGACACTAAAGGATTTAATGCCTAATCTTATCAATACATATATATTCAATGATTTGCAATTGATTAGTTTTTAGGTAAAAATTTACACACGTACCAGGACTGATTCGTTTGTACACAAATGGTTTCAAGTATTGCTGTCTTATACTAACCGTTCTATTTACGCCAAGTAAATCGTTTCCAGTAAAGTAAATTATTAGATAATATTATTTGACCTATAATTAGGACTCTCTAATGTAAAACCAACCCGGTTCAGAATGGATCTTGGAGTAATGGCATGGGAGAGATACCCCACATTCCCTAAAGCTGCAGGGATAGACGTTCAACATAAGATCGTTTAGTGTCATATACCAGTTGATAGTGAGGTTTTAATCTTACGAAATGCAGTCGGCTTATTCTACACCCACTGCCCCCTAAGTTTAAATAAAATAGTATACATATATATATATATATTCCTGTCGGCTTGGACTTGTTAGCGCTCCCTCTACGGGTTAAATAAAACTAGCGGCCGAGGTATAGCACACAAACCATCTGATTGTGTGCCTCGTGTCCTACAGCATGAGGAAATTTGAATACAACTTCAGGGATATTTTTCCAGGTTCACTCAGGTCAAGAATGGCAGAACCTGATAAGTTTCCATCTATTGGTCAATTTCCAATCATTAACCACTTATATGTAAGAAAACAAATGACTGATATTAAATTGAATCATTTGTATTAGAGAGGAATACTTGAAATCATTTACGTGCAAACAAATGAGCAATGACTTTTTAAAATTGTCATGTTTAGAAATAATGTTATATATGTGCAAGCATGATTTCGTGTTTGATAATCTACTAGTGCTGATATGGCAAAACCGAACCAATCAATTTGAATATAAATTATATATTATAGAAGACATAATTTTGACGATTCGCTTAATCTAATAGAAGGTAATCTCTTAGCTTAACGTTAACAGCAGCATGATATTTAATACTTTTATATAGTTGCCAATATAAACACAATGGTATCGCAACTGTTTAATACGTAGACTTCTATTGTTTTTATACTCGACATTAAATTCAAATTTATTCAGTTGAAGGCTTTATTTCATTTACTGTAATTATACGAATTGAAAATTAATATGAGCAAGTGTCGACTGCAGTGAGTTTTGTTGATTGAATTTCAGAACATTAAATTAACATTTATCTTGTTAACGATTTATTAAATACTCTTAAATAGTATCATTAATGAGGAAATGAATTGCATACTCAATTTAGTAATCGAATCAAGATTAAATTTCATGTTGATATGAAACTGTATATGAAACCTGTGACATCAAGGGTAAGAAAAATTCAACTGATAGCGAAGTGAAAACATACTGTCGAAAGATTATACCTAATGACTGTAAATCAAAGAGAAAGCGAAAATAAAATCTTTGCCGCCTTAACCCAGGCTCTTTGAATTATCTTATAAGCTGGAATCATGAGAATCAACTCTAAGACGAGTATGATCTGAAACTATCAATTTTTTTTTTCATGTTTAAATTGAGAGTCCCTCTCCTAGACCGGTAGTCATATGAAGGGAAAAAGCCCAGTTTGCTTCACTATTTGTCCATAGATGGGGATGGGAGTAACTGGATTCGATCCTTTACCAAGGCTTTTAATTCTTAAATTTCAAATGACCTCGACCAGGATTTGACCTTAGATCACCATTTCCTTCGACGATAACCACTACATGATTGTGTGTGTATGTAATACATACACAAACACACACACTCACACACACACACTCACACATATTTATTCATTGTTAACCCCTGCCAGGCCGCGGCAACCTAAGTCTTCCGTTATAAACTTATATCAGTAAATTTATTAGTTGTAGCATATTTTACAAAGTATATAATTAAAAAAAGCAAATATTACGGACAAATTCTACGGTTTCCCTCTGCCGATAATTTCCACACATACAAATAATATATCAGTTAAAGGAGTGTTGCAATTGCACACTGATTTACTTCGGATTTTTTGCAGAAGTTGCAAAAAAAAAACCGTTGATATATGACTGACGATAGGAAAATATTTGAGGTATACGAAGCGAAAATCTGTTATCTTACATCTTGCCGGTAGAGCTTATGAATACGTTGTGTATCTCTTTCAAAAAGGGATACTGTGGATATGACACCAAATTGAATTTGATTGTCTGGCTCCAATTGTGGAAAGTGGAGTAGCCTTTCATTCTCATTACTCTGACCCGGATTTGTTTGGTTGTTCTGTCATATCAACTTTTGTAGATTATTTAATGCCAAATTCTCAATACATATGTGTACTATTTCAACATTGTTGCAGGTGTGCAGCAAGGGGACACATTTGCCCCATACCTCTTTATCACTTGTTTAGACTACGTGTTTAGAACGTCAATAGATTTAGTGAAAGACAACGGTTTCAAGTTGACAAAGGAAAGAATCAGAAGTTACCCCATAAAAATAATTACGGACAAGGACATAGCGATTTTGGTAAATGCACCCGCCTAAGCCGAAACCCTGCAACAAAGTCTGGAACGAGCAGCTGCTGGCATAGGCCTCCATGTCAATGCAGACAAGACAGAATACATGAGCCTTCATCAAAAAGGCAACATCCTCACACTAAATGTTAATTCTCTAAATTAGTGAACAAGTTCTTCTACCTAGGAAGCAGTGCCTCATCAAACGAGGCACCCATTAACAAGCATAGGCAGCTATCGATCATATGGAAGTCAAACCTGACGGATAAAATAAAACGCAGTTTATTTTTTCAAGGAGTGGTCCAATCGATACTGCTATATGGATGCACTACATGGACTCTAACTAAACATATGGGGACAAAACATAACGGCAATTATGCTGCAAGCAATATTGAACTAGTCCTGGAAGCAGCACCCCGCAAAGCAACAACCGTACGGCAACCTACCACCCATCACGAAAACTATCAAAGTTAGACGAACCAGACACACAGGAAATTGCTGGAGAGGTACTATTTACCAACCCCTCCGCTCGGGCAGGATATGACACAAGGTAGGGATTAATTCATCAGTGACATTCTCCTGTGGACTCCTTCACACGGACGAGCAAAGCCAGGACTACCAGCTAGAAACTATATACAAAAACTCTGTGCAGATACAAAATGTAGGCCTGAATGCCTACCAGGGAAGATGGACGATAGACGGGTGGTGGAAGAGAGTCAGGGGGATCAGTGCTGGCGGCATGACGTGATACTGTCATATGTGTGTATGATTTGTAAACAAAAATGTTGTAACATTATTTTCAATTAAACGAGAACTGTTTACCTATAGTTGAATAGTTTTAAAAGTATTACTAATAGTTCTAATTCCACTCAGATAAATGGTTTCAAGTATTCCTATGTATTTATAATAATGCATCTTAGCGTTAATCACTTTTGGCTCACTTTTAAATGGCTTAAAATATAGTACGTGATTAAATATTTATATTTGACTCGTAGATGAGATTCTAGCTGGTCAGTCGACCCAGGAGTAGTCAATTAAGAAGTATCCCCCATTCCCCAAAACTCGAAGAATGAAGCTTCAGATGAGTTGGTTTCATATTCATAAAATGTTTTTGGTGGGTCTTATTCATCTGCTTATTCTCTACTCATCAAATGTCTGTGACCCGGAATGATTCTATCTATAAACGTCACTTCTATGGGATAAATACGTGTTTAATTTTTTTTTCTTATTCGATAGAAATAATTGATGACATAACTATATATTTTTTTGGTAATAAAAAGTTGCTTGAAGTTATAACTGTCCACTAAATATGTAATCATTTACGTGTAACCATGTAATTGTGTGTAAGCAAATGACTATTATTAAATATAAATAATTACTTGAAACATAATTATGATCATCAATATTTTACTCATTTGAGTTTTTCACTTCAGCAATTAATAATGATTTTCCACTTGGGCCTGAGTGACAGCAAGTCTCAAGTCTCTTAGTATCCTGACCGATGCTGTACTTTGGATGGCCTCCACTCGTTCTCTTTTTTCCAAGTCCTCCAGTCCTTGTACCCATAATTTGGTGATTGCCCCGTGCACACCAACCACTATTACCGTTATTTCCATGCTCCATAGTTTTTTCGGTTCTTTAGTAAGGTCTCGGCACTTTTTTCATTTTCCTTCACTTTTACCTTGTGGTAAGCAGGAACGGCAATGTCCATTATTTGGCAGGTTCTCTTTTTTTTTTCACACTCACTTGGTCTGGTGGTCTGGCAAGATTAGATGAACCGCTTGTATCTCAAAATCCTAAAGAAATTTAGGCGTCTAAATTTCTTGTACGGATTCTGGGTTGTGCGAATACCATTTGCTCATATGGTTAGATTTAAAGTTCTGGCACAATTCCCAGTCGATCACCATTCCAATTCAGTCGTGTCAAGTCTTATACTTTCTTTGCATTAACTTACTGTATTCACTTATGTGATTGGTCCTTTTGTCTCAATCATCGTAAAATCTACACTACATCTATTTTGTTATTCCTCCTAGTGTCAATTATGCCGTCCAGGTTTTCATGGTACTTTCGATAAACTTTGACTTCTCCGGGTACCGTGTATATTTTGAGACAGCTTTACGGGACTATATCATATGCCGTTAAGTAGTAAATCCTGACCAGAACTTAGGCTCTCGTCTCGTTTTGCTCTCTTTAAGAAAGTGTTGATCAATATATAGTAGCTCTCCTGTTCCTCTCGTCTACTTTCGCCATCATTTCTGTCCCTCGGAGAACTGAGCTCTTTAGCGAATCGTAAACCTCCTCCCTTATTTGTGCCGTTAGTATTTTCTATATCATTGGTAGCCACGTTATTCGTCTATAGTTATTAGGAGCGTTTCCTTTTAAGGTTGTCCAGACTGATGTGGCTGTAGAATACACTGATTGCTTCTCTACAGATGACTAAGACCATCCCCAAACGAGTTTCCTGATATGACACTAAACAATCTGATGGTGAGCTTACAGTAACGCTGAAGGGAATGCGAGGCACCCCTTCATAGCCATCGCTCACAGGTCCACTCTGGCACTGAGTGGTAGTATCTGATTGGGTCTTATCTATGGGTCGAATAGAACTAAACAGTATTTTCGAGAGGGGACTGTTTTTGCATTTAAACAGCGTATTTATCCGAAACTGAATTGTTTAAAATGGAACTGTTTTGGCATTTAAACTGCGTACTTATGCTAAACTGAATAATTCGAACCAAAACTTTTTACATTTAACTCCGTATACTGCGCTGTCGGATGGAGCTATAGAAAACACTGACTGCATCTATACAGTGGGGTAAGACCCTACCCAACTAATGTCCTAGATATGACACTAAACAATCTGATGGTGAGATTCCAATAATGCTGGAGCTTTGGGTAATGTTGAATACCACTTCTTGCCATCTCCCCCACGCCCGGAGTGGTAGCACTTGATAGGGTCCTGTCTATGGATCAAATAGAAATAAAAGGCGTACTATTGCTAAATCGAATTACTTGAAATAGAAGTGTTTTGACATGTAAACAGTGGACTTATGATAAACTGAATTGTTTGAATTAGAACTGTTTTGACACGTACCTGTGTGTAAAGAAAAACTATACTTATACAAAACTGGATTGTTGGTATCAGAACTGTTTGATTTAACTGAATAGCTGGAAGTAAAAATATTTTTTGATAATTAAATGATAAACTTATTCTAAACAGAATTGTTTGAAAGAGAACTTCTTATTTGTATATAAATGGATCTGACATTAAATGACCCAGAAAGGTTGATATGCCCTAAAACCCATACAAATCCTTTTAGGGTTCTTTTCGGTCAGGGTGGTCTTTCCTTTTGTCATCCATTGGGGTACGTATGTGTCTTATACATTGATTTTGATAGTCAGTCTGTCCTAGATGAAAGTTTATTTTTTAAAGCATTATCCATTTATGCCATCTGGTCCAGTTTGGTACTTTTGAGTGTTGCTCTGAATGAATCGAAGAGTATTTTTTCTCCAGTCCTTCGAGTTCTAACTCTTTTTCCCATTTTTCTTATCTATTCAACTTTTCTGTTATCTTCTCTCGGTTGTCATATTTTACTCCAAAATTGTTTTGTTTCCTCGTTATCCGGTTGTTGGTATGTCTTCATGCATTCACCCTCAACTGGCTAGAAGAATGTTTTCGCTGTATTAGATTGTCCTGTTTTATCTGCATTGTTTTATTCGATCTCAATATTTTAGTCTTTCTTTTGCCAGAACCTTCTGGTTTATTTCCTCGAGTTGAAATGTCCTTTTTACTTGTGTTATTTTGTCCTTTTTGTTCAAATTTGTTCCAGCATTCTTCCTCTGTTTTATCATTTTTGCCTTTTGTAGATTTCCTATCTGCGTTTCAAGTCGAATTTCCCATCCAGTTTTCGTGTTTCTGTCGATGTTTTTTAAGGGAACATCGTTTTTTTTTCTTTTTTTTTTCTTTTTTTTTCACAGACTAATTTCGCTCCAGCATGGATTAGTTCGTTGAATTCCTGATGTTCGTAATGTGTTAATTAGTAGTCTCTTTTTTTCTGTGATGACTTATTTCAAGTTGATTCTTACCGATTTCCTCTTTTCTGGCATAATTTTCTTTCAATTTGCTATATTCATTTCTTGTGTTAGTGTTTTGTTTGTGATTTGGGTGTGTGGTGTTATGTTATTACTTTGCAATGCAATTTGGTTAGAGTGATCTTGTTTTACAGTATTTGGCGTGACATATATTGTATTAAGGTGGATTTACTTTGACTCCTTATTAATTTTTTGGTGTATTTTTAATATCTCAAGGTTAGAAAATGAACCTTTATTATCGTCCTAAACTGGTCAGCAAGTTTTTGATTTGTCTGCAATCTAGCGCTTTCTTTTCAGATTCCTATCATTCTTTTCCTATAGCCACTTTATATAGGGTTGCTCCTAAAATAAGTCAAATGCAAGTGTGATGTCTTTCCAAATGTATTTCTTGTGTTGGTGTCTCTGGTTTGTATGGTTAATGTGTGTGCACCTGAAAAAAAAATAGCCAACCTTCGCAGGATGGCTCATTGGAATCCACTACTTGGCTATCAAGGGAATATCTGCTGATCATGACACCATTACCAATTGTGATATGTTTCGACTCTACGTTTTTACATGGGTAGAATATTGTTGCTATATCAGACCGAGGGATTGTTGAAAATCTGCTCACTTTTAGGTAAGAGAACACGAAACTGGGTCACAAAAATTTTTTGGCTGTTTTCTCTCATCAATAGACTCCACATTTATTAATGCGTAGCAGTAGTTTCTTTACTGAATTGTTTAACCCTGACCGTTGAACTACGAAAATCTTCTTCTGCCCAGTATCAAGTGAGAGTCACCGTTTACCAAAGTTTTTATTCGTTCGCCTCACTTCACATCCACTATGCTGCTTCCCGTGTTTCCAAGTAATATGTATACATTGACATTTTTCTTTTAAATTTTTTCCCTTATGATTTGCTGAGTTTTAATTTAAAGTCAAGCCATTTCCAGTTTTTCCTATCTTTATATAATGAATATACAGATTAATAGCTTTTCAACCCCTATTTCGTATTTTACTTCTGTTAATGATTTATATCGTTTTTCGAAAAAGTAAAAAATTTACAGATCAAGATAAAACCCACTAATAAAAGGAAACACTCACTTGGATAGCAAATACTTACAGCAATGGCAAATGTTGTCTTTTTTTTCTCCTGCTGCTGTGTGAAAACATGCTTTTACGGTTATTATGTTAATCACCTGACAACGAAATTGTTATGCTTCTCCTTCCTTCCTTATTATATTGGTATACTGGATACCATAAAACTGAACAATCTTGACTCGCGAAAATATAAATGTACAAAGAATAGAGTTCCCTTACCCTTTTCGCATGATATAACACAAGCCGGTTTTGACATGCCGTTAAAATCAAAGAAACGATTGGTTTGTGTTGGAAAATATTAGAAATGTAGAGATTTTTTTAAATTCTCAGATATAAGGATTTAAATATTAATTTAAATTCGGCCTTTAATAAGTCAATCAGAAATTTAATGTAACAAAATATTTTCATTAAAAAGAAATTCTCAATTTGTTTTCAGTTTTGCTCACACATACATCCCTAGCAATTTGTCGCAAAGCTTGCGGAAGAAGTTTTACAAAAATATATTTAATCTCATCAGGAGACTTATCACATATAAAAATCCTCAGTAAGAGAAAAAAAATATAGTAAATATTTAGTCAGAACATATGCCATTTCTACTGGGCAGATAAGTATAACACGTGGAAATTACTCATTTCATTTACAAACATGCAAAAACAGGAAATGATGAGAGTAAACATGTGCAAACATTAAAAAAAAAATGAATGATTTTTCCACAGAAAGTTATGTATATGGGGATTCCTGAATCCAAATATCTTAAGTGTACGATATTTTGGTATGGAATAAGAGACTTCTCTTTGATATTGATTACACATATCAACAAGATTCAGGGTTGATTTTTAACAGCATGTCAACTCATCTGATGAGGTTGATGCCTAGAGATCAAGGAATTTCATACATTTCGCATTGACATTTTTTATTTTTCCGTAGTTTCTAAAAAGGTTTTGGCACACAGAAAGGATATCAAGTATTCCTGTCGAATACAAATAATTTGCAAACATGTTTGGTCCATAAAGCAGACAGTAACATTATAGGGCAGAGAACATAGAAATGATGGAACGCTGCCCAGATCTACAGAACTAGAACATGAAAACAAGATGCGGTTTAATATCTGAATGTTTACCCTTAATTAATACAAAATGGTCACGGTATTCTGTGTGTTCGTTAAGCAAACTGGGATTTACAATAAGATTTCCGACCATGCGCACGCTCTAGCCCGTAATATCACCATCGTTAATGCATATTCGGCAGACGGGAGTCTCTTTGGAAGATAACTGGAAGGAATAACAATCAGTTGGATCATAAAAAACCTTGGTGCGAGGGAAACATGAATTCGTTTTTAAAGGAATTGTTGCATTTATCGGTTGGTGAACATCGAAAACAAGTGTTGTATATTGGAGGAACAAGTGACAACACTTATGAAAATATAAATTCTCTTTACACTGACGAAAGTCAAAATTGTTGTTAGAGAGACAAGGATAAACAGGGAACCGAAGCGATTTACACCGCGTTGATACATATTGGAGCTTCTTTCAAGGGAGCCAGATACATGACAGTTTTACAACCCACGGACTATCTGAATTTTCCACTCCGAGCTAAAGCCCAGACAATTTGTCTTCTTTGCTGGCTGCTATTCTCGACTGACGGCAGGGATTGAAAACTTCCGGCTAATATTTTTACGAACGCCTGCACAATACTTCTAACACGATTCACATGGCATTTCCGTTTTCCCTTGTTTACATTAAGACAAAATTGCTCATCCTGTTTTCAAATCCACTCTAATTAGCCTGCTGAAGGTCATTAGGTAACTCAAGTTCCACAGCATTGTTACCTTATTATATGACTTAGTAAGTAACGAAAGAAGTTTACAAAATGCTATACTAAATGTTTGGACCTTGTATAAATTAAGGATCCACTCCTCTTCCATATTCGGAGCTGCTCACTGGTGTTATACAAAGAACATCCTTTTTTTTTTTTTTTTGAGTGTTTTCACCCTTTGCAATTTATACAGTAAGCGTGTTCTAAGTTCCGCCTAAACAGCGAGAACCGTGGCCTTGATAAAAGGAGTACGTTTAAATTACATTTCGAAGAATGATCTTTTCCTCATTACAAGCAGTAAACTGTTAAGTCGATGTGATAAATTGTCCAGACCATAGCTTACTTTACACACATCACGAGATAAATAGCAATTCTCTAGTGGCATTTTATCTTAGAAATAAGCAGATATATAATCAGGTTTTAAGTTTAAAAGGTTTATTGATAAAGTCAAAATCAAAGTATTTTTTTCCAATTTCCCCATGAGCACTAATGTACAGATTTTTTTTTTTTTTTTTTTTTTTTTTTTTAAATAAAAAAAAAAAAAAAAATTTCATCACTGTTCCTGCAGGCGATGTGACATTGCTATGTATATTATCAATTTATCTAAATTTAATGCCATATTTTCTATTATGCTTTGATTTCGGTCATATTAATTTTAATTCAATTCTATATAAACTTACAAATATCATTCTCAGAATCGTTTATATACCTCCTATCATTTGAAAAATAAACGCTTAATTACTCACGGGCTGAAAGAACTGGAACGTTTATGATTATAAATACTTTTTTTGAAATCAGCAACTGTGTAATATAGGAGGAAACAATAACGAATATTTCAGATGTTAAAAACACTGAACACAAAGACTGCTTTGTGATTTTTACTCAGACCTTTCCTTCCGCTACATTGTTTGCAGTGCTTAAAATACACAGACTATATCCGATGCATAGGGGTAAGAAACAAACCCCACTTTAATGATATTCTGAGTATGGTATTGCATGCGATGGTGAGATTCAAGTCGACGATCACTTAGGAGAGTGGAGCACACCTTTTATTACATTATTCTTCGGTCTATTCTGATGGGTGCTAGTACCTTTTTAGACTCCTATGTGCCAAATAAAACTGTTTCACATAAAAAAAAAAACACTAGTTATTTGACATGCCTATAAAATTCATCAATCTCTAAGACATGCTTTTGTTTAATATCAATTCTGTTTTTGGAGTAATATGAATAAATTAATTTATGTTCATTTTGGGGTTAAAATAAGAACAGTTCGATCATTAAGGAATACTGATCTCGATTCCATATAGATTATTCCAAATTTTGCTCAGAAATGATAAATCGGTAGTTCAATATTTAAGCTATACGTTTTGAATGTTCTTTGTGAACCTACTGGCTTGGTAGTTACTTTTACTAGATATATTAATGTGCTCAATTTGATTTTAATTGGATAACCTACACATGCGAACCAATTTGTCCAATGTAATCTTAACATTTATGTGCGATACAATGCTCGAGACCAATTGAATAGTCATGCTTTTAAAAAGAAATATAGCCAGTTATTATTCAGACAGTTATACGGTCTCATAGCTTCTTTGGAAAAACTATATTGACATTTTGCCGAATTTTGTTTTAGGCACACAATTATTTTCTTTTTTCCATATATTTTTGTTTTTGAAGTCGGTCGTTTTTATCATTGTTATTCACAGGGAAATGAACGTTTAAAGCAGTTATTTTTGCAATAGTTTTAGGCAACTTAACAAATGTTGATTTTCTAACATTCCCTGGGTGAAATTTTTGAAGACACCATATTTGAAGGAGATAAACATGATATACAGTATTCAGGGCCCAGAAAACAACCAGTTAATAGTTCATTCGTTATATGGTATCACTTTCCTTGCTTTAAAATATCTTCACAGGAAAGATAGGGTCGACATTATTACACTTCATTGACACAGCTACACATTCTGCAAAAAGTAAAAGCACAAAAGGAAACCTTTTTTTTTTTCTCACGGAGTGCTAGCTAAGCCGTGTTTACCATACCTCCTGTATGTTCACTTCAGCTGATCTTTTCATACTGGACACAAAATCCGGTTAAGAAAACTGCCATATTGAAGTATATCTGTAATTCTACCAAAAATGTCAAGCAACTTTTCTCAATGATTTGTCTTCACAAGTATAATACCATACAAAACATTCATTTCTCTTAAGTTATATAACTTTTCTCATTCGGACTTATGTACATTTCCTCAAGCGATATTCCTAGATATTTTCTCTAGAACTTACCCCTCAGTAAGAATTTAAGTTGCACCTAAACCGGCTTGTATTTTGCACTGGTTGAATAATGTTGATAAATTCCGTCCTTCAATGACGCTTGTTTCTTAAACAAAAATAAAAGCTGAGATGTTTATAATTTTACGGAACACGCTCTAATTTTTTACGCAAATAGCAGCATCCAAGCATCAACAAAATGTTGACTCCCACAAGGGAATAACAGATTCGGAACATTCTTGAAATATCACGCTACATAACTTATTTTCGTCTTCGCACGTGCGAAAATGAAGACAAACAGTGATTATTCTACCATTTAACTAACTATATACATAGTTCGTTTATTTTGCTTACAGAAGCACACTAGTTTCCTCTCAGAGGTTCTGGTAATACTCTGACTGTATTCTATATTATAAAACACTGATTTCGCAAAAAAGGTCCTAGTACGACACGAACCATCAAGTACTCTGGAAAGTGTGAAGTGGTTTTTACCTCCTAGTCCTACCTAGGATCATTTTAACCCACTTAGCTCAGTCGAGTGTCCTGATATAACACTAAACAATCTGATGATGAGGCTTCTGTAATGCAGTAGCTTTTGGGGATGTGGAGTATCCCTTCATTGCTATCACTCCCAGGTCCACTCTGGCCTGAGGTGGTAGCACCTGATTGGGTATCTATGCTAAACTTATGCTAAACTGAATTGTTTGATTAAACTGAATAGCTTGAAATAGAAATGTTTTGACAATTAAACCGTACTTACATTTTAAAATGCGTGCTTATGCTAAACTTCATCATCATATCGTGCTGGCAGCACGGATATCCCTGACCCTCTCTCGCCACTCCTCCCTATCGTTCATCGCCCTAGGTAGGTCTTCAGGACAACAACCTGTATCCTCACATAGCTGCTGAATGTACGTTCGTGCTGGTCGTCCTGCTTTTGCGCGGCCATGTGTGGGGATCCATAAGAGTACATCTCTTATGAGTTCATCTCTGCTTCTCCAGCAATGTCCTGCATGTCTGGTTCGTCTAACTTGAATAGTTTTCGTGATAGGGGGCAGGTGGCCGTACAGTTGGTGTCTTGTGGGGTGTTGCTGCCAGGACTTGTTCAGGATTGCACGCAGCATTCTTGTGTAATTGCCATCTAGTTTCTTCTCCAGCCGTTTTGTTAGCGTCCATGTAGTGCATCCATATAGCAGTATCGATGTGACCGCTGCCTGAAAGAAACTGCGTTTCATTTTATCGGTTAGGTCTGATTTCCATATAGTCGATAGCCTATTGATAGCTGTCCTTGCTTTCGTTAACCTCGTTTCGATGTCCTTTTCGGTTGATTGAAACTGTATTTATACTAAACTGAATTGTTTAACAGAACTCTTTTGACATTTAATTGTCTGTGAACAAAGTCTGTACTTATACTAAACTGAATAGCTAGAAATAGAAATATTTTCACAATTAAACTGTACTTATGTTCAAACCGGGCTTATGCTGAACTGAACTGTTTTTGACATTGAAACTACTTACACTTAGCTGAATTGTTATATGTAACTGCTTGAATGGATTTGGCGTTAAATAACATACAAAGGTTGATATGCCATAAAACCCAACCAATCTAACCATCTAGACTACCTCTTCCCTATGAAATCAACTGATCATTATATCTCGATGACTCCATCATATCTCATAGAAATCCAAAATTATGGCCACCAAAGAAAGAAAAATAAAATATCAACCAGATATTAAAAGGGCCCATGAAAAATAGTTTTAAAATTTGTAGTAACAAAACCAAATGCATGTACTTCTGCAAAATCCTCTAAATTCATAATCAAACTACTCTAATACTAAATGGTACAGAAGTACCCATCAATACAAATTCTTAGGTATTATTCTGGACCCAGAACTATCCTTCATCCATCACATCGAATGAGTGAAGATCAAATGTAACCATCGCCCTGTCGACAGGGGCTGTACAATACGCCGACTGCAGAGGGGTAAGGCACCCCAAACGAGGCCACCTGTTTACCGTGGATACCGACACGCAAGGTTTCGGGATGAAGACCTGGTGGCTGAGTAGCTGCATGTTCTAGGTTCCATACTAACCATGAAACCTGCAACACTCCACTTTGGCCCTTACTGGACTAGGTGGACCGTCCGAAAACAATCCAAGAAATACCTTACTCAAACAAAATAACAAGAGATGCCAATGGAAAAGCCGAACAAAGAGCAAGATAAAACTAACCTTAAAGACTAATCAAAAGACAGAAAAAAAACTTGACTTATACTGAGGACATAAAAGAAAAATCCTCCTCAAAACAGACCTATTTTAAAAGCAGAAAATAAATTTGTGATACAAGAATACATGGAAATGGGCTTTGATCTTGATACTGAATCCACCCCAGAAAACTACAAAAAACAAAAAAATCAGAAACTGTATGCACTAAAGCTCCAAACCCCTCCACCAGCAAAAATCATAACACAAATGAACACCAACATCAAACAAACTGGCTCATCCAATACATAAAATTATTCAATGGAACTGCCGTGGCATTACACCAAACTTCAACGAACTGCTTATACTTTTATCACTTTAAATCATGCCATCATTTGTCTTCAAGAAACATTCCTAAAAGAAAACAACCTAAAAACTACGAATAACATCATTACTTCCATAATACAGGACATCGTTCCAACGGAGGCACATCGATTCTTGTAAGAAATGACATGCCACAGAACCAACACTCCAAGCAGTCGCAACACAAGTCACGCTACACAAACCTATCACAATTTGCTCTGTATAGATGCCTCCACATGAATAAATTAATGAAACTGAATTTGAAGATTTAACTAAACAGCTTACTAACCCCTTCATTCTATTAGGCGACTTCAGTAGTCATAACACCTTATGAGGAACCAACACACAGACACACAAGAAGCAAAATCTAACAACTGATAAACAATCAAAAAGAGCCCCCACACATGAATCAACAAACGGTTCACGAAGTTACACTGACCTCACCATGTGTGACCCATCCAGCTACCTGGACTTCACGTGGAGCACCTATGAGACATATGTGGAAGCAATCATTACCCAATCATCAGGCAAAATAATATAATCACACATAATCACATTCCTAGATGGAACAGAAATAAAGCAAAGTGGAAAAAATTTCATCAACTCTGCTCAATACACCTCCTAAAAGAAAAAGATCCATAGGAACTCTCATCACTATAGCTGAAGAATGTATTCCCAAAAACTCCATTCCTATCTATAAAAAAAATTAACCTTAGTATAACACAGAATGCCAAAAAGCAATCCAAGAAAGGCAGGTCTAAAAAAAGATTAAAAAGAACCAATCACAAATATTTACTGTATTGAATGTAAACAGAAAAGAGCAAAAGCTCGTAAAATAATTTTAAAAAAACTAAAGAAAACCTGGCAGGAATATGAGTAAAATTAATACCTCCACTAAAGCTAAAACAAACGGAAAATGGTTTGAAAAATCTCCGGAAGACATGATCCTCTCCCAATTAAACACCTTATCATAAAAAACAGGAAAATAACAGAAAAACAAAGGCGATAGCTAACAACCTAGCCGAAACATTCTCAGACAATTCCTTATCAAAACGCTACAAACAATTTCAAATTATAAAGAAAAACAGAAAAATACAAAATAAATCTAAATTTTAAAAAAGTATACGCTTAGAGCTTCTCAATGACAGAATTAAAAACTGCCATTGCAAAATCTCTGAATTTAGCAGTAGGACCAGATGAAATCATTAAATCTTCCTAAAACAATTTCCTCAAATCCCTGGAACTCATACTTAAAATATACAATAACATATAGACAGGAAAACAATTCCCCAAATCTTGGAAACACGCTACAATAATTCTCATACCCAAACCAGGAAAAATACTTCATACCCTGCAAACTATCAAGCTGCCTCGGCAAAATCTTTGAAAGAATGGTTAATCTGTCTTGGCTGGTACTTAGAAACCAATAACTTAATATCAAATAATGTAGCTACAAAATTGACCGAGGTTGCATAGACCACTCAACAAATCTTGAATATTATATAAGAAAAGGCTTTGTAACAAAATGATAACCATCCTTTTCGACAAGAAAGAGCCTATGACACCACAAGGAAAGTTGGTATCATGAAATGCCAATATAATTTCAAAATAAGAGGCAGACAACCAACATTTATTAAGAATTTTCTAACATAGAACCTTCCAAGTAGACATTAAATTCACTCTACCAATTTAAAATCCAAGGTGTACCACAAAGCACTATACTATCAACCACTCTTTTCAACATCAAAATAAACAATATAACAAAAGAAATCATACCTGACATATGGATCTCTATACGTTGATGACTGCTCAATCTGCTATAGAAAAAATATACCCCGACTCTTGAAAGAAAACTCTATCCCAACATCAATAAAATAAGCAAATGGGCAACAGAAAATGGTTATAATTTTCTTTAAAAAATGCATCCACTTCTGTCAGCCATGAAAACTACACAACAATCCAACACTTAATATCAAAAAAGAAAATATCCCATTTGTAGACCAGCATAAAAATTTTGGACTTATATTTGACAAAAAATGAACCTCATGCTACGTATCAACTACATAAAAACAAAATGCAAAAAAGCATCACTACTCCCGCGTGTTATAGCATATACAGATTGGGGAATTGACAACAAACTTTAACGATCCTTAATTCATTCCAAATTAGTTAACGGTAGCTTCATTCATCAATCTGCAAAAAATCTTACTAAAAACCAAACCCTATTTATCATACTGAACTAAACTGGCACAAGGTGATTTCAAAACAACTCCAGTAGAAAGCGTATATACCGAAGAAAATGAAATTCCCCCAAAGCTCAGATGCAACAACTTGGCTCTAAAAGGCTACACGAAATTAAAAGCCGATCTTGACAATCCTGCACACAACAGCACCATTTATCCCAAATATAAAGATCTTTCCCAACAAAACGAAAATTCAATCAAAACTTTTGGACACAGAATGGAACCTATCAACAAGGAAGCAGCCATACCAATAACTAAAATTCACAAAACAACTTTATTCAAAACACCCCCTGGAAAATCATAACTGCCGAAACAGACTTGAGTCTCTGTAGATACAAGAAAAAAAAGCATCCACCCAATAAAATTTCAAGAACAATAAAAAAAAATCCAAGAAAAATGTCCCAACTTTATCCATATCTTCAAAGATGGATCTAAGCAAAATAATGCAACAACTAGCGCAGCCATCATCATTAGAAAAATTCAAATTAAATGATCTCCCAAGAGAAATTATTTTCAGCACTGAGGTCTACGCAATATAACATGCACTTGACCTGATCACCAAGACCAGAGACCCTAGACATATAGTAGTTTCCGACTCCCAATCTGCCATATTAACAATCGAGAAAAATTATATGCAATCGACTAATAGCAAAATTGCTCATTAAATTAAACAATATCAATAACCAAAAAGAAACCATATTCTGCTAGATAGCAAGTCATATTGAAATTTAGAACGAAACGGTAGCCGTCAGCAGCATAAACAGCACAGAACAATCCAACTGAAACACACTTCAAAATCCCTTTCACAGACTTAAAAGAACCATAAATATTTATTCATAATAAAAATGGCAGAATTACGGGTATATCTTCCAAAATAACAACCTATATGAAATAATGCCACAAATAGGAAAATCAACAAAAAATCAAACCAAAATCTCCAGAAATAAGTAATATTAACAAGACTAAGAATAGGACACTCACACATTACCCCTTCATAACTCTCAAAAATCATATTGCATACTACGCCAGAAACTCACTACAATTAAACACATTCTAACAGAATGTAGCAATTGGAAACCAATCAGGCATTAATATTATCAAACTTAAAACAAATTGTGTGCCAAATAAATGCCCCAGAATTACTCGGATACATAAGGGAAGAAGACATCTACAATAGAATTAAAGAATTTTTTTCAAAAAATGTCTCAAGAGTACTTATAAAAATGTTTTGAAACAAAGATATATTTTAGAAATATACATAAAAATACTTTTACTGAAGAAAATGTCTAAAAAAATATATAAAAAAAAAAAAATAAACAGCGTCACCAATTTATTTCAGAAACTTAGCATTAAATGACCCTTCGATGTAGATATTCCGTAAAACAAACAAACAAATGCAACCAAACTATTCAAATCTTGAAGCATAGCCCATACAGACTGATTATATTTTTTTATCAATTCCCCAAACTACAAAGATGTCTAATATGATCAAGATTTAATTACGGCTGCTTCATAGACACCCACATTACCCAATAACACCTACAAAAAAAGGACACCCCATATACTCAACGGGCAAAATACCTCTCATAATACAACTAATTTTTATAAACTGTGATGAGTTTTGATAAAATCGCCCAAATGACTACCAGACAAGCAACTTAAATACCTTTATCAAAAACATCAATCTAAGGAAATCTTGAGCTTTCTGAAAGAATCCACCCTCTTCATTAAAACTTAACGAAAAATAATAAAACATAACAAAAACCCATATCCTAAAGCATACACAAAAGGCAAAACCAGTAAAAACCTTCTAGCATTAAATGACTCACAGAAGATGAGGAGCAATTAAACAAAGCTCAAACTCAAACCCGGTGTAGTAGTACTTGTTATGGTCTCATCATTGGGTCAAATGTTTGCAAGTCATTTGTTTTTGTTGGAACACCTGATAGTTTTTAGCTGTATACAAAAACCTAAACCTGCGTAAAACATAAAAATAAACCAGCAATTCACACAATCTCCTAAACTCGGGCTAAAACCACACAAGAATAAAATGGAATACCGGTAAAATCATTTAATTGCTATATAACTGTTTACACATTTGACTAAAAAAAAGAATAACCCTTACTACATAATATATCGACATGAAAATATAATTTTTAGACATACTAACTTTATGTGAAAAAAAAGTTCATTCTTGGGGTACTCGGAAATATTCTTAATCCTGTCGGTCCAAATAATTTTCGGCACGTACAGAAATTACCAAAATTACTATGAAAGCGTTCATCAATTTTTAAATAATACTTTTTGAAACTGGGCATTAATGAATGATTCGCAATTTTCTCTGGAAATAAAAGGAAATCGGGAAACATTCATGTGAACACGCAAACAATTCATATTCAAAATGGAGTGAGACGCAATGTAAGCAAGACATTTCAACACGGAATCCTAGCTTTGCTAACAAACGGATTATTTTCGTTAAATACCTACTGACAATTTAGTGCCATAAAGCGGACTCGAAAAAGTTTGGCAGAACGAAAGACGAGACGAAGCAAAAGAAAAAGAAACATGTTCACCGAAAAGTGCCACTCTTTATTATCTGATAAAAATTCCTCCTGGACTGTTCTTCAAAATAAGGAGACGTTAAGTAGCCCTCTCGACTCGATGAAGGAAATTGTTTTACAAATCGTAACCCACTATCCTCAAAATTTTGGTCGTTCCTTGTCGCTCAGCTATTAACTGGTTATTTTCAGAAATCGCCGATTTTTATATATGAACATTCTCTACTGCGAGAATCTCTGTATGATATTTTATTGTCGGTCACTGGGATCAGTGGTGGTAAGAGACGGTCACTTCATTACATACTTTTAACAAATGGCTAAACATTTCAAAGTCGATTTAAAAATGTGAGACTGTACATAAAGTATGTTTAAAATATTTCTTCAAATGTTCAAAGATATAATGCGGTTCCTACAAGGAAATAATTAATAATAGAAATGTAATCCCAATCTATAAGTATTTTTCCCTAATTAACAGTATGTTGTGAGTCAGCGTCCCTGTCGTCTAATTATTAGTCTCCCAGGTCTTTTCCACCCGCATTCTTTGACCCTTTACGCTCGATCTAGCTCCAGTTTTCTGACTATCTTGGAATTCCTATCTATACTCTCATTCGTGCACAAAACACCCACACCGGACTCAACCCTACGTTTATTTTGCCCCATTTAGCTTAGTTTCCCTTGACCACTAGAGAATGTCCGGCTTGTTTTCGGTCCACCTCCTTTTTATAGATTAAACCAAACTGGTATTTATTTTGTATGTTTACTTTTTCTTTCGAGGTTTTTCCCCATTCCCATCACTTTCGTAAATTGCATATAACCCATTCATTGTAAATAAATTTGTTCATCCGGGATTTTCAAGTAGGACTTTTCGCAGATTAAATGTGGTATTTTTGTGGTTGTAATGCGCTTGGTGAATAATGAATGACGGATTGTTTTGTCAAATGGGTCGGCAAATGAGGGCTCTTTAGTTTTCATAGACCTGCACACCTTCCCCTCCACCTCAAAACATGTGACCTTGTGCTCCCCAAAATTTGTAATCATACTTTTTGGGGAAATAAACAAATCTATAAGTATTTTTCTCAGTATTCTCCTGTAAAATATAAATTTACACGACTTTCTGATTGGATAATCTGTTTCAGACGTAAGTACAACTTGGCAAAATGTAGTTTGGTGTTTACAAGCAAATGAACGAAAACACCCCAAAACATGCCAAATTTAAATTAATTTGTCGAGTCACTGAAAAACATGCCAAACTTAATTCCATTTCGTACTCCTACTCAAGAAATTAAATTAAATTCAACATCGACTCGATGATGAAATTAAAATCAACTCCCTCGACCCGGCAAAAAATATGAATTTCCGAAAAAAATGAATGGCTAGATCTCTTTAAGCTCTATTATCAAAACTAGAGTAATCGATGATAATACCAGATATCAGCTCAAGTACCGTATATTTAGTGAGATTAAAAGCCGGTTTACTATTTTAACTTGCAGCCCATTACTTGGAGTCCCGTGATCTTCAAATGGATTAAACTATATTTTTTTCCCTTCAACTTAAAATTAAACTTAAGGGAAAAGTGAGGATTTATAAACATAGATGTGAGATGGAATATTTGTTTTTCATTCTTTCTGTTTTGGGGGTTTTGTTAAATATTGTTACATGTTTGGGAGAGGTGCTTTATCGGCTAGTGTGAATTTTTAGATTGTTCCCATAACCGACCTTAGAAAATATGAAACTAACACTGACATTATTCGCAAAATCCGTTTTCTATCACCAGCCCGATGTAAATGGAAACATCTTAATTTGCATTTTCCCTTCTATAGTGTCAATCTTGACACGGTGGATGTTCGCCCGGATTTTGGTACAAACCTATTCAGAGTTGTATGGAAGATCTCAGTTAATAAAGCAACTCTCTCCGTTTCTGAACAATACTGTCCATGAGGAAGAGTAAGTCGCTTAATAATGTGCCATTAGTAGCATTTCCTTTGCCAGAACGAGGTCAAACGGAATGTCGGTCTGATTAAAAGACTCCTGTCTCTCATTTTAATTTCAGATTTTTCTTTTATTTTCTCGGCCAGTTGCCCTTCCATGTCATGACAAGGCAGTCCAAGCTATCCGACATTTCAATTTTCCAAAGGCAGTTGGATGGCAATGATGGTTACATGCCTCTCAAAATGAAATGCCAGCGGCCTCTTTCACATTTTTACTTGGCTAGACAAATTCATTACACTATCCCGTCTTCTCAATCAGATGTCAGCTTAAATGGCCTTTAATGTAGCGGACTACTCACATTCAATTTGTGTATATGGACTCAATATGATTACAAAATTCGGTTTTGTTTGAATATTAAACTATTTATTTGATGCAATGATAAACGAATGATCCGACCTCTGCTCAGACTTCAGGTTGGACAGAGAAAAATATTACGTTTTTAGCTGGTAGACGGCGTTCTTGGAGGGGTGCATAGAAAACTGTTATCGTCGAAAGAAAAATGAATCACTGACTCGATTTCAAATTTTAGACGACGCTGATAGCATTTCACTTCGTGCTCATGGCCTTAAGAAAGACATGCATCTATCTCTTCTCTCCCAAATGGGGCTAAATAGTAGTGGAGACTGTTCTTTTGCCTTGATTAGGCAAGTCGTCATTGAGAAATGTGTGTGACAAAAAAGACACAATTCAGAGCAGTATTACTCCGCTTAAAATGTACCATGTCATATAACCAATGAAAGGTTCGCTAATTATAGAAACGACTCCTATATATTTTTTTTCACACAGGAAATTGCAAAGAAAAATTAGCTTATCATGGGTCCAAGAATTCCAACCCAGCATCTTCACTTTTTCATTTTAGCCGAAATATATTGGAGTGGGAGTAGTCTGTTGGCAACAGATCAATGATTGATGGGGCCACAACTATTTAAAAAGACGTGTCCTATTAAATCGAAGAAAGCATCTGAAATTAATACACCATTTTATTATACATTGGTAGCACTATCTTGTATATAGGAAACGATGCCAGCACACGCATAGTTAAAACATTGACTGCTATTGACAAGGTGAAGGGAATATGAAAACCTGATATTTTGGATCAAATAAGACTAATACTTTCAAGCTGTAATCGTTTCAATATAATTATATGGTTGCATTAATTGGACGTTTAACGAAACGATCAGTGAGTGGGAAGGCTAGATTGGAACTACTAAACGATTCTGCGCGCTGATTTGACCAAATTTGGTGCCATTACCCCCAAATCAGCTGCTGTACGGCCACTTAAGTCTCATCTCAAATAATCCACGTAACATGTAAGACATGTTGATTGAGAAGTAAAGACTAATCCATAAGCGATTTTTCTATGGAATGCTACACATGGACACATCTGTTTTGCTCGACGAGCTAAAGCTTGCATTCGTGAGCTCTGTGCAGACAATGGGTGGTGTATAGAGGACTTAACAAGAGCAATGGCTTATCGGTGTGGAACGCAAGAGTACTGATGAAATCGGTGCTATCAAGACAGCTGGATTATCCTTTATTACTTGAATGAACACTATTCCCTTCCTAAATGATTGTAGTCGTTTAGTTTTAATGTTGTGCATTCAATACGTTCCGACTGGTAGATATTCATAATTTTGGTTACAAATAGCAAGTTTTGTAGGGGTGTTTAAAAATACTAACCAAATAAGCCAGAATAATAAATAATACAATCCTGATATATTTGACATCAAAGAAAATTAACATTTTACTTATAATTTGCTGGTGTATACTTATCTATGAGTGGTTTATTATACGGCACATATATATATATATATATATATATATATATATATATATATATATATAAGTTGGTGACTATAGTCGATGGAGACTCGAAAGCTTCCTTAATAGCTGACAAACCGATGTGTAGGGCGCTACTCCAACACCTGAACTTCTCTACTTTTCCCTTGATCCGTACCTTATAATGCTGAGTGTTAAGCAAGGCGGTATCAAGTACCATTTTTGAGTCTTTGGTATGACTCGACCTGGGATTGAAACCCGGTCTGCCGGACCATTGGCGAGAACTCTACTCATTAGGCCAATGGTAGCACGGGTAGAATATGACACATGATTAATTGGATTACAGCTGGTTTCGACTTGGTGACTGGTTGGCTAAACAAGGTCACAGGACTCAGTCTGCACAACTATTTAGCGATAGCAGCTGAGATCTTTTACGTTGATAACCGTTACGCTGTATCATGTTCGCAAAATCAGGGGCAATTTAAATTTGACCATTTCACGTGTACTTACGACACTTGACAAAAATGTTATTCTTCGATGGATTTAAAAACAAAATCACGTTATTTTTATGACTAAGAAAGTATTCAAACAATTATTAGTTGGGATGATGGTTGTATGAATATTAACTTTTACAAATTCGTAATCGGATAGTTGTTCTTGTTTAGGTTCGAGCCAATAGATTATCTTTCATTCATCTGTCGGATAATAAACCGTTTTAACTCGCCCGAATAGTTTTTTCGGAATTACTATTCGCTGTTAATAGAATTGTAACGGAGGAGGAATCCCACTTTGATATAAGACGGTAACTTTTATCGTGCAACATCATTTACTTTGAGTAAGACTTTCCCTACATAACCATGTGTTTGATGTTCTTGTTTTTCGATTGCCCAGTCGGCTGGGGCTGTAGAATACACCGACTGCTTCTCTGCCGGGGGGTTAAGACACCCCCCGTAACGAGTGTCCTGGATATGATACTAAACAATCAGATGGTGAGGTTCCAGCAGTGCTGGAGCTTTGGGGAATGCGGAGTACCCTTTCATTGCCATCACTCCCAGGTCCACTCTGGCCCGGAGTGGTAGCACCTGATAAGGGTCCTATCTATGGGTTAAATAGAACTACGTGCTTCTTTCACTCTACTGATTTTTGCATTTAAACTGCGTATTTATGCTAAACTGAATTGTTTAAAATTGAACTGTTTTGACATTGGAACAGCGTACTAGTGCTGAACTGAATTGCTCGAAATAGAACTGTTTTTGACGTCTTAACTGTGTACTTATGCTGAACTGAATTATCTGAAATAAAACTGTCTGACATTTAACTCTGTGTATTGCCCAGTCGGCTGGGACTGTAGAATACACTGACTGCACCCACCTCTGTAGAGGGGTAGACCCTCCCCCTAACAAGTGTCCTTGATATGACACTAAACAATCTGATGGTAAGGTTCCAGCATTGCTGGAGCTTTGGGGAATGCGGAGTACCCCTTCATTGCTATTGCTCCCAGGTCCACTCTGGCCCGGAGTGGTAGCACCTGATAGGGCCCTATCTATGGGTTAAATAGAACTAACAGCATACTTATGCTAAAATGAATTGAGTAAACTGAATAGCTGGAAATAGAAATGTTTTTGACAATTAAACCGTACTTACACTTAAACTGCGTGCTTATACTTAACTGAATGTTTTGTAATATAACTGTTTTTTGACATTAAAACTGTATTTACAGTTAACTGAATTATTACATATAACTGCTTGAAAAGTTTGAAATGGAAATGTTTTTTGAAAATTAAACTGTACTTATGCTAAACTGAACTGTTTTCAATAGAACAGATTATTTACATAAAAATGGATTTGGCGTTAAATAACCTACAAAGGTTGATATGCCATAAAACCAAACAAACCAAACCATGTGTCTGATCGATAAGATTATTTACAGAAGTAATATTATATACAGTATTCCTTAATAGATAATACGCAGTTTTTTAAAATATTTTTCTCATTGAAAGAGGCAAGGGCGAAGTAGACACATTATTTTAGCTTAGGGTACCTCTGGTGGTGTAACGGTTAGCAAGCTAGACTAGCAAACTTACACGAGTGAGTTCGATTCTCATTGGGCGCCCCATTCATTCGGCCTTGTGCCACATCGAAGCAAAGAGCTTTGTAAATTACCACATTATTATAGCTTATATATACTTGCAGGGTTTGGTGACAATATCGGCAGAAACTTGAACTCTTCCACATGTAGTAATGTCACTTATTCTATTTAAAAAAAATGATTGTGATTGTCGAATTATCTATACTAGGACGAAAAGGTGATGATTGAGGTCGGAGAGAAGAAAAATAGAGTGAAGATCAACATTTATAGGCGTTATGTATGTAGGAACTTAAAGTAGAACAATGTTTTTCTCGTCTCAATATGTATTCTATCAAGCAGTGTAGGTATATATCCGAGTTTCCCCATAACATCACATGAATTACACTAAAAATATATTAAGATGCACTCCGTGGTTAAGATAACTACATGGTTTCACAGACGCTGAGTTCAGGAAGCTCCAAGAAAAATGATTTTTTTTTCTTGAGAATTAAAGTTATGTTCACCCATGAGACTGACGAAACCCAATCTTTGTACTCTAGATAACCATAACAGTTCTGCTCAGGTTATGCAGAGTTACTTTCAGTAGACAATGAGGCCTTGCAAATAAAGATATACAAAGAATATTCACTAGTTATTTACTAATCTTTGATAAGTTTTACACGACATAGAGGAAGACATTACTCTTCAAATGTCTTATTTGCCTGGTAAATGGTAACACATTGAAAAAAAAGCTTTTTATCAATAAAGGATTTGGATCAAGAACGACCCTTCACAACAATAAAGGATGTCCTGGATATTACACAAAATTTATTGTATGGTGAGGCTCCAGCTCTAAAATCTAATTTTTAAGGATTACACTTGCATTGGTTCACTGTAGTCCCTAGTGATAGGATCTATGTGTCGAATAGATGATGTTCCAAATTTAGTTATATTTAATAGGACCGTGTGTAGAAAAAATACGTAAACAATTTGACAAAAAATGTAATTCTCGAATTTCTACGCATACAAACCCTTGACAAATCGACATGCCATTAAAATAATTAAAATTAATCAAACAAGAATAAATGATTTTTTACTTCAAATCACAAATTGATTATGATAACGTTAGTTTTGCGTATCAGATGTCCGAATAATAAAGTTTTAATTCTTATCCAATGATAGTGTAAAAATTGATTTTAACAGATTTTGTTTGGCTTGGCTTTTTAGGCAAGCTTGTTGATAATTGCGTAATGAAACTATTTTCTATGACTTAAACTTGCAGATTTTCCCATCATTCCAGATGATAGCTTGGTCTCTTATATAACTATATAGACAATCTTATATAAGACAATAAAAATCATACTTTTATTATTCCTTTTGAGAATAATAACTTAGAACTTTTTTTTTTTTACAAAAGTTATGAAAGAACATGTCTGATTGGAAAGCAAAAGGCTACAAATACTATTTTCAGCGAAAGTCAGCAACAGATAATTTTTGTGATATTTCCAGCCGTAAAACCGAAAGTGTTCACTGCCATTTGAGATTAGCATATCTTTCTTTTGTCAGAAATACTGAGCATATGATTGTCAAAAGTATCTGTAAACATTGAATAACCTACAATGGTTGATATGCCATAAAACTCCACATAAAAATTCATCTCCAGATTTCTATAAGGATGATTTTGAGAAGCCGTTCTTTAATTGGATCCTTATATACTTTCATTTTTAGATTATATTTTGCACCTACTTTATTTTTCCAAAGTATTAACCCTTCCTTAAAGATTGTGGTAGCTATATTTTTCCATTTTGCAATGATGTAGCCAATCGTTGATTCTTACGTCTATAGAGATAAGCAGAAAACGGAGAAATATACCATTATTTATTGACTTATTTTTAACACCATTTCAAATCTATTAGTGTCATTATATACCTAGAATCAAAAAAATTTCCGACATTGTATTTTATATTTTCATTCTTTGGTCATTTACGCAGAGTGATAATGAAGTATTTATATCTAATAGAAATAATTTACAAAAATTCATTTAACCCATAGATGAAACGCTAACAAAAACTACCCGTACGTTCAGAGTAGACCAGGGCCCAACGAAAATTAAAAATGGTGATCTCTATCCTCTAGATCTCCAGCCTCTCCACCAGTTGCAATTTAGTGTCAAACTTTGGACACAACCAAGATATGCCCGACAAAAAAGAACGGAGGATTTTCAAAGTGAAAAACAAATAAGATAAAACAATAAATACATACAGTATTTAATTAAAAGAAAAATGAGTTCTTTAAAAGCCCTTTTTGAATTTTTGTTACTTTAAAGGTTTTGCTTTTCGTATCTGGAAAAATTTTTCCCAAAAAATTCTCGAATTCACACACACACATTTGTGTGTGTGTGTGTGTGTGTGTGTCGTAAACGCCCAAAACCAGCAAATGTGCCTCTTGTCCATTTTTCAAAATGGCTTTATTAAGTGGAGGTCATCAACGAAGAAACCTGTCTTTAAACTAATATTCAGACCGAAATAACCTGGCCATATTTTCCACATACTCCAACATAAAATTAAGTTGGAAACGAAGTAACGCAAAATCTCCGAATGAGTTCAAAAGGGGAAGAACCAATTAAATACAAATTCTGAATGGTTCAAATTAAGGAATAGAGCAACTTCATTATGTACAAAAATAGTACGGTAGCAAAGAAAGAAAGAACACTTGTAAAAAGAATTTAAATTGAATAGTCTGAATAAAAATAAATAAAAAAAACATAGAAGTAGTTGGAAAGATCTCTGACCAAATATTAACGAAGAATGGAAAGGCTTAAGCACAAATTGTAAGTGAAAAATAGACAGAAGAGATAGTGAAAATATCACGAACATGTTTCCCTAATTATGAAAACGAAGGAAAGCAAAATAGATGAAAAAGGAAAGACGAACGAAAGGGAGAAAAGAATACACGAAAAAAATGTATTAAGCCAAAATAAATCTTAAAAAAGCTGAAGTCACTTTGAACTTAAATATTTCAAACACTGATTTATTTACCGTCACAATACGTCAGCAGCGCTGTCTATATTTGTTTACTAAGCTAATTTATTCGTGTACAAAAATCATGACTTTAGCAACCAGTAAGGTTCTAACTTATTAATACATTTTGTCAGCAAGTTTACTTTTCTAATAATTGCTTTACGGCAGGTGATCTGTTGATAGCTTTTCACATTTTATTCCTAATTTGCTTGTTCAGTTTTTATGTCAACAATCGTTTCTTACCTTAATACAGATGTCAGAATTATTTTCTTTTTATTTATCTATTATTAATTTTTTTTCATTTAATTTCTTTTTTTACGAATACGATATAAAGTAATCATTCCTATTGAATAATTTTGAACTCTTATAACTCCAATAAACTATTAATGTAGTAATGATTTCAATTCTTTTTTCCTTTACCAGTAATTAAAGTATTAAAGCACAATTGGTTGTAAAAGTTCATACACTGGGAATTGTGCCAGACTATAAAGTTGACATTATTAACAATTGTTATATGGACCGAACCAAAATCCGGGATATATTGAGATGCATAAAATCATCTGGAATTATGAGATTCAAATCGATCACTTAATCTCAGCTAGAGCCACAACTAGTGTTAATTAACTTTTCATCGCGTGTATTTTGTTTAAGCGTATTAGAGTGAAAATGAAAGAAAAAAAGAACTCGGTGTCTAGTAAATTTTGCCGTTCCAGTAAAGCAAAGTGTGGAAATAATAGAAAGCGAAAAGATATACAAATACTTGGCTCTTGCAAGAGATCAAAAAATAATTTGTGGATCATGAAGTTTACAATGATAGTTTGCGCACTAGGAACAGTTGCCAATTGGAAAAGACTGGCGGAATTGGAAATTAAAATAATATTCGAGGACCACACGGACCACTTTGTTTAGATAAGCTAGAATACTGAGAAGAGTCTTGGAAAGTTGATGGTTGATTGGTTGTCTGAGCTTTATGGCATATCAAGCTTTATAGGTTATTTAACGCCAAATCGATTTTTATGCAAATAGTTCTATTTCAAACAATTTAGTTCAATTGTCAAAAACATTTCAATTTCAAGCTATCCAATATATTTAAACAGATCTAATTCAGCTAATTCGGTTAGTATTAGCACAGAAGTTCTATATTAAACAATTCAGTTTCGTGTAAGTACAGTTCCAATGTCAAAAACAGTTCCATTTCAAACAATTCTGTTTAGCATAAACCTGCAGTTTAAATGTAAATACACTTTTAAATGGTCAAAAATATTTCTATTTCAAGCTATTCAGTTTTGTCAAATAGTTCAAATTCAAACATTCAGTTTAGCATAATTATGCTGTTAGTTCTTTTTAACCCAGAGATAGGGCCCTATCCGGTGCTACCATTCCAGGCCAGAGTATACCAGGGAACAATGGCAATGAAGAGGTGCTCCGCATTCCCCAAAGCTCCCGCATCTTTAGAGCCTCACCTTCAGATTGTTTAGTGTCATAATCAGGACACTCATTGGGGGGGTCTTATCACTCTGCTGAGGTGCAATTGGTGTATTGTACATCTCCAGCCGGCTGGGTAATTGGAAATTTGAATAGACTTCGTCTCTCAGACTCAAGTAAAATACTACGAGAAGACATTGGGGTGAAAAACTTGCAAACAACGAAATAATGATTTGCAGATAAAAATAGCTTCAAGTAACTTTGAAATACAAATAACGTACATAGTTATCCAGTTTCATACAGCTTTCTATTGAGCAATTCACAAAACCTTTTTCACTATAGCAATGGGTTGTATGAATGAAGTACCCTATGAGACTCGAACTCATTCGTGAACGTTTGTTAGTCTAGCTTTCTAATTACTATTTTAACAAATATATTAAGTATTGCATTGTGATATTTGTACAGCCTTTTATGGTTTCAAATATTTCTTTCTCTAATGGTAATATCTACAAGGAATGGTATGCAATTCATTATTTTAGTTACAACCTTCATATTTTCTGAGTTTAAATACGTCGAGTCAATGAGCCGATCTTGTTCAAAATAAAGAAACTATTGAATTGAATATATTTTGGCTCATAAACAGGATTAACACTTCATGTCAGACTGGAACAGAAAGTAATAGAAGAGGTGACGCCAAGCTCACGCTGTTTGTAAAATTGAACATAACTATCTGATGCATTTTAATAGCATACTCAGGACATACCACATAATGAGAGAATATGATAAATGTTTTTCCTTGGTTTCTGAGACGTTATGAAGGCTGGTAGATGTACATATCACAAGGTCACTTTTCTATGGTCAGACATCGATTTCTCAGAGCATCCTTCGATACGTTGCTCTAATTGTAAATACATGTCGTTATATTTATTTACCAAGTTAATATTATTTTGGCACTCAGCTTAAATTGTTGAACATTCACTATGAAACCTGACGTATGAGTGAGTGCTGAAATGTTTTCCATCGAATAAGACAATTTTTCAGCAAATCTTATATCATTTTGTAATCTAATAACTTATCCACCTCTCGTTCAAATGATCACAAAATATTAGGCAAGAACTTTTTTCTCCATTTTCTGGTATAGAAATGCCAATAACTGGAAAATAATACGTTTAAACATAAAATATTGTAGTTTCTAAACATGCTGTTAAACTGATAGTATTTTTTTTCTAAAACTCTCTCCATAATGTTTAATGTTGTTTCTTTTGGGTGAAGGCTTAGAGGGTTGTTGTTGTTGGGGTTTTTTTTTTTGGTTTTTTTGGGTTTTTTTGTCTTGTAAACCTGTTTAATTCTTAAGGGGGTGAAAGAAGATCGGTAATACTTTGGCTGGTATGTGCTTACCTCACCTATAATCAGCGTGAGACAAAGGGTCAATTTTGAAACGGTACAGCTGGATTTAATTCAGTTTTCATCCTTCTAGTCTTGATGCCTTATCATTAAAGAGCCTTGTCTTCTCCTATTATTTATCCATATATTTTGAACAGTATGGTTCATATATTTTCCTGAGAGCACTTGCGCAAAGGGCAATTTAAACAGCCTCGTCTAGGTTTGATTGGCCAGTCGGATGGGACTGTAAAATACACACTGTACCTCTGCAGAGGGGTAAAGATCCACCCAATGAGTTTCCTGGATATGACACTAAACAATCGTATGGTGATGCTGGAGCTTTGGGGAATGCGGAGTACCCCTTCATTGCCATCGCTCCCAGGTCCACTCTGTCCCGGAGTAGTAGCACCTGATAGTGTCCTATCTATATGTCAAATAGAACTAAACTGTGTACTTATGCTAAACTGAATAACTTTTAATAGAACTTTGACTAAACTGAATTGTTTGAAATTTAACAGTTTTTGACATTGAAAATGTACTTACACTAAACTGAATTGTTTAATATGGAACTTTTTGATACTTACCTGTGTAGTAAAAAAAATACTGTACTAATACTAAACAGATTAAGCAGGATTAGAAATGTTTAAACTGAATAGCTTGAAATATATATTTTTGACAAACTGTACTCATGATAAACTGAATTGTTTGAAATAGAACTATTTGTATAAAATTGAGTTGGCATTAAATAACCTACAAAAGTTGACATGTCATAAAAACCAACCAACCAACTAGGATTTGAATTCGGGGCGCTAATTCAATTTACTATGACGATGGCCATTACGCTAAACGCACCACCAGTATGGGAAATCGAAGTTATTCCATTCTTCAAAAACTTTTCAAGAGGCCAAGTAATTCATTAGATATTATCTGCTAAACTTATTCGCAAAACTGTACCACAATTACATGCTCAGCTATTTACTAATGTGCGAGTTTATTCAGAGAAATAGCCATGCCAAAATGTTGACAACCAGAAAGGAGGGCAAAAATGTTAGTAAACAAAAAAATTAGAAAGAATCTAATCAGAAAGAGGAAAACAGGAAAAAAAAAAGGAATTTTAAAGGACTACAAAATATGAGCCTGGGACGCTGGACAGTAGAAAATGAATTGAAACTGGGAAGTTGGATGAGTGAAAAGAGAAAACAAAAAAAAAAATCAGTGTAGCGGGAAAAATGATACTCTTGAAATGAGCACTTGTAAAGCAGAACTTGACCTCCCAAATTTTTCTGCATGATCATGTTTCAAACATTCGTAATAGGGACTATCAGTCTTAAACAGGACTTTCGAACCATATGCGCTTCCTTAAACGAAACGTTCGCTGCTGAATTTTACACAGGTTCTTTTAGCAAACTACAGGTAAGTATTCTGTTTCCGGAGGATTGACTGCAGTTTTTGGAAGCCATATGAGAGTTCAGTGGGTAATATCAATCACAATGTCAGATATTTTACTTGTCTCATAAACGAAGGGTTTTAAAAGGGTCAACTTTGCTTGGAGTCATATCGCGACCACGCGTACATTTAACGGAATTCAGATGGCATTAAGTAAAGTAGCCATCACTTTACGCACACGCACATATTAATATGAAAATAAAGCATATTAGAAGAAATATATCAGATACACGTTTAATAACAAGAATATAATGTCAGCTAATTATATATATATATACGATCAGAAACTGTAGTCGATCTAGAAAACGTCATCAGCAGGATATATATTCTGTTTTCATTTTTTTTGTTTTTGTTGGCCTTTTTTAAATGTTTTAAAAAAGCCCGTAAACATTATTTCAATAATTTAATTTGTCTGCAATTTTAAAAGTAAGGATGTATTTTGAAATTAGATAACGCTTAACAAATGATGAGAACAGCTTTTAAAAATAAATGTATCGTCTAGTTTTCTGAATTTAAATGAATTAAAATTCATAACATACATTCGTATTCATATGTTCCTGATAGAAATGAATAAATAACATTATCTACTTACAATTCAACTAGACAATCGCGTCATTGAAAGCGGGAAAATTATATTTGCCTATATTAGGAGACGAACTATATTAAATTGTGGATTATTTTCTTTAGTCGTCTATTTACATTGTGCTCCTTCTATCGCTCACCTAGGTTTTTTCTTGTTCGCGAAAATTTTTCTTTCTTTTCACGCAACCCTTTTCTTTTTATTCAAATGCTTTTTCTCTCTCACTCCATTTTAATTTTTTTCAATCGTTTCTCTTTCACTTTTTCTTGCTTTATTAACCTCTCTCTCTCTATCGCCTCGTATATTTATCTCTCTCCATTTATTTTTGTCTTTTCGCTACCTTTTTTTTCCTCTCTCGTTTATTTTCTTCAGTCTCTCGTTGGCAATTTTTTTCCCTCTACCTCCCGTTCACAACCTTTCTTTTTGTAACTTGTTCGTAACCCCCTTTTTTTCATCTTTTCGCTTCTCGTTCACACTCCCTTTTCCCAACGTCTTTGTTGCTCGTTTGCAACCTCCCCTTTTCACTTCATTGTTCTTTGATACTTTTTTTCTTTGTCTCTCTTTCGCTTCAATTCTTTTCCCCTTTTGCCTCTCTTTCGCTACTACTTTTTCCACTTTGTCTCTCGTTCGCTACCCTTCTTTCTTCCTTTCTTGCGTTCTTATCGGTCACAGAAACGATACCATTAATAATAATTATGCTATTATCGAAAAAATAACAGAACTTATCCCTATTAACAATATTTAGTGAATATCGCTTTAACTGCAATATTTACAAAATTGCCTCATTATAACCAATTACAACAATGATGAGACAGCATCATTAGTAATTTCAAAATGTTTTTACCCTTTTTCTGTTGTATTTCATCGCAATATTTAAATCGTTTTTCAATGACTGCTAAATAACCATTTCTGAGTAGTGACGAGAAAACGCTTTAACTTCACAGAAAGGCTTAAAAATAATGCAATCTTTCTTGTAAAAAAAAAAAAAAATGTATATACTGTTAAAATAACTCAGACAAATATCATCGTAAAGAAATATAAACTACTGCAACATAAATTACTGACAACTCTACTAATTTTGAACGTTCTTCCCACTCTACATCTCGAGACTTAGTCATCTTCTGGTTAGATATTTTCTTGAAATAACTGAAGGTCTTTATTTCTCTTTATCATGTCAATTCATTTTTATGGGATAAATCACCTTTTGGCGATGATAAAATCTTAGATTTCATTTATATTTCTATCCTTTTATTTCAACGCAGCATTTTTTCATATTCTAAGTTTTATGGAATCAATTACTAATTAGGGATACTTATCTTTTTTTTTTTTGCTTTGCTATTTTTACCCCATCAGTCAAGTTTTCTCATTTAACAGCTTTTTCGATTTGAACAAGAAAATCGAGTATTCACCTTTTTTTTTTTTTTTACGTGATGTATTCAATAAGTTTCCACATTTTTTTTGTATGGGCATTTAAAATTGTCGTAGACTCTTGAAAATTCAGTATGTTATTTGTATACATCTTATATGATGACTGACCAATTTTTATGATTTCAGGTTCAAATGAACAGCTAGAGCGGGAATTGGAATACACCTTACTAAAGCCTGATTGTCACAGCTGATCAATTTCAAAAATGCAATCTGGACGTGAGGACATTTTAGAAGAAGGATATGCAATAAAATTCAGTTTTAAACTTGGAAAAAAATGCCACAGAAACGTATAGAATGCTTCAGACTGCTTTTGGAGCATATTGCATGAATCGAGCATCAGTTTTTGAGTGGCATAAGAAATTCAAAGAAGGCAGGGAGTCTGAGGGATGAGGCGTTGGAGGAGTGAGGAAGTCAATACACTAGAGTTGATTTGCCAAAGGGTTAGGGTTACTATGATGAGGTTTTAAGGGAGTTCAGGCAGAGATTCCGTCGGAAGAGGCCAGCACTCTTCAAATCAGGTCAGTGGGATTTCCACCAGGACAATGCACCAATCTACAACTCCATCCTTGTACCAGAGTATTTGTGCAAGATGGGCATCAAGACAGTTTCTCACCCTCCCTACAGTCCAGGTAATTGCTCCTTGTGACTTTTGGTTATTCCCTAAGCTGAGAAGCTGTCGTTATGAAACAACTGAGTTGATGAAAAATGCTGTGACGAAGGTCATTGACATTCTCACACAAGAGGATTTCCATGGGGCATTCCAGAAGTTGTTGTAACGGTGCAACAAGTGCATTGCAGCCAGAGGAGATTACTTCGAAGGGGACTAGAGTTTCATGTGTGTACTATCAATAAAAGTGCCCATACGAAAAAAGTCTGGAAACTTATTTAAAGATCCTCGTATTTCTATACACAAGTCTTCTCAGATATTGGATTTTTTAAAATATATGAAACTGGGAGTAAGTGCCCATAGAGGTTTGTAAACAATCTTTTATCCTGGGTCAGTCGTGTTCTACAAACTAATCTTGAACACATTTTTCTTCTGATAAACTGTTTAGAACGATTGATTTATCCCTACTATACATATATGCCTTTCCATTCCACAAAATCGAAAAAGCATATACACACGATATTTGAAGAACATAATATTTTTCAAAGAGTCAAGAGAAAAATATATCCATTCCACAAAATTTTGATATATAATTTTCTTCAAATCGCACAAAATGTTGTAATTAATTCAACTGGAATAAGACTCGAATATGTTTTAACTCACTCTTAATTATCCCTATAAGGAATCCTTAATAAATTGTACCTTTATTAATATTGCTGGTCGCAACAAACAATCTATGATATTTATCATGTCGTACCGCTAGCACGGATATCCCTGACCCTCTCTCGCCACTTGTCCTTATCATTCATCACTTCTGGCAGGTCTTCAGGGCTACATCCCGTATCCTCACATAGCTGCCGTATGTATATTCGAGCTGGTCGTCCTGCTTTTGCTTGGCCATATGATGGGGTCCATAGGAGTACATCACTGATGAGTTCGGCCTTGCTTCTCCAGCAGTGTCCTACATATCTGGTTCGTCTAGCTTGTATAGTTTTCGTGACGGGAGGCAGTTGGCCGTATAGTTGGTGCTTTGTGGGGTGTTGCCGGCAGGACTTGTTCAATATTGCTCGCAGCATTCTTGTGTAATTGCCGTCTAGCTTCTTCAGCCGTTTAGTTAGCGTCCAAATAGTGCATCCATATAGCAGTATCGATACGACCGCTGCCTGGAAGAAACTGCGTTTCATTTTATCGGTCAGGTCTGATTTCCATATGATCGAGAGCCTACCGTTAGCTGCCCATGCTTTCGTTAGCCGTGTGTCGATGTCTTTTTCAGTCGATGAGACTCTGCTTCCTAGGTAGGTTAATTTGTCTTCTAGTTTCAGTGAGGTTGCGTCTAGTGTGGAAATGTCGCCTGTTTGGTTATAACACTTATATCCAGTTTTGTGTGAATTGATATGAAGGCCAATGCCTGCGGTGGCTCGTTCCAAACTATGCAGTAGTGTTTCGGCTTGGTTGGGTGTATTCGCCAGTATCGCTATGTCATCGTTGTAGTCGGCGCCGGTAATTGTTTTTGCGGGGTACCTTCTGCTTCTTTTCTTTGTCAGCTCGAAGATATTTTCTCTGATTTTGTCGATCGAAGTTCTAAGCACGCAGTCTAGACAGATGATAAAGAGGTATGGGGCTAGCGTATCCCCTTGTAGTACACCTGCTACAATGTCGAAGTATTCTGTGTCTCCATCCGGTGAACGTACTTTCACTTCGGTGTTTCTGTAAAGAATTATTGCTGTTTCTGTTTCTTTTTTTTAGGCCGTATGTTAGTAGGATTTGTCGCATCTTCCCTCTGTGATAACCATTATTGATAGATTTGTATATTATCACAAACTATTAGATTTATTGAAATAAATGTGGTATAATTTTCAACAAATTAAAACCAATGTAAAATTTCTAAAAAAGAATAGAGGAAAGTTTTGAATAAACTGAAAAAAATCAGAAGATAAGGCTTATCTTATGAAAGAACCTTTTATCTAAATTTTATAGATATATTATACTGCTTACAATGGAACATCGCAATTTTCTCTAATATAAGATTATGGAATGTAACTCTTGTGTTTATACTGAATAAGTCTGTGGAGGTGGATTGCTAAGGGTTCCCAAGAAAAAGAGGAATGCGACAACGGTCAATTAGAAAACAAAGCTGCATCTCGAAACACCGAAGATTTTAGAACATCCAGTGGGTGAGGAGGAATTTCTTATCAGTCAAGTTGGCTTCTTTTTAATAAAAAGAAATCCTGGATAATATCCGCTTAACAATTTTCAAAGTCAGTTTATCTACTAACAGGAAAGCTTGAAGTATTTCGACAGTGACGAGACTGAATTACCAGAAATCAATAAAAATTCCAGTAACCGTGATTATGTTTCCAGACTTGAGAAATCTGGATTTCTCAGCCGTTTCAAAACGTTGAATATACGAATATGGCATCTCGTCTAGGATTTTTTTTTCTTTTGGCCACTGCTAACATGCGATATCCCTTCATCGACGATTGAAGCACTGGACAATATGAACCGCCATCTGCAAAAATAGCATGGCCTGACTTTCTTGGAGTTTGAGAAATGCCAGTCTATAAGGGACTACCAACAGACTTTTTATCTTTTTGAGATTGATTTTAACATGTCGTCCCGTCAAGAGTTGGAATATCGTGTACGCTTATATTTACATTTTTGTGCTGTCAATTTTTTTGCATGAAGTTATGTGACCAAGTATTCCTATCAAATAAAAAATAAATTTACACACATTTTTATGGTTTCACATAACGATATCTAATAATATTTTTCACATATATTTCCTACATATTTATCAAATTGGCTGGGGCTATAGAATACACCGACTGCACCTCTGCAGATGGGTAAGATCCCCACCACCACCAACGAGTGTTCTGGATATGACACATAACAATCTGATGGTGAGTTTTCAGTGATGTTGGAGCTTTCAGGAATGCGGAGAACCCTTACATTGCCATCACTCCCAGGTCCACTCTGGTCCAGAGTGGTAGCACCTGATAGGGCCCTATCTATGGTTTAAATAGAACTAAAGTGTACTGAGGTTAAATTGTATAGTTTGAATTAGAACCGAGTAACGAAAGTGAATAGCTGGAAATGTTTCTGACAAACTGTACTTACATTTAAACTGCGCACTTAAGCTAAATTGTTTGAAATGGAACTGTTTTTGACATTGAAACTGTACTTACCATAAACTGGATTAATATAGAACTGTTTTGACATTTAGCTGTGTAAACAAAATCCATACTTATACAAAACAGAATTGTTTGAATTAGATCCGTTCGAATAAACTGGATAGATTGAAATAGAAACGATTTTGACAATTAATCTGTGTACTCATGCTAAATTGAATTGTTTGAAATAGAACTTATTTGTATGAAAATGGATTTGGCATTAAATAACCTACCCCCCCCCAAGAAAAAACAATCTACCAACCTTACCACAAATGTGATAAATTAACAGGTACTACTCCTCCGGGTTAAAGAGAAACTATGATCAATGGTAAAAAAAGACGTACTCGACATCCTCTAAAACTGGCCTCTTTCCTTCAAATACATTGTCATAGCCCAAGTATAGAATACACCGACTGCGTAAGGCACCTCCAATGAGTGTTTTGGATATAACACTAGATCTCTTGGTGAGGCTTCAGTAATGCAGAATTTGGAGTACATTTCATTGCCAGTACTCTAAAGTCCATTATGGCCCGGAGAGCAAGCACCTGATAGGATACTATCTATAGGTCAAATGTAAGTTTCACATTTAAAGTATGTACTTATGCAAAACTGAATTGTTTGAAATAGAACTTTTTTTACATTTAACTGTGTAAAACTAAAACTGTTTTATACAAAACTAATTTTTTTTAAATAGAAGTGATTGTACATTTAACTCTGTGTAAACATGATCTACAAAATGTGTTTAGAAATCATATCTTATACGTATAAAGATGGATTTGGTATTAGATAACCTATATATGCCTTACATCCAAACCAGAATATAGATTCTGGGGTGCCTAATTACTCTGCTGGGAATAATCAGCGTATTCTAAACCCTGTCGAGAGGACAATCGTTTGTGATCTTTCAGATTAGTTTATGATGACAAAAATGACAAAGGCAAAGCTGTACTTTAGGGAACAGAAAGCAGACACTATTAAGGCATGTACTAAAAGAAAAAAAATGGTATGTCAAATTAATGGTGACTCTCAATGGGAGCGAGTGATAATGTCTCCTCAAACTACAGGGATTACTCGGATAGTGGGACAACCAAAAAAGAGATTAAACAAGGTAGCAGTATGTATTTACCCAACGCCTCTGCAAATTAATATGAAACAAGATCATTTTTAAGTAGAGTAAAAATGGTTTAATTCAGTTTTTATTCTCCTAGTCTGGTTGCCTATCATTATGTATCAGGTCTGTCTTATTTACACATTGTTCTGGAGACTAACTCGGTGCTGACTCAATTTCTGACGATAATAACCGTTAGGCTAAGATTTCAAACAGCATTTGTATAATCTCACGGGATTTAAAAACTTATGGCACCAAACAAACTTATAATTCAAAATTAAATGAATAGTCCCTAATAACATTAGAAATATTTAAAAGAAGAATGGGCTTATAATCTAACCTATAGTTATTGTCTAAAATCAAAGCGTTCAGTTCAATTTGGATTCTCATTCATAAGTGGATTATCTAAGATATGATTTATTCTACGCTATTTTTAAAAGAGCAAAGCTCAACTAGCACACATGTAGATTCTATTCCAGCGTTTCCCTTTCTTAAAATTAAAACAAATATATCGCTATAATCAATATATTTTATCGCTTAAATTAATTACAAAATTGATTTTAATGACACTTCAACTCATCTAGGGATATTTATACTTAGAAGTTAGGGGATCGGGTACACTGTACGTTCATTATTTCTTTTCTGTTTAGTTTTTAAAATTGTGCTCATTTTATTTTACTTTAAGCACACAATCTAATCGAATAAAACTTATTTTAAATAGGTCTATTTAAACCATGGACTGTAACCGAATGTGTACGACCACCTCAGGAGATAGATCCTGGGAATAAAGCAAATGAAGATAGTCTTACCAATTTCCAGAGGTTTTAAATGTGAGCCTCGCACAAAGTTTACGTTCATATCCTGGAGATCACTTTACTGGGATGGATGTACGCTTCTCTAGAGGATACAGTGAGTGTATTTTTAGCCCACTGAGAAGGTGGTTTAATATTGGTTCATGAACCGATTTAATAGTGTGCTATTTTTCCGTTTTGTTTTTTCTTTTTCTGGATAGGTTTTTCTATTCTATCCATTCTTTGTCACATTACTGAGAGTTAGGAACTTTTGCATACATATAAGATATTTACTTATATATTATCACGAAGGATAGACTGATAAAGGGTGCGATATGTCGTGCTAAAAGTTTTATCGATTAACAGAGAATCGATGAACGAACGGATAGACCTTAGAAGTATAGAAAATTGTGCATGTATGATGGACGAAGAGGCTGGTCGATACATTGACAGCATGGCAGGTGTATTGACCGATAGTCGATGAAGGAATAAAATGGCGAGTGATCAACAGACCTACCAATATATAGAAATTGAAGGGATCAATACAAAGGATTATCAAATAGTTATTGAGATTTTGGCCAAAAACGATGGATCAATAGATGAAAAATGATGAGTTCAATACATTGATATTTGCAAAGGATTAAAATTGATCAATGCGAGAATAGTTTTAAGAATACTGTGAGACGTGAGGATCGGATTGTAAAACAGAGGATTGTGGATCAAACTTGAACTGCGATAGGAAAGGTTCGAATGATATTTAGGAGTGTAGATCAATACAAGGGCAGAGACTTATAGATATAACATGGAAAAATAATAGAAGCACATAGATATCTGGACAGTGAGACATAATGATCGATGGATTGAGAGACAAACATATAGATCGATGAGAAAACTGTGAGAGAAGTGGATCAAGGAACAAACTTTGAGATGTACAGATCGATGGACGAACCGAAGAGCCGATCGATAAACAAAACTGGAGAGGTGTGGATCAGTTAATGGCCTGTTAGATATTCAGATCGATGAAAGAGCCGTGAGAGAAGAGGATCGATGAACAAACCGGGTGAAGTGTTGAATGGTGATTGGCCCGTAAGACATGAAAATCGATGAACAAACTATGAGAAGCTCTGATCGATGGACGATCCGTATGATGTGACATCGAAGTGACTACTTGTTGTAACTCGCATATTGGAGATAATAGAAAAAAATACGAGTAGTTTGATAAAGAAATAGGTTTTACTATGCAAGATTCAGTGAACGAACACTCAGTACTTGACAGGTGGCATTTACAAATCTCGTTCCCTTCTCTCGTCAGCTGGTCTTGTCACGCCCTAGCACCTGTATGTTTCCTTTCTCTCGAATATACAATTCAATCTGCATTTTCGGAACAACTCCCAAACCTTTTATCTTATTGGTACTAGAAGGCGGGAGCTAAGGGTCACTTGTGTTGAAAGCAGTTTTGACCACTTTTAAATTGTACGGCATAAAAACCAGAAATTGGCAGAGGCTCGGATTTTCGCTCTTGATAAGAGTATACTGGTAATGTATCCTCGTGTCTGCCAAGGCGAATGGCTTTCCACCCTGCCCTGTTCCCTACACTAATTGACTCCGTGGTAGGAGGAGGAGCATAGGACCAATGAGAAATATACACTAATTATGGCTTCTTCCTTCAAAATATCCAAAAGATTTTTATCCGACACTGATTCAGAAACAGAAAGTGACTTACCGAGATTCATAATTATTGAATCACTGCAACATATAAAATTACATCAACTGCCACCTTTTCTGATTAAAAAAATAATATCCAGTTGATCTATTCTGAAAAATGCAAAGAAAATTCGAAATGGAAACCCGCTAGTGGAAGTAGAAATAAAAAAAACATGCCGACAACTTACTAAAAATTGAGAAATGTCATAATCTCAAATACTGTGCTTACCCACACACAAGATTAAATATCTACAAAGGTGTGAAGAGTAAAGAACAACCCCGGAACAAATTGAAACGGCTTTTAAACAAACAAGGAATAAAAGAATACAGAAGGGTCACTATTCACCAAAATGATGAAACCATACAAACCCGTACATTCTGACTTTTGAAAAATAATCAATAACGAAAGAAATCAGATACGGCTACACAATAGAAAGGATAGAGCAGTATATACCAGCTCTCCTGTGATACTTCAAATGTGACAAATTTGGACGCCAGAAAGAGATATGCAGTGGACGCCAATTATGTGGCAAACGTGACCTGGACCATAAGGAAAATGAAAGCAAAAACATAAAATACACAAACTGCCATGAGTAACACCTTGCATTTTCAAGAATCTGTGGAATGTTTAAGAAAGAAAAAGGAATATTTATCAACCACACAAAAAATATGCCTTTCTCTGAAGCAAGAAAAATTGTCGAAAGCTATATCTGAACCAAAACATTATGCTAATGTAGCAAAAAAAAGTAAATCAACCACCCCAGGATAGCACTTTAATTCCATAAAAACTAATATAAAAATTGATAAATTTAAAAGCTAACGAATGGTTAACATTCCTAGAAAACCTTAAGAATACAATCAACTAAAACTAAACAAAGTGAGCCTTGTATGAAAACTAAAGTAAATACTAATACCAGCACAGAAGAAAGCCCTAAAGTGACTGAACAAAATAAAAAGCGACAAAGGTCACCGGTACGAATTCCAGATAATAGCAATGATATAAATGGAAATAAAACGAAAGATTACCATTTTTAAAAAAAATCGATTTAAAAAATTATCAAACACTGCCCACCCCGATAATCACATCAAACAAATTTGAAGAGGTCGAAGAAATAGATTGAAAATAAAACTCCATTTAAACAAAACTCAGCCAAAAAAGCCCCCAAAATCTTTAAAATAAATGAATAAAATAATCCAATGGAACATCAGAGGAGCAAGGGTCAATTACTCTGAATTGTTATACTTATTACAAAATACTGGCCGACAATCAAATACCTTCAAGAAACTCAACTAAAAACAAACATCAACATTAAAAACTTATTTGTACAACTCTATTAAACAGTTTACCGATAGGCCTCGTGGCGGATCATCAATAACCATTAACAAAATGCCTCACAGCGAAATTACAATGTATCACTTCAGTAAGCAATAACAGTGAGTTTAGTATATATTTCCTCAAATGAAGAACCCAAAGAATCGAAACTGAAAAAATTGATACAATAACTACCAATCACCTTCATTATAATGGTGGACTTCAATAGCAATAATGAGATCTGAGGAAGTAAGAAAACCGACTAAAAAGGCCAATTCATTGGATTTTTATTAAATCAATATCAGTTGTGCATGTACAACAATAAATCCAACACATATCTGCACCCTTCAATAGGCACATATTCTTTAATAGCTCTAACAATATGTGACCGTAACTTGTTTCTTGATAACAATTGGAAAGTACATGAGGACAGCTGTGGATGTGACCACCTTCCAATTTTTTTTAGAAAACAACACGGAAGCATTAAGGAAAAGAACTCCGAGCTGGAACCTTGAAAAGGCTAAATAGGAGGGATTTAAGACTTCATAGGTTACCCTACTAACCCCAGAAGTTGATAAAAACTAGGAAAAAAAAATTATATTTTACGAACACAGTGTTAAACATAGCTGAAGAACATATCCCCAAACGCTCTCCTTCTACAAAATACACTAGTCCTGGGTTCAATGAAGAATGCAGAAAAGCTGTCAAATTACGCAGAGCAACATTTTAAAAAATTAAAATAAACCAAACACGAGGAAATTTAAACACTTATAAAAACAGCAGAGCCAAATCCCTAAAAATCATCAAAGACTTCGAAAGAAATACATGGAGAAATTACATTGCCCAAATAAATAGTAACAAAAGCAAAAAAAAGTATGGCATATAATTGGGAAAATAAATGGCAAAAATAACAATACTCCTACAAAACACCTCACTCAAAATAATCTGAAGATTACAGATAAAAAAAAGATATAGCAAATCATCTAGCTGAAACTTTCTCCCAAGATTCATCTGCCAAAACTCAAAGCATGTTTTCAAATCATCAAAACAAAAGCAGAAAAAGTAAAAATCAAATTCCAAAGCAAAAACACCAAAGGTTACTACCAACCTTTCTCTACAGAACTAAAAGAATCCCTCAGAAAAGTCCAAAATACATTATCAGTACCTGAAAGAATTACTTCAACTATCCACAAATGTCCTCCAACAAATCTTCAATAATATATGGAACATCGGTTACATACCTAGAATATGGAAAGAAACCACAATTATACCGATACCCAAACTTTTCTAAGACAATACAAACGTGAAATATTACAGACTCATTACACTTCGCAGTTGGTTCTGCACAACAGTAGAAAGAACGGTAAATGCCAAATTGATCTGGTATTTATAAACCAATAAATTAATAACGGAATGTCAATCTGGTTTTAGAAGCCAAAAGAAGCCTTATAGATCACCTTATTCGATTAGAAACATTAATCACAGTGGCTTCAATTAAGAAAAGAATATCTGGTGGCATTTTTTTTTTTTTTCGATCTCAAAAAAGCATATGACACAACCAGGAAGTATGACATTGTAAAAGATCTCAAAAGCCTCAGATAAGAAGGCATAATGCCAACATTTATCCAAAACTTCCTACGTGATAGACGATTTAGAGTAAGAATAGGAGAGGTTTTCTCCGAAAAAAAAAAACAACAAAAAAAAAACAAGAAATAGGTGCATTATCTGTCACGCTGTTTAATATAAAAATTAATAATATTGAGGAAAATATTATAGTGGAAAAAACTGTGTTTTGTATGTGGATGACTTCTTGATCTGCTACAGAGCAAAAGGCATGAACAACATAGAAAGATAACTTTAATTATGCCTTGAAAAATTCCACAAATGGCCCACAGAGAATGGATTAAAATTTTCAAAAGTAAAAGTGAAATGCGACCACTTCTGCAACCAATTTAAGTTTCACATAAACTCAGTACTGAAAACTGATCATAGCGAAATACCAATTTTTAATCACTACAAATACCTGGGAGTCATTCTTGACTGCAAACTCTTCTTCATTCCACATATTAAATACCTGAGAACAAAATGTAAGAAAACCATTCAATTACTCAAAAATATAGCACACGCTAAATGGGAAGGAAACAAAGAAACATTTAAAATTATATAACTCATTAATCAGATTAAAACTCGATAATGGCTGCTTTATATATGGGACTGCCAGAAAGACACTTGTAAAAACTAAATATCATACACAATCAAAGACTTAAACTAACCTTTGTAGCATATAGCACTTCTCCTGTTGAAAGCCTATACAACCCAGTTGATGAATGCACATTCGATCCTAAATAAAAGCAACATTTTGAAAGAAAAGAAAAAAAACCTTTTGGCCTTCGGATGAAGTCGACCGTACAAGAATCAAAAATATCACTAAATAAATATTCATGAAAGCTCTTTACTACAAACACCACCCAGGATTTTAAAAAATCCCAAACTGATTCTCGTACTGAATGAACTTTCTAAAACCAAAACCCACCGCAGCACTTATGAAGAATAGTTCCACAATATACTCCAACACCCTTCCGACCACCTATGTTTTACGAATGGCTCCAAGTACAATAATAAAACAGCGTGCGCAGCTGTTTTGAATAAAACAATTATCAAGTAAGCTCTTCAATGGAAAGCTCAATCTTCACAGCAAAAGCCTGTGCAATAGACCTAGCTCTCAACATCATCTCGACGAGTGAACATAAGAAATTTATCATATTTACAGACTCACACTTAAAGTCATTAAGAAATGAAAAATAAAAAAAAATTGTTCTGTAGATTAGACTCTGTCAAATAGTAAATAAACGATTATTTGATGGATCCCAAGCAACATTTGAGTAAGAGGAAATGAAAGAGCAGACCCGGCAGCCAAGACTGCCTAAAACCTGACCCCGACTACTTCAGGATTCCACCACGATCAATACATTTCTTCATACAAATGGCAACAACGATGGAACAATAACATCCACAATAAATTCTTCAAAATTGAGACAATCTTAGGAGAATGGTGACCTGCTTTCAGAAAATCAAGAAAATAACAAGTCAATATATCCCGATTGCTCACTCTCTCTTTCATACTGAAACAGGACCACACCCACAGTGTTTGACTTTGCACCATTTAGCACATTCTCATAGAATGTAAAACTTTCGCTCCTATCAGAAAGCGATTTTTCAAAGTGAAATGTTTGATTTGTTCGAGAACGTCAAAATAGATAACGTTCTGTCCTTGCAAGAGACGGGGTTATACCAAAAAACATGACTGATTGAAGCAGGTTAATCGTAGGCAAATATATGAAATCCTGCTCATAAAATTTTTAGCTACGAAGTATTCGTTTCGAAATCTTAGGTTGAACGTATATACATATAAACATAATTTGGCGTTAACAAAATGAAAACCATAAAATCCTAACAAACAACAACCAAGTTCTCTCGTCCAAGGGTTAGCAATAGGAAACAGCCGATTCTATTATCTTGCCTTTCAGTATATGTGGCACTACTTGAACATCACTTCTCACAGTACGCCTTTACTAATTGAATAATAGTTTGTTCGAGTGAGTTGAAGAACAAAATTGAGACGTTCAACGGAACAATTATCATATAAAATAAGTGTATATGTTACCATGGAAAAACAAACATCTAGTTTCTGCATTCTACAAAGATTTATTTTGAAAGACGTCATACAAAGTACATATTGCGGTTCTACTACTTAAGATAAGATACTAGTTCTTACCACGCATCAAATTTATATGCATACTGAATTAATGATATAAAATTTTGTTGGTAAGAATGATTCAAAATCAGGCGGAGATAATTAGTATCGTAAAATTGTAAACTATTTACCGGTCAACCTTGCCTTTTTATATTTCTTAACTGTCACGTAAAATGTATTGCATAAAATGCCATTGTTAATTAACTTGCGTTTTCACTTGAGATCTAAGCAAGTATCTTAAAAACCTATTTAAAGCAATGAATCAAAAACGTATTGGACGTTCTAAAGAGAACGACGATTCGTGATAATTGATATTCAGTGCAATGAAACGTTTTAAGGGGGTGTTCACGTGGTATAATAATTAAAGTGCTGGTCTGCGGAATCCAGTCGCTCTATTGGGTTCACTTTCGGACAAATGCCCTTATGAAAGCTATGAACCCTACTATGCTCCCTTCTATGGGTTAAATAGTACCACTGCTGTCCTTCTAAAAGGATGGATTTGGCATTAAATAATCCTAGAATGTTGATAGTTCATATAATTACTATCAAACGTTTTAAGAAATAGGTAAATTTTCAATGTGTAAACGGGTAAATATTTTTATTACTTTTATCGGTCGTGCAAGTGTGGAATTAGATTCAACTTTAAGAATGAAAGTGCTGATGAATGATTTACTTCAACAGCATGTCAACTGGCCCTGGTTTATCTCATACGTCTGGATGTCAGGAAATCTCGTTTATTGTACGTTCATATTAAAATTTTTGGGTCTTTGTTATTTATCTATTTTTCAATTTTTTTTTCTATACAATGTTCCATTGAATAAATTTTAAAGAAATGTATTTTAACCATAGAAGCAAGCATAACGGCTTCTACCATATGTCTGAATGGAGCTGAAAATATGTCAATGAATAGGTACTTCACATTCTGAAAAAAATTGAGCCTTACAATCTCAGCTGTCCTTCCTTTCTGCAGGAGATATTCATCGACATCTTAGCCTCAACCACAGGACCTCGGATGGTTTATTCCATTTTTAGTTATATAAATTATATAGATGGTAAGCGATCGTTTATAAACGTCTACATCATTTTAGTAAATCTGGGACACTATTTTAATTAACATGGACCCCTAAATCAACATAAAATCCGCCCCCCAAAAAGTCGGTGGCACGTAAAAAAATTTCAATTTACCTTAAAAATCCTGTATTTAGGTCGAAATTTCCTGGAGAATATTAATTCAATTGTATACCATCACATATTACTGGGTGACCCCCGTTCCGTATTTATTTATACTAAAACCAGTAGTTCATCTGCTAATCGACAAATAAATGATTGACATTTCCGGTTAAGCTCTGATCAGTCCTCACTTTGTTTTATAAATAAATATCCGATAGATAGATGGATGAAGGGATGCATACTCCCCTTCCTTAAAAAGGGGGACCTCGGATTAGCCAAAAACTACCGAGGCATAACACTTACATCCATTGCAGCCAAAATCTACAATGCCCTACTGCGAAACCGCATAGAACCCAAAATTGACAACATACTTAGGAAAAACCAAAATGGCATCCGAAGAAATGGATCCACGACCTCACAAATATTATCCATCCGTAGAATCCTTGAAGGTGTACGGGCAAAAAACCTACAAGCGACATTACTATTTGTCGACTTTACCAAGGCCTTCGATACCATTCACAGAGGAAAGATGGAACAAATCCTACTAGCGTACGGCATACCTAAAGAAACCGTAGCGGCAATAACGATTCTCTATAGAAACACTAAAGTAAAAGTACGATCACCACATGGAGACACAGAATACTTCGACATTGTAGCAGGAGTACTACAAGAGGACACGCTGGCTCCGTACCTCTTTATCATTTGTCTAGACTACGTACTTAGAACATCGATTGACAAAATCAGAGAGAATGGCTTCGAGCTGACGAAGAAAAGAAGCAGAAGATACCCCGCAAAATCAATTACCGACGCCGACTACGCCGATGACATAGCGATACTGGCAAATACACCCAACCAAGCCGAAACACTACTGCACAGTTTGGAACGAGCAGCCGCAGACATAGGCCTCTATGTTAATGCACACAAAACGGAATATGTGCTATAATCAAACGGGGGACATCTCCACTCTAGAAGGAACCCCTCTTAAACTCGTAGACAAGTTCACTTACCTGGGAAGCAGCGTCGAATCAACCGAAAAGGACATCGACACGTGGCTAATGAAGGCATGGACAGCTATCAATAGGCTATCGATTATATGGAAATCAGACCTAACCGATAAATGAAACGCAGTTTCTTCCAGGCAGCGGTCAGATCGATACTGCTATATGGGTGCACTACATGGACGCTAACAAAGCTGCTAGACGGCAATTACACAAGAATGCCTCGTGCAATCTTGAACAAATCCTGGTGGCAACACCCCACAAGACACCAACTGTACGGCCACCGGCCTCCTATCACGAAAACTATTCAAGTTAGACGAACCAGACATGCAGGACACAGTTGGAGAAGCAGGGACGAACTCGTAAGAGATGTACTCTATGGACCCCCACACATGGCCGTGCAAAAGCAGGACGACCAGCACGAACATACATTCAGCAGCTATGTGAGGATACGGGATGTTGTCATGAAGACCTGCCTAGGGTGATGAATGATAGGGAAAGTGGCGAGAGAGGGACAGGGATATCCGTGCTACCAGCGCGATATGATGATGATGATATCTTCAGGAGATCTAATGGAGATGCAAACAAACGTACTTTAACTCACAATCTTCCATATATGTAAATTAAGATATATTAGCAATTGTTGATAGGTTTATATTTTTGTTTTTAAATATTCGTCGGTTAGTATTCATAATTATATTGGACTTGAATATAATGATATACAAATATATAGACCTATCTATATATAGTGAGTGCCCTCGTGGCTTAGTGGGTAATGTGATGGACAGCGACATTATCGTCAGTTCGAACTCCAACCTCGCTATTAGGTTCACATATGATCATTGAACATATGTCATTAAACAAAGATAATGATTCAATGTACGATATATAGTAAAAACGCCTATTTTATCAACGGCTGTATTATGTATGATCTTATATCTGTTTATGTATTTGCTTATGAATGATCTTAAAAAAAAATGAAATCTATAAGAATAGATATATAGAAGAAATCAAGTGATGAATTTAAAGTTGTAAATGAAGTAAATAATAAAAGAAAAAAGAACGAAGGGAAAAATGGAGAAATAAAAAAAAAATGAAAGAAAGCGATGACTTACTAAGCAAGAAAGATACGTGAGGATAAATTGAACAAGATATAAAGAAAGGTTAAATTTCTTAAATGAAGGTATTAACCAGAAGATAGGAATCAATGTTGTGAGATGAATTGAGGAGATGGAGGCAAAGAAAAAAAAGCCAAAAAAAAAAAAACATGAGTAAAAAGATGAAAGTGAAAAATGTTCAAAAGTATATATTTTGCACTCGCCTTGTACGAGCAGGATTCCATACGAACTCATTTTTAAGCGAAGTTCATCAGGTTTAAATTATAAGGTTTTCTCCCTTTTTCATGATTAAAGAGCTCTGTTTACCCATAGCTAGAGGGAGAATAGATGGATTCATGCCTTTCCCATGGGTCACCATGTCAGTTTCCTTCGGTGATAACTATTATATCACGAACGTCTCCTAGGTATACAAGAAGAAAAAAGTTTTTTAAAAAAGGAGTGTCGAGAGTCAAATGTCGAATGTACAATTTGACTGTATTTCCTATCAATACTTGTATGTTTTTAGTATAAATATATATTTTATATGAAACAAGAAAATAAACCAGATAATAGCTTGCCCAGTTGGCTGGGGCTCTAGAATACACCGACTGCTTCTCTGCAGAGGGATAAGACCCCCCACTAACGAGTGTCCTAGATATGACACTAAACAATCTGATGGTGAGGTTCCAGCAGTGCTGGAGCTTTGGGGAATGCGGAGTATCCCTTCATTGCCATCGCTCACAGGTCCATTCTGGCCCGGAGTGGTAGCACCTGATAGGGCCCTATCTATGGGTTAAATAGAACTAACAGCATACTTATGCTAAAATGAATTGAGTAAACTGAATAGCTTGAAATAGAAACGTTTTTGACAATCAAACCGTACTTACACTTAAACTGCCTGCTTATGCTTAACTGAAATATTTCAAATAGAACTGTTTTTCGACATTAAAACTGTATTTACACTTAACCGAAGTATTACATATAACTGCTTGAATAGTTTGAAATGGAAATGTTTTTGACAATCAAACTGTGTACTTATGCTAAACTGAACTGTTTTCAATAGAACAGATTATTTACAAAAAATGGATTTGGCGTTAAGTAACCTTTGAGAAATACGCAGTGCCCGGGGTGGTAGCACCTAATTGGGACCCATCTATGAGTCAAATAAAACTTTCAGGCTATTTAAACCGTGCCAACAAATGACACTTGTTGAACTGAATGTTTAGAAAAATAATTCTGATCATATGACTGTGTGACAGTGGATGAATATTGTTGAATGGAGTAGCTTGTGATAAATAACAATGTTTTTTATTCATTTTACAGTGTGCGAACAAATGATAGAATTGTTTGCATAAGATAGCAATAATTGATATAATTTAACTGTAAAAATATCAGTGTGCAAACAAATTAGCTGTAACTCATTCAAAACTGAAATTACCAGCAAACTGTGCCAACGAATGAGTGATCCGAAATTCTGACTGTTTTCTTACAATACTTAAAAATGTTATTGACATTTTTACAAATCATATCTTAAATAGATTTTCAATAAATAACCAACAATTGTTGATATGGCATAAACCCAAACCAATATCAAGATCATACGGTACAGCAAATACAATCTGAATCAATTAAATTCTGATTAGCAAGCATAACAAAAAATGATCTATACAACAAATGACCTTTCATTGTAACTTTTAGACCCTCTCAATAACCTAAGCATTTGTAAAATAAAAGCAAGCCTACAGCAATATTTGAAATGTCACCATTTTTCTCTTGTTTGATCATTACGATGCCATTTTCTATCACTCGGATCGAATGAACTTTCAGTAACCAGCTCCTGAAGATCGTTCGTTATATGTCACATATAACATATCCTCTCATACACTAGTGTTCTTCAGTTTTAGCTAGTCGATAGTTTTCTGTTTGCATTTTGCCTTCTATAAGTATAACTCTTTTCTAAATGACAATGATGGACATTATCTGACATTGTTTCAGTTATTCAGTCTACTACATTTGGACAACTAGAAAAAGATAACGACAAAGCAGGGTTGTAATTTTTTTAGATCAATCCGAAGTACTCTGATCTGGGGATTTAGATTGCTATGTTAGTACAGCAAGAATCGTTTTAATGAATACATTCGCAAAAGTCACTCTCCTACATTGATGCTGGCTTACTTGCAGGAAATTGCGAAATAGTTTTTAATTGACGTTGCATTATTGTTTTGTTTGTTTTTTGTTTGTTTTTTTTTTTGCATAATCTGAATAATCTTCAGATGGCAAGTTAGGTTTTGATTTTAGTCAACAGGAAATATTCGCAACGTCTCAAATGACAGTTATAGGTGCTGTGATACAATAGAAACATTTCTGATTAAAAACTTGTGTACTGAGAGTAGAAGGTGAGTGATTATTTTTTCATCGGGGCAAAATTCATTGCAAATCAGATGATCAAGAAAATGTATTACCAGTAATTCTCACCTTCAAGCAGGGATAAGATTTGATGAGTCCTACTTTGGAAATCTCAGTTCCAAAGGCGAGTAGACGACCAGGATAGGCTTAATCTTCCAGTCTTGATTGTACAAAAAATGCTTGGACCACGTAAAGACATGTCCCTTGGATAGTGTGAAAATCAAGCGCAGTCTGTCAACCAGTGTCGGACTATTTTGTGCATAAACGTTAGGGTATCGCATTCATTTATGTTCATATACTTTTTACGTAGTTACATTTTTGGTAGGTAGGTAGAGAGGGCTGCATAAAGTCTTATCAAATGATTTTTAAAAAAAGATCTATTCGTTGCATCTATAGCATGTACAAACACTGCAAGCAAGAGTTGACCGAGGGATAATGAAAACGAGGGGGGAATCCACACTCCTTAGACCGTCAAAACTGGTGCCTCTGCACGAGATATAGTTTAGTCATAGGCAGGACACCTTTTTCAGTTGCTCTTACTTTTTCTGAAGCGTACTCTAAGCCTTACCGACTGTATGATGTCAGAACGAGATTTCTCTAAGCCTGTGTAAATTGTGCATGTTTTCGTCGCATCATCCTAAAATATGCCTATCCTATGTTCCATTTTGGGACACATTTAAGCAAACACACTTGTAATAAAAAAAATCCTCGCATGCAAATGTGAACGGAATGTATACACTGAGAAGCAAAAGTAAAACACTTCAATGCGTTGCCAACCTGAAAAATTAAATAATCAGTCACATTGGTTGAAGGATCTCATAGGGAAAGCTGCATGAAATGACAATAGCAACTTATTTTTAGATATCTCTGTATCCAAGATAACTGTATGGTTTATTCTGTAATGTTTCTCTCAGTAATATAAATAATTTCCACTCTGATTTGAAGGTAAAGTTAACTAAACAAACAAAAAATAGTTTTTGTACCTACATGCCCATATGCGGCGATAAAGTTTTAAACAGCACTCGGATGAAGCACTTGAATAACTTCATTAAAAATAAACACGGGTGCAAAAAAAAAAGGTTTAAAAAAATTACATAGGCATAAAAATGAGGCGGTGGAGAAAAAAAAAGACCGTAATCGATAATAACGCCTTTTCGCCAAGGAAACATTTCCGACACTTACTTGAACAAGCAGAAGGCTATGCACGCAACGATGACACTGCCTGTCTTCTCCGATATTACTTGTGTTGGATTCGCTCACGTGTATGTGTGCTTGCGTACACACGAACACAAACTTTAAACTCCGATGCCAAAGAGTGTACAGCGCAATGATGCGGTGCAGTGTCAACTGGTTACGCTCTCAGCAGCTGCTAGTGAACTTAGCCCATTAACAGTACGAACAAGTTGTTAAAAAAAGTCACTAGGCAAATTGAGAAGATTTAACAAGTAGTTGTAATAGGTGTGAGCTTAAATTACAGTTAATGATATCGTTAGTTACCAGTTGGCATTTAATGATAGGAAAACGATAAATGCTCAATTCACAAACGTATTACTGTAACGAAAGAGTAGAGCAAACTCATGACTCTTTGTTTCACGCTATTGATTATAAACTGAGTTTTCATTCAATGGGAATTTCTGATATATAGTACTTAGTTTGATCCGGTATCTACGCTATCCAAACTTCCTCTATCACCGATATCAAACTTTCTTTATTTATAAATATGGCAAACTAAACTTGTATATATAAAAACTGGGTAGGGAAGATAAACATGCAAATCTATTCAAACTAACAGACTGAGCAAGATACACACATGTGAATTAACGTGACATTATGTTGAAATATTGGGATTCGATATAAATCCATTTACCGTGTGACGACTTATTTTTCACGTAATTTTGTCATTGCCTGAGGATTTACAAAACGCGGACGTAGATCTTCACATATCCGAATGTATCGAACCTGCTTTAGGCCCAAATTACTAATCCAAATCTATCAATGACGTCTGCAATTTTTATTAGTTTTTATTTGTAAACTCCATTGAACTTCTAATTAGAAAGTTATCCACAAATACTTTATGTAAGCATCTGTTTGTTTCTTTGAGAATGTCTGTTCATAAAAGAAGTTGATATCAACAAATCTGCGATTCGCCCAGTATATTTTGGTAAATAGTTGAAACAAAGAAGCGGAAATGGACTGTGAGACATTGTCGGATAAATATTTTCCAAAAGTAATAGACAAAGGGATAATTGTCTGTTTTTCTCTATTTCATCATTTATCAACAAGATATTTTAATTGGTGAAACCAAAATATATAACAGGATATTTTTTAAGCTGTTAGATATCAAATATGTTGATGTACACAATACCATACAGCAAATGTATGTTATTGATATGAGGCATTATTTAGTTTCGATCATCTGAATAACCAATGTGCGAAACTTTTTAAAAAGAATAATTATAAGTTTATAATGAGAACCTTACTCTTTTATGAAGATTAAAGAATGAAAGAACTCTTCAAGAAAGTCTATAAATGAAATGCGAATGAATGCCTTTGGAGTCAGGAAGAGTTCAAGAAAAATTAATACATGCAAAGCATTAAGCAAAGAAAAGACATAAACTTGTATGATGAAGTTTTTTTTTGATTACTGCGTCTTTTTGTTCATGTCTGTAAAGAGTATTTTGCAGTGCGTGTATTCACCATAGCTCTGTTATATTTTATTATCAAAGCATGCCGATAGCATTAATTCCCTCGACACTCACTTTTCTCGGTTGCTTTATCCTTCTCCTCTTTCTCTCTTGCCTTTCCCCACAATTGGTCATCACTCTTGGTAAGTTGCTTACACAGCACCCAGTATCCACATATAACTTATTTAAGCTTTGCTGGTGAACATTTGTTTATCCATGTGTAATATTCCATTGGAAAACGTCACTTCTGAGTTCGTTCTTCCTTCACCAACAATATCCAGTATGCCTTGCAAGTCTTTTATGGTTAGCAAGATTGGAATTAAATAGCTCCTTAGTGACTGTTTTACAGGGTGAAGCATTCCGAATTTGATTAAAACAACACTGCATTTTCGTATTGTACTTCTACATTTTTCAAAACGTTTCGTTTCTTTAAGTGGTAAAACCATGTAGTTTACATGGCTACAGCTTGAAAGGATTCGGGTATTATTTGATAAAGTTTTCCTTTTGTTTTTAACTGAAAATAGCAACTCATATTTTTTCTATGTCAGCCCACTTGTCTGGGGCAGTAGATTATACAGTGAATCTCCGCAGATGAGTAGGATCCTCCTCTATACGAATGTCCGGGATATGATATCAAAATGCACCTAATGTTGAGGCTCCTGTCTTGGAAATCTGGTGAATGGGCAGTAGCTCTAACTTGCTATTACAACGTCGCTAATTAGTCTAAAACAATGAGTCTGATCCGCAAGTCGAGGCTACAGAATACACCGACTGCATCTCTACACAGGCGTGAGACTCTCCAGACGAGTGTCCCGGATACGACTCTAAAAATCTGATTGTGAGGCTTCAGTAATACTGGAATTGAGGAGAATCTGGGGTATCCTTTCATTGCCATCGCTCCCTGGTTCACTCTGGCACAGTGGTAGCACCTGATTTGGTCCTATCTATTGGTCAAGTAAAACTGTTTGAGATTTCTGCTGAGTACTATGCGAAACCGAAGTGTTTGAAATAAAACTTTGATTATTTCATTGTGTGTATACAAATGAGTGATGTTTGATTGAATTGTTAGTGATACATATCAATACTTGGTAGTAGTAAACATTGTTGACATGCAAAACTGAATTGTTTGAAGGAGAAATGTTTGATCATTTGATAGTGTTTAACAAATCCTTAATGCTTTATTAGATTGTTATTTATACATCTTAGTACTTGAAAGCATTAAACTGTGAGCAAGCAAATGTTTAACAGTAAAGAATTGTTCGTATTAGCTTAAATGGTTTCGTATATTTCTATCTGAAAATGAAATTGAGCTCGAGCTCTTTTAAAAATGTTTTCAACAAAATGTGTTTAGAAATCATATTTGATAAATGTATTGAAAGGATTTGTCATTAAATAACATACAATGTTTGATATGCCATAAAACAAAACCTGACCCTCAACAAATTCAATATTTTTCACATAATTTACATGTAGCAGATTACTGATATATTTTAAAGCAATGATCTGTTTCCTATACGTGCCTGCATCTAAATAAAGAGCTGAATGTATGAATATATATGATACGGCTGTCTCGTCTGTAACTGTTTGTATTAATTACTCGACATTTGATTTACAATTTTCCCTAAATATTGTTTTTCTTGTGAGTCAGATAAACACTCCCATGAATTAAAACCATGAGCAAAAGAAAAGACGAGGAATAATTTTGTAAAGTGATTTTTATATCTATTCACAATCGACTAGATAATAGTATGCATAAACACACACACACACACACACACACACACACATATATATATATATATATATATATATATATATATATATGTATGTTTTATTGTCGAACAATGAGAGGGTCTTGGACAGAAATCAACAGCAACCAAGATACTGCAATTTAATCTGTCGTAGACTCAGTCCAGGGTTGTAATTTTAATCAACCAAGGTCACAAATTTTCAGAAAATATAAAAGGTAGTGAAGGAGCTGTATATTTTGGAATTCATATAAATGTCATACTCATTGGAATAGAAATAGGATACAACTATTCTCCATCCAGAAGTAAAGCAAATTAGGCTCTTTAGCCTTAGTATAGCAACCAGTCTAGGGAAAGGAAAACTTCGAATTGAAAATTGTTAAAAATTAACCCTGCATCACATTCTGTCCATTCTGGTTTGTGTGTAAGTCAGTGTGAAGTGAAAATGACATTCATTTAAACGTCCCTGTTCTATAAGTGATGAGTACATGAAAAGAACAACAAATGTGGTCGTAGATCTTTTTGTGCGATTGATTGATTTCAACAAATCAAAATTTTGAGGCTGTTTTTTTATGCCTAGAGGTTTGGGGATTTCTTTCGTATGATTTTTTTTTCGCTAATATTTGTAACCTAACATGTATTTCAAATAAAAATAATTTGCAAACTGATCTATATGACCCATAGACGTATCTCTAACAAGTAATACTTTTCGTATTTGAGTGTACGTGGGAGTAATGGTTATGAAGATTACTCTACACAACTCAGGCCTCCAGAATTGTAGCTTCACCCTCGGATGGTTTTGCATCATATGCAGGACGCCCTTTTCTTTGTTAGAGGAATTAATCCTCTTTGCAGGGTACAGTCAGCCAATCCAAAATTCGACCGATAGGACAGTTTCAGTGTAATAGGAGGCGCATATATTCTTACGGTAGATTTGCTGAAGACGAATTGCTTTCAGTTTTTGTTTCTTCATAATAGGTTTTAACAGCTTTTTCCGGCTTCTATTGGCTAATCTTGGTCTCCTCCTCGGTTTATGTCTAATAGCACTGTCTGTTCACCCCAAAATTCGGACATTATACGAAAGTTCTCAACAATCGGAACACGTGAATTTTTTTTTTTTTTTTTTTGTCGGGTACAAAAACTTAAGTAAGCTATCATCAGTTGCTGGAATATAACTCATCAAATAAACCAAACTAATTAAGTCTTGCGTCATAAAGGACACTAATTTATAATGCGACTAAATGGGGACAAATTAGAAAATTGAAAAAAAATCATAACAAATCTGGAGAGGTACTGCCATTTTCAAAGAAAATTAAGAATAGTCAGAGCTTCAAAACAAAGCAATACTTCTACAGTAAATCAACGATAAAAATATTTACGGCTTCTATTACACAGAAACTGGCCATTCGGCAGGGTTTCGGATATCCTGGTTATACCCTCTTAAGAGGTTTAATCCCTCTACATAAAAAGGGGTTCCTGAATATAAAACCCAACTGCATTGAAGGGTGAAACTGCAATTCCGGAGGGCTGAGTTGTATGGACTAACCTTCATTGCCATTACTCTCAGGTCCACTTAAATACGGAAAGTAGTACCTGTTAAGTTAGTACGACTTATTTCAAAACGAAATACTGTGTACAAAGTTATGCTTTGAAATAATTATTTCTAATACTAAGTAGTTCTTTTATAACGCATTAAGAAATTAAAGCTGTTGTTTTAACTAATAATACTAATTTGTAAATAACAGGTTGAAGTTACTATTCATAATACAAAAAATACTATTCATAATACATTACCAAAAGATGTAAAAGAAAGGATTATTTATTTGACTTATCACTAATAGATTCTAATCACTGCCGATCGATCTAAACAATCACTTTATATAAACTATTTTGAAATCCGAATTCAATGACTGTTTTGAAGTGTCTTATGTGGCGATGACGAGAATTAGCTGGGATAGCTCTATGCTGTGAATAGGAGTTGTTCTTACCGGAATGGTTTGGCAGAGACGATTGCAATGGTATTTGAGCATTTTTTGCCTGTTCCGTTTTATTTGGGTCAAACAATGAAAACCTCACAAGTAGATATAGTTAATTGTATTTATATTCTCTTTGCCAAACAGGATCTATTTCTTCTCTAGGTTTTTTTAAAACTCGACTATTAAGTTAAAGAATTTGTTTAGATAATCAGTGACATCTGTCCCTATGTAATTATAAATCCGTCAATGCAGATCACTCTTAATTAATCCGTAAAATATTTTCCTTTGCTCTGCTCATTGAGTTTGAGACGAGGAAAACAACTCAAATATTAATATCTGAATGTCCAGCTCATGGACCAGTTCAACGTGAGGTATTTGAATCTGTCTTTGGGATTAAAGAAAACATTTCATTGAGGGATGACGAGTCGCACCAGTTATCCGATGATTCATTGATTACGATTGTATATTGTTTCTAAAAAGATATCTAACGCCTTCTGGTCGAAATTGCACATGCAACAGGTTCCTCCATAAAGAAGGGGCTGTAATGGTTAAAGCGATGGACTGCAGAATCGTAATACGCGAGTTCGTACTCCAGTCGCGCTATTACGTTCACTTTCGGTCAAATACCCTTGGGAAAGGTATGAACCCCCTTATCCTCCCAGCTATGGGTTAAATAGTACCACTACGGTTTTTCTAGGAGAGTGGCTTTGGAATTAAATAACCTAAAAAGAGTTGATATGCCACTAAACAAAGAAACCATCCATAAAGAAAGCAAGAACGAATTCTGAAAATGCACTTGCTGTGTCTTTCTTCGAGATTATCCAGTTTGGAGGATGTGTGTAAGTGGATTTGTTTGCTGATCCATCACTATCGCCATAAGGACGGAATAAGATGATTTAGTCAGTTTTCTAAAAGCAAACTACTAAGTTCTTGTAAGCAAAAAAATGTTGAATCCCAGGCTTGGCTGCACAACCGCCACTACTCTAGTTTGCACTTCATTTGTTAATCTCCTGATTTCTTCCTTAAACAGATGGAGCTCTAGCCTGGGCTAAAAGTACTTATATACTTTACGCCAGGACCTCCCTGAAACAAAGTACCTTGGAAAAATGCTTCTCTTATTTACAAAGGAAAGATTACGAAATTAACCCTATCATCTCCATTGAGAAATTGCTTTGATTTTTTTTCTATCAAAATTTGCCGACCGCCCCGAATTCGTCCTATCTTTTTATTATCTTTTTTACTATTCCTATATTTTTACTACTAATATATATATATATATATATATATATATATATATATATATATATATATAATAACTATGCCCTCACACACGCTGATAAACTCAGATACGTTCCCATATATTTTGGTGCACCTACATACATTATCATATAGACATATTTGCAAGAACATGCATATGCATTTATGGATCAAGATATACGCCTAAGAGCAGAAGAGCTTACAGAATTGCGTCTGGAAACTTCCTATTTTGTGTATACATATTTGTTTGTTTGAGAGACATTATTTTTATGGGAGTATGAATCTATTGACAATTATAAATCAAACTAATTCTATTTGCTTATGATTACATGTTTGATAATAACTGAGAAGCGAATCTATTTATACCCAAGTTTTCCAATGCAATCAAAATTAAGTGTTGTTCAGATGTTCCGATACGAATAAATACTAAAGAGATCTTATAAATGAAATTCTTAAAGTGCTTGACTTCTCGAGTTTAAAGGACACGGTAAAATATGCTAACCATAAAAAAAATCTCAAATTTGTGTCTAATTTAATTTTGAATGACATTTTATCTTGACCTTTTCCATTTCCGTCATCCAAACAATTCAAAATAAAATCCTCTACTTATTTTAATCGAAGAGCTATTAATAGCTGAAGCTTACTACATTCCAATGAAATATCAATAGGTCCTTATGATCTTAGAACTTTTTTGAGTTGTTGAGATTTTGCATCCAGAATGTAAGATTGATTTATCAAGAAGAAATAACAAAAAAAATTAGTCTGATAATGGATTGGTACCAATGGTGGTAATAATAATGAAGTTGACACAAGTTAAAGTTGCTGAGTTCCCTGTTTGACGGTGGTATATGTTGATATTAATGCTTCTATTTAAGTTGTGAAAATTGGTAATAAGCTGTTAGATTTATTTCAAAATTGGAGAATGATTCACAATAGAATGAATTAATCCATATGATTATCATTAAATAGAAAAATAAAAGAAATTGTATATTTTGCAAGGTCATTTAAATGCCAAAGTTATCCTTGTAGAACAGTAATGGTATTATTTAACTCATTACTGAGGAAGGAATATGGGATTCATAGCTTTCCCCCAGAGTACTAGTCCAAAAGTGAACGTAATCGCATGACTGAAGTTCAAATTTGCTTACTTGGATGCTGCAATCTAGCACGTTAGCCACTACGCCATGGAGACTCTCTTTTTACTCATTTGTAACTTTGATATACAGTATTTAATTGCTAATTATTTAATTCAGTTTTCATTATCATTAACTATCTCTGTGGTTAAAAATATTTTGTTCTCGAATTCTTTTCATTGAAAAAATGTAATATATTGGCCTAGTGGTAGTGTTCACCAATGACCCAGGAGACTGGGGTTCAATCTCAGGTCGAGTCATACCAAACTCTCAAAAAATGGTACTTGATACCTCCTTGCTTAACCATTATAAGGTACGTATCAAGGGTAAAGTGGAGCAATCCAGGTAAAGGAGTAACACCCTCTCCTACACCTTGGTGTAGTAGCTATTGAAAAGGGAGCTTTCAGGTAGCCGTTGACTATGGTCACCAACTTTACTTTTTTTATTTTAGAATATATTGCTCTAATATGAATATCAGTATGTTGTCGTTTAACATGGTTTAAATTGCATATTAGCAAATATCATTTGTGTTGCCCAGTCGGCTGAATACACCGACTGCATCTCCGTAGAGGTGTAAGAACCCCCCCCTCTAAGGAGTGTTCTGGATATGACACTAAACAATCTGATGGTAAGGTTCCAGCAGTGCTGGAGCTTTGGGGAATGCGGAGTACCCCTTCATTGCCATCACTCCCAGGTCCACTCTCGCCCGGAGTGGTAGCACCCGATAAGGGTCCTATCTAAGGGTTAAATAGAACTAAACCGTGCTTCTTTCACTATACTGATTTTTGCATTTAAACTGCGTATTTATGCTAAACTGAATTGTTTAAAAAAGAACTGTGTTGACATTGGAACTGCGTACTGGTGTTGAACTGAATTTCTCGAAATAGAACTGTTTTCGACGTCTAAACTGTGTACTTATGCTGAACTGAATTATCTGAAATAAAAATGTCTGACATTTAAATCTGTGTATTGCCCAGTCAGCTGGGGCTGTAGAATGTACTGACTGCACCTCTGCAGAGGGGTAAGACCCCCCCTAACGAGTGTCCTGGATATGACACTAAACAATCTGATGGTGAGGTTCCAGCAGTGCTGGAGCTTTGGGGAATGCGGAGTACCCCTTCATTGCCATCGCTCCCAGGTCCACTCTGGCCCGGAGTGGTAGCAGCTGATAGGGCCCTATCTATGGGTTTAATAGAACATCATAATTATGCTAAAATGAATTGAGTAAACCGAATAGCTTGAAATAGAAATGGTTTTGACAATTAAAAAGTACTTACATTTAAACTGCGTGCTTATGCTTAACTGAATTATTTCAAATAGAACTGTTTTTCGACATTAAAACTGTATTTACACTAAACTGAATTATTACATATAACTGCTTGAATAGTTTGAAATGGAAATGTTTTTGACAATTAAACTGTGTACTTATACTAAACTGAACTGTTTTCAATAGAACAGATTATTTACATAAAAATGGATTTGGCGTTAAATAACCTACAAAGGTTGATATGCCATAAAACCAAACAAACTAAACCAAGATATCATTTGTGAAATGTTTTCGTTCGTAGAAGTTTCACTGCTAGATAGATTTTTTTTTTTTTTTTTTTTTTTAACGGCATGTTACTTTGTCTATGATCATTTTTTTTCCCCAGAAGTTACGGTATTGTGTTAATTAGATATTCCTGTTTACAGTTTAAAGTAGTTATTTCTCAGATTTTGTTTTCTTTTTAACATAGTTCTATCGAATAATTATACCTTTGATGCAATAAACGGGATCCTGTCAAGTACTAATTCTCAGGGTCATAGTGGACCTGGGAGTAATGGAAATAGAGGGATTCTCGTATTTCTCCAGATCAACATAAACGGAGCTTCCCCATCAGATGCATCCTATTTTCATGTCCAAGTCACACTTTTTGAAGTGGTTTTACACTTCTGTAGAGGATACAGTGTGCGTATTCTTGCCGATAAGGATTGATATCAAGAGTCTCTGAGGAGTCTTATAAATATAGCCATCGAGCTGTATTTAATTTAAGAAATTGTAATGATATTCTGACTAAAAAAAAAAAAAAACAATCCTTTTAGTCGGAAGGTACTAAATTCGGAAATAGATGTGAGCCACTGTTTAAATTGTGGTTAAGTCTACTTTGAATATGCGTTCAGATTTCTTCCTAATATTGTACATTCAACATTTATAACTATTTTGAATCGGGTAGTTGAATAACAATAGAACCTACCATATATTCTGCATCTAAAGTATAGAACTTATCACTTTACAGCAGACGAATCGATATTACTTGAACAATATTTTCAGATGATCCGTTTTCCTTTTTCTTAATTACTTTATTATTGATCAAAATTTCATATTTGAAATTCACAAATAAACAGATTCGGAAATGAATATATCGGGTATAAGCATGGACTTTTCAGTTTTATTTTATGGAAAAAATTGTGCCATTTGGTTGTCGTTCTTTGTCCCGCTAATTCCTCTAATCAATGATCTTTTATACACTAAGTCAGACGTCACAGCCACTCAAGGTCTTCCTCTTCCCACTACTCAATTTCCCTTTCACTCAAACCCGACCCCCTCTTTATTGTGCGTTCGCACGTTTATCTACTCATATTTGCATACTTCTTTCCTTAATGCAAAAAGTGTGATCAAGTAGTTTTGCCTGCAACTCGCTTCCTACGACAATCACCCAAACGCGCGGTTGTTATTAATACTGCTGTTTCTGTTGCAGCGGGAACAGAAGATTTTTTTAATTTTCTTTTAGTACACACACGCACATGAGTGGATATAATAAATCAGCCACACATTGGAAACTATATTCTACGTAAAAAATATATTGAGCCCTTTACAAACTGTTATCAAATAAGAGACACTAATAAAATTATAAATAAACAAAATAAATCAAAAAATTAAAAAAACACGAATACAGATCCTCCGGCAACACACACGCACTTGCGTCTGTGATTTATCTTCCAACTTTACAAATAAATCTTTATATATTCAGGTCATACTTAACAAACTTGCTTTCCTCATTTCACCTGGGTCCTTACAAAGACATACACATTGTTGGCATAAATAGTCAACGGTGCTTGATGATTGTCAGTTTCACGCCTATGTGATCATCCCTGTGTGTGTGTGTGTGTGTGTGTATATATGTATGTAAGAATGAAGAAAGTACTTTTTCGTTCTCTGATCAATGCCTTACATTTCGTTAAACACACAAAAATACATTAATTCACACATACAAACTCAATCTCTTTTTACCTATCACATACGCGCGCACACACACACTCACACACAAAAGATGTTTGTAGATAGTGAAAAGTTCTAAGTGACGGTCTATTTCTTGCCTATATGATTATCAGACTGTTTTGCATGTGTGGCCCGGGAGACCAAGGTTAAGCTCCTGGTTACGTCATACCAAAAGCTTAGAAAATGGTACTTGATACCTTCTTGCTTAACACTCAGCATTATAATGTACGTATCAAGGGTAAAGTGGAGCAATGCAGAGAAAGGAGTAGCACCTTCCCTATACCTAGGTGTAGTAGCTATTGAAAAGAGAACCTTCGGGTCATCCTCGACTACGGTCACCAACTTATATACATATAGTGTGTGTGTCAAGGAAATCGGATTCTTGTTTCATCATGAACATTCTCATATTTCATCATTTACACATGTGCGCATACATAAACTTGCTCAATCTTCTCTTCTGTCTTTCGAGCGCTGAATCTAGCCAAATTGTGATCTTTTTAGATTTCTGAACATTTATTTAGATAATTGTATAAATTATAAACGAGAGGAAAGTGAGATTTAAGATGCTAAAGGGCCTAAATCTGTACTTGGGTAGAAAGACCGATGCATGGCATTAGTAGGAAGTACTCTTCATCAACCTCTCTCTCTCTCTCTCTCATATATACCAATGAGCTTGTAGCGAGTTTATAAAAAAATGCAAATAGTTAATTTTTAGTGTAAACTCCTTCCATAGGAATACAATTAGTGTTAATTTTAATCACACAAAATATAGTTAAAGTTTTAGATAAATTCCAGCTCATATCTAAGTGGCAGTATACTGATCTGCACCTGATATTTGACCAACTTAAAGACTGGCTAACTAAAAGCACGTATATACCAAATTTTCTTGATATCCAAGTGTCATTATTTATGAAAAGGAACAAATCATTGATCCTGGAAAAAAACCTTGGTCATATATATTATTTTAACTATTTCCGCTTCAATTTCTTACAAAAGATAAATCATTTCACAAACGGTTTTCTCACGCACAGTCTTATTTACACACACACACACACACACACACACACATGCGCGCACATACACATCTTTTTAAATACGAGAATAAAACCGAACATGGATATGAAGAATGTCCCAAATTACTGGTAATTTTTGAAAAGTAACTCAGGATAAAATACATAAAGCAAATATATTTAAGTTCGATATTATAGAGACATGAAAAAAAGTTGTTGTGAACATCGAGGAAACGTTTTCTTTCTGTAGAGATATCTTGAATACATATGCGCATTTCTTAAAAATCGGAACTCCGCAAAACGATCTTTAGTAAATATTATCTATGTAATGCGAATACAGGATGAATTAATCTAATACACATAAATAGGAGTACACCGATAGGTCTTTAGTTTGTTTTGATATTACTTGATTGATGAGATGATAATTCGTGTTTGTAAACAAATATGTTCACGTAGAAATCCAGGCTCCAGGCATGAGACACAAATTAGCGTCAGTGAATTGTGGGAAGATACAGGGAAATATTCTCGCCAAAATATTAAATTAAAAACCTTTCGTCACATCAAACTCGTTAGATTTCTCCATATATTATAATGATAGTAAATACAGTCGAACAGTCTACGACCGATCAACATTAGAGAGTGTGATTATAGCGGCAGGAGAGAAAAACATACTCAAATTAAAGTGGTCCTCCGCTATGCGCTCCCTCTTCTCTATCTTTGTTTGTCTCTGATTTATCCTAACCTATCGCTTATTCTCTTCTTTACATCTACCGCACTCTCCTCATACTTTTATACTCACCCTTCTCTTAAATACCATAATTTTTTTTTCTCATACCTACATGCACTCTCTCATATCCTGATACACACTATAAGCTATCTCCAATATACTCGAAAAAACACTTGATTCTTCTTTCTCTGTCTAAATATCATCCATTCAGTCTTTTATTGGTTGCATCTTTTTTCTTTCTCGATTTCATATCCTCTCAAATTTGTTTTATTTCTTTTCTCTTCAGTTTTCTAACAACCGTTTCCTTTCTCTTTCTCTCTCTATTGTCCTTTGTGGCTACTTCTCTTTTGTTTCTCTTTCTCTAACACACTCATATTCATTTACTTAAATCGTTCTTTTATACTCACTGTTTTCCTTTATCAAGCGTTTCAGCGTCTTATATTCTTTCTCTATAGAAGCTTTAAATAACTTGATTCCACTGCGCCGTCGGTGGGACTTAGAATATGCAGACTCTGTCCAGGGTATGTAACTAAATTGTATTTGATGGTAAAGCTACATTTCTGAAACTCTTGGAAGTGTGGAATGCACATTCATTTGAATTACTCCCAGATCGCTTCTCTAGCCTGCAGTGGGTTAACTTTTTAGAGACCCATTTAAAATGGGTCAACTAATTATACTTAAGAATTGTATTCCATAGAACTAGCTGTGGAAAAACTGTTCGTAAAATACACAAACTATGTGAATAAGTAAGCACAATGAACAAGTTTCCTCACTCTCTAAGCCTAAAATAAGCCTAAACAGGTTGACATACCGTTGAAATCTATTGATAACTAAAATTCCATTCCCACACACACACATTTTGATCACGCTCTGAACTCCTGTTAGTCATGTAAATATGAGACACATGTTTACATCCATTAATCTACTCGTATTCATAGGGCAATGTTTTTCATTCTATACACAGCATCGGGAATTATACACAGTCGTACAAAATTATATACTGCCGTATCGTAGAGAGATAACAATTTATGAAGCCCATAAACACAGGGACATACTCATGAATTCTTTACCTTTCAGCTTCTCTAATCAATTTCACTATTCATAACACTCTCTACTTCAGTCTACATTCAGGTATATAATTAGATACATTTTATTTCTTTTCATAACTGTCTACGGTTCTTATACACAAAAGACGCTCCTCCCCACCGCTCACGCTCACACACAGAATTTTTTCTTGTCTGTTTTCTTTTCGTGTATTTCTATTTTTTAATTTTATTTACTTCTTGTTCGGTCATTGTGGATATTTAGTAAGCTTAGCTTAAAATAGGCTGGATCACGAAACATCAAGATTAGGGTTCCTTTGAGGGTGCTATGCATTGAAAACCAGCATGGTGTTGTACTTGGGCGTGATCAGCGATTTCTGGTCCTATCTCCCAATAATTATCCTAGGCAGACGCACTAAAACACACGGGAACATCTTTAGAGAAAAGACAGTGAATAGGATCAGAACTTTAGATGGCAAGCTTACTAACATAGAAACAAGGAGGCGCTCGTCTTATAACGGTTTTTTCCTCTGAGGAAATAGACCGTGGTATCCAGATTCAAATCCTTCACTTGGACGCTTCTAATTTAACGTTGGGAAATGTATGGAACTAAATATTCTCCCCCATATTAAGAGTCGATAGTAGGGCAGACTTAATTCCAACCTGGTTCACTCTGCTTAAAAATGACCTTGTCTCATCATTCTCTTCCAAAAATGTTAGAAAATAAATATATTAATAAAGAAATACTTACTGATTTTAAAAAAATGAAATCAAATTACTCCATTATGTTAGTACCTTTTGATTAAATTTGATTTAAACTTGGTCACTATCTCTTTCCACATATACTAGGAATATCCCACAGACGTTTAAAAAAAGATGCTGATACTTGTATGAGATTATCTGTATTAGAAAATAAAAATATCTCGAGGAGACCACCGGGGGAAGATAACAATAAAACTGTTAACAAGGATGGTGAACAAGTGAAGATTTGGAAATCATAAGGTCATAAAGGAACTCCCATAGAAATGTTAACACATTTTTAAAACACCCTTTATTCTCGCACAATTCAAGTCAGCACATATTACAAGGAGAATCAAATTCAAGGCAGATTCAAAATGGTCTGTAAGATGACCCTCTCCTCAGTGATAGAATACGACGCATCGGCAATAGTGTATTGACATGTATATAGCTATCATTTATAACCGGAAGTGTAGCACAACAAATTCCTCTGTGTATAAGTATTTGACACATTATGAGAAACATTTATGTACGTAAAATCTAGGCTACTCGTGTGTAATATATATTCCTCTGTCATGGTTAGGAGACAAAGGTGAATTTCTAAGAGGTTTACTGTTAGTTTTCCTTTCCTTAGATTAGTTGCTATGCTAAGTTTAAAGGGCGTGGTTTGTCTCCCGCCTCTTTCTAAAATATATATACCCCAGGACAAAAGTATAATACCACCCTCAAAAAGGAAGAAAATGATATCGTTAACAATTTTTAAATTATTGATATCAGATTAAATTTAAAATATTAAATGTCAATTAATTTTTTATGTATATGCTTAATTTATTTATTTATACATAAGTATAAGACCACTGAGCAGAACTATAAAATATAAAGACGCATTTTAAATTTAATATTCTGTAGATACATCGTTAGTTTTGATTACCTCAAAAATTTGGCTAGGCATACTATCAACTGGTTTCTAAAGTTTAACCGGAGGTATTTGTTCCCAAGCGTCGAAGATTGCGTTTTTGTGTTCAGAAATTTCTGAGCATTGTCGATCCCCTTCCGAAACTTTTGCAACAATCAATCCCCGCCACTGTTCTATAGGAATAAGTTCTGTAAAGCACGCTTGATGGTCAAGAAGTCTTACTTTTTTGATCAAGCAAGTACTTAGTTATTGATGCATTATGGATAGCTGCATTATTTTACTGAAAGATCCATTCTTCTCCTCAGTGACGACACCCTTCTAGTGCGAGAGAGAAATAATTTAGCATCTTCACATACTCCGCTGCTTTTTGTCAACTACTGAAAAATTATAGTTAGTTTTCCTGGCGACGAGATGCCCTCCTCCCCCAGATCATAAGTGATTATCCTCAACTCTGCCTTCTTGAGTAATTCTCTTCAGGAAAAACATTTTTTGCATGCCAGTACTTCTTAAAGCCATCTGGACCGTCTAAATAGAATTCCTATTCGTCCGAGAAAACAACTTTTCGCCATTCTGTCACACTTTTTGATATTGACGAGCATATTCCAGTCGTTTCTCTTTGTGATTCATAGTTTACCTTGGCCGAAGGATTCTTTTATGTTTAAATTTTCCGTTGTTTAAATGACTTCAAATTGTTCTAGTACTGCAAGGAGCATACACATGAGATTTCAATATTTTTAAGTTGTCGAAGTTTGCTCTTCTACTTTGCGAACTATTCTTCTCTTTAATAATGGTGATGATTGTACAGGCTTGCCAGTCGGTTTTCTTGTTCCATATCATTTGGACTTTTCAAGTAATAGCAGGTAACGGCTTTACTGCGTCCTAAGGTCTTCGAAATTTCTCTCTGAATTTTTCCGACTCTTTTCAGAGCTTTTCTTAAACTCAGTTAATTTAGTTCCTATTGACATGTTTTTATATTTTTAAGTATTACAGTTTTAATAGCTTTTATATTACTTAGACTTTATATATAAAATTTTTTTCAATTAAATTAAGTCCTTTTTCCTTTAGTTTTTACTGGTGGTCTTATTTATGTCAATTTTTTAAAAATTTAGCATAAATGCTAATATACATATAAAACATGAATTGATTTTTTTTCTTTTGAATTTAAATGTCTCTTTCATATCTTTTAAATGTCTCTTTTCCTATCTTTCATATATCTGATATTCATAATTTATAAATGAAACAATATATTTTTTTTCACTTTTGTGGGCGGTGTTATATTTTTGCCCTGGTGTGTGCATGTGTGTGTGTATTCTTTAAACTTTAATATATTGTTTCATAATGCGTTGCCTTTTTGAGGCGTTAAGAAAATGGATATGTTGTAAAACTCTGGCCATAAATTGATGGTGCTGGATCTATGAGTCTCAGCGTTTTATAAGCTGTATCGTCTGATGAATTGAGCGCATTTCTTTTTTTCTTTTTTTTAATCAGTGACACATTTCTAAAGTCAGTGTTTAGGTCATGGTTGTGACAGTAAAATTATATATGTGTATGTTAATCGTAAATAAAGTGTATATATAGACATATGCATACATACACCTTAAAGAAAAGTATGACGTCAGCCCAAATAGTCATTATATAAGACGATGGATTGTTGCTGCAAGATTAGAAGTGTCAATTCCAACGAAGTAAGCAAGCTAAATTTATCTGATATTGAAAGACAAACACTCGCTGATATGTCTAATCGTATTTTTAAGACGTCATTATATACATGTGTTTATGTATGTGCATGTATATATTTATATTATGTCATATAATAAACAGTGTGTGTGTATATTTTCACGTAGAGTATGATAGATATAATACAGGTTAAAGATAATTATTGATGTGTAATATGATATGATAGTTTTTAACATATATGGGCTAAATCTATCCATATTGAATTATAAAGTATTTGCTTATATTTTATTGATGCATTATGATATACACATACAACTATCATATATATACATATATTTATAAACTGTTTTCTTTCTTTCACTTTGTCGAATGTGTATTGTGTTTGGAGGAAATATTACCTATCATTATTCTGCCGGAACAGGACCGCCTCCTTAAGAAATCAGAGCTTATTAGCAAGTCTAGAAATTAAACTGTTATTGCTGAGTCAATTAACTCCTGACAGACGAGAAAACATAAAAATAAGAATTAAAAAATATAATAAAATAGGTTGAATGTAAGAAACTTGGTTGTGAATTAACTGTACAAATGAATATTTACATTTTAAAAAGCACCGACTGTGATTATTATCACCGCCTCCTCAAGGGTACAGGGCAGGGTCACAGTCGGTGCCGACAACTTTTCGAAAAACAATTACCTCTTACACAAGCATCTGATGATCGATTTCACATCATGATTCTGGAAGTTATGTTAAAGAACTCGTGACAATAGTTTGATTTTAAGACTTCAAGTTTATTCTAAAAGCTTTTAATCATCGGAGATCATTCGAATTTATAGGGAATCTGTTTCAGATATTGAGTATTGCAGATGAAACAACGTGATCTTATTGCAAGTGTTTATTATATGCACATAAAATGTAATGTATTTATATAAAAATTAAAAAATGGTTGTACAAAAAGTAACTTTAGCATATATTACAGAATACGATTTTATACTTTTATTTATATATATATATATATATATATATATATATATATATATATATATATATATATATATATATATATGTATATATGAGAGAGAGCAACCAATTGCAGCATAAATATATTTAAACTCTTCGAAGAATAATCCTCATCATTTAATTGTTTTTTTTTGTTTTGTTTTTTTGTAGATAGGAAAATGAAATGCGTGGCTTTAAAGTGAAGATTTTAAAGCAAAATGCATTGATATATTTTTTAATGTTTTTCCGTCATATAGACATGATTTTCATCCTGGTTTTTCATGTTCACTTGTTTCTGTTTTTTTTTATGTATACTGATTTCAGTCCTTCACTTCCATAAGAGCAACTATGATTCCTCCAAGCATCAGTGGTTTATTCTATTTAAAGCTATTGACTCACGTTTTAATTAGAACTGATTTATATTAGAACCAATATTTACAAAGTAAATCGTAATTTAAATGTTTCATATTTATTCTCAGGCTCTTGAGTCTATCTTGTAGTTTAAGTTTTTATTCATTCAATCTATTTTATGTTCAGAAAACAGAATTTAACTTGACATCAAAGTCGTCATTCAGATTGAACTTATTTCAAGTATTTTTTATACAATTAATTTGCACAGTTACATGAATTGAAGTTGCTATTCTTCATACTAATAGGAAAAATAACAATTTGCAAAAAATCTTCATATATTCCCCAAACCCTCGGACCAAGCAAGCTGTGATACAAGGTCATTTTTAAGCGGATTTCAATAGATTTGAATTTATTCAGTTTTCCTTCTTTTAGAACAGTTGGCATACCAGGATTAAAGAGTCCAGGCTGTCCAACGATTCACGCAAAGGTGCAGGGGGAAATAATTGGAATCATAGCATAAATGCCCTTGAAAAATCTATGTGGAAAGAAAACAAGCTCGTCCTGGATTTGACTCTGGTGACTCTGGTTGCCATGTCCATTTGCTTCGACGATAACCATTATATCCGTCTACGATTAACTATTCCAACTCAATACCAATAATTTATGTGCGTTTATAAAGCTTTGCTTGATTATTCAAATATATATATGTAAGGTAGATACTTTGTACGCAATCATATGGTTTCAAGTAATTGAAATACCAATATCTTCAAAGCCAGTTCGTTCACGTAGTTCAAAATCATTTGAAACATCTCAACCAAACGATAGGCACTTGCCCAGTCAGCTGGAGCGATAGAATACACCTACTGCTTTTCTTCAGAGGAGTAAGACCCCCTCCAACAAGTGTACTGGATAGGACACTAAACAATCTGATGGTGAGGTTCCAGTAATGATTGGGCTTTAGGGAATGCCTCTTTATTGCCATCACTCCCAGGTCTACTTTGTCCCGGAATTTTAGAAACCTGATTAGGTTCCTATCTATTGTTTAAATAGAACTAACGGCATACTTATGCTAAACTGAATAGCTTGAAATAGAAATGTTTTTGACAATTAACCCGTACTTACATTTAAACTGCGTGCTTATACTAACCTTAATTGTTTGAAATGGAACTGTTTTTGACATTGAAAATGTGCTTACAGTAAACTAATTCGTTTAATATCGAGCTGTTTTGACATTTAACTGTGTGTAAACAAAACCTGTACTTAACTGAATTAGCTGATTTATAACTGCTTGCCTAAACTGAATAGCTTGAAATTGAAATGTTTTTCTCAATTAAACCGTACTTACATTTAAACTGTGTACTTATGCTAAACTGAATTGTTTGAAATAGAACTATTTTCATAAAAATAGATTTGGCGTTAAATTACCGAAAAAGGTTGATATGCCATAGAACCCAAACAACCAACCAGCCATCTAACAGGAGCTGGCCCAATCGGCTGGGGCTACCGAATACATCGACAACATCGCTGCTGATAGATAAAACTATTCCAAACTTATTCTCTGTTTATGGCATTTAACTATCTGATGGTGAGGCTCAGTAATGCTGAGTACCCCTTTATTGCCATCACTAATAGGTCCACTCTGGCAATAAGTGGTAGAATCTGATATTGTCAGACAAACCAGACATGCAGAACACTGCTGGAGAAGCAGGGAAGAACTCATAAGAGATGTACCCTTATGGACCCCCACACATGGCCGTGCAAAAGCAGGACGACCAGCACGAACATACATCCAGCAGTTATGTGAGGATACGGGATGTTGTCCTGAAGACCTGCCTAGAGGGTCTGGGATATCCGTGCTACCAGCGCGACATGATGATATAGATCTAAACAGTGTACTTATGTTATGTTTTTTAAAAGTTCATTTCAACAGAGTTGTTTAAATTACATTTGTGTTTATACGGATTCTCAATGAAGTCTCTCCGCAAATACACTTGGTAATTACTCAGACGTAGAAAAACAATGTAACTACTTGGTGTCTAAACCATCCTTTTGAAAATGGTATACATTATTATATTCAATAAACTCGCAACCTAAAAAATCAAAAATAATGTTACTTGTAAATATTTAATACCAGCTGGTCTAATATTTATTTTCATACTGGTATAAGTTCATACAGGTCTTTTTCTATTTAACACATACCAAGTAATAACCAAATAAAAAAGAAAAGTAAATTGAAGCTTAGCTGATGCTAATAACAAAAAAGGTTTTTACTAATGCCATGATTATCTTTACCTTCACAATAATATGCGGATTAATCCATTGATCTGCTTTATTTTTCTACGTCAGTCAGCTTGTAATTAAGTTCCCTTGTTCAATATTATAACTAGAATTAATGCTTCCCTTTGCGATTACTGATATGTCAATTTAAAGGGCCAATTCCCACCAAATCACTGATTTCAGATGTGATGATTCAGATCACTAAGATAGGTGACTACAAAACAAACTGAAGCTCACGCGTTTGTAAAAAAAAAAAAAATCTTAGTATGTTCCAAAAATGTTTTTTTTCTTTTTTCTAGTGATTGAAAGATTTGTTTTAGTATCCAGTTCGGCTTTATTTAATTTATCTTATTTAATTTATTTATTTTTTATAAAAATATGAAAGTTACCTATGAAAATATCTCAAAATATTTGATACTGCAGTGGAAAATTGAAAAAAAAAGGTGAATATGAAGAGGTTTGATGGTTTTACACTCACTGACTGATGTAGTAAGACAAGATATAATTGTTTGATAAAGTTTATCAAATGTTTCTACTGTTTAAATGTGTCTTGAAATAGAAAACCAATATTTTTCTTCTCTCTTTAAGATGTCAACTCAATTGATTTCGTTGATTTTAAACTTTTTTCCCAACTTGTTTTAATGTTAACAAAGTATCATTTGGTTATTCATGGAAAAATGAAAAACTGAAGTTCCAAATTTTTTCCATCGTAATCAGTTGGAAATATTCTTATAATTTGAGAATTCATACAACTGATTATGAATAAATTAAATCTGGAATTAAATATGATAATGAGTTAAGAAACAACCCTTTAAGTAGTATTTTATTCAGTCTTTCCGTCGCATGGGTATTTAGTTTTAATTCCGATTTAGTAAACACTTCAAGAGTTTCTAGAGTAATGGGCACTACGTTGGTCATGGGAATAGGTCTTGGAATAGGTTCATTTCATTCTTGTTTCACGTCACCACGAGCGAAAAATGTCAATATAATTCTCAAGTGTTTGCTCCTTTTCAATAAATATAATTCACAGTTAAAATCTAAAACGAGATAGACGAAATCACAAATATTAAAATACAGTAAGATATAAAATGAAAGAAATTCCTGTATCACGACTTAGGTCATCGAGTTAATTGTAGGGTGTGAGGTTCAAAGTTTATATATCCTAGCTATGATCTGTTATGTCCCCTTATAACGTCTATCAGATGATTTAAAAGTGTCCACTTGCTTTTCTTTCAATTCAACCGTTCAATAATGTTTTGTGGGGGTTTTTTTGGTTTATCTCCCAACTTATGCCCCAAATTTCAACAAATTCTTATTCCCTTTTGGTTGTAAGATCCTAACTGGGGGAAAATCAAAATTCACGGAAGAAATATAGTTCACTAATTTATAATAAATGGTTTTATAGTCAAGTAATTTTACAGTTTCTATTTGAGTGCAATCCCCAATGATTAATATTACATTTTGTACTCATGCTGCCATTTGCAATGAAATCTTTATGGGGTTTCAAATAATGTACGTTTCAATCTCTTATTCTTCACTGGACTCACTTGTATCGTTTCAAATATTCCGCTCTTAAATTGATAATATATACACACACATGCTCTTCAAAGTAACTATTCTGATCTACAACTAATAATTTGTTTGCACACAGTTACATTGTTTCATGCATTCATATCAATCGTTGTCCAGTCGGCTGGCGGTATAGAATACACTAACTGCTTCTCTGCAGAGTGATAAGCCCCCCCACCCCAATATGAAACTAAACAATCTGATGGTGAGGTTCCAGTTATGCTGAAGCTTTGAGGAATGCGGAGTACCCCTTCATTGCCATCGCTCTCAGGTCCACTCTGGTCCGGATTGGTTGCATCTGATAGGTTCATATCTATGGGTAAAATACAACTAAACTGCGTAAATATGCTAAACGGAATTGTTTGAAATGGAACTATTTTTGACATTGAAACTCTACTTACGTTTGGGCGGAATTGCTTAAAAAAGAATTTTTGACATTTAACACTGTGTAAACAAAATCTATACTTATACTAAACTGGATTGGTTGAATTAGAACTGTTTGATTATACTGAATATTTTTAATAGAAAGGTTTTTGACAAATTGTGTACTCATGCTAAACTAAATTGTTTGAAATAGAAATGATTATTTGTATGAAAATTAATTGGTATTAAATAACCTACAACGGTTGATGTGGCATAACTCCCAAACAACCGATTCTATCTAAACATTTTGCAAGCAATTATATGGTTTCCAGTAAAAATTTGTATGGGTTTTATGGCATGTCAACCCTTGTAAGTTATTTAATGCCAAATCTATTTTTATACAAATAAAAATTTTTATTTCGAACAATTCAGTTTATAAGAACAGTTTAATTGTCAAACACAGTTCTATTTCAAGCTTTTCAGTTTAACCAAACGGTTCTCATTCAAAAATTTAGTGTAGTATAATTATAGTTCTTGTTTACACTTGGTTAAATGTCAAAAACCGTTCTTTTTCAAAGAATTCAGTTTATGATTACACAGTTCTATTTGACCCATATATAGGACCCTATCAGGTACTACGACTCCGGGCCAGAGTGGGACTGGGAGTGATGGCAATGAATGGCTACTACGCATTCCCCCAAAGCTCCGTTAATACTGAAACCTCATGATCAGATGGTTAGGTGTTATATCAGGGACAAACGATAGAGATGGTTGTACCTCTCTGCAGAGATGCAGTCGGCTTATTCTACAGCCCTATCAGACTGGACAAAATAAATACTGATAATAAAGAGATCTGCGTAGAGTTTAATGGTTCAAAGTATTCTATTTAATTAATTTGCACACTTATATGGTTCATGTATTCTTATCCAATACACATGTTTACACGTATATGTTTGACCCATATAGGTGACCGTGACAGGGATCACAACTTGGTCATAGTGGACCTATGATTTATGGCAATGAAAGGGTGTTTCAAACTCCCACGGAGCATCAAAACTGGAAAATCATCATCACTGGAGATGAGAGTATTTCTAAGAACAATACTTATGTGTGTTACATACAAAGGATGCAGTTGGTGTAATATAATCTCCACCGGTCCATGAAAAGTGTCTGATATTAATGGAAAAATGTGGGATTCGCATCACTTGTTGTGGTTTAATGGTCAGAAGATATTCCTATGGTAGCCAACATAGAGAATATTGTAATGTCTTACTTTGAGGTACGCAGAATATGAACGCACCGACATCAGATTACTAGTCTAACCTAGAGGTAAAAAATATGGAGGAGAAATACAAAACTTCCATTGATAGTTTAAAAGCAAATGCAATAAAGTGGTAATTGAAAATAAATGATTGTACTTTGAGAGGAAGCTGTTAGGTTTCATGGACCCCTTCGTTGTCATCGCTCCCAGATCCTCTCTGGTTCGGAGTGGTTGCACCTGATATGGTCCTATCTATGGGTGAAATAGAACAAAAAGTGTACTCGTACTAAACTGAATTGTTATGAATAAAAATATTTTTTGACATTGGAACTATGTACTTACGTTGAAAAAGATTTGTTTGAAATAGAACTGTTTTGAAATTTAACTGGGTAAAATAAATATATATATATATATATATATATATATATATATATATATATATACACACACACACTCAAACTAAATTGAATTGTTTGACATAGAACTGTTTATATGAATAAAAAGGATTTGGTATAAATAACCAACAATGGTTGATGTACCATAAAAAATAGACCAAATTCTCTTGTGCTCTTCACGTGTTACCTATCTGCTACGCTGTAGTCTCTACAAAGATGCTTTACACAACCTGATCACATTTCCCATCACTAGGAATGCCAATAGAGATTGAATATGCAGATGATGTGAACTTCATGGATAAGGACATGAATGTCTAGGAATATACCAATAGAAAAAGCATGAAAATTGTGCTACAGGAAAAAAATGTAAGAAATTATTTCTGCACCAGACGATGATAACAGAAATACCACAACGGCAATAACAAATGAATCATAACGAAATAAAGTAGGCCCAGACCCTGATATATACCAGCAGTAAATTAGAATAACATATAGAGAAACCCAGATTAGAAAGTTTCATGACGTGATGGGACACATTCACAGCCACCAACCACAGATTAAATCTAACTCAGTCAGCTGGGGCTGGAGATTCACCGACAGCAACTCTAAAGTGGAGTATGTCGCTGCTACACAACGAATGTACTTGATATGACATCAAACAATCTGATGTTGAGCATCCAGTAATGGTGGAGATTTGGGAAATGCGGGGTACCCCTTCATTGCCATTGCTTCCAGGTACCACAGTGGTAACACCTTTATAGGGTCCTATCTATGAGTCAAATAGAACTGCTTTATCATTCCACTGCGTGTAAACAAATGACTGTTCAATTGAATTGTTAGTGATACATAGCAATACTTGGAGAACTATTTAACTTTGAATTATGCTAAATTGAATTTTTAGATATAGAACTGTAATCATTTAACAGTGTGTATATACAATATGTTTACAAATTATATATCTAATATATATCTGAAACATGATTTGGCATTAAATAACCGACAATGGTTGATATTACTTTGAACCAAAACAAATCATTTAACTTACATTCTTAGAAAAGGTGAGAATATCTGATTGAATAGCACACAAAAAAGGACTAACTGAAAAACTATAGATCAATAATGAGTTTCCAAGTGATTTTGGATTCTCCTAAATGTACAAATAAACAATAAAATTTATTGCACACTTGGCAGCCACGGGTTATTCCCTGAAGAAGAATGAATGAGGCAAAGAAATCAGTGGGAGAAATGACGATTATAAATTCATCACAACATTCTAAGGTAAAGAAACTAAAGTTAAAGCCTGGATAGATTCTTGAAATGCATCCTACATGATCCCACAAACAGGAATAACTGAAAGTTTGAAAACGGTTCGAGACATCATAGAAATATTTAAGCTTTATCACGAGAGCTATGAAAACTGGAGATTGGAACAAGCAACTAGAAACCAATACTAGCTGAGGTAAAATTCCAAAGTGACATCTTGCTTGAAGACTAAAAATTTCCATTGACATTTCGTATAGCAATGATGTCTCTAAATTAGTAACTACGCAAATACAATTGAGTGATTTACAAAGTAGCCAGAAAACATCGCTTCATGGATACTATTAATATTAAAAAGAAATTTAAGACTGAAATCTTAATAGAAACCCAAGTAGAAAACGTTATAATCTACGTCCAAGGTATTGATGTTGTATACCCATATACAAACATAAGCAGAAACATAATTTACGCAAATCCATGAATGAACGAACACACTTCTTTATAAAAAAACATGTATCTCTCTCACTTTATTCTCCAAAGGGTTTGTTTCTGTGGTGTGTGAGAGATTAGTGGACACAGGGACAGACTGCTATATTGACCCAACTTCTTCTCTGACCATATCACGCAGTGTTATCTTCCAGAAACGACTTGGCACTTCAGCATCTTGGCTGGGGTCGCTGGTGGCTGTTGCCCCCAGTCTGCAAGCTGATTCTCACTCTTGCCTTCCTGTGCCCAACTGACTCAACGGCTGCCGGCATCTGCCAATATTCTTTCATAACGCCCACTTGCTTCCGCTTCTTCTTCTGCTTATTTGTACCGGTGAATCTGACTGACGGCTCTGTCAAGAGGCAATATATAACAGTGGAAGGTAATTGATATATAAAAAATGTGCTATGTTTTTTTTTTTTTTTTATGTGAAAAGAACTAATGGAAAGGAACTGCATAAGCAGGAAAGCCTCAGAACAAGAAAACTATGAATACGTTGCAGTATAGGTTGTGGGCACCAGCAAGGAAAAAGGATGAGTGTAAAAGTAAGAAATGAGTATCCCAGGAAAACAAAGAAATTTAGAGACCAAACTCGATGACAGAAACCAAATCAAGTAATACAATTTTCAGCTTTATACTTAAAACGATGCTCTGAACGCTTCTTAGTCTGTTCAAGAGAGGAACTCAAAATTATAGAAATTGAGGAAAATGTAGAAGGCTTTATACCACAGTGAAGACATTGACAGACTCTGTGACAAGAAAAAAAATTCTCTAGGATTGAAAATTATGTGGATAGAAAAATTTACAGACTTGTACGATGTACAAAAGAGCGGAAAGAGATCAATTACAGCAGCCAGTAACAACTTAAGGACTTACAGAAAAAATAGGTAAAAATGATAAGACTACAACTATATAGATATTTTAGAGACAAACTAAGGATATTGCTCATTAAATAACTTAGACATGATTAAAAAAAATGAAAGAAACTATATTTCAATTGACACGACATAATGGATTATGACTAACTATATAAAAGAAAATACCCATTTACATAAGAATTGCGAGTGTTTACTAGGCGATGATGGACGAAATAGTGATTCTATAAAGTGAATACAACACACTGGCCAAAAAGTTACACAAGGGTATACATGACCGTATGGGAAATGTGATCAACTGGAAATATTGAAGACGTTATTTTACCATAGTGGTAAATGGTATATACACAGATCAGAATCGGCCCCAGAAAATAAATCACAAAACTTTGAGATACAAATGGATCATCGAATTTTGACAAGAATTCCAGACTTAACTTTAACAAAAACAAAAAAAAATATTACATTACATTAGTTTGAGCCAACGAAAGATTTAAAGAAAGTGAAAAACTCATCAAAAACCTGGATTTTGCCAATGAACTAAAAACCTGAAGGAGATGCTAAACGTAGTTAGGTTTTGATATCCACCGGAACCCACTGAAGACGGTAATAAAGTGAAGTTCACACTACAGTACTGTTGCTATTAGTGAGAATAGAAAGGCGTCTAAAATGAATGAGACCCCTCAGGAAATGTAGTTGTTAAATAGAGGCTAGTCTGTATTAGATATTGGAATTAAACAGATGAGTATTTTGGTCAAAGAAAATGATTTCCATTGAGATGAATAGAGAACACCATAAGGGCCCAAACGATAATAGGGAAAAGATTTATATGAAATGTACTATATACAATGGCTGATATTTCTATTTGGATGACTTTTTAATGTGCTTGGCAAGACATTTGATTAATAGTCTATTAAAGTGAACCCTTACTATCTGCCTATCATAAAGTGAGTTTTCTCATGTTTTTAACTATACAAAATAGACATAGATGAAAATTTCACGGCCATAATCCAATGTTATGACTTTCTGTCTCTGTAAAATTAAAAAAAAAAAGGTTTTTGGTTACAATTGCTGTATAAACAGTTGCCACCTGAGGGCCATTAATGTTAACCTGTAAACAGCATTAACTAACTTTTATATCCTCACAAAATCACACATATACTAGTCACTTTAATGGATGGATTACTGTTAATTACGCAGATTTTACATTATAGGGTGAAAATGACAGTAAATGTCAAGTTAAAATATATATATGCCTCAATCAGTGGATTTAGTAATGACTTTATCGTTACATCTCTTTTGGTTTGGACAGTGTATTCTGCCTAGTATCAAAATGTCACAATCTGGAAATACAACCAAATATTAGAAGGAATGGGACAAGTCTCCTGGCTTGGATCGGTATGTATTACACTTCTCATCTTCTGATGATATGCGGCAAGAACTTGGCAAATCTGATCGTCGAAGCTGACTTTTTCATTATAATAAAAAATTATAATGCTTTTCTTAGACAGGTCATAAGGAGCAGATTGTTGTACATGTTATTCTGGAAATCTACTTGATTATGCGGCTACTACAACAATAATAAGCAAGGACGAGCTCGTAAGTGACGTACTCCTATGGACCCCCACATATGGCCAAGCAAAAGCAGGACGACCAGCCCGAACTTACATACAGCAGCTATGTGAGGACACAGGATGTAACCCAGAAGACCTGCCGGAGGCGATGAAAGATAGGGAGAAGTGGCGAGAGATGGTCAAGGATATCCGTGCTGGCGGCACGACATGATGATGATACGCATCAAAATAATCAGTTCATCTGAAGATAACAATTTTATACAATTAGAGAAGGATTATTTTTGCGATTGAATTTTTAAAGGTCTATCAATCCAAATTCTGATGTCTCTCAATTAGTAATTCCAACATTGATTATTAATCAAACTTTTTGGTAAACAAGTAAGTTATAGAATATTCTAAACAAAAATGTCCTTTTCTACAGAATATTAGGTGGGCATATTTATGTCTTATGACGACTATTGCGATAAAAATTCGACACAAATTCATGATCCGTTTACATATTTTAAAACCTAACAGTAATGTTTCTTCTGCATATGATTGTTTTTGGTAAGTGTATAAGTATGGTGCGTAGATGTGTTGTTATTAGCTTCGTTTATTTTGAATATTTTGGGTTTAGCATATCTGACTCTATTTGCTCTTCTTATCTTTGATTAGTTGCGTCTTCTGTGTATAGGTTGCAAAAGATTTAGTGAAGGAAGGAAGAAAAAAGACGAAGATACTTTTCAACTCAAACTTTATTTCTGGGTTTACTACTGTTCTATAGAATGGAAATATCTTCCTGGACTATTAGAAAACAGTCACATCGCTAAAACAAGGCGTTGAAATGTGTCATTTTGCTGTGAGTTTATGAGGTTGAGGTTTGTGGTAAGGTCTGGTAGGTGTTGTCAATAGAGGCCGCTGTTAGAGGAGACAGTCTTCCACGACGCCCGAGGCTTGGGTGAACACGTGTGATATTTGCAACCATTCTAGGGAAAGAAGGTCATTTTCGTTCTCGGTGAATGCTGAAGTGATACTGGGTATCTTCTTGGAGCAAGTAATTCTGTTTTTTCAGACATGCCCGAATTTTTCTTCCTGTCAACGGTTTCTGTGAACTGCTACACTTTTGAATCTATTTTTGTTGTTTTTATCAATATCAACATATCAAGTTGATTTGAGAAATAAAAGTATAAATCAATATTGGACAATTGCAAATACAATTTAGAACTAGTCAATCATGGAAATACAAACTATAAACAATGGCAAATTATACAATATTTCATATAAATCTTTCGACGGTTATCGTTTGGGCCCTTAATGTGTTCTGTATTATTCACTTCACTGGAAATCCTTTTATTTGACCAAAATATTCATTTGTTTAGGTATAGTAATATTTTGACTGAGCCTGTTCAGAGACCAATTTTATGTACTTTCTTCATATCAATTGCCGTAAAATTTTGAATATGTAGGAATTAAATATTACTGAAAACTGTGTCCAAATTTTAGAAATACCGGTGGGGCATGGCACTAAACCAGTCAAGAACAACTGCTCTAAATCAAACTGTCGGCTGTGGCTGTAGAGCACACAAACAATAATTCTGTAAAAGGGCAAGTCCCCTCTGATGAGGTTACTTGTTGGCCGTGAGTGACTGCCGTAATGCTTAAAGATGGGACCTTGTTATTCAAAAAGCTGGCAGCTAAATCCATCACGGGATTTGCAACATCCTATTTCGGCACTGGCTAGAGAGACTGTCGGAGAGTCCAGGTCAAATCAGTCTGCTAATCAAGTATCTATATGATTGTCCCGACTGTATTCTGCAAATTGCAGTTGTGGCAAACAAGTACCCAACCCTAAATCATCTTAGAGGTTCCAGAAGGCTGTAATTGCGCTGAGATACAATACTTGAAACCATCTGTGTGCAAAAAATGAATGATAATGAAGAGAATTATTTCAGTCAGCAATACGTGATACCATTAAACTGTGGGCAAACACACATACTCTGAACCGTTTGGAAATTAAGTTACCAGCAAATTATTCGCTTACAAATCACACACACATATGATCTGGTATTAAATAAGACACGAGTGTCGATATCCAATACAAGGAAATCCCTAATACTCCTCCGCTGGTTACATCATATTTTAAGCTCAACCAACAGTTGTTCCCCGCCCAACAATACATATACCTACACCACGCTGTAGAATTTTAAATGATAAACACTTGTAGCATCGGAAATTTTCGATGATACAAACCTTTGATCCTTCTGTGTTGAATGGATATTATATCTGAAATAGTAAAAAGTGACCTGAACTTTAAACATTACACATATTCATTAAGTGTCATATACCTTTAGTGTTTTAGCGACGACCCAACGCTTTGAGAGGAAGCTTCAACATTCGCTAATACACACGTGCACACCCACAAAGTCGAACGGAAGCAATTGAGTTCCTTATTTACTAGATTTTCCTGTTATCAGGCCTTGTTATTCCTTATCATAACCCCCTTTATTGCCTACTATAAGAAAACAATTTAGTTTAAGACTTATTCCCAAATCATTTGAGTTTTATTTGTAAAAAAAATAAATAAATATAAGCATCCGTTTGCACCTCTAGCCGGATGATTACTTTAGATTTTTATCGGAAAGATTTCCTTTGTTTTAAGCGTCTCGGGAGATCAGTAATTGTTCAATACTCTTGTTGCTACTCCACATAAACTAACATGCAAAAATCAACGATGTATCAACAATGAACACGGTCGTGTACACCGTATTTAAATTCACATATTTAAACATTTAATAGTACAAATATTTACTTAGCATTATGTATATTTATGAACAGACATTGCCACACGTGACAGCAGCGAGTCTTGTGCTTATTTACACATTATCAGCACCTTCAGCTGCCACTATTACTACTGATATGACGGCTAGCAACAACACTCAGAAACTGATTCAAAATCGTCGGGTGGAGTAAGATAAACATCCCAAGTAACCACTAAAATGTGCTTTGAGCATTTATTAAAAGCTTCAAAATCAGTTCAAGTTCACATATATATATATATATATATATATATATCGTATTATACAATACTGTGTGTGTGTGTGTGTGTATATACAGAAGTATCACACGGTTTCTTCGATCTGTACCTCTAAAGAAATGTTAAAGTGAAAGTACTGACAAGGGAAAGGGATTGTTATTAATATCGGTTCTATAGAATAGATGTATTGGTTTGTACCCGGTACGAACGAATTTTGCTTTATATAACATGTACTGATATATATATATATATATATATATATATATATATATATATATATATATATATTCTCTTATACAAATATATCGAAAGAATAAAGCATATATCTTATCTCATGTATATACGCACACAAAAACACACACATTTATACACTTACATTCTATCATGAAACTTTCCAAAACTCTGAAGTTTTTCGCGCATGGAAAATATGTGCAAGTTGCTTGTTCTAAGTGATTGACTCCACCATATTTTGTATGTTTTTTTTTTTAATTTTCTGTCCACCCATTTAAAAAAAATGTCATTGTTCATTTATTTTTCTTGGTTTTCGTTAAGCTTCTTTTTCTTTCAGTAATTTAATCTCTGAATCTATATAAGGTGCAGGTTCCATTTACCATTGTTACAGTTCTTGCTATTGTGGATCGTTCTGGCACAGTTGATTTCTTGTAGATTAAACAGGCCTTTACTATAGTTTCCGGTGTCATCATATATTAAAAGTAGATCCGAAAAATGATAGATCATTTTGATGATAAAAAAGACTGCAAACTTTTTGTCATATATAATTATTTCTATTCATAATTTTCCCTCTGAGAATGGGTGTCTTAGAAACAAAAAGAAGGAAGGCAGAATTGTATTAAATGCAAATATAATGGGAATACAAACGTAAAAGAGAAAAAAAATGCAATGTTTGGAATACAATAAAGCATTGATAAAATGCAGAATGAATGACATGGAGAGGAACAAGTTACGTATGAAATGAAAACTAGGAAAAATGAAAGAGCGAATAAATATAAATCAAATGTCGGTTTTTTAAGGTATGTATGGATGTATTTATGCATGTGTTTTGCAGATGGTGAAAACCCGTGCATATATATATATATATATATATATATATATATATATATATATATATATATATATAAAGTTTAAGTTGATGACATTAGTCGAGGGTGACCCAAAGGCTCCATTTTCAATAGCTACTACAGCGAAGTGTTGGGGATGGCGCTACTCCATTCCTTGTATTGCTCCACTTTACCCTTGATCCGTACCTTATCGTGCTAAGTACTAAACAAGGCGGCATCAAGTACCTTTTTTTTTTTTTTTTAGCCTGTAGTATGACTAGACTCGGGATTGAACCCCGGTCTCCCGGACTATTGGTGAACACTCTACTAATTATTTATTTATATATATATATATATATATATATATATATATATATATATATATATATATATATATATCTCCAATACTTCCTCTGAATATTGTGCAAATGAATGAAGAGAAATTAATCAAAAGTAAAATAAATTGTTTGTGAACGCAAGACTAAATGAAAGAAAGAAAAATGAATCTAAAATGGACCAAAAGAATAACCCGACCCCACCCCCACCGAAAAAAAAGGCTGTTATCGGAGAGAAGAACTTTGATATGCGAAAAAAAGCAGAAACAGTTTATTAAATGGAAAAAGGGACAAAAATATTTGAAAGAGTAAATAGTGAAACAATGAAAGTGACAAGGAATAAAATGTGATTGAAATGATGGAAATCTAGATGTAAGAAAACCAAATAAAAAAAAGTGTTAAAATTGTGAACATAAAAAGTCAGGAAAAAAAGGAAAATGACAATTCTCTCTGTAACGGATTTATTGAGACGGGAGACGAGCAAAATTGAAAGTTAGCTAAGCGGATGTGATAAGATTGTAAAGCGAGGAAAGAATGAATTAAAAATGAAAAAGTAATTGTAAAAGTAAAAAAAATATTCTTGTGATATGAGTGAGAGAAAGAATGACAATATCGTAAAGCAATTTAGGAAAACATTCCAAATGATGAAAAAACAGATAAATGGAAGGAAAAAAATGCGACAAGCTGGTGACCATAGTCAAAGGCGCCCTTTTTCAATAGCTACGACACAAGTGTAGGGGAGGGCGCTACTCCATTTCCCGGATTGCTCCACTTTACCCTGGATATTAATCTTATAGTGCTGAGTTGTAAGGCAGTATCAAGTACGATTTTTTTAAAGTCTTTGGTATGACTTTACCTGTGATTAAGCCACTTTCTCCGGGACCATTGGAAAACACTCCACTCATTAGTCGAATGGCCCGGTACATTTTAACATGTAATATCTATAAATATATGTATTGATTTAATCTAAGAAAAAAAAACATTTGGTGGAACATAAAATGCATCTATTTATGAATATTGGTTGGTTGGTGGTTCTAGGATCCATGTATATACAATATAAAATATATATTATAATTTATAAATATTCTCATACACACTGACACGTGTATGGGTGTGGAAATGCACATATTGGAATTACATATATGTAAATACACAGATAGTATTTATATATGGCATTTATATAGACGGTTTTGTGGATATAAATACGAGTTTATACGTATGCCTGTGTTTGTGAAATATTTTTCATCTGAAGATCATATCTACATGTGTGGTGATATGCAAATGTGTATATATATATATATATATATATATATATATATATATATATATATATATATATATACACACACACACACAAACAGAATTAACCAAATTTTCATATATATGGATAGTGATCGATGTACATACGAGTGCATATCTATATATATATATATATATGTGTGTTTG